>JANAVB010017197.1:3941972-4560248 GCA_029216955.1 Iris pallida | reverse complement strand
GTGCCTCAGTGGATTTCTTCTTCATTCTCCCACTGATATGTAAATTCTCCTCTTATAACGTTTAGCCCCGAGCACGTGTTTAGCTCGTGTTTTGGTATTTTCCTTGATATTGTAGCCTACGGGCAATAACATGATATGTGTATTCTAGACTATAGCTAGTCCTTATCATGTACGACTAATACTCTAGCTAGTCATCAGCTTTGTGGTACTGGCTTCACGATCATTCATGTATATATGGTTCGGGACGCCTTACTATTGTATGTATGATGTACTCTTGCTCCTGTATAATTGCCTGTGATTGAGATGCCTAGGATTGTTAAACCATAGGATTGACTGATGGCATGTAGAGTAACCCCCATGTCTTGACAGCTTATACGTGATTTCAGAGTACTAACGTACTTTGGGATTACGTAGCTGGCTATGTCTGCCCCCTCTCCGGTATTCTGGTTCTGGGGCGTGACATGGTTTTAGTGGTGGCCCATGCAGGTCTGAATCTCGATTTTTAGATTTGTGGGGGTTACCATGTTTAGATATCTCAATCATAATTATCCTTATTGATCTCCTTCGGATTATTCTCTATCTCTGATACTTGACTTGATATCTGTTTTGATCATTGATCATTCCTGTTCCCATGATTTGATCTTGTGTCCTTCAACTTTCAAGGGCACTGTTCTTGATCCTTCTGACTATCTTGTTCGTGTTTTGCCGAGGGCAGCTCAGCATTCTTCAGCTAGGCCAGTTATGGAGATCAGTCTCAGTATGCAGGCAGAGATGACAGTCCATCCCGATCAGCCAGTCGCTTCTGTCTTCGTATCTTGAGATAGGTGATAAAGTTCATGCATCTGTTTCAACTACGATGACATGTCCTGGGTAGAGTCATATCTTGAACTAAGTCATTGGTACCGACTTACCTTGAGGCTCGACTTTTATCCATTTTTGGGAGTCAGCTTAGGCCAGCGAGGACGTTGGTTTCTACATAACTGTCTCAGAAGACATATTGATCCATATGCCTCCAGCCCTTCTTGATCATGATTGTATTTATTCTTGTGCATTTATTTACTGCTTACGCATTTATTTACATTCCTGATTACTTTATTTTCCTTACTTGCCGTGTTTGATTTATTGAGATTGTTGAGTTTCCTGGAGCTTTTGTTTTGTTATCTTGCTCGACTAGCCTCTGGAAATTCCGAGGACGGAATTTTTCTAAGGTGTGGAGAGTTGTGAGACCCGTCTCACTGTATCGGTATTTTATACGGATACGTGTTTATTTGAGCCGTATTTCGTATTTATCAATTTGCATGAAATTTTAAAATTTTTCTAAGTGGGATTTTTATGACTTGGTTTAACTTAGATTTGGTTTTATTTGGTTCGGTTCCACTTTGACTTGGCTTGGTTTAGTTTGGTTTTTATGAGATGAGGTGTATGGTTTAGATTTAGTGGAGAGGAATGAATGGTGGAGATTGCTTGAGCTTGTTATATAAGCCACTTTTCTCTCTCCCTCCTCATTCACCCTCATTCATTTCTTTTCCACCAAACCCTAGCCATTGGAGAGAGGCAAGTACACCTTGCCGAACCTTGAACAAATTTATTTTTGTCTGTTCCATTCTCTTCCTTGTTACATTTTAAGCATGTTTAGAACTTGGAGTTTTCGGTTTTACCGAGTGGATTGTGGTAGATCTAGCTTGTGGTATTTTCAGTTTTTATGGGTTTTGATCTGTCAAACTTGTATATTTTTGTCAACTGATGGTTCCATGTTGTAAAGAATTTCATTCTACCCAAATTTGACTCATGGAAGTCTGGATTTGGGGTTCCCATTGTTGTTTGGTGGAGCATGGAGGCCATGGTATTTTCCAAGGACATGTTCTCTGTGGGAGCCATAAATTGTACTTTTGGCTACATACAACAATGAGTTGCTGAGCCGCATGAACATTTTTAGCTCTGAGCCGCATGAGCATTAATTGATTGCATGGCCCTTTTATTTTATTTGCTTGCATGAATTTTGCATGCAACAATTTCTTGGCCGCATAAGCCATTGGCTTTATTGTTTGGCCGCATAAGCAATATATTTTCTAGCCGCATGGCCTGGCAATGCTTGCATGATAAATCATTTAAGGTACATGATAATTTACGTACAGCATTTAATGCCATCGTGAGATGGTGTTCTGGCATGCATTTAATGCATGGGTTAGAAGCAAATAAAATATACATTGGCTAAGAAGTGGTGTATATTGAATGCATTGCTGGCAACTTAGCCGCATGCGTTTGCATTGCTAGCAAGTAGCCGCAATAGCATCAGGACAAGCATTATAGTAATGCTTTCTTGAAATGCATTTTTCCTAATGCACTAAAGTAGCATTATAATAATGCTTTCTTGAAAAGCATTTTCCGAATGCATTTATAAATACATCCTCCCCCTGTAGCCGCATAAGAATGCATTTGATTGCATTTAATGCAATCTAGCCCCTAACTATTTTATGTTTTATATGCTTGGAATAAAGTACTATGAAATGTGAGCCGCATAGGCTCTGGGGGCATTGTGTTCTTAAGGTACTAATGCCTTTATGCATTTACAACCTTAACATTTTATACTAATGCTTTTATGCATTTAAAACCCTAGCATTTTATACCTTATGCATTATTCTAATATATTTGTTTAATTCATTCCTCTAAGGCCTAAGCTTGCGAGCTTGCTAACGAGCCGCATATATATTTGCCATTGGCCTTTAAGCATTAGCACTGGCCACTTGGAATTAATGCATCCATGTATTAGCTTTAAATGCATTAGTAACCAATGCATTTGCAATTGCTAATTTGACCACATAGGCCAGTAAAAATTGTTGAGCCGCATGTACATGTCTGAGCCGCATGAATTATTGTTGACCAATCAAATATGTGTTGGCCGCATGACCTCTTCCCACTTGCTGGCCGCATGGCCATTGTACTTTTGGACTTTGAATTTAATAATGGCCACATGGCTTTTATTGAGCTGCATGTACTTGCATGATATATTTTATTATATGTCATCATTGCTTGGCCACGTGAACCAATATTTAAATGGTTCACGTGAACCTCTTCTTATTGCATTAATTGTGGGGGGTCCCACATAGCTTTCTTTAGTTGACTTGCTTGCTGAAGTGGGAGTTTGCATTTAATGAGGATTCCACTATCTTTTGTCTTATTTGATTTCATGACCTATTTATTGTTTCCTGGCCGCATGGGTGGCCTCCCACTCTCTATGACCGCATGTTTGTTCTCCCACTTTTGGACCGCATGGGTCCCACTTTGATTGTTTAAATGTTTTATTTGCCTGGATTGTGGTCAGAATTTCTTTCCACTCCCAACATGAAAGTTGTAGAGTTTCTCCTTGGCTTCAAGAATATATATATTATTAATATATTATTATTTAATTGTGCAAGTTTCTTTCTTCCTTGATAAATGCCATGACACGACGGTGACCCGTAGTGGTGCACTCTTGAAATGAACTTGACATGATATACTTGACATGATAGTCCTGACAAGATAACTTGACCAGATAACTTGACCTGATAACTTGACCTACTATGCATGACACGACAGTGACCCGTAGTGGTGCACTCTTGACAAGTACCCTGACAATGCTTGATAGTGGCCCGTCGCGGCGCACTCTTGATAAGTAATAATGATAATGATAGTGGCCCGTCGTGGCGCACTCCTGACAAGAATTAATTAGTATCCTGACACCGTAGGTGATTGTGTTTGTACAAATAAAACCGTCTCGTCTTGCATCATGTCTAGGACATGAATCCCTGGTTTCCTACGGTCAGGGATTCATACTGAAATGGACTAAGGCTAATTACTAGAATAATCCAGTAGTTTATGGGGAGACTTTCCCAGTTACCTGTTGCCCCTTTGATCCCAGCCTTATATATATATATACATGGGATTTGTTGCTATCCGTCGAGATGAGCGTACTTCCAGCCTGCCGTCGAGTGTGGTACCTTAGGACACATGTATCTCACTACAGTGTGTCTGCTATATCATGCTATCTTTTCCTTTTCTTTGCTGGGGTCATTCAGGTAGTAACAAACAGGTAACCGGACTTGGAAGAATCTCATTGCATCTTGCTAGTAACTAGGCCTGTGATAACCCTAGTTAGTTAAAGTATCAAGCCGTACTTATTGCTTGGCCGTGATTGATTGAATGGAGTCTAACTCAGTCTAGTCTTGACTTGATCCTGCACAAGATTGTCACATGACCTGATTGTTCATATTCGCCCTGTCCTGTACATGATCGTTACATGTCCTGATTTCTTATTTTATCCTGCCGATAAATGGTGGGAGAAACCAAGTTCTGTTCAGACGAAGGGTTACAACCCCGGTCCTTGTTTGGTTTACGGGTTGTAACCTGGTTATCTGAATAGTCCCATGGTTATCTCATCGTATATCACCTGCCCAGTTCTATTTATTTAACATGTTCTCCAGTTTACTTTATGCTCAATGATGATTTACTTACTGTCTTCCTATGTTCGGGATAAGTGCATTGGTACTGCACGAATCTCGATCCTCCTTTACTTATTTGCTTGTTGATTGCTAATGATTGCTGGTTTTAAGTTCATAGTTCGGCCTCCTTTGTGGTACTTGCT
This sequence comes from Iris pallida, assembly GCA_029216955.1. NCBI lineage: Eukaryota > Viridiplantae > Streptophyta > Magnoliopsida > Asparagales > Iridaceae > Iris > Iris pallida. The sequence goes on along the minus strand of JANAVB010017197.1, from coordinate 4,555,627 downwards.
ATTTGGGGTCTGACCCCACTGGTTTTGCATGGCCAGGTTCTGATAGAAGAGCCCGAAGGATCTACCGCACCATCTACTCTACGGTGACCAGCAGGAGCACCAGAGTGCCTCAGTGGGTTTCTTCTTCATTCTCCCACTGATATGTAAATTCTTCTCTTGTAACGTTTAGCCCCGAGCACGTGTTTAGCTCGTATTTTGGTATTTTCCTTGATATTGTAGCCTACGGGCAATAACATGATATGTGTATTCTAGACTATAGCTAGTCCTTATTATGTACGACTAATACTCTAGCTAGTCATCAGCTTTGTGGTACTGGCTTCACGATCATTCATGTATATATGGTTCGGGACGCCTTACTATTGTATGTATGATGATCGTACTCTTGTTCATGTATAATTGCCTGTGATTGAGATACCTAGGATTGTTAAACCACAGGATTGACTGATGGCATGTAGAGTAACCCCCATGTCTTGACAGCTTATACGTGATTTCAGAGTACTAACGTACTTTGGGATTGCGTAGCTGGCTATGTCTGCCCCCGCTCTCCGGTATTCTGGTTCTGGGGCGTGACAATAAGATTCTGCTTTGTAGGGCATAGAGGATCAACCCAGAGGTAATGTGGACGTGGTTGTTCTTCTACTGGAGATAGAATGCAACAGAACAATTGGGTTCCGAAAGCATAGAATTTTATGAAAGGGAGGTGTATGTGAACTCTGATGATCAGGTCCACTGATTCCCTTGCTAAGTAGAGATGGAAGTACATATCTGGAGGATGTCAGGAGTAGTACTTCTTCAGGAACTTACCGTTGATGGGCATCATGAACAAGTCCCTATTTGGTCGGGCGAGGCGGTAAGCACCGTTTGAGTATACCGTCTCTATGATGAAAGGTCCCTCCCACTTGGGCTCGAACTTTCCTGGTGTTTTATGAGTCAACACCATCGGCCTCCTGACTGCAAGGACTAGGTCGCCTACTTGAAAAGTTCTCTGCTTGACCTTTTTGTTAAATGTCTGTAATATACGGGCTTGATAGAGTTCAATACGCTGTTGAGCTAGGAGACATTTTTTGTCAAGTGCCTCCAATTCTCGCAGACGACGACGTTGATTGTCCTCTTCTATCAATTGGTTTGTGATCTCTACAAGGAGTGAGGGTATCTGGATCTCGAGAGGCAGTACCGTTTCGCTCCCGTAGACTAAGGAGAATGGTGTGTTGCCCGTCGGAGTCCGTACCGTTGTGCGGTAGGCCCAAAGGCATTCGCCGAGCTTTTTGTCCCAGTCGTGTTTGTTGGATGACACGACCTTTTTGAGTAGCCTGACGATAGTCTTGTTAAAAGCCTCGGCCAATCCCTTTGCTGCCAGATTGTAGGCGGTTGATGCCACATTCTGAATACGATTCTTGTCACAGAATTTGTTGAAAGCATGGCTGATGAACTGTGGAACGTTGTCATGGATAATCCTATGGGGTACCCCGAAACGGTAGATGACATGATGCTTGATGAAGCTGATCACCCTAGAGCTTTTCACTTCCGTCGGTGGAACTGCTTCTGCCCATTTGAAGAAGTAGTCGGTAATGGCTAGGATGAAGCGGTGTCCCCTTGATGAAGGAGGGGTGATAGGTCCTACAATGTCCATGCCCCAAGCTTTAAAGGGCCAGGAGGCGACCAAAAGATGTAGTGGTTCTGATGGTGTATGGATAAAGTCGGCGTAAAGCTGGCAAGCGTAGCACCTTTTGGCATAGTTGACGGCGTCGGCTGACATGGTTGGCCAGTAGTAACCCATGCGTCGCAGTCGATCCTGCAACTTAGGCCCGGGTTGGTGAACTCCGTAAGTTCCGTCATGCGCTTCTCGAAGGGCTTCGACAGCTTCTTCGTTGGATAGACATCGAAGGAGAAGTCCATCGTAGGAGCGTCGGTACAGCATTTTAGTAGCTGTATCATAATAGAATCGAAGGAAATGCCTCCTGACCGAGATGGCTTCTTTCGGGTCTTCCGGGAGAATTTCGTAGACAGCGAAGTCGATGAACGGGAACCTCCAGTCTCGGACATTAACACCGGTACTTGTCGTCGTGGCATGGGCCATTTGAGTGCATAGGTTATTTTTAGGACAGACCAAGTCTCGACCAACTATCGTGACGTAGTGTTGAGTCCCGAGGGGTGCTGCTAATGAAGCTGCGAGGCCACCAGAGCGTCAGCCTCCAGGTTTTGTAGCCGAGGTACGTGTTCTATGCAGAACTTGGTGAAGATTGAGATAATCTTCAATACAACCTCATGGTAAGGAACCATATCTTCATGGCGAACTTCGTATTGCCCTTGGATCTGGTTAACGACGAGTTTTGAGTCTCCATAAGCTTCCAAATGATCCACCCCCAGTTGTTGCGCCAGCTGGAGTCCGATGATGAGAGTGTTGTACTCGACAACATTATTGGAACACGGCTTCGAAAGGAAGTAAGCACGCTGGACGACCAGCTGATCGGGGGAGACTAAGACCACCCCCACTCCTGCGATGATTTAGCCTTTGGGGCCTGTTCTCGAAGCACCATCAAAAAATACCCGCCAGACGGAGTTTTTTTCAGCGACGTTTGATTCTTGGACTTCATCCGGGATGTCTTCATAGAGTCTGGAGGACTCTGGGATCGGATGTACGGCTAAAAAGTCGGCTAGAGCTTGACCCTTAACGGCTTTTTGTGGGACGAATACCATGTTATACGGTGTCAACAGGATTGCCCATGTAGCTAGTCGAGAGTTCAATGATCCCAGCTTCGTCATGAGAACCCTGAGTGGATTGACTCGGGAGATGACATGAATTGTCTGGCTCGAAACGTAATGGCGAGTCTTCTGGATAGCGAACACCAAAGTCAAATATTCTTTTTCGACAGGGTTGTATCGGTGTTCGGCCCCAATCATTATCCTACTAAGGTAGTAGATAGCTTGCTCGCAGCCTGCATCATTGTTTTGAGCCAACAAAGCGCCGAGGGAATGATCCATGGCACGGACGTAGAGGAGAAATGGTTTGCCTGCGACGGGTGCCACCAGGACTGGCGGGCTCGTCAGGTAAGCTTTTTTATCATCGAAAGCTTTCTGGGATTCTTCTGTCCAGACGTAGGAGACTCCCTTCTTCATGAGATGGGTGAAGGGTTGACATTTTTCAGAAAGGTTTGGTATAAACCTTCTGATGTATGCAAGACGCCCTTGCAGGCCTCAAAGTTCTCGGAGGTTCTTCGGAGAGTTCATGTCAAGGATGGCTTTGGTCTTCTCGGGATCGACATGAATGCCTTTCGCCATGATAATAAAGTCCAAGAACTTTTCGCTAGAAACTCCAAGGAAGGATTTAGCGGGGTTCATCTTGAGTTGATGCGCTCGCATGAGATCGAAGACTGTCCTTAGGTCTTGTACGTGATCACCTTTGAGACGACTCTTGATAGCGATATCATCAACATAGCATTCAACTATTTTGCGTAGATGTTGATGGAAGATGGTACTCATGGCTCGTTGGTACGTAGCACCGGCGTTCTTCAAACAAAAGGGCATCACTGTATAGCAGAAAACCCCTTTTGGAGTCTTGAATGACGTGTGTTTTGCGTCATTGGGGAACATTTTGATCTGGTTGTAGCCCGAATACCCGTCCATGAAAGACATGCATTCGAAGCCACATGTATTGTCTATCATCACGTTAGTGATTGGAAGTAGTTCGTCTTTCGGGCAAGCAGCATTGAGATCTCTGAAGTCGATGCAGACTCGTATCTTCCCATTTTTTTGGTGACATGGACGACATTGGCCACCCAATCAGGATGTTGTTCTTCACGGATGAACCCATTGGTCAGGAGTTTATCCACCTCTTGATCGATAGCGTTCATGATGTCAGGACGAAAACGTTGTTGTTGCTGCTTTATAGGCTTGGCATCATGTAAGATGTTAACCCTATGCATCACGATCTGGGGATCAAGTCCCGGCATACCTTCGTAGCTCCAGGCGAAGACGTTGATATATTCTTTGGCTAATTGGACTAAAGACTCCCGGTCTAATCCCTTTGACTCTTGTTGATGAAGATAGGTTTGGAAGAAGATCCATCCCCAAGGTCGATCTGTTCGACTTCGTCTTCGGTAGGTGGTTCACGTAATTCAAAACGAGACTCCTACTGCGCTCCTAGGCATTGAGCCAAACGTTCTTTCTCGAAGAATTTCGGCGTTTGGTCTTCGCCTTCATCCTCTCGAGATTGTACAGATGCCATGTTGATTGATAGCACCTTCCTGAAGATTGGGCCGATACTGGTGTCAAAATTCTAAGTTGATGCTTCAGATGAGTGTGAGTGCTCCACTTTTTCTGCTTTCGAACTCTCTGGAGTTGTCGGCAGCGTGACATAGCCTACCCCCTCCCCCCCGTCGAGTATGATGATAGTAGTTCTGCGGCTTTCCTTCAGGTGTTGGGAGCCGGAGAGGAAGACGCAGTCCCTTGTCGTAGTTCAGGCCCTTGTTACTTTTCAGATCGTAACCCATCTTTTGGATGAGGTAATTTTTCTTGTCCGTGTATCGATAGACTTGTATTCTGCCGGTATTCGGTTCTGTCTTGAGTGGCGTGAGGTTTGGATGACGCTTGACTTTGCCGAAGATGTTGGGTTCTTCATCCTGGTTCCACGGTGGGACTATAAAACAGACTCCTTGGGACGGGACTACTCGATTTACATGGTTGACGGTCGTTATTTGTGTTTGTAATGACCGTAGAGTGTTATCTAATGTATAGATGGCATTCCAATGTGGAAGACTAGAATAATTGAAAGATACTCTATTATTGATAAAATACGAGATTTTGTCTCGTGGGATTACATTATCGAGAGAAGGTGCATCTATGTCAGCAGATATGTAATCTCCTAACTCTTCATCCGTGAGCATTGGGGCTGGTTCAGGAGAGCTCAGCACAGACTTGACCTTGGACTCTGAGAGGGCTGTGTGGGCTTTCTCTTGCAGCTTGAGCGAGGCCGAAGCTTACGGAGGCTTGCCTTTAAGACGCACCTTCATGGGTGCCTCAACTGTGCCTTCGGCAACCGGTGCCATCCTCTGCAGTTTTGCCACCAGGGAAGCCGACGTTTGAGGAGGTTTTTTCTTGAGCCGTATCTTCAAGGGAGCTTCGACGGATGTTCTGCCTAGAGAAGTCAGTGCTTTTCCAGGTAACTTGATTATCATGGGAGGCAACGTTTGAGGCGGCTTTCCTTTGAGTCGAATCTTCAGAGGAGCATTGGCAATCATTTCTGCCTCCACGTCTGTCTCTGTCGCTATTTCTGCTTTGTCATTAGCATTATTGGCTTCCCTTTCGTCGAGCGACTTGTATAGGGTAGCATCAGTGAAGTAGGCTTCGACTCCTTTGAAGGGGTCAATTCCGGCAAACTCTGTTCGGATGATGCCATTGGTGGACACGTACTTCATGTATTGGTGGAGTGTAGATGGTACTACCATGTACTCGTACAGCCATGGCCGTCCTAGCAGGAGTTTGTAGTTGACGTCGGCATCTACGACATAGCAAGTCACTTCGGTTCGGAGATTACCGATATGACATTTCAATCGGATTTCCCTAGCGGTTTACTTTTGCTGGCGTTGAAACCGCTGATTGTAGTGTTGGATGGCACCAGATGGTGCTTTGAGATTCCCAATATTGAAAACAGAGTTCTAGGGATGATGCTGAGGGAAGACCCTAGATTAATTTGGATTCGCTTCACCTTGATGGAACCTACATACCCTGTGTAATACAGCGGCCTATTGTGCCGGTTGTGCTTGAGCAGCATGTCTTGTTGGGTGAAGGTTATGTTGGGGATAACCTCCTCCGCACAATGACAGTGAGCACAGGTTGTTGGGACATCTTCAGGCTATTTAACCTGACTGATGAAGGACTCAGCATCCTTTAAGGCTTCACATAGAGCTTCGCATGTGTCTTTGGAGAGACGAAGAAGCTCAAACAGAGACAAGCGGGCCGGAGTACTGGCAAGTTGCATCAGTATGTCAAAGTTGGGGGGGCTTGGCTAGCCCCAAAGCATTTTCTCTTCGCAAAGGCTTGTCGAAGCGGGCCTCTACGTGCTTCTGTTTATTGGCTGCTGGAGGTCTGGATGGACCCCCTTCTTGGACAGTAGGGGTAGCGCAGGGAGGCACCACCTCGACGGCAGCTTCGTCAGGTTGGGCGTTCTGCTGTGAACACGTTTGTACATGAAGTGCCTCTTCCGTGGAAGAAGAGATCGTGTGGCAAGACATGGTCTTCTTGCCCTTAGTTTTGGAGGCAGAGCGTACCCCCGGTTGAGTAACTTCGGAGACGAGATCTGGGTGAACCCAGATGATCTCTCCCCGAGATGTGGTGAGTGGGTTGAGTCCACTCATGTTGTCACGGGTAGGTGGTAGGTTGACCACCTCCATTGTCGCCTTTGGGATGGGGACGACGCCATCTTGTGCTGTGGTTGGCGACAAGGTGCCGAATTGGAGCGACACCAGGTTGGCCGAGACTGTCTTCTCCTCGTAATCGACGGAGATGACATTCGCATTGATCATGCACTGGATGTAATTCTTGAGGACGTAGCAGTCCTGAGTTGGGTGTCCGATAAACCGATGGTAGTGACAGTACCTCGGGTTGTCCACTTTTCCAACTTCGTCGGGATGCTTCGAATTCGGTAATTTAATCTTATCACCCTGCTTTAACATCTCGAAAAGTTGCAAGGTGTCCTCATCAATGAAGGAGTAGACCTCTGTTGGCCACGGTACAAGCGGAGGCTTCTGAGTAGGTGCTTGCATATTTTTAGAAGCATTAACAGTCAATGCCTGCTTCCCCTTCGCTTTACGTCTAGGGTTGCTGGTAGCAGACCATTTTCCCTTGTCCTCGAAGGCAGAAAAACTGACTCCCAGAAGGCGAGCATTGCATTTCTTCTTTTCAGCTGCTTCGGCCTCAATAATCAATGAGCTCCAGTCGGGAGGAGACATGGAATTGAGCCAGAGCTTAACTGCAGGAAGCATGTTTATGCTGTAGGATGAGAGGAGCGCATGTTCTGGCATACCCGGGGGCAACCTAAAATAAGCCTTTCAGAATCGTTCGATGAATGCTCGAACGGTCTCCTTTTCCGTCTGCCGCACCTCTATAAGGGATGCAATCGTCATGTCTTTTCCTCCGTCATAGAAACAATCGAGGAAGAGGTGTGTCAAGTCATCTAATGAAGATATGGAGTTGTCAGGGAGACTGCAGTACTAGTCGTAAGCCACTCCTTTCAATGCCCCGACAAACAGGCTGGTGAGTAGAGCGTCATCCTTCGGGAGATGTCCCGTTTGAGACTAGAAGTACGTCAGATAATGGCGTGGAGAGTCCTTTCCATCGTATGGTGTTAACGTTTGTGGTTTATACTTGGGAGGATATACCACTTTGTTCCATTCGAGGGGATACGGTAGCGGGATACCCATCTTCTAGCGCTCCTCCTGTCTATTCTTGGACTCGAAGCGTTCGCGCATGTCCCGGATCATCTCAACCACGCCTTCCGTGGAGCTGGGAGTTGGAGAAGGTGGTACAGCCTGGAGTTGAGCATTTGAAGGTTCCGACGTCCGAGGTGCTTCGCGACGATCTGTATCCAAGGATACCTGTTGAAGGGGTACACTTGATTCTCCATTGGCTCCTGGGTCAGGAGCGGTGGAAGGTGCTCTGGCCAAAGCTGACCGTATCTCAAACACTGCTTGAGTCAGTATTTACATGAAGGCGGAGAGGGTTTTTAGTCCCCCTTCCAAAGTATCCATGCGCTGAACGAGGTCGGCTGGCGGAGCATCTGACTCTCTATCACCACCTCCTGTCATATACAATGTCATGATGTGACTGAAAGTGGATGGATCGGTTGAAGCTTCACTTTCAGCCTCGCTCTCCTGTAGAGGAACCAATTCTCTTGGAGTTTCTTCCTAGCTACCCCCAGTTATGCTCTGGAGGATATCTTCGTCTTCAGGATGAGGACCATCAAGGGTTTGACTACCCCCCGTTATGCTCTGGAGGAGATCTTCGTCTTCGGGAGGAGGATCAACAAGGGCTTGACTACCCCCAGCTATTACCTCTTCTGAAATTTTTTTCTTCTCCGGGTGCCTTCAAACACCCCCGAGGACGGAACAGTCACCTTGGTCTTCCTCGGTTGGCTCTTGGATGAGGACGAGGTCGAGGAGTTGCTAGTCGCCTTTCGGATCGATGAGGAGTTAGAGACCATGTTGCAAGAAGCAACTTTTAGTTCCGGCTCTTCTTCAATTGACGCCTTCTTCCTGAGGCGACGTTAGAGGGGCGTTGACGATTGCAGTCACTGGAACACAGACTGCCTTTGTGGTGGGACTGCTGTCTTACAACAATAGTTGATGGTGACCACAGCACAGGTGTGCCCTGTGAGGGGTGCATTGTGCTTGTCGGTCGGCTCTTCTGATTGGCGTTTGTGAATAATCATATTACGCAGATCATTGGAGAAGAGTGCCACCTTTTCACCTCCATCAGGCGCATGGCAAAGCCAAGCACCGGGGTGATCAAGTGAATGCTGTGCCTCCTGATCTGGCGCAAAAGATGCGCCCAGATCAATAGTGGAGGAACAACATTTATAGTAACCTGAACTAGCCTCAGACGCACAACCAATATAGGCACGGGGGTTCAAGACCACAGAGTTTGCCTTGCTCGACTTGGTTGCGAACGCAGCAGATGCGCCCAAGTGAGACAAGGACTTTGAGGGTCGGCTCGTTTCTGGCACAGAAGCACCCGAGTCAACCCTGTACAGCTTACCATCAGCAGCGTGCATGATTGTGAGCTCATGCTTCTGGTTTTTCGCCGACATAGCACGTTTGAGGCGCATGGCCCGTACCGCCTTAGACTTTTTCGTACCAGCCCACTGGGGTGCATAGTACTCAGAGTCCAAATTATTCTCGCCATGACAGCGAGTGAGTCTGTCAAAGACAGAGGCCTTCTGCGGCGCACCAGAGTTCATGCGCAGGGCATTAGATGCGCCCATGTTCCGTCGAGAAATCTTTCTTGACTGAAAAGAAGATGGCTGGGGAATGTGGTCAGCACCACGTTTTCTCGAGAGATGTGCTGTAGCAGTGGGCGCATCCTGGCTACTGAGGACGTCAGCGAGAAGGATAGGCTGCATCGGCGCATCCCCTTCAGTGATGGTACCAGGGGCCTCCACCTTGCGCACCCAGGTTTGGCGAGTCTTCTTGGGCTTCGACAGCCGCTTCAAAGGACTCGCTTTGCCTTCAGAGATGAACTGCTCATACGCCTGTTGATCGAGGCGTACGACTAGTATCTTGTGGGAGGAGCCCACCTTCATGTTGTCAGATTGTGACACAGATTTCTCATCGGAGGAAAAAAAAGTCCCCAATAGAGTCGCCAGCTTGTTTGCTATTAAAATCTTTGAGTTGGAATTTCAATTACAAACAGAACAGTGTTACAATGTAGGACTTAGACGTAATCCTAGGAGTACACTTTTGTTTTTATCTGGGTACTTGTGCCGATAGAGCGAGTGGTAATGCGTTGACTCCGTTGACGATCTGACGACGATTCTTAGATTCTCTGAAGGTCTGGGTTGCTCTGGATGCCGGAGCTTACGGAGGAAAAAAAAGATGTTGAGTGTCTCTCTGTTTATCCGTCTGTATCTGCGTCTATCTCTCTGTGTGTGTAGAAGAAGGAAATGATCCCTCTATTTATAAGCAGCAGGTTGGGCTGCTCATGCGCGCATATGTAGGTAGCGCCTGCACGTGGGAACGCCACGTGGCTGAAGCTGCGGAAGGAGGGCATATGGATGATGCGCCATGATTTGTGGGTTGAATCCTACAGGCTGCATTTGTGGCTGGCACGTGGCAGTAGAAAAGATCTTTCTGTTGTTGAGATCTTGGGTGATTAGCACCCCTTCATAGGCTGAACTGAGTCAAAGGATACGTGGTGTGTTTTCGTGGCTCAAAGATCTCGATTTTGGTGGGGAAGGATCTGATGAGCTGTGCCTGGGATCCGGTACATGAGAAGACTTAGCTCGTAATCTTTAGGAATCTCGAACCAGTCTGGGTGCATGGCTTTTTGAGGCGCATGCGGGGCTTCAGTAGCATGGCCGAGGAGGCACGTACTGCCACTTGACTTCTGTCTTTAGGGATCAGAAGTAAGTCAGAGACGCATGGCTTTTGAGGCGCATGCGAATCCTCTGGCGCATGGCTGCGGAGGCGCATGCGAGTGGCTGGCCGGTCACGTGGCTTGTAAATGCCAGAGGAAGTAATGATGACTCTGATGTCAGCGGTGCTTCGTTCTTTACAAAAAGCTGTCAACTGTTCAGTCCTCGGGGGACGTGCTACCAACTCTGTCACTTTCACATTAATTGCTTGGTGGGTGATGAGCCTTCGAGCGGGCGCATCGATTTGTGCTCCATTAGGCACATAGGTCCGTGTTCCATATAGATCTATGCTTTGTTGGGCGCATCCATGCGGGCCGCTTGGTGCTGATGGGCGTATCTGTTGCATGGCGTATCTTCAATGGTCAATCTGTTGAGTTCTTCGGGGCATTAATGGCTCTCTGACTTAGCTGAATTCGAAGGAGCAAATTCATTCATCGTAAATGCAAGTTCATTGCACTAACTTTGGGAAGGTTGCCACTTGGCGCATGGGTTTGATTTGTCCTGGCCTATAAATAGCAACAATTTGAGAGAGTTTTGTTGTCTCTCCCTTGACTTCTCGACGAAGATGAACTCCTTTGCTCGAGTATATTCTGTTGACAAGACGCTCCCCAGGGTGAAGATGCGTCGAGTTGTCTTCGTATACACTCATGAAGGTGACTGTTACATCCAAAAGTCAGGATCGCAGGATCCCGACGCAGGCCAAAGGCGCCTGTTGCATCCAAAGATCGGGACGTTCGAGTCCCATCTTTGTTATGCTGGAAGAGCCGCAGATCGGAATTACGGTGCTCTCCTCTTCCTTGGGCTTCGGAGAGTGCTTCCTCCTGGTAGAGTGGGGTTGGCTGCCCACTCTTGTTGTGCTCAAATATGCTTCTTTAGCCGAAGCACTTGATCGGGTCAAGGCAGAGCACATATGCCAGAGTGAGACATTGAAGAGATGTGCCTGAGTGTGACGTCGCAACGATGCGCCTAACTGAGACGCTGAATGATGTGCCTGACTGAGACGCTGAAGAGATGCGCCTAGCTGAAGTGTAGCTTTAGGCTTTCTTGAGTTCTTTGTAAAGATTCTTCTATGTAAAAAGAGTCTTGAGTCATGTAACAGACTTTTATGAAATAAAAAGCCCTTTTATACTGCTACTCTTTTACTATTTTGTGATCTTCTCGGCGCATGTGGACAGCTGATGTGCCTAAAAATTTTCATGCTTCTACAGACAAGTTGACTAGAGTTGGACCAAAACCTTAGACTAGTTGACTAGTTTGACTAGAATGTTGACCAGAGTTGACCAAGAGTTGACTTTGACCTAGAATGTCTTAGAATCATGTAAAATACATTATAAACTTCATTTTTCATATATTGAATACATTGTAACCAATGTTGCTCTAAATAGGACTTAGTTACTCCGGTTCTGACATCTATTCTTATCAGTCATTCAGGATATTAGGCGAGTATATTCTCTGATCGTTTCATACTTACTAGGACTTATATTCTTGACCTAGACTACTTTACTTGATGTTGTCACGTTGTTATCATGGATTGGTACTATATGGATCTTTTTATGAGATTTTATCTCCCTCGGCTGCATCGGGTACTTCATGTCATGTGCTTTTTACGAACATCATGTACTCCTTGTGCTCTCATTATTTATGTACACTCATGTGCTCTCATGTACTCTCATGTTCACATGTGCTTCCTGTTTAAAACTTTCATGTGCAATAACGTAACTTGACTAGATCCTTGTGTATTGATTGGGGTACGGGAGAGTAGAAGTGGTTATGTGATCAATTCCAAAGTAGTGTAATCATGTGCATGTCTGTCATACCCTCACGTATAATGGAGTTACCTTAGAATAATCATGTGCAAACCTATTCCGATTACATAACCATCTTGTGCTCTAAATTACTTATATATATACTTATAGTCTTACTTTCCATATATATATCTGCTGTTTTCAGGTATCTCTCTTACTATTCATGTACATTTCTTACAACGTTTCATGTATCTTATTCTATTGCTTGTTTTACATTTCCTGCCATGATATGAACTGAGAGTTATGTATTCGCTCATGTCCTGACTGGACCTGTTGAAAATATTACAAAGAATGAGGAGAAGTTCTGCCCTACCTATTACGGAGCTGGCTTAGACAACACTTGTGACCTGGACCCTCAGCAGGATCCAGTTTGCGCTGAGGATGCTACCTTATTGCCTATGATAGATTGCTAGGCTTATCTTACTTTACTTTCTGTTGTCATTTCATGAGATGTATTATTCAGATGTTGGGATTTTGTGTTGTTAAACACTTAGACTTATTTCTTCTGGTTGTATTGCACTCTGTGATTTCATATCTATCTTAACATACCATTTATCTACCTCTAGTTTATGTGATTGAGTTGTATCTTCTGAGATTGTCCTCCGTTTGGAGAGTATATTATGTTGTGTTTAGTTGCTATTGTGACTTAGAACAGCGTTCTACCCCCTACATTGCGGCATAGGCTGGATGTACCCACGTCTCGTGTTCCTATACTGGGTGCGGGTCGTGACACATTTTTAGTGGTGGCCCATACAGGTCGAGATTCGCATTTGTGCGATATCTTGGTAGGGCAGCGACTTAGTTGTACTACCACGAGCCTGCGATAGAGTATAGGAAGTAAGGTATTAGGTTGAGAGGATACTCAATTACAGTTAGAATTGCTTGAGAGATTCGTGTGATGACCTTTGATAATCTCATTATAAACTATCTCGAAATTCGATTCAAACAGTTTCTGTCTACTTTCCTTGTTCATTATTGAATTTGATTCTTGGTGTTCATTGTTGACTGGATTTTCTACCAAGATGAATCTTATGGGCTAGGTCGCCTCAGTTATGGAATCTAGAGTCTTCTACAGCTATATTAGCTGTCATGACGAAGATATACAGTCTGATTTTGGATGTATTTCTCGGGTGTGGGAATTTTACATTTTTACAGCCAAGCATCCGGTAATGCAAAAATTTTAAATACCATGATTCTAGAGGTATGTACCTAAGTTGCAGACTCTATGGATTATCGCAGCCTTGCTTACTAGCATTGCGAGAATTCTGAGTATCATGATTTTGGACATACGTGTATGGTTATCAGATCATTTCTTAAATTGGTTCTCTTCTTTATTACTAGATGAGCAAGAATAATTTCTACCATTATTTTCTTATCTTATCATTATTCCTTCGTCTTATTATTATTTTTTTGTATTACCATTATTCTTCATCTTAATTGACTCAGTCCTGATTACATCAATCAACTATCTCGTATCTACTTCTGACAGTTACACTTTGAAAATTTTGAAATTCTCCTCTCTTTACCTTGGAAAGGCCGAGGAAGTATCATAAATCATCTAGCTCGGAAGGACATAATTTGTTATCATATGATGATTTTGGTAGGAATATAAAATGATGAACCTTGATATAGATTTTGGGATAGAGATGTGACTGGGATTGAGAATAAAAATAAGAGACCAATATTATCAATTTAGGGACGACTACACTTAAGGAAAATATTATGAGTATGAATTGGTTTAGAAGGACGTAGGAGAGTTTTGAGTAAGAACGACAGTGGAGTATGTATGAATGGTTATGACGGTAATAATTCATAGATGTATTTCGAAACTGATGAGGAAATTCGAGGTCGACTTAATTTTTGAGAACTTGGATAAATTTTAGGTTACAAATTCTAGAGATATTTCACCTTAAGACTATGATGCTAATTTAGAAAATTAGTAATGAAGAATGGATTTTAACTGTAATACGATGACGATACGAAATTGAATAAGATGTTGGTAAGAGGATGACTAGGAAAAGAGAGAACACAAGGATTTAGAGTTGTAGAAAATTTAGAGATTTTATGAAAATTTTAAATTTTAAGAAGGATAATATTTGAAGGAGTACGTGAAGGAAATCCGAAGGTTGATTTTATAATGGAGAATAAGTTCCTGCATGACATAGTGGTATTAGCTTTGAATAATTTCGAGGAGAGTAATTTGAACAAGTTCAAGGATTTCATAAACTTTGATTTAGAGATTTCAGATCCAAGTTAGGACAAGATGGAGAAATTTAAATTCCAGGACGATTGAGTTGATAGAGGAGAATAAAATAAAAAAGAGGAAGAAAGAAGAGTTTTAATAAGAGCATGATTCATGAAAAGTGCCTTGGAGATTAGGGCCAAGCCAATGATATTTATAAAAGGGGTTCAATCATGAAATCATAACTGAAGATTATGATTTTGTAGTAGACTTGTAAGGGTTTTATTTTGATAGAAATTACGATTTTGAGCGGCCAACTTTGGCGTCGATTTCAACCAACCAAACGATATCCTATGAAACTAAAATTTTTCAAGGGTCAAAGTTGGTTATACCTGCTATGCTTCAGAGTTGGTGGTTTGTCAAACGAATCTTCGACGATGGAGAAATAAATCCGTAAAGTTGGCTCCACGAAACTGTCCAAAAATAACGTAATTTAAACCGTCAACTTGGTGGCCGGTTTTGATCTATCAAACAATCGAATTAACGGTTGAAACTTTAGGTGAGTAAAGGGTATATACCGAGATTGAGGTGGAGAAAACGTATTAACGATCCAACGGTCGGATTGTCCAGAACGCATCTAAAGTTATTGTCCCGAAACACGATTATGGGCTCGATTTTACGTGCATCACGACGAAATTTTAGGAAAAATGCATGAATAGTCCGTGCTACGCATCGGAGAGGACGGAGGCGGCTTGGGGGGATTCGTCGGGGGGTCGACAGACCAGTTGGCGGCGTTGGTGGAAACGTCGCTGCTGCTACTGCTGCACGCTACTGCTGTCGCACCCATGGCTGTCGTTGCTACCGAGGTTGGCTGTTCCCGCTGCCGCGGTTGGACGATCATGTGGCAGCGCGACAGGGTACGTCGTCCGACGGTGGTGGCGGCCCAGTGGTCGTGCGGTGGCAGCGCGGTAATAGTTGCTGCTGCTGCGCATTCAAAAGTCGGGGGTCAGAGGAAGTAGGCTGTAGGGGTTTAAGTTTTAGGGGTTTTTGTTATTTATACATATATATATAAGTAGATAGATATGTTAATATTTATAGTATACCTATTAGTGTATATAGTTATACACCCACCCATAAATATATATATTATATATATATTTTTTTTTATATATATATATTTATATAAAATCATATATAAATATGTCGATAACCTTACATAAATAATAAATCATATATATTTATATATATGGATAAAATAAAATTCATAACTTACAAGAATTATATACTAAGCCTTATATAACACTATTAGAAATATAAATAAATAAATCTTGTACATCAATATATATAAAACAATTATAAGCATATATATCTATAATTCAATTAAATAAATAAATATATAATCAAATACATACAAAACTGTATGTAGGCCTATTTGAGTGTACAAAAATACTATAAAATAATTCACAATAATTCTACTAGATCATGACCACCTAATCATGGCTATACCGAATGGTATTGGCTAAGTTAGGTCCCAATATATTTTCTAATCAAATCGAATCCAAAAATCATCCAATGAGTCTCTTGTGTCATTTGCAAATAAATAGCACATGGGAATCCGATTAGTGGCAGACCCTTGGCATGCATGTCGTAGGCTCAAAATGGGTCAAAACTATATATTGGGTCAAATGGGTTTGATCAATGTCGAGTCCCGAACTTACGTTGGAAGTTAGGTCTAGAATTACGGTAATTAGTCAAATGGCCTAAATTGATTTGAAGTTGTGCGAAGTCAAAAGAATATTAGGGGACTTGTTTGGATGGGACGTGATATATCAACATGAAGGTGGACTTGTCTACTTTAAAACTCATGAAGGACGTTACGAAGGATTGGCGCTTCTTATGCTCCAAAAATCAAAGCTACAGAAAAGTATGTCCATAGTCATAATTAAGAATAAAATATAATCTAATAAATAGAAATCATATAAAATAAATAAAAAATAATTTCCAAAAATCAGGGTCCTCACAATCTACCCACCTTAAAAGAATTTCGTCCTCGAAATTAAAATAAGGCTCACTAACGAAGAACCACGCTAGAGTAACTAGGAATAGTTAGAGGGATACGGTAGGTCACTACGGTGTCTCCTAATAACTCAAGTAATAGTCAATCCTAAACAATTTGGTTTTGCCATATCTCTGTCGTAAAACTACAGATGGTTATATCTAGTCGATCTTCTTAATACTGGCTGTCTTGTAATAATCATGTTGAAGGCTTGTCCTCCTAACCATATCATTATCACAATTATATAAGTCTCTCTTTCTTTCTTCTTTTTTCTTTTTTTACCTGACCAAGCTAAGCGATACCTACCATTCTGTCGCATCCTAACTATACAACTGATATACATATAGTAAGTGGATTAGGTTAGGCTATGTTTAGGTTCTTCTTATACAGGGTCAATCACTAAAGCTACCACACTATTCTTGATCAAGTGACTACCATAAGAGCGTAACCTAGTTTGATTATTTATTTCTATACCGAGGATGTCTACCCACCTTTGGTTACACTACCCTATCAAATGCATGCTAACCTAAAATTTTATGACCCTTGTCTACTAATTGTAAAAATTAATACCACTAGATATCTATGGCATATCTAATACCCTCTTATCTATCAAGCAACCAAAAATCAATAAGAAAAATAACTTATACTATAACTTAAGAATTTCTGATAACTTCTATAAATCACGATCATTCGTCACTCCGAAATAGAAAGAGATGCGAACCAATGGCACGATGAAGCAAAGGAAGAATAGTCGAGAGTAAAGACAAATTTCAAGGACGGTAATAAAATCTCTAAAAGAATTATCAAGGCAGTTGTGGATTGAGATTCCTAAAGGTTTAATCATATTCACAGGCCTGCTCGGTACAGTAATATAACCAAGACGGCTAACTCAACCTGCATAGGCCACCCAAAAAATAGATAATGCCTCAGTCCCAAAAATACATAGGAATAGGAGACATATACATGCCAGTTAAGTATCGAGTGGACTCCAGCCCAGCTTGAATACGTATAAGCTGTCTAAAATGGCAAGTCAACTATATCTTAATCTACATATAATAATCTCAAGTGAGAACTATTACATTAATGTTGATCAAACAATAATACAATGATGCCACTTGAATATAAATATAAGAATAGATAATTTCTAATAAGTTTGGCCAGACCTTAACACAATCATCTAAACAAGCTCATGATAAAAAGTAAAGCTTGTAAAACTAGGCTATACAGCTGAAGATGTCATCATGAAATATAAAAGTCGAAAGAATAATAAAAATGCCACTATCAATACCTGAATACGGGAGATACCATTGCCTACCCATCTATCCTTCTATTCTAGCATTCTCAATAACTACCTGGAAGAAAACCAGAAATAACCTGGAGAGATCACCAGGTCCTCAGAGGGACGTAGCAAGATACATAAAATATGCCAAATGTAACAGTAAATAACATGCATAGAAAGAGAGGAGAGTAAGACATGAAACAAATCAATAAAGACATCTTAATACCATAACGCCATAGGACGCTCCCGATCTTGAGATAAAAGATAAGTCGCTACTAGCATAATGCCATGGGACACTCCCAGTCCTAGAGACGGGATAACCGGTCGATAACAAGTCTCTAACACTGTAACACTATGGGACGCTCCCAGTCCTAGAGATGGAATAACAAGTCTATAAGGAGTTTTTATGCCGTAATGCCATGGAACACTCCCGGTCTAGAGGTAACAAGGTCAATGTCAAGCAATCAATATCGACTACAGGTCAAAGTCAACTCAAGGGAACAGAGACTAAGGACTAGCAAATATCATCATGACACTTATATGAAGTAAAGAGTAACACACGAAGAACAAATAAGGAACGTGCATGCAAATTAAGAAAGTAGCAGTAACAGAACATGAATAGTAGGTGATATATGAATTATGACTGAAAAATAACAATATAGAAAATGCATGAAAATAAACTGTACAAGTAGGCAAGGTATACTTGCCTGGAGTTTTGTCCAATTTAAGCTGAGACTGCAGTACTAAAATCTACCTGAACTGTCCATGAACCAATGAATCATACTTCGTGCATCATCTGTCAACTCCAAATCACAAACAAATATGTATTATTTACTAAATATATATATGACTATCAATCTCCTACCTAGAGAGCTTGGGTCGTTCTAAGTCGTGTAGTACCTATGTTACCTAAGCCATTTATTAATCAAACCATATAGAACTAGGTTACACTAATCTCTATGATCATTATTCATTAATAATATGGATTACAAACTCTTGGTTCAAATATTAAGTTAGTATCTCGTAATTCGTACAACGAAACCTACGACGCACGAATAAAGACAACATGATCAACCATAAGGTTAACAATCTTATCTTGACGATCCATACGGTCACTTTGTTAATTTTATCAAAGTGAGATCACTGTAATCGATTGATCTCAGTTTCGATGCACGGATTCTGAAATTCGAAAATAATATAAATTAATTATAATTTTGATAATACTACAGAAGCAAAAATATACGAAAGTTGTCAGATGATGAAACAGACATCACCAACATGTCCAAAATAGTCAAATTAGCTATGATAGCCTACCCATAAGTTCAATTTTAGACACAGGGGCAAAATAATAATTTTGGTATCCGTCGTTGGACCCGCTTTATACCAAAAAATGTGCCAAGACAAAGGTTGTCCAAATTTGACAAATTATATGTCAATTTGTGCCAGAACGATGCCACGAGTCCAATGGTGGTGTCGGATTTGGAATCCGATGTCCCGAGTTCAAAAATCCAAATTTTACATGTTGGAAATTACGATTTCGAACGACCAACTTTGGCGTTGATTTCAACCAACCAAACGATATTCTATGAAACTGAAATTTTCATGGGTCAAAGTTGGTTATACCTGCTATGCTTCGGAGTTGGTGGTTCATCAAATGAGCTTCGACGAGGGATAAATAAATTCGCGAAGTTGGCTCTATGAAACTGTCCAAAAATAACATAATTTAAACCGTCAACTTAGAGGTCGGTTTTGATTTATCAAACGATCGAATTAACGGTTGAAACTTTAGGTGAGTAAAGGGTTATCTACCAAGATTGAGATAGAGGAAACGGATCGACAATCCAACGGTCGGATTGTCCAGAAAACACGTCCAAAGTTGTTGTCCCGAAACACGATTCTGGACTCGAATTCGCGTACGTCACGGCGGGATTTTGGACAAAACGCACGAATAGTCCATGTTACGCATCAGAGAGGACGAAAGCGGCCTGGGCGGTTCGTATGGGGGTCATTGGACCATGGGGCTGGTCGGTGGCAGTTGGTGGCGTTGGCGACGACGCCGTTGCTGCTACTGCTGTACGCTATCACTACCGCTCACATGGCTGCCGTTGCTGCCGAGGTTGGCTGCTGCTGCCGTCGCGTTTGGCCGATCAAGAAGTGGCAAGTGGGGTGCATCACATGGCGGTGGTAGCGGCCAAGTGGTCGTACGGTGGCGACGCGGCAGTAGTTGTTGCTGATGTGCGTTCAAAAGTCGGGGGTTGGGGGACGTACAAATACAAAAAATAGACATGCCAGTTGTATTCATTTATTTTGTATTTGTACGTCGCGCACACAAAATACGTAGGACTAGGAACGTAGACATGCCAGCTGTATTCATACAAAGTACATAGGCCTCGTATGGATACATAAGCTGTAAAATGTAGTAGAACCATAACTAATCTCATCCACACAAAAATAAATGAATAAAAGATATCATATAATGATAATGAATTGTCTTGATACAATATGTTGGACGGAGACAAATCCACTACCAACAAGTAGGAGAAAAATACATGGAAAATGAAATAAATTTGGCGAGTGAAGCGAAAACGATCCAAGTGCAATCATCCTCGAAGAAATAGCGATGATCACAGCTAGAGCTAGAACACCTGCGAAAGACAAGAGCACACACCTGGAGAGATAACCAGGTCCTCAGAGGGACGTAACAAGATATAAGAAAACACCATGCCATATAAACTGTGATATATAATATAAAGAAAGAAATATGTATGCAATCAGGTGCCTAACCAGTCTACAGTGATAATACAATAAGAACAAACCTTTGACGCATGGGCAGGATCAGGAATATCAGGAATCAGGACCGTATCTCCCACTGGAGATAACCGGCTATCAGGACCGTACCTCCCACTGGAGATAATCGGCTATCAGGACCGTACATCCCATTGGAGATAACCGGGAATCAGGACAGTGCATATAAGACCCATACGTTAAGGAACTGTTCTTTCCATCCAATGCCTATTAGAGTCATATCCATGACGCATATGTACCTCTAGTAACTGCCAAGGCTACTAGCATGCAATCTATTGGCAGTTACTCCTATCCGTCGCACGCCTCACACGTATCGGTAGCCGGCCGACTACGCGAGTACGTGTCCTATATGAGACTCACAATACATGGTAAAGTATGTGTCAAGGCCGTATGAGATATACCAATACCTCACCATCAATGGGTAGTCACTAAGCTAAGTCAATGCAAAAATAATGTAAAAGCAAATAAAATGACCGATATGGTCGCTTGCACCCAAGTGTGACTTGGACGCACAATGATGTAAAACATAGAGCAGTATATATGAAACTAAAAATAAATAACAGGAAAATAAAGTAAAATAATCACAGAGTAAGGTGGCAAGGTATCTTGCCTGATGGTGCAAAGTGGCAAGTCTAGGTAATCACAATGTCAGTCAAGAAACGTCAAAATCTCCAAACAACCCCGAATGCTGAAACAAACATCAAAAATATACTCGGTGTAAAAGATATACCTAGGAAACGCCTGTCCAAAAGTCTAATTCTGGAACAAGGACAAAATTATAATTTCGGGTCAAAACGATGTCCGTCGTTGGACCCACTTTGCACCAAAATGTGTGCCAAAGTCTGTGGTCTCTAAAGTCGTCAAACTACATGTCTACAGGTTCAGTTTGAGAAGAGGAACTCAGCGGTATGTCCAGTTTTGGATTCCGATGAGCCGTTTACAAAATCGCCCGTTTGAGTGGGTCGCGGGCCCGCCAAAAAGGAGTTCCGATTCGACCTTCTCAGAATCGAACCAAACTTAGCACACAGGACCAGAATTTCGATTCAGACCTGTTGGCACAAGTTTCGTCTCGAATCGACGACTGTACACGAAGTTAGGGCAAAGTTTGCAAATTTGCGATACGGGGGTATCTCAACGGATACGGACTGATTTCGTCGCGCCCAAACGACGAAACTGAGTTCTGTCAGTTCCAACACGTCGCCAATACCCATACGCGCCTTTTGGTTCTTACGGATCACGACCAAGTCGTCCGGTTTGTCGGAACGGACCCCGTATCGGAAAAATTCTAAAATTTTGTATTGTTTTTAAAACAGTTTTTCTCCAACTTCGACATCAAATAACTTTTTGCACGTTTATCGAAACAACTATCTAGAAGGTACGTTGCGTTCTTGTTTATGTTAACAGTGATAGCCTTCAATTGGTTTCTACAAAATTTAAATTAAAAAAAAGGAAATTGGTCGACAAGTTGTCGTTTCAATTCAGTTTTTAACGGTTTCAGAATTTGGTTTTTCCCTAACTTTATCTCGATTTTTCGAGCAAGTTAGATGGTCATGTTGAACTCCACTTGGGGGATCTCGAAGAGGGTCAGGTGGGCTTCCTACATGAATTTACGGAACGAAAAACGAACTCCTAGAGAGGGAGAAATTGAATGGGTGAAGTTGTATACCTCGGAGTTTTGTTGCTGCGGTTGTTGTTCGTTGTTGCCATTACTGTCGTCGCACGGTAGCACTGTCGAGCTGCGGGCTGGGTGCGCGGACTCGCCGGGAGAGGGGGAGGAAGGAGGAGAGAGGAGGATTAAGGTTTGGGGTATGTGTTTTTATAGAGAGAGAGAGGAGGATTAAAGTCGGCTATATAAAGCAAGTTGCTGCTGTTGATTCTTTAAAAGGGGGGTTCGGCTAGCAGCTTATGCTGCTGGCTTTAGCAAATAAAGGGGGAGGCCGGGTCCCACCTTACCCAAGCAGCAAGTGCTGCGGTTGGTATTGGGTAGCCGTTTCAAGGGTATATATATATATATATATATATATATATATATATATATATATATATATATATATATATATATATATATATATATATATATATGATATATATATAGACATATTTATAGACATATTTATATATATCCATATATATGCACAAAATCTCCAAAATTTCAATAACAAATTTAAATATTTGCTTATGCGAATAGTTGACATATTTAAACCGATATGCATATATATATATATATATATATATATATATATATATATATATATATATATATATATATATAAATTTAATTTACAATAAAACAATCTCAATGCAATATATTTAAACCAAATGACGGGCTTAGTTAATCTCCCAAGAATAATTTTAACAACAATAAAAATATTAAAAATAAAATCTTTCCAATGGGTAAATTTTACCACACTCTTACTTGGGTCCAGATAATTGTGCCAATATTGAAAACATTATTAATAATAAAAATATAATTTTTACCTCTAATTCAATAATTAGAATATATATATCAATTTCTAAAATAATCTTAAAAACATTTGCACACTTTAAAAAAATATGCCTGCCTGGTCATCTTGGTCATACCACATGCCTATATGGGCTTGGATTTGGTTTGGGCCACGTTGGGCTGGTCTGATACAACCGGGTTACTAAAAAGTCAGCAATATTAAATAATTAATTACTTCACTTATAGGGGTTACGTCGCAACTTAATTTAAAATCAATCAAATCCAATCCAAATACAAATCCAATTTAAATCTAATTAATTTCTTTTAGTTTAAAATCAAATAAGATAAATCAATTTTCAAATATAGATATTATTTTAACTATTTAAATGAATCCATAAGATCAAATCAAGATTTAAATTGCCACAAATATTTTCAAAATATATTTTCAAAAATATTTATAATAATAATTTCAAAAATTATATTATTATTTAAAAATAAACTAATAAAATATTTATGAAATTTATGTATGCACGCAAAATATTATTTATTATTTGTAACTGTATAAATGAGAGGCTTTTTATAAATAAATAATAACTTGGAAATTTTTGGTACGATAGCTAAAATAATTATTATATATATTATTTTGAAACTCAAAAAATAGAAAAAATATTTTTTTTCTAAAAATATGTGCGCTCGCACATATTCGCACTCGTCGAGCAACAGAGAAAAAAAATATTTTGCGTGCGCGACGTACAAATACAAAATAAAAAAAAAAAGAAATCAGTACCAATTTATAAAATAAAAAAATATAGTAGAAATTTAGGGGTTTTACACTTCTTCATTCTCACCTGATGATAGCCAGACCGCAAATCTATCGTTGAGAATATCTTGGCGCCGCTCAGCTGATCGAATAAGTCATCGATCCTCGAAAGTGGATATTTGTTCTTGATGGTGAGACTGTTCAAAACCCTGTAATCAATGCTCATACGCACTGACCTATCCTTCTTCAGCGCAAATAATACCGGAGCACCCCAAGGTGGTGAACATGATATGATGAATCCTGTAGCATTTGGTTTCCTAGTATTAAAATTTAATTTTGGATAATATTTTTTCATTTATATTTATATTTTATTACTATTAAGTATAGAGTGGTTAGAATTATTTTTAAATAAATATTTGATTTTAGGATCATATGGGGGCGTACCTAAGCCTATAGGTGAAGTATGATAACATTAGGTCACATATGGTTTCTAGGGTCCCGAGATAGTCCCAAATATTTTCTTTTACTATTTTAGAATTTTCTAGAATTTTTGGATAATTAAAACCTATAGAAATTACTTTTGGTTTTTAGGATTTACTGTGGAGTCACAATAAGTGATTTTGAGACCAAAATTTTTATCTAGGCTCTAGACACCAAGAAATAGTTTCTAGAATTTTCTAGGATTTTTTGGATTTTTCTGGGATTTATTTGGAGTTATTTTGAGTTAAAATGAGTTTTTAATGATTTTCTGCAATTAAATTAACTAATTACACAGTCAGCAGTCCAGTCAGCCTGTCCAGTCAACCAGGGGGCCCGTATGTCAGCGACAAATAGCCAAACTGTGGGGCCCAGCTATCAGTCTAATGGACAGATGGGTACAAATTATTTTGAGTCCGAGCCGGACTCGGATAGCCAAGCCGAGCCGAGCCGGCTGTACCACAGCCATAGGATCTGGAGCCAGAGCAGTTTAGATTCTGCCACGTGGCAGCCTGAGACACTAGCCGCGGCTCACCGCCTCTCCTTCTATATATATATATATATATATATATATATATATATATATATATATATATATATATATATATATATGTTAATTCGTAAAACCTAGAAATTCCAGCAGCCTTTTTGTGTGAGAGTTCTAGTAGAGTCCTCGACTTCGCGGAGTGTTTGCCGTTGATCTAGACGTCCGTTTCACACACCATTTTGCATTAGAAGCGTATTGAGGTTAGGTTTCTGAATATATACTTTATTTTCTGGAATTTTGTTTGCAAATTTCTGGATAATTATTTGAGTGTCGATTGTCCAAAAATTAATGTGGCGTACGGTTTTCAAGATTTTGAGTGATCTAGAACTCCGATTCGCGATCCTTTGAAGCTTTGGAGTGCTGACACTGAGATATACAACATATAATTTTTCCAAAAATTCAGAGTTTCATCTAGTATTTTATTTTGTTCGTAGAATTCAGATTTGGTCAACGGTTCATCGATTAGGTCACGGTTAGTCATAATGGCGATAACTTTTGACCAAATCGTAATTTTGGGGCACAGTTGATTCCAGTGTACTCGTGGTACTGAAATATACTAAGTTGCACACTCAAACTTTTGAGATCATAACGTTTGACTGTTAGTCAACGGTATATCTCGATTTACGTGCCACGGGTTCTGAATTTGGAACCGTAATTTTTCTTGGCCAAACATTTGTGTTTAGATTTTATTTCAGATTTAAATAGGTTAAAATAGGATTTTAGATGGTTTATTCTAGAATTAGAATATGATTAATTAGGTTCAACCTATTAGCCACTTTCTAGAATTTTTAGAGTGGGAATGATTGATCTAACTTATGGTTGTTTTTGTGACGGGGTAGATCGGGCTACGATGTCTTGAGTTATGATTTCATCATCTATCGGAAAAGGCAAGTATCAGTATGACCTATGTTTCCTTTATTTTATACTTCATGTGTATTCGTGTTGTCTTTTCATTATTACTCCCTAATGATTCATGTTGTCATTGTTAATGATTACTATTGTGCACGAGAATTAGAATCATTAGGGTATACATACATGTTTATGTCTTACTCATTGTTTTCTATTGTTTACAGTTTATCGTATTGATAATGTTTATAGTAATGGACGTGTATTGTGAGTGAGTCGGGCGGGGGAATACAACAAGTAAGCATGTGGTCAACGAATTGAATACAGACCCCCTATACATTGATTGCATAATATAAGTCATGCACCACACGTATGACTGACAGATATCCTAAGCCGTCTACGTGCTGAAAGTTGGTATTCTAAAACACACCGTATACGTGACTTAATAATTATTGCTCTATTGTCTATTGTTCTTCTTTCGTCAAGTCTACCTTCTTATTGTCATCATGTCTTAGTGGTATGTCAAGCCCATCTTCATATTATCATATCTCAAAGGTATTTTCTTATCGTACAATGTCATGCCTATAGTTATCTTCGTTTAATTTCCTTTTTATTGTTTCTTCATGCTTGTATACTATATTGTGTAATATAGTGTTATGGTGATCTTGCTCCAATCCTGACTGGATAACTATTTTTCAGCTTTAGACGACGAAATTTGTCCCGAGGTCTACGGTGAGTAGTTTGGAGACACTGACGACACTGGCGTACCCGATTCCAGTACTGATGTAAATTAGCATATTTTCTTTCTTATGGATTCGCATTAGTTAGTAGTTATAGATATAGAGTTTAGTTGTTTTATTTATACTATCCCGGTTTATTTCCGAGACTTTCTGTGTTGTAATAGATTATTTGATATTTATAATATTGAGACTATTGGATATGATATTTTTGGTTAATATTGATGGCTTAGTTGTAGATGATATATATGCGTGTTGTGCTTGTTGTGGACCATTGTTATCATAGACAGCGTACTACCGCCGATGCTGTGGCGTAGGATGGACTTGGCCACGTACTCGTATCCCGAAAAGCGGGAGCGGGTCATGACAAGTTTTTATGGTGGCCCATGCAGGTCCAATTTCGTAAAAAGTTACAAACTCGTGGTAGTACTTAAGTTAGCTGTACTACTACGAGCATGCGAATAGAGTTGAAGTTAGGAGGCTATATCATCCAGAAAATAAGATTTCTAACCCTATGAGTCTAATTTATCTTAGGATCTTCTTGTCTCCTATTTGCATCCAGCTTGATTCCGTCCGTGATTTCTTCGATATGTTTGTAACTACCGTTCTAATCATGTCATTTCCTTCATTTTAGTTAGCAAAGGTTGATATAAGGCGTATTGTGATCCATAAGGTTAAAGAGGGTACTTGACCCATATATCCAAGAGCCTAAGATTCCTACACCCGAGAATGTTGTGTTTATAGAGCCTACCATAGTTATAGTTGTTAGATAGGGTGCTTGATTAATTAGTTGGTAATGATTGGTTTATTAAATATTATTAATTAGTTTCCTTTATATTGCTAGTCATTATCTCTCCATGATATAGCTTATGAATTATTGTTAGATTGCTTCTAGGAGTTATGTATTTATATTATGCTATTAGAGACGTTTGATTTTTTAGGACAAAAATGTTTTAAGGGGGGTAGTTTGTAGCATTTGGTTTCCTAGTATTAAAAATTTATTTTGGATAATATTTTTTATTTATATTTATATTTTATTATTATTAAGTATAAAGTGGTTAGAATTATTGTTAAATAAAGATTTGATTTTGGGATCACACGGGGGCGTACCAAAGCCTATAGGTGAAGTATGATAATATTAGGTCACATATGGTTTCTAGGGTCCCTAGATAGTCCCAAATATTTTCTTTTACTATTTTAGAATTTTCTGGAATTTTTGGAAATTTTTAGATAATTAAAACCTATAGAAATTATTTTTCCATAGGTTTTTGGGATTTACTGTGGAGTCACACGAAGTGATTTTGAGACAAAACTTTTTATCTAGGCTCTAGACACCAAGAAATAGTTTCTAGAATTTTTCTGGGATTTATTTGGAGTTAAAATAAATTTTTAATGATTTTCTGTAATTAAATTAACTAATTACACAGTCAGCAGCCCAGTCAGCCTATCCAGTCAACCAGGGTGACCCGTATGTCTGGGGCCCAGCTGTCAGTCTAATGGACAGCTGGGTACAAATTATTCTGAGTCCGAGCCGGACTCGGATAGCCAAGCTGAGCCGAGCTCGAACTCGAGCCGAGCCGACTGCACCACAGCCATAGGATCTGGAGCCAGAGCCATTCAGATTCTGCCACATGGCAGTCTGAGCCACTAGTTGTGGCTCACCGCCTCTCCTTCCCTATATATATATATATATATATATATATATATGTTAATTCGTAAAACCTAGAAATTCCAGCAGCCTTTTTTGGGAGAGTTCTAGTAGAGTCCTCGACTTCGCGGAGTGTTTGCCGTTGATCTAGATATCCGTTCCATGCACCATTTTTTATTGGAAGTGTATTGAGGTTAGGTTTCTAAATATATACTTTATTATCTGGAATTTTGTTCTCTAATTTCTGGATAATTATTTGAGTGTCGGTTGTCCAAAAATCGATGCGTCGTACGGTTTTCAAAATTCAGAGTGATCCCCAACTCCGATTAGCGATTCGTTTGAAGTTTTGGAGAGCTGACACTGAGGTCTACAACATATAATTTTTCCACAAATTCATAGGTTCATCTAGTATTTTATTTTGTTTGTAGAATTCAGATTTGGTCATCGGTTCATCGATTTGGTCACGGTTAGTCATAATGGCGATAACTTTTAAGCAAATCATGATTTTGTGGCACGGTCGATCCCAGTGTACTCATGGCACTGAAATATACTAGGTTGGACACTCAAACTTTTGAGATCATAACATTTGACTAGTTAGTCAACGGTATATCTCGATTTGCGTGCCACGGGTCCCAAATTTGGAACAGTGACTTTTCTTGACCAAATATTTGTGTTTAGATTTTATTTCAGATTTAAATAGGTTAAAATAGAATTTTAGATGGTTTATTCTAAATTAGAATATCATTAATTAGGTTTAACCTATTAGCCACTTTCTAGAATTTTTAGAGTGGGAATCGTTGATCTAACTTATGGTTGTTTTTGTGATGGGGTAGATTGGACTACCACGTCTTGAGTTGTGATTTCATCATCTATCAGAGAAGGCGAGTATCAGTATGACCTATGTTTTCTTTATTTATACTGCATGTATATTAGTGTCATCTTTTCACTATTACTCCCTTATGATTCGTGTTGTCATTGTTCATGATTACTATTGTGTACGAGAATTAGAATCGTTAGGGTATATATACATGTTCATGTCTTACTCATTATTTCCCATTGTTTACAGTGTGATAATGTTTATAGTAATGGACATGTATTGTGAGTGAGTCGGGCGGGGGAATACAACAAGTAAGCATGTGGTCAACGAATTGAATACAGACCCCCTATACATTGATTGCATAATATCAGTCATGCACCACACGTATGACTGACGGATATCCCAAGCCATCTACATGCTGAAAGTATTCTAAAACACACAGTACATGTAACTTAATAATTGTTGCTCTATTGTCTATTGTTCTTCTTTCGTCAAGTTTACCTTCTTATTGTCATCATGTCTTAGTGGTATGTCAAGCCCATCTTCATATTGTTATCTTATCTCAAAGGTATTTTCTTATCATATAATGTCATGCCTATAGTTATCTTCATTTAATTTCCTTTTTATTGTTTCTTCATGCTTGTATACTATATTGTGTAATGTAGTGTTATGGTGATCCTACTCCAATCCTGACTGGATAACTATTTTTCAACTTTAGACGACGAGATTTACCCCGAGGTTAATGGTGAGTATATTAGAGACACTGTCGTCACTAGCGTACCCGGTTCCAGCACTGATGCGAATTAGCATATTTCCTTCTTTATGGATTCGTATTAGTTAGTAGTTATAGATATAGAGTTTAATTGTTTTATTTTATGCAATCCCGGTTTGTTTCCGAGACTTCCTGTGTTGTAGTAGATTATTTGATATTTAAAATATTGAGACTATTGGATATGATATTTTTGGTTAATATTGATGGCTTAGTTGTGGATGGTATATATGCGTGTCGTGCTTGTTGTGGACAATTGTTTTCATAGACAGCATACTACCGCCGATGCTGTGGCGTAGGCTGGAGTTGGCCACGTACTCGTATCCCAAAAACGGGAGCGGGTCGTGACAAATCCCTTCTCAAGCAACACATCAATTTGCTTCTTCAGTTCCACCAACTCATGATTATTAACTCTGTAGACATTCTTTGCTACCGGTTCAGCTCCTGGAACTAAGTCCATAGAGAAATCAACATCTCTATCAGGCGGCAATTCCGACAGTTCTTCTAGAAAAATATCAAAAAAATTTGTAATGAGTGGGTGAGGCAACCCCTTGTCTTCGATCATAGCTCCACACAGAATATCATGCTTCTGCTCTACAGCTCCTCTAGCAAATTCAAACATAGGCTCCCCCAGAGGACTGAATACTATACGTCCTCAATGACAATAAATAGCAGCATAGTTTCTACTCAACCAATCCTTCCCGAGTATGATGACGAAACTCAAAAGTGGCATTACGAGTATATCAGCGTGCAATTTCCTTCCATCCAGGGTTATGCGACGCTGGACACAGAGATCTTTTACTAAAAGAATTCCTCCACCAATCATGATCTTGCAGTTTATATCTAAAGGTGATGCTATAATATTATGTTTGAACACAAATGCTAGAGATATGAAACTATGTGTAGCTCCTGAATCAAATAAAGTAATAGCTGGATATAAATTAAGGAGAATAGAACCTGTAATCATATCTCCAGGTGCCTCAGTCTCCTCGAAAGTAGTCATGGAGAAGGCCTTGCCCTTCTGAGGTGCCCCTCTCTGCTGATGTTGGGCAAAGTACTACTGCTGAGTGGGAAGAGATCCTATCTGCTGCTGTGCCACTGGTGGCCTAGCTGGCTAGGTAGGAGCCATCCCTGGAATCGGACGAGCTAGTGGACACTCTTAGCTAATGCATATCCGATCCACAATATAAGCACATCCCTAGACTCTTTCTACAATGCTCCCAAATGTGTCTCGGCTTCTTGCAGTAGCTACATGGTTGGCCATTATGATTCTGTTTCTGAGGTTGTTGTTGCATAGGGGATATAACTGACTGCTGGGGCTGGAATGTCCTCTGCAAAAACTGAGGATGCTTCGTCGGCCTAGGGTAATGATTGCCTCCAAATGTATCTCGATCCCTCTTGGTCCTAAGATCAAGCTCAACTTCAATCTTTTATGCCTCTGCTAATATCCCAGCAATAGTAGTGGTACTCGAGGAGATATAAACTCGAATCTCTCTGGCCAAACCGTGACAGAATCTGCGTGCTTTGACCTTCGGCTCCTGGACCATATAATCTATAAATCGGCTCAGCCTATCGAATTCTGCAACATACTTATCAATCGAAAGCCTGTCATGTACCAAGTTCTGGAACTGCACCTTCAGAGCTCCTTCTTCAATATCCGGATATAAGTTCTTTTTAAAGAGGTCCTTGAACTGGTCCTAAGTCAGATCTGTAACCGCTAATCGAGGCTTATTCTGGAACCAAATACGGGTAATGTCCTGAAGCTGTAGACCAATAGCCTCAATCAGCAAATGTTTGGGGATCCTAGCAAGTGTCATGATATGCTCGATGTCCTCGAGCCACTCATCAGCAAACAAGATTCCCTTAGTGCCTTTGAAGATCCGAGGAGCCATCTTCTTGAAGTCTATAATATCACCCTCCTTCGGGTTAGAGGACCGATGCTGCTACGAAGTCTGTTGGGACTGGGGTGGAGGAGCAGACCTCTCAAGTGCAGCAAGGGCTAGCTGATGTGCCTTCTCGACACTCTCCCGCATAGCGGCATTCTGCTCCCTCTGAGCCTCAACCTGAATCCGCTAGGACTCAGCCTTAATACGCTGAGACTCCATCATCTCACAGAGGAAGCCGAATATATATGCACCGTCAGCAGGCACACTCTCAGAGGATAAACAAAAATGTGTTCCTTGCTGAGATGGAGGAGGAGGGAGACTCTCCGATGAGACTCACATCACCTCCTGAACTATAGGAATAATAGAAGGTGGAGGAAGAATCTCAGTCGATCTCTTCTTAGAAGATTGAGAGGACGACGCTGCCGATCGCTCAGAAGATACAACTGCTCCCAAGCCATGAGATCGGGTCTTCGGAGGCATTCCGAAAAATTAAGATAGGACAGAATTAACAAAAATCCTAAGTATAACACAGACAAGATTATTCAAGAAGGATAGCAATTTAGATGGAAATTAATCAGAATAGATCAGAATAATCAAATTCAAATCAGCCTATTTTGTGATTGAGTTTTTCTATATAATAAGTTTTCTATCATTTTTGTTGCAGGCTCACAGTGATACTCTAATCCTAAGTATCACTATGACATTGCATTAATTGTGAAGATGGGACCTGCATGGGCCACCATAAAAATGTATTACGACCCGCACCCGTAAGTTCGGGTACAAGTATGTGGAAGCACATCCAGCCTAGGCTACAGAGTCGGCGGTAGGAAGCTGTCAATCCTCAAGTATATTCAATCTCAAACCAGTAATAACATAAATCATGATAACCAAAATCTAACTCAATCATAAGTACTAGCATGTAGATATGAATTGGAAAGGATAAATCCATAGAAGACAAATTTGATAGTCAAGTACAGTCATCCTCGAAATTATTACAACTCAGTAAATGTTCTAATAGCAGAAATATAAATGACAAATAGTAAAGACTAAGCTAAGCTAAGCATCCTCCAGTGGCACATCGACAGCTATGTCGTCTCCTGCATCCTCGGCTAAGCCATGATCTGCCTCAGGTGTACCATAGTAAGTAGTACACCAGTTCTCTAAGTCCTTGCCTAAAAATGTTGTTATCCAGTAAGGATTAGAGCAAGTACAATTTATGATCTACTATTCATGACATGATAGAAGTTGTATAGCATGTAACAGAGTAGAAAACAAAACTGAAATAATGATAATCATGATCTGAGGAATATGGAAACAGAAGTAAGACTAATCATGGCATAAAATCAAACATATGATGTACACAATATGAATGCATAAGTTATCACTACGCTAAGTTTATTTGAAATACCACGTTCTATATGTGTTCGGGCTGAAGGATCTATATGGTCTGGCTCAATTATACGTGCAGTGTATGATTAGTTGTCAGGCACGGAATTACAAAATATATAGGATTTTGATGACATATATACTAAGGTATTTCACGTCCGACTAATAGTCATGGATTTAAATCATAATGTTAACAAGGTAAAACACGAAAGCATGGAAAATTAGAAAATTATGATATAGAATCCACAATAAAAATCTCGTGTAAGAGTCATATCGATAATCAGGAATGTACATCTAAAAGCATGAAATAGAGTAACTATCATAAAATAAAAGTGATCATCATGAGTACTTGCCTCAGTTATCTGAAGTTAATGTGTGCGACACGAACATGTCAACATGAAAAAGATCACAGTCTAAAGTCCAGAATAATAAGTCCCAAATAAGTCGTCGAAGATCAATATGTCCAATAGATGTCCAAGATCGAACCCGAAGACCAAAATCTCCGAACAAGTCCAAAATAATCCATAGCAGTCCATAATCTCGTAGGTTGATTTAAGAGATCGAACACAACATAGAAAAGCACGATAAGATAGTGATTAACATGATAATAGAAGGAAAAGTCACTACCTAATATCTATAATCTATTTATAGAAAATAATTTATACTACTTTGAAATTAATTGTATTAGTCAGACAAACATTTTAGAAAATAATATTTGATAATATAGATAATCTCTTTTAGAATTCCGAAGCACAATCATGTTACCAAAACAAATTTGAAAACATTTTTTATAGATACGATAATATTTAGCAACTAATATATTTATTATATACTAAGGTATTTCATGCTACAAAATATATACATATGTATATAGCAATATATATATATATATATATATATAAGTCTGGCCCAAATATATAAGTCTGGTAAGTCTGGCCCAAAAAAAAAATAAAAAATATATAAGTCTGGCCCAAATAGGGTATATAGGAGAATATTTATATAGGTCTCAACCTTAATGGACTGGCCCACCCCAAGCAGAAAGTAATAAATACCAATTAATCTATTAAATTACAGTGGGCTTGAAGCCCAGCCCACAAGCAATATTAATTAACAGTTAAGAGAGTTAACCCACAACCCATCGATTGGGTCCTAAACCCGTTAGGGTTTACTAAACCTAGGTCTTCTCTCTCCATTGGAGAAAAAAATAATTTAGGCGACATTCTAATAACAGGGAAGGAAAGGTAAAAAAAGAAGCAGAAGAAGAAGAAGAGAAGAAGGAGAAGGAGAAGAACAAGAGGAAGAGGAGGGTCGAGCGAGGAGAGTGGCAATGTCTCACAGAGGTCGATCGACGACGCTGGACGGCGAGGATGCAAGAACGGCACGGCGCTCGTCGAGGCATCTGATCTGCTAAGATCTGGCATGGTGTAGTTGACTCGCGGCGTCGCTGGAACGACGGTGAGGTTCTCGAGATCAAGTCAGAAGCGGTCAACGAGGCTAGGCGGTGGCCGGATCTGAAGTGTTGGTGTCAGATCTGAGGTCGGTGGCGCTCCCAGGTGAGTGGCGATGGTGTTTAGGTCTAAGTGGTGGAGTTGGTCAGCATAGGGAACAATGGTGGTCGTGGCTTGGGTGTCGGGGTGGTTGTGTAGGTGGTGGGTGACCTTGGATGGTCGGAGTAGGTTGATGGGAAGCACTGGTGGTGGTTGTGTGGTCGTGTAGGGCTGTGATGGTGGTGTAGGATGGTCGGGGTTAGTCGGAGTAGGGTTGGAGAAGTCTGGTGGTTGAGATTAGGTTTAGGTGGTGGTGGTAGGCAGAGGAGTTAGGTGGTGCTGGTGGCGTTGTGGCACGGTGATGGGTGGCTGTACTGGTGTTGTTGAAATCGAGGTGGTGGTGGACAGGGGTTCGCCGGGTTGGATCTGGTGATGGTGGGCATTGTGGGTACTTTGGGTGGCGCTGGCGGTGGTGACGAGGAGCGGTCTGGTAGAGACTGGTGGTGCTGACAGTGGATCGGTAGTGGAGACAGAGATGGCGTGGTGGTGCTGTGTAGGTTGAGGGCTAGGCAGAGTAGGTGGCTGGCCAGGTGGTGGACGGTGGTGGTTATGGGTGGATCTTGGGGAGGACAACGGTGGAGGCAGAGGAACGGTAAGGAAGTTGAGGAGACGGGTGGTGGCCTGGGGAACAGAGCTAAGAGAAAGAGTGGTAGAGGATTTGGCGAAGCGGAGGATTGCCGGTGCACGGCCGGAGTACGGTGGCGCGCGACGGGTGGGCTTGATCGTTCAAGAGAGAGAGAGGCAGGAGAGAGAGAGAGAGAGAGATTAAATTGTAATAAAATATTAGAGAGTCCCCAATGTTTAAATAGGAATTAGTTGTGTGCTCTCCAAGCCTAAATGAAAATGATGTAATATGTAATAGATCTAGGAATAATTTGTGAAATCTACTAACAACTCTAACTAACCCACTAACTAATCTGGTTGTTAGTAACTAATATCTAACTAATCCCTTAATTAGTAACTAACCTATTAGTTAGGGTTAACTAAATAATTAGGCTAAAAAGATATTCCCAGCCCAAACAAAAGCTCACAATCCAAGCACAATGCTTGGTAAGCAAATAGAATAGTTAGCCCACAATCTAAGCCCAATACTCGGTAGGCTCACAAATATTAATAATCAATAAAAATAATTCTAAAATTTAATAATAACTAATTATTTGATAATAATAATTAAAAATAAATCCAAAATTAATTAAAAGTAAATAAATTCTGAAATGAAATTAATTATTTAAATATTAATATCCAGAATTAGAAATAATTCAAAATTAATTTTTATAAATCCCAAAAATTTATAACATTGATTTTCAAATTAGGAAATTCAAATTTAGGTAGTTACACCCTACGCCAATAAATCTTTACTACTATATAATGAGGATAGTAGGTTTCACCGAGGAAGTTTTTATTCTAAAAATGCCATCATCTATATTTACTAATTAATTTTTTATATATTATATTTAATATGGATAGTTATGTAATTATGTATAGAAAAAGTAAAATTAAGCAGGCTGTTTACTCATCCCAAATAGTATAAAATACGTAAAAGACAAGTGCATATATACCAGTTAATTATAGTCAAAAGCTTAACATTATGTAGTTTGACCTCTTTAAAGTTAGACAACCTACTACTACTACTTAGTAATTTATATTTTCCACTTCATTCTTATTGGTCTATTTGTACCAAATTTTTATGAGGTTAGTAGTTTTTGAGAGAGAGAGAGTTATTAAATTAAAAAAAAAAAATCTACAGTAAGAAAGATTAGACATATCTTCTTAAGACAAAAAAAATGAGTGACAGGATTTATAACATCTTCTTAGTGATCGAAAAAGGACAAATCATGAACTATATCTTTTTCTACAATCAAAAGTTATTCACATAAGAAAAAAAATCATCTTAAATCACAAAGCGCTCTTACTCTGCTTCTATGTCATATATAGTGTCATAGTGAAAAAAAAAAGAGATCGCTCGTTGCAAAGAAATAAGCATCGACTTTCATGTTACTTTATCTTAATTGCTAAATTTTGATTTAGTAAATTACATCTAATATCTATGTTAAAAAAAAGAAGAGATCGCTCTTACTCTGCTTCTATGTCATATACAATGTCACTATTGTATGAAATATAGGGGTGAGCAACGGTTCGGTTCGGTTCAAACCTAGCCGTATATATGGAAACCGAAATAACCGTAAACCGTATTTCTCAAAACCGAAAACCGAATCGTTTTTATGAAAACCGAACAAAACCGAACCGAATTAATTCGGTTCGGTTTTCGGTCGGTTCGATTTCATGGGCCAATGTGTCGGATCTTCATAATTTTTAACAAAATGAGCATATTTAAATAATAATTTACTTTAAAAATATGATTTTATTGTATTTATGAATTATTATATTACATAGTGTGAAAAATATTAGTATATATAGATTGAGGGCAGAGAGAGAGAGAGTGCTCAAAGAAATACCGATAGAGAATAGGAGAGGAGAGTGCGCTTAGTTAGGGGTTACGAAACATTAGTATATGTAGATTTAGTATAGTTGATAAATTATTATATCTAAATCGGTTTTCGGTTCGGTTATCCAGACCAAGAACCGAAAACCGAACCGTTATTTTAAAATTTCAAATTTTCAAACCGAAAACCGAACCGAAAACAGAAAAACCGAACCGTTTGTGATATTTCGGTTCGATTCGGTTCGATTTTCGGTTTTCAACCGTTATATGCTCACCCCTAATGAAATATGTCTAAGTGTAGAGGTACGAAGGTCACGAGGATCACACTTGTTGTCGTACTTTCAACGTGCTCACAAGTCAATGGTTATTTACTTGCAAAGGGCAATCTCTTTTTTTACTATGACACTATATATGACAGAAGCAGTGTAATAGTAGAAAAAAAAAGTGTTGGAAATCGATCTCAATTATCTACACATCACGATTCCATATTTTATCTGATATGGGACTAAATTACCAACTCCATTGTCATCTCCTTTGAGCGTTCAACCGAAAATGAGATACAATACAATAATTTCCACCTTAGCTCGTTTTTGCAGCCGAACAATCTTAGCACTCATGCTATCTTTGCTTGTTCGAGCCAACAAAACAACCATAGGGCTCCTGCTACCTTTGTTCGTTTCCGCCAGCCGAACAAACTTAGCACCCATGCTACCTTTATTCGTTCCCACCAGCCGAGCACCTATCAATGTATTGTCATCTCGACCTGTTCGATCGTATAACCAAACCGAGACATTCATCCACACGACTATTGTGTGTCAACCATAATGTCTTGCTCCATCTTGATCGTGCCAGACACACCATTAAATCAATCCGCATAGTTGCCTCCAACATTAGGTCTGGTTCGTCTTTCGTCTGCGAATTTCTTGACACCCAAGACAACCTTATGGAGGATGTTCCTAACTCCACCTTGAGAAGAGAGTTCGTATAATCCAATTATATGCATGAACGTTCAGTATCATCTATCTCGAACCAATTAGAAGCACCTCAATTAGTCTCCGTAATCATATGCTCTGAAACCACTTATTAGAAATCCGGTGTGATTCGAATCGGAGTTGGCCCACGAGATACGATATTGGACTAGACTCATATGCTTTAAATGAGAATTCTCAGGTATAGACACACTTTAATATTGTACCTCGTGGACCAAAGTTTTGGTTCGGATCACAACGTGTTCCAAATAGAAAATGTGGAGAACATTCTTTCTCAATTTAGAAGGGAAACCTCAGTAGAAGATTATCGTGTTCACCGAAACATTGTAGTGAAGAATCCTTCTTCACTCTTCGCCGAAGAAAAAGCATATGAAAAATTTTCATGAGAAGCTTAAGACATTCATCTCAGGATCACCCACAATCCAATCCTTCCTCTCAACCCCCACCATAGCACTCATCTGACATTGACATTACTATTGTGAGAGTTCCTGTGTGAGAACCGGCAGCCAGGAGGAGGGAGTTGTACTTTTAATTGGAGAGATTTATATTTGGAAAATATCACACGAGGATTGCAACTACCCGCACGTGCCTGGGTAGGGAAGGGTTGTTTTCCGGCAATGCATAGAAAATTGTTTATTATTCTAGTAACGTGTTGCTTCCAACTTTTCTAAACAAATAAATTGTTTATTATTCTGTATTTTTTAAGTTCAAAGTCAAAAGTTTCCCAGAGGTAGGGGTCTAAAATGGACAAAGTAGTCCGTTGTCCGTACGTGTCCGGCTCGATAAATGGTTCGACCGCGGGCCGTCCGATTGATATTAACGAACAAAACTTGGACATATTTTTTGGTCCGTTTAAAAATCGGACACGGACACGGTCATATCCATGTCCGATCCGAATTTGTCCGCGGACCGTCCGATAGCGGAAACTCCTTTTGGTTTTGCATCAATTATGTCATATCATTTTGGTTTTGCATCAATTTGTTGTTGTCCGGTCTCGATTTTCATTAACCTTTTACCATTGTTTGTTGTATTCTATAACCTTCCATTATATTTTCTTTCAACTTGATTTTTTTAGCAAATATCAAGTAATCTTGATAAAATAATAGCTTTTGATAATATATTTAATTTGTCCGCGGACCGTCCGATTGAATTAACGAACAGTGGTTGTCCGTGTCCGGCCGGCCTGAATTCGAACAGTGGACTGTCCGTGTCCGTCTGTCCGAACTCATTTTTATTTTCGGACCGAACATGGACAGTGGACTGTCCGTGTCCGTCCGACCCGTTTACACCCCTACCCAAAGGTCGACTTGACTTGACATCACCCAATCCAAGATTACTGAGAGAGAGAGAGAGAGAGAGTAAAGATTCAAATATGACTTCACTCTATCTCCTCTTTTCTAGTACAGTCATATTGGCCTCTCTCTTACTTCATTACTTCCTCTCAAACCCAAAATCCAATCAGCACTTCATTTCAAGGTGTTGAGTGGGCCGGGCGACCCGGTCCCTGGCTCGAGTCCGGTCCGATCAAATTTGGTTCGGGCCGGCCCGAGCCCAGTCAACGACCCGGACCGGCCCTGAACCGGCCTCCTATACGTGCGGGCCGGTCCTCTATCCCCGACCTAGTAGCCCGGACCGGCCCGGCCCGGTTTGAGCGCGGGTCCGGGCCGAGAAAACCCTCCAAGTCTGACCGGGCCGACCAGGACCGGCCCGGTCCAGGCCCATTTCGGTCGGTTTTTTATTATTATTTTTTTGGGTAACCGTTGGGGGTGTAAAAGACCCAAATACCCCCGATTTAGTGGCTATTGTTTTGAACGTTGGAAGGATATTTTGGTCATTTTGCTGAAAATGACCAAAATACCCTTATAACAACTTTTTTTTGGAGAAAAAATAGGTCATTTGTCCTCCAAAAAATCTATAAATAGGCCATAAGTCTTCAAACTTAATCACACCATAATTTTTTCCTCTTACAATTTTTACAAGCAAACTCATGTGAAGAGACGATTTATATCATGGATAATGATCAACTACCGCAGCAACCGCAAGATCAACAATCGCAACCTCAATCGAAACCGCTAGATGATTCAAAAATTTGGCATCATTTTAGCGGAGTTTACGAAGAGCGTCATGCAAGTGGCGGTACTGAAAGAAGATACACCACTAAAGTTCTTGTTGAATGTTTGTATTGTAGAAAACGAATAAAATGGGACCATAGCCATGGTATAGGAAAGTTACGCCGACATTTAAAATCATATACCCACATTAATCGCATCTTGTATTAGTCATTAAAATCATGTACTAGTAATCTTGTATGAGTCTTTGTAATGTTGTATTAGTCATTTATCGCAGTTTATGTATTAGTCATTTATCGCAGTTTATGTATTATTTTACTTGGTCATTCAAATTTTATTTGGTTAAACAAAAAAAATTTAAGAAAGTAAATCATTTTTTTAATTTTTTCCTAACCCGAACCGGGCCAACCGGTCCACTACTAAACCGGCCCGGTCCAGGCCCGGCCCGTCCAAACCGGGCCTCGGGTCCGAGCTGGGTTGTCACGCCCCAGAACCAGAATACTGGCAAGTAGAGACGGACCAGGCCAGCTACGTATACCAAAGTACTCCAGTACTCTGAAATAACGTATAAGTTGTATAGATGGGGGTTACTACTACAAGCCAACAGTCGATCCTAGGTCAAGCAATCCTAGGTATCTCAATCACAGGCAGTAAACAATGTACAAGAAGCACTACTAATATAACCCAGATTAGCGACGTCAGGAGACGTCGCTAAATACAGGAAATATGTCGCTAACAATAATTTGCGACGTATTTAGCGACGAAAAACCTACGTCGCTTATAGGCAAGTCGCAGATGGCAATTTAGTCGCCAAACGTCGCTATTTGCGATGCGTAGTTAATTGTCGCTAGACGTCGCAAAATGAGCGACAGATAGCGACGTATAAGTATGTCGCCAACATTGCGACGTAAAGCGACCACTAGCGACGCTTCAAAAGTTTATAAATGATGACGAGGCATGGCATCCACGTGGCCACGTGGGCAACGTAGCGACGTATATTAGCGACGTCGAGCGACGTAACGTCGCTAGTTAGTGACGTATAGCGACGTCTGTGTGACGTCGCAGTACGTCGCAGAACGTCGCTAATATAAAAAAATTTAAAAAAAATATAATTGATATTTTTGTTATGCTGTGTGTCTGTGTTTACAGTGTGTGTGAAGTGCAGTGTTCGAACCATCGACAGTTTCGCTTACTGTTGTATGTTTTATCTTTGATAGAAAGAGCAACAGTTCAGGGTGCACTTCTCAGAGCTTCCTCTTCACGTCCTTCACCTTCTCGGGAACCTTTAAGACGTCCGAGAAAGTGAAGGACGTGAAAATGAAGCTCTCAGAAGTGCACCCTGAACTGTTGCTATTTCTATCCAAGATAAAACATACAACAGTAATCGAAACTGTCGATGGTTCCGAATACTGTATTTCACATTCACTGTAAACACAGACACACATCATAACAAAAATACACAATATATTTTTTTAAATTTTGGCAGCATCTCCTTTGTATATCAGATCATCGCTTATAACCCAGCGTAGGTATATTTGTCATCCCGTCGCTGATATCACAAAGTAAATATCACAATAAAAATAGGAGGCAGTGCAAAGTAAATATCACAGACACACATCCTCACAAACATCCAATAGAGTCAAATAAAAATGAAAGATGATAAAAAGTCTCCCACCAAGTGTATAAACAACAGTGTATGAATAAACAATTTGCCCATAGGGCCAATACATACAAGTCATAAAAAAACCAATAAAATCACTGCGGACCCCTGTCGCGCAACTGGGATAGAATGTAGTTATACTGCTCCTGGGTGAGCTGTACCGTAGGGGCAGTAGGAGGCAGTACAATGTCTGGAGTCGGCGCCGGAGGCAGTACAGTATCTGGAGTCGGCGCCGTCGATGGACCCGGAGGACGTACCTGCTCCAGCTCTCGCAGTCGCTCACCATGCGCAGCAAGGGTACTCACCACCTTCTCAGTATACTGAGCGAGTGAGAGAGAAAGGCTCCTCTGCGATCCGTCCAGCTCGACCTGTCTACGCTCCGTGCGCTGCGTAGACTCGGTGAGCGTCTGCAAGTTGGCAGCTGCAGCCTGATGTAGACTCATCAGCTCCTGTATACTGCGCTCGACCGCATCAAATCGTCCGGTGACGATCGGAGGGTCGGATCGTTGCTCGACCGCATCAGAAATCTGCTGCTGCAACTCGCGACGCAGCTCCTCGATCTGACGACGAACATCCTCAGCTCGTGACGACGCCTGCGTAGCCGGAGACTGCGCACTGACAAAGGGGGCCCGGGATGACTCCGAAGCCAAATACGTGCCATAGGATCCCGTACCGTAGTACGTACCCTTCTGAAGACCGCCAACGGCGGTCATCCAGAGCTCGTCCGGCGATGGCTCTGCAGGCGGCTGGGAGGAAGTACCAGCCCCTCCCTCTGCTTGTGCACTAGCAGCAGCAGCAGCATCAGCCGCCTCCTTCTGTAGCCGAACAAACTCGGCCTAGAACATGTTTGCTAACGTGTAAGTGTTTACTAAAGTCTATATTGATATCGATTTTCCTGTTTTCTAAATTATAGTCAGTTAATATTAGTTGAATAGAACGTACATATGCCTGCGTCGCCCTCTCGTCAATGAAGTCCCCAGCCCTCCGATGGGTGACCAGGAAGACGGTCACCATGTTCGGGTCCTCACCCTTCTTTACCTGTTAAAATATATTATCTATTATTAGTATTAAACATTATATCGAACTATATATAAATTAATGTCCGTCATAGGAAACGTACCAGACGACGAAAATGCTCCGTCATCGGAATGGAGCCACCACACCACTTACCGGCGCTCGACCGTGCCACCTTGGCCTTCTCAGACCGCTCCTGGTACTGGCGCTCGCTGAATCTAGCCTTCATCGCAGTCCACTGCTCTGGCGTAATCCAACCCTGGATCGGACGTCCGGCGCGATCACGACGCTTCTGGTCGTCGATCGCATCACGGATGAGCTTGGCTATGACGGCAGAAAATAGGCCCTCGATCCTCGCCGCCCGGTGTGGTGGATAGAAATAGGTCCTCTACAAGAAGTAAAATACAAAAGTTGTATAATATACACAAATGATTATTAAAA
This sequence comes from Iris pallida, assembly GCA_029216955.1. NCBI lineage: Eukaryota > Viridiplantae > Streptophyta > Magnoliopsida > Asparagales > Iridaceae > Iris > Iris pallida. The sequence goes on along the minus strand of JANAVB010017197.1, from coordinate 4,512,895 downwards.
TTTAAAAATAAACAAATTTTTTACCTTGAAGTGGGCGAACCAAAAGGCCTTCCTATCTGCGGGAGCATCTGAGTAGTTGAGCCAAGGCCCACCATAGTTCTGCCTCACAAATGTCCCCAGCTGTCTCTGTACTGCAGAAGGCCGATATCTATACAATAATAATTTTTCATGAATATATATGTACATATAATTATTTGAGAAATATATAATAATTAATTAACTTACTTCATAGGCCCGTCCGTCCAAATCTCCATACGCGTCTCGTCCGGGGGAGCGCATGGAGGGTCGCTCTCACCTCCTGCCTGGGCAGGATCAGTCTGATCGCCGTCCTCCATATGATCGGCGTGGGCTCCCTCCATAGAGCCGTCGACAGTAGGAATGCTGGACGGGGGATCAGGGATGCTGGACGCGGGATCAGGAAGGCTGGACGACGAGGGAGGAGTCGCCAACCTGCTAGAACTGCCCTATCCCGGTAATGGACCGGGAATAGGAAGGCTGGACGACGAGGGAGGAGTCGCCAACCTGCTAGAACTAGCCTGTCCCGGTAATGGACTGGGAACAGAATGGTACACTGGCGTACTCGAAGATGAGGATGAGGGTACGAAACTGCCCTCTCCATCCCCAGCCCGAGGTTGACGGGACTGCCTAATATATAATCCTCCGTGTCGTCCAGATGGTCTAGTCATACCTGACAATAAAACATATGACAATAAAACAAAAAAACATATTTATATAATAGACATCACAGATTTTTGAAAAATATCATAGTCAAAAAGTGTCACTGAAGTGTCAATAAAAGTGTCAATAGAGTGTCACTGAAGTGTCACAGATTTATATGATAGAAGTGTCACTAAAGTGTCAAATATGATGATAAAACAAACGTACAGATTTAATCCTCTTCTGAAAATTCATCTAGTTCGTTTAGCTCATCTACTTCTTCTTCTTCTTCTTCTTCTTCTTCTTCCTCCTCTACATCTTCACTTTCATCTGCATCTTCCTCTTCAGATAATTCTACTTCTTCTACACAATTAGATGTGTAATAGGGAACTTCCGTCGTGTCCACTTCTATAATATTTGTTACAAGAGGTAGTTCATCCTGTTGATAAGCTATATCGTCAACCTCAAAGGTATTTCTAGCTTTGGTCTTGCATACTGCCCACCAGTCCGACCTTGTTGTTCCCCGTTTAGGATAACTTGTGAAGTACACGAGCTGAGCCTGACTTGATAGGACAAATGGTTCATAGGCTTGATATCGACGCCGATAGTTTATATCAACAAGACCGTACTTGTCTACTTTCCAACCTTGACCTTCAATCGGATCGAACCAATCACACCTGAATAACACAATCTTAGCAGGCTCTATTCCATAACTATATGTCAGCTCCACGATCTCCCGTAACACGTCATAGAAATCGTTGCCCGCATCAACATCTTTGTAGTTCGAAGATCTGATACACAAACAGCTGTTTTTGGTGGAATCGAGATCCACAAAGTTGTCTCTGATCGGGCAAGTTGTTGACTTGAACCTAAACCCATTAACACAGTAGCTTGGCCATATTTTTGCAGCATAAATTGGTCCCTTGGCTAGCGTTCAAATAGACTCATTCTCAAGTCTTGCGTATGGACGATCGACCTAAATACCACGAAAGAAGCAATTAAGCTCATTCTCAATCAAGTGCATATACAAAAAGGTAATTACAGAGTTCTCAAGTCTTACATATGCACTCAACCATGATGGAAAATAACGCCTCATTTCTTGTTCTATTTCTTCTTCTGTTATGTGTGGCCTACCCGACCTCACATCATCATTAAATATGCTAAAAACAACATCGTTCAATTAATGTAATAGTATAATAATTAACACTATTAAAATAATATAGACGTATTAATTACTTACCCCTCCAGTTTCTCTATTTTCTCCTCGTCGCAGTTGAGTAATACATACACCTGAGCAGCCCTTAGCTCATCATCGTTCAGATATCTCTTTTTTATCTTACCCGATGGCTTTCCTGGAGCATTGAATACCTTCAGTATTTTATCATTACTTTCATGATCTCCCTCGTCGTTTCTGGAAGCTCTCGTTCTATTAGTTGCAACATGAGGCTTGAAATACATCGAACAAAAGTTTGTAATCTCCTCGAGAACATAGGCTTCACAAATAGAACCCTCGACCCGTGCCTTATTTTTCACCTTTCTTTTTAGGTGATTCAAATGTCGCTCGAACGGGTACATCCATCGATATTCGACGGGTCCACCAACACGTGCCTCATAGGATAGATGAATCGGCAATTGCTCCATAGAGTCGAAGAATCCAGAAGGAAACACCCTCTCTAGCTTGCATAGTGTTACCGCAATGTCCTTCTCTTGCTTTTCTAGACGATCAACGAGCAATTTCTTAGAACAAAGATCCCTGAAGAATATGCTAAGCTCCGTCAATGGATCCCAAACTGCCTGCGGTAAGAATTCCCGAAATGCAATCGGAATTAACCTCTCCATGAATACGTGACAATCGTGGCTCTTCATACCCGTCAATTTGTTTTCCTTCGGATCGACACATCTTTTCAGATTTGACACATATCCGTCTGGAAATTTTAGGCCCTGGATCCACCGACAAAGTCTCACTTTATCCTCCTTGTCCAGCGAGAAAATTGACTTCGGAAGGAACTGTTTTCCATTCTGCTGTATCAAATGCAACGAAGGGCGTTTGCATATTTCTTTTAAGTCCAACCTGGCCTTGGGATTGTCTTTCGTTTTTCCTTTTACGTCCATCACAGTATTAATTATGTTATCAAACACATTCTTCTCAATATGCATGACATCAAGATTATGTCTGATCAGATTGGTACTCCAGTATGGCAGATCCCAGAATATGCTCCTCTTTGTCCAGTTATGAACTCTACCAAATCCATCGCACTTGTACCCAGTTGTAGGATCTTCGATAGCACTTGGAAAATCTTTAACCTCCTCCCATATCGTGTCTTCGCACCACCTTGGCGGTGGATCACCCTTCTCTACAACGCCGGCACGGAAAGCATTCCTGTTCCTTCTGAACGGATGATCTTTTGGCAGAAATTGCCGATAACAATCAAAGAAGCACGGCTTTTCGCCGTGTTTCAAGCGAAAAGCCTTACTACGGTCCATGCAATACGGATATGAGAGACGGCCATGAGTGCTCCATCCAGATAACATTCTATAGGCCAGAAAGTCGTTGATGGTCCACATAAGGGTTGCCTTCATCTGAAAATTCTGCTTCCTGGAAACATCGTACGTGTTAGCGCCTACTTCCCATAACTGATTCAACTCATCTATCAAAGGCTGTAAGTACACGTCAATGTTCCTCTTGGGATTGTTCGGACCAGGAATTATAACGGTTAGAAACATGTACTGAGTCTTCATGCACATCCAAGGCGGTAGGTTATACGGAGTAACAATCACAGGCCAGCACGAATACTGGGATCCCGAAAGACCAAAAGGAGTAAAACCGTCAGAAGATAGTCCCAACCTGACATTTCGCAGATTTGAAGCAAAATCTGGATACACTCGATCAAAGTGCTTCCACGCTTCTCCATCGGATGGGTGATCCAACACTCCTTCAATCTGTTCTCGCATGTGCCAACTCATATTTTTGGCCGTCTCTTTCACCATAAATAATCTTTGCAACCGCGGCGTTAAAGGCAAGTAGTGCATTGAATCGGTCGGTCTTCTTGCACCGGTAGACCTTCCTGTACTAGTTGTCTTATAGCGATCAGAACCATAAAATTTGCACACATCTGCGTCCTTGTCGTCTTTGTAGTACAGCATGCACCCATTGCGACAGGAATTGATTTTCTCGTATCCCATCCAGAGCGATCTCACCATCCTCTTAGACCGGTAGAAGTCTTTAGGCAACTTAGCACCCGCGGACAAGATCTCTATAATCAACTCCAACACTCGGTTGTAGCATTCTTGCGACATGTTAAAATCTGACTTAATGCTCAACAGTCTTGTAACCACCTCCAACGGTGAATGATCCTCACAACCAGGATACAATGGAGTCCTTGCATTCTCCAACAACTCCATGAACTGTGCAGCATCGGCGTTCGGTGCCTCCTCAGGTGCATCATGAATGAAACTAGGCCCCGCAGCGTCGAAAACTATGTTCACGCACCCATCGTCGTATGCATGATTATCTGAAACAAAATTAGGTCCCGCATGCATATACGGCTCAACATAAGGCTCCGGCTCTGATGCTAAAGACACAAGTTCTCCATGTGCGGTCCACTGATAGTAATTAGGCGTGAAACCCCTCGAGTACAAATGATATGTCACTTCCACTTCTGGATAATATTTCACGTTATGACATTTCACACACGGACACTTAATTTTGGTGCCGTCCATGTACTGAGGGAACGCCTTAGCAAACTGCAGAAACTGCTCTACTTCCGCTATGTATTCATCCCGCACACCACATATATCATCAGCACGACGATTGTACATCCATGACCGATTCCGCAAGTAGTAATTCATATCCATTTGGAAATAATTCTGTAAAGATGGACACACATTATCCAACATGCACAAATTCGTATATTATGTCTTATTATGGGACACACATTAGTAGCGGACAGTTACTAATAACAATGATATGCAATCTAGGTCAAACTAGGTTGTACTAAGTCAAACAAGGTCAAGCTAAGTCAAACAAAGTTAAACAAAGTCAAACAAAGTCAAACAAGGTCAAACTAGGTCAAACTAGGTCAAACTAGGTTGTACTAAGGTCAAATAGTCAACCTTGGTCAAACAAGGTCAAATCTAAGTCAAATATCCTATTTCTAGTCATGACCTACCAAGTAATGAGCAATAGTGAGTTAACAAAGCAAACTGAAACTAAAACTAGTATCTGGGTGTCATTTAAACAACTAAAACTAGTATCTGGGTGTCATTTAACAAACATGAAGACAACAAAGTCAAACAAGGTCAAGCTAAGTCAAACAAGGTCAAACTAGGTCAAGGGTTGACCTATAGTTGACTTTGTCAACTCTTAGTCCAATCTAGGTCAGATGTTTACTCTACTTTGACTTTCAGTTAAAATAGTCAACCTTGGGGGTGACTACTATTTCATATAATTTTAAAGTATCGGCCGATACCGATCCGATACGGCCGATACCGATACGGTTTGGCATGTTCCGATCCGATACCGACCGATACCAAATATTGATCGATACCGACATTGGGGGTCTTTGTTCCGATCAATTCAAGTACCAATAATGACCAAAGTCAACTCAAGCTATCTCATACACACAAGTAATATCTATATAGATATATACATATAATATATATATATAGGCATGTATATACTATATGCCTATATTACAAGACAAGGCAACTTTCTTGCCTTCATATATTTAGACACTCTAACATAGGCTATATGCCTATATCATATATGAGTTACATGATATAGTTATGTATATATGTATACAATACCATCTAGGCTATGTGTACGTGTCCAACATAATGTCGATGTGCAAGGGTGGAATGAACTAAAAAGGTAATCCTTCAACCAAACAATACCTAATCTATATGTCAGTCATGGGAATGAACAACTGAATACAAGACAAATAATAGTACTGGAACTAAATAAATGTCTGGACTGATATGAAGAGATAATATGGACTGCAATATATATATATATATATATATATATATATATATATATATATATAATATGAGGAAACAATGCACAAACTGTTCTCAGATTGACACGTATATATGTGTGTGTGTCATGTGTGTGGTGTGCTAACAGTGTGTGTGTACAATAGGGTGTGTGTATATAGGATAAAGTGTGCCATGTGTGTGTACATAACATGGGCTAGGTGTCTCAATGTGTGTGTACATAGGAATCAATAGTGTGAGTGAATTAGCTATTCTCGGTTTTGAGTGTAATGTGAGTGAGCTATAAGAGAAACAGTATACACAAACAGTGTATCAATCTCAGGAAAATCAGTAGATAGCAGTAGTGTGTGTTTATATTCTCAGGTTACACTTATGTGTGTGTGTACATAGGTGTAAACAGTGCATAATTTCTCGAGAAAATTCAGTGTAATGTGTGTGTGCCAATATGTAAAAACAGTGTATTAAAACTGTTCTCAGTTTTGACAGTCAATGGCATACGAAAACACAAGAATCCCCAATCAATGTGAACCCTAACATGCACATTAATTCTCAGAGAAGATATGGGATTAATCATAATGGTTTAATCATTCAAAATCAGTTTAAACCAATGTTAATCTCAGAAAATTAATATATAGTGAACTACGTATCAGAAAATTGGGGATAAAGCAAATTCGAAATCCAAATTCAATTAATAGCAAAATCTAATGGTTGGTAATGATATGTGTATGTGTCATAGAGTCACACATGTCGAGTGTCCACCAAAACAGGACACAATCGTGTCCAAATTATTTTTTAACACACACGAACACAAATGACACAGTACAGTCACGTGCACGTGTCCACGCGTTTGTGTCTGTGTCTGTGTGTGTGTGCGTGTGTGTGTGTGTCCGTGTCAGCTGTGTGTGCGTGTGTGTGTGCGTGTGTGTCCGTGTCCGTGTGTGTGTGTCCATGGAAGAGGAGGAGGAGGAAGGAGAGGAGTTAGGTTAGGGTTTACCTGAGGAAGAGGAGGAGGAGGTCGGATTGGGGGAGGAGGAGCTCGAGGAGGAGGATCTCGAGGAGGAGGAGCTCGCCGGAGGGGGAGGGAGTCGCCGGGGGGGAGGGGGTCGCCGGGGGGGGGGGGCACTGACAGAGGGGAAGGGAGTCGCCGGGGGGGGAGGTGGGGGGGGAATGAAATTTTCGGGTTTTCGAGTGAGAATGAGGGGAAAAGAAGGCAGCTGCGTGCCCTAAGTAAAATAACTTAGCGACGTCACGTTTTGACGTCGCTAAACGTCGCCAACTTGGCGACATGTACATAAAATATGTCGCTGAACGTCGCTTTTCGGCGACATAGTACCCTCCTGTCGCAGAACGTCGCTAGACAGCGACGTTTTGCGACGTGTTTAAAACGACGTCGCTACTGGCGACGCCATTTATTGCCGTCGCGACAGTACGTCGCTATTTGATGATATTTTAGTAGTGAAGTAAGATCAACTAGAATATAAAATAGTAAAGCGTCCCAAACTATCATATGTCAATGATCATGAAGCTAGTAATACAGAGTGAAGACTAGCAAGAGTAATAGTCATATATGATAAGCTCTAGCTATAGTCTAGAATATGCAAATCATGTTCTGGTGCGAGCCCCTGTTTTTTCAAAATTTATTAATTAGTTGTTAATGTCATATTTAGCCTTAAAATATTTATTATGATTTTTAAAAAATTTTCTAGAATTTTTAAATGAGTTTTAAATAAGTTTTAAATACTAAAATATTATTTTACAATTAATTAAAATGTTTTAATACCATTTTGTAATTTTTAGAATTGTTTCTATATCAATATGCAATTTATTAATTTGTTAATATAACAGTTTGCAAAATTGTGAATGGTTATACAAATTTAATATTGTATTTACCTACTGTTAGGACCTATTGGTAATATCCTAAACTACGAGGACCTAAGTGTAAAATCCTAATCTACCCACCCCGACGACCCGACTGACAGACGACTGACCGTCGGGCTGCCCCCATTTTCGGCCGACTCTGGCCAGCACGACGCCCTCAACCGACTTCCCTTCCCTATAAAACGAACCCTAGACTAAACCCTAACCCTAGAACAACCCCACGACCACCCATCCACCCCCTTTCTTCCCCGACAGCCTAAACCCTAACCCTAACTCCGGCGAACCCTCGTCCAGCCCCCACAGCAACACTCACCGCCCCCAACCACCATCAACCGACGCGCCATGCCGAGGCGAGTCGATCGCCACCCAAGCGCCACCGTCCCGATGCTTCCTCCGTCGTCCAGCACCCTCGAACCCCCCATCTCATCGGATACGTAAGTTGCAGCACCGATATGTGTCGTACGTGTCTCGAATCGACATATATCGTTTGCCAGGATACGACGAACCCAACGCTGTGCTCGGACACGCGTTTTAGGACCCGTGCGTGTCGTGCATAGCACGGACACGTAGACTCCTATGTCCCAAACTGTCAGGACACATGAATGTTTTATCGGGTTTACTGTTATTTAACTAAAACCTAAATAAAATTAACCAAAATCCTAACCCTAACATAAGCTACGGGCTGACCCCCTGGCCAGCCCGACCCAACTTGAGAACCCGACCCAGAGGGCCGAGTTCGAACCCCCCCTCCTGCGCTGTTATTGATTTCCTTTTCCTTTTTCTTTTTTCTTTTTTTTTTATGTTTATATATATATATATATATATATATATATATATATATATATATATATATATATATATATATATATATATATACTGTTATATAAGTATATATATAACAGTATATATATACTTATATATATACTGTTATATATAAGTATATATATATATATACTGTTATATAAGTATATGTACAGTATTTAAATATATATTATATATTTATTTCTTAGATATATATATATATATATATTTCCTTATATATATATATATATATATATATATATATATATATATATATATATATATATATATATATATATATATATATATATATATATGTATATACAGCTATTTTTAGTCTTATTACTTTACAAAATATTGTACATATATTATACTTTAATATATGTACATATACTTGTCATATTTATGTGACAACTATGTATAATTTCACATAGTTAAAATATTAATATTTATTATGTATTTTTACGTCTTTGTATTTTTGTGTATTTTAATTACTGCAACCATTTGGTGTTCAAGCCTAGCATGGGTATTTGGGATCAAATGTATTTTCACACATTCAAGACCTGTACAAGTCATATTGGACTTGATTCATGGCCTTGGGTCTTGTATTTGAACTCTGGTTCAAATTATGTACATGGACAAAATACACAGATAATTAATTATTTAATTTTAATTGTGTACGATGCTGTTTTTGAATTTCAAAAAATACTTTAATTGCTGCTAAAATTCTGGAAAAATAGTATTTAGATACTATGTTAATTTAGCTATTTTATCATAATTTTTAAAGTATTTAATTTACAGTTTTGCCACTGTTTTGGCATATGAAACCAGAACTCATTTTTTGTGTACTTAGGAAAACTGATTTTTATAAAATACTTGTACTGGTTAATAAATTCCAGAAAAATTATAATAAATTTCTATAATTAACAAGGATCATTTTGGTACTTTATTTTATGTAAAATTGAGCTTTTTGTCTATCTCAAAAATTGTTGGAACACAATGTTCATTTGATTTAATTATTAAATATTTACGACTTGCAACTTTTTGTGTTATTTTGAGTTATAGCCGTGTTGAACCTCACCCCTTACTAGTGTAAAGACCCTAGAAAGTTAGTTATAGTAGTGTGTCACCCCATATTGGTCTCCTATACTAAAGTCATTATTTTGGCTAGGTGCCCAGTCACAAGTCGTGTTGCACCAATTAGTGTCTTAGTATTTTAGCTTAGTGTAAAAACAAAGTTTATGTATTTATTTCTACTGTGACGAGTTACCAGGCATATATAACATTTTTATCGCAGCTTGCTTTGCTAGAGGTAAGTACTCTCTACAAACTTTACATACTGTTACATCAATGAACTACAAATCCAACCATGTTAAATGCTGATCCTTGGGGTAGCAAGTTAAATCTTCATATGTTGTACTTTCAGTTACTACCATGCTTAGAACAGTCTTTATATATCTCTCACATGATTAAAATATGGGTTATGGGGAAACTGACAGTTGAATATGTGATCATGCCCCCCTATAGTAGCGAGCGAGGTCGCATTTTATATGCATACCTTGCCGCAGGCCATTATCCAGTATTTTTGTACGGATGTACACCTATGCTTGTAGACTTGTACGTATGTACATTTTATTTACATGTACCACAGTACATTGTACACCTATTGACGATCACGTGCCTGCTACAGTTTTAAACATTACATATACATCTGTCTCTATGACATATGTGTCCTTGCCATGATAGACTATGTGATGCCATATTTCTAGTTATTCCTCTTATGTTCATTTTCATGTTTCATATGCTAGTTTGTTAGAATCAGTACTTTCTCCCGTCCTGACAGGATAACGTTGTAGGTATTCTTACTGAGGAGGAGTTACTCTGTGACCCCTATTATGGAGATACTGCCGAGGACTCGGCTTTGCTTTACGAGGATGTTCCTGCTGGGAAACTCGTCTAGTTTGCGTAGTTGCTTGGGATATTTAGTGTAGTCATGTATTAGACTACGTATTTTGTAACTGGACATGTATCCAGTTTTACATTTCAGACTTGTACTTTGGACTTATTTCTATATGAGACGACTTTTGTGTTTGGAGCATTTATGACTTTTATTCACTTATAGAACTGTTAGCACATTTAGTTTTATCCTGTTATCTTTAGAACAGCTTACTACGTTTTATCTCAAACGTAGGCTGGACATGACTCGGCCCGGCCCAACAATTTGGGTAGCGGGTCGTGACATATTTTTAGTGGTGGCCCATACAGGTCAAGACTAAATTGTTTGGTTACGTTATTGTACCAAGCATGCCTGCAATTAGGAACTTAAGGTAATTAGACAACATTAGGAATGACCCTTAGAACACCTAGAGGAATACTAGGATTGCAACATAGGAAATACATCACATGCTTGCTATTATAATTAGATTTTTTTGTCTATGATTGTTTATTTTAAAGAGTCCTTATAAGTCCTTTTTATTGTAATTAGATGGTGTTTACTCATTTATCCCAGAATTTCACACCTGAGAATGGCGCACTCCATATCTAGTCAGCTGACCAGTTGACTGATACACCTCCACCTCCACCTACCATACTCCCCCACTCCACAAATCCACCAACCCAGATGCCTCCACCACCTTCCACATCGCAGTCCCAGCAGGACACGATAATTCTACCACCCCCTATCACTATACCTACCCATGCTTCCGTCACACTCGACGGGAGCCAACTGCTCACTCTGATCCAGGGGTTCCTAACAACCCATCAGGAGCAGACTACCCTACTCCGCCAGAGCATGGAGCGTTCTGAGGAACGTACCGTGGTCCCACTACCTGTAGAGCCACGGCAGAGAGCGGGGACGATCAAGGACTTCATGGATCTGAATCCTAAGGAGTTCTCAGGGACTGAGGGCATAGTAGTAGCAGATGACTGGCTAGACTCGGTAGAGAGGAAGCTCCTTTGAGTTAGGATGCCGGATGATCTCCAGGTCAAGGCAGCGGGATTTCTGCTGATAGATTTGGCAGGAGTTTGGTTCCGGAATGAGCCATTATTTGCGAGAGGGAGGGCCACTTGGGATCAGTTCAAGACCCAGTTCAAGAAAAAATTCTTCTCGACCACTGCTAGAGTAGCCATGGGGCTACGATTCCAGAACATCCAGCAGGAGAACCGTTCTGTTGACGAGTATGCGGCAGAGTTTAGTCGCCTGAGCCGTTTTGCTCCTAGTCTAGTTGCAGACCCAGAGGAGATGACACGTAGGTTTTGCCATGGTCTAGTTCCAGACATTGACATTCTTATAGTGGCGAACGGAACGAATGACTACTACCAGAGCCTAGAGTTGGCCCGGAGCATCGAGGAGTGTGTTCTGTCTAGCAAGAGGCCGGCTTCTGTACATCATGAGGGACCGTCCAAACGTCAGGCTTTCCAGCAGAGAGCGCCGACGCCGCACCAGCAGACTTATCGTCCCCCTACACCACATCATCAGACCTCGCCAGTTAGAGCCCCGGGACCCCGACAGCAGCAGAGAGGAGCTATATGTTCTTTCTGCGGAAGACCATGACATGATTACTCCATCTGCAGAAAGAGGTTGAAGCAGTGCTTGGTTTGTGGGTCTGCCACCCATCAGATTCGGGACTGCCCAGCAGCCAAGGGACCTAGAGGGCCGCTTCCGACTCAGCAGCATAGGTTTGGGCAACATCTGCAGCAGCAGAAGGGACCCCAGGGGAAGACTTATAGTCTATCCCTTGAGCCGGAGCCAGAGCAGGTTTCGGAGCCAGATTACTTAGCTGACGTCATCACAGGTCATGTTTATTTGCATACTTTTCTAGCTCTATGCTTGTTTGATTCCGGTACATCTCATAGCTTTCTATCATTAGAGTTTATGCATAAACACCATCTAGTAGCTACACCTACTGCGAAGATTGGTAGAGTGATGACGGGAGGAGGACAGTGCCTATTTGAGCTATCTATAGATGCTCTATTTTTATAGCCGAGAGAGAGTTCAGGAGACGATTCTTTGTGATGCCACTCCCCGATTATGATATCATATTGGGGATGGACTGGCTTAGCTATGCCCATGCATCTATAGACTGTCATGAGGGTAGTATTTTGTTCAGTCCCCCAGGCACAGCACCATTCAGTGTCAGGAGGACAGGGCCGGAGATCAGCCTAGAGCCGAACTATTGTGCGACAGTTGGGGACGTAGCACCGCCACACCCTATCATTAGGGAGTTTATGGATGTATTTCCAGAGGATCTTCCAGGACTTCTGCCTGACAGAGATGTGGAGTTCACTATAGATTTAGTACCGGGTTCATCACCAGTATCCCGGGCTTGCTATAGAGTGAATCCCAAGAAGGCCGTAGAGATGAAAGAGCAGATTGATGTTTCATTCGATCTAGTGCTTCTCCATGAGGAGCGCCAGTGCTCTTTGTGCCTAAGAAGGATGGTACAGTTCGGTTGTGTATTGACTACCGGGCGTTGAATGCCATCACCATCAAGAACCAATATCCTCTGCCCAGGATAGATGATTTGTTCGACCAGTTGAGTGGGGCGAAGGTGTTTTCCAGGATAGACTTGAGATCTGGGTACCACCAGGTGAAGGTTAGGGCAGCAGACATCCAGAAGACGGCGTTCAACACGAAGTACGGGCAGTACGAGTTTCTGGTGATGCCATTTGGTCTCACAAATGCGCCAGCTGTCTTTATGAATTTGATGAATAAGATATTTCACCAGTATCTAGATAAGTTCGTCGTAGTGTTTATCGACGACATCCTGATATACTCGAAGACACCGGAGGAGCATGCAGAGCACTTGCGAACAGTTTTGGGGATTCTGAGGCAGGAGAGATTGTTTGCCAAATTGCCGAAGTACGAGTTCTTTTTATACCGAGTGGAGTTTCTCGGCCATGTAGTTACTGGAGAGGGAATCTCGGTGGATCCCAGGAAGCTTGCTGCAGTTGAGACATGGAAGGCTCCGACGTCAGTTTCAGAGATCAGGAGCTTTCTGGGTTTAGCAGGCTGTTATAGAAAGTTCATCCAGGACTTTGCTAGGATAGCTGAACCCATGACGAAGCTGACGCGGAAGGACGCCGAGTACATCTGGTCAGAGGACTGCCAGGCGGCGCTTGAGGAGCTGAAGAGGAGGCTGACGACCGCTCCATTTCTGACTTTACCTTTAGGTTCTGGAGGTTTCACCATATACAGCGATGCTTCAGGAAAGGGTCTAGGATGTGTCCTACAGCAGCAGAGGAAAGTGATTGCTTATGCATCTAGGCAATTGCGGACTCATGAGCGAAATTATCTTACCCATGACCTACAGTTAGCTGCGGTGATCTTTGCACTCAAGTTATGGAAACATTACTTATACGGAGAGCGTATGGAAATCTTTACTGACCATAAAAGCTTGAAGTATGTGTTCACGCAGAAAGAGCTGAACATGAGGCAAAGACGATGGTTGGAGTTGATGAAAGACTTCGACATCGATTTACAGTATCACCCCGGAAAGGCAAATGTGGTGGCGGATGCGCTGAGCAGGCATCCGATGGCATGGTATCTGATGATAGATCGGCATTTGTGGGAAGATCTGGAGAAGCTCGGTATCGAGCTAGTTCGGCCAGGATCAGTGATACAGATGATGGCGCTTGACATTCAGTCAGGTTTGATAGAGCAGATCCGGGAGGCACAGTCTACAGATGAGAGCCTTCGCAGACTTCGAGCCCAGGCTTTAGCTAGATTGCTGGATGACTTCACTATAGCAGAGGATGGATCCTTGAGGCATGGCAGCCGATTGTGCGTGCCAAAGGGCGAGCTGGTAGCGGCAGTCTTGCAGGAGGCGTACCGATCGAGATATTCTATTCACCTTGGTGCTAACAAGATGTACCGTGACTTACGGGAACATCTTTGGTGGCACGGGATGAAGAGGGATGTATCACGTTTCATCTCGAGATGCCTAGTTTGCCAGCAGGTCAAGGCGGAGCTCCAGAGGCCAGCTGGTTTGTTGCAGCCGTTACCCATTCCCGAGTGGAAGTGGGAACACATTATGATGGACTTTGTCTTAGGGCTTCCTCGTTCCCAAGGAGGAAAGGATGCCATTTGGGTCATCGTGGACAGGCTGACGAAGTGTGCGCACTTCATACCCTTCAAGGTGGGGCTTTCCACCGAGAAGTTAGTGGAGCTATACATGCAGCAGATAGTTCTCCTATACGGAGTGCCAGTGAGCATCGTGTCAGACAGAGACAACAGATTCACGTCCCACTACTGGAGGAGCTTGCAGGAGGAGTTAGGCAGTAGGCTCAAGTTCAGTACGGCGTACCACCCGCAGACAGATGGGCAGTTCGAGAGGACGATACAGACACTGGAGGATATGCTGAGGACCTGCGTACTGGACTTTGGAGGATCATAGGAGAGCCATCTGCACTTGGTAGAGTTTTTATACAACAACAGCTACCAAGCCAGTATCGGTATGTCTCCTTTCGAGGCGCTATATTGACGACGATGTCACACACCGCTCTTTTGGGATGATATCGGAGACAGAGTTATGCTTGGGCCAGAGATGGTCACGGATGCAGCAGAGAAGGTCGGAATGATCAGAGACAGGCTCAGAGTAGCTCAGGACAGGCAGAAACACTGGGCTGATGCTAGTCGCAGACTGATAGAGTTCGCAGACGGTGATATGGTGCTAGCGAAGATATCACCTACTAGAGGGACGATCCAGTTCGGACGAGGAGGGAAGCTGAGCCCCAGATACATCGGGCCGTTCGAGATACTTGGCAGGAATGGAGAGGTAGCTTACAGGGTTGCACTTCCACCCAACCTAACAGGAGTTCACGATGTCTTTCATGTATCTCAGCTGAGGAGATATGTTCCAGACCCCAGTCATGTGCTAGATCATTCAGAATTGGAGATCGGACCGAGCCTTACAGTTTCTGAGCAGCCAGTGGAGATATTAGACAGGAGGGAGAAGAGGCTGAGAAACAAGGTTATACCCTTAGTACGAGTAGCTTGGAGCCGTCACTCTCTAGGTGAATCTACTTGGAGAGGGAGTCGGACATGAGGGAGAGATACCCTTACTTGTTCGATCCAACCGCTGCGAGGGAACCACCCGTTCCCGCTTGATACCTTAGAGGTTAGTTTCGATCATAGCCTTAGTCTTTTGTTGCATTGCTTGCTATGTTAGAATATTGTAGGGTCTTCAATCCTTGTTAATTTCGAGGACGAAATTTTCAAGGAGGGAAGACTTGTGAGCCCCTATTTTTTCAAAATTTATTAATTAGTTGTTAATGTCATATTTAGCCTTAAAATATTTATTATGATTTTTAGGAATTTTTCTAGAATTTTTAAATGAGTTTTAAATAAGTTTTAAATACTAAAATATTATTTTGTAATTAATTAAAATGTTTTAATACCATTTTGTAATTTTTAGAATTGTTTTTATATCAATATGCAATTTATTAATTTGTTAATATAACAGTTTGCAAAATTGTGAATGGTTATGCAAACTTAATATTGTATTTACCTACTGTTAGGACCTATTGGTAATATCCTAAACTACGAGGACCTAAGTGTAAAACCCTAATCTACCCACCCCCGACGACCCGACTGACCGACGACTGACCACCGGGCTGCCCCCATTTCCGGCCGACTCTGGCCAGCACGACGCCCCCAACCGACTTCCCTTCCCTATAAAACGAACCCTAGACTAAACCCTAACCCTAGAACAACCCTACGACCACCCAGCCACCCCCTTTCTTCTCCGACAGCCTAAACCCTAACCCTAACTCCGGCGAACCCTCGTCCAGCCCCCACAGCAACACTCACCGCCCCCAACTACCATCAACCGACGTGCCACGCTTGTTTTCCATAAATAAATTCACTTTATTTATTTTGTATCTGAGAAAATTACAACTGTAGGAATCTAATCTAGAAGACGATTCCTTTATCCCTTGGACGATGCGATGAAGAAAACTCGAACTTTGAAGAACTTGGACAGCAACTGGGCAATCTCTCCGTTCTCTCTGAAATTGACCGTCGTGTCTGATGAAGATGAAGAAACTCTCTTTTATAGAGTTCAGGATAACTGTCCTTAAGCATACGCTCAGGTAGTTACTTGACGTGTGCATAACTGCAGGGACGCGTGGCAAATTCTGATGGAGACACATTAGCGTGCGGTTGAAAGTAGTGGAGCATATTCAGGAGAGATTGATGGCATGAATGCCACATTGCATAACTTCTGAAGAAGTGGATAACTGAGTGCAGGACACGTGAGAACGTGTGTTAACTGCACGTTGAAAATCATTCTGGACACAACTGCTGTGATACGCTGCCTTAGAAGAAGAGTCATACGCTAGCTTTTGAAGGCACATGTCTTGCATACGCTGACTTGGACAGCGTAGAACCATATAAAGCTGATACGCTCACATTTTTGACAGGGAGTCGTATGGAAACTATACGCTCACTTGACAAGGAGTCGTATGGAATCCATACGCTCATTTGGTTGGCAAGGAGTCGTATGGAATCCATACGCTCATTTGGTTGGCAAGGAGTCGTATGGAATCCATACGCTCACTTGGTTGGCAAAGAGTCATATGGAATCCATACGCTCACTTGGTTGGCAAGGAGTCGTATGTTTGAATAAGTAAACACGTGGCATGTTTGAATAAGTAGACACGTGGCCATCATCAATCTTCTTTGATACGCCATATCTTCTAATAACTGACAAAATCTTCTCGAACGTCGTGACTGCGGATATGATGGCTGACAGACTGTCAAAACTGACAGTAATGATGGCTTTTACATTTATGAGAGATGCTGAGCTGTCCTCGTAAAAGACAAAACCGACTCTTCAAAAACCTATACGACGGCTAGTCTTCATTGGACAGCTGTCTTTGCACGAAAGACGAAGTGTCAGATTCATCCTTTATTAAATACATGCTGTGCTGTCATCTCAGAAAATAATAAAATATTCACTGAGCGTACGGCCTTTAGATGAGCGTATGGTCTTGACTGAGCATATTGCCTTGCGCGTATGGCTTTGACTGAGCGCATAGCCTTGAGCGTATGACTTGGACTGAGTCTTATGTCAGCGTGTCATAATTTTCACACCCTACAAGACCCCCTTCAAAGTTTTCGAACTTTATGAATTTCAAAAGTTCGAAATTACTTTGAACTTAAAGTAGGAATAAGTCCTGACACGCTGGCATAAGTTTGTTATCTTCCTCAATATCAGTGCAAATCTTTAGGGATTTTGTTTTAAAGCATATCCGCCGTTTGAACTTCTTCCTTTCTTCTATAAATAGGTCTTCCAAAACCTATTTTATTTCTTTACCACAGCTTTTGCTTTCGAGAGAGAAAAGTGCTTTCAGAAACTCAAAATGCTTCTTCCCCTTCTTCGTCTTCGACTCAACCTCCATTAATGGCGCCCAAAGCTGATGCTTCTGCGAAAAGAAAGGGAAAAGCCCCTGAGGAGTCGTCTCATCCTGCCATCGACAATGCCACCACCAAGAAGACGGCCAGTCAGCGTATTTCACGCAGTGAACGACCATTGAAACCTCTCTATGGTGAGGACGAAGATGATGAACAAATAACTATTCCCTTTTTAGGGCTCTGGTTAGAACAAAACTCAAAAAACGTATCCCTCTTTAGGGTCAATACGTCAGCAAATACGCTTCCCTCTTTAGGGTTTAGCCGTATTCCATGTTTTTCGTTTTCACGAAAAATATGTTTGGAGTGTATATCTGTAAGATACGCGTATTTTTGATAGAGATATCAAAATACGCTATCTTAAAAGAATATGCTATGGCAATTTCTCTCATTGAGATACGCTAACTCCCGTATTAGCGTAATTTTTGATGATCATTTTGTCAACCATACGCTGATATGCTCAAACTGATCATAAACTGAACTTTTAAAATCATTTACTCAAGATAAACTGAGCATATACTGAACCTTGAGTCTGCCATACGCTTAAAGAAAACTGAGCGTATGCTGAACCTTGAGTCTGCCATACGCTTAAAGAAAACTGAGCGTATGCTGAACCTTGAGTCTGCCATACGCTTAGTAAAAATTGAGCGTAAGTTGAGCTGTACGCTTAGTAAAACTGAGCGTATGTTGAGCTGTACGCTTAGTAAAAACTGAGCGTATGTTAAACTTTATCCTCACTTGACGTTGAGGATTTCTAATACTTTATTCTTCATTTACAGTGGATATTCTAGCTCAGGAGGCAGAATTTGAAGGAAGTGTAGGAAATAACTATAGAAATGACCTATCACATGTTCATTTTCCCCAATTCGATGGACCTTCTACAAGAATAGCTCTTTTGACAAATCAGGAAGATGATACTTTGCTGAACTTGATGAGTGGACTGCCGTTACAGAGTGTGGATGGTGTTACCCACTTGAAGCCAGCATTCCTTTTTGGAGATGCTATTGACATGAACTCCCAGCCTGCTCTCGATAAAGTAGCATATTCTTATCATAGGGATGGTAATGCGAATCAGCCCATGTATCTAACTGGTTTGACAAAAAGCATCAATATAGCTCGTTTATTCCACTCGGGTCAACAAAGACAGATGAAGTGGGATATCACTCCATCCCGACAAGCAAAGGCTGGGTGGATCGGATATCGTCAAGGAAGATTCTGTAGTGGTACTGAACCATATGTCACATCTCTGCGAGAACTGCTACCTGCCACCATCCCTCCTGAGGACTCGGCACTGCTGAAGCCATTCAGAGTCCCAATTTTTGCAAACGAATTTGCTCAACTGAAAAATTCCATATACCCAAAACAGTCTATGAGACTTACCGGCCTGGTGAACCCGGAAAATACTAGATGGACTGCTCTAGTGAGATGGATTCTGCAGAACTTTGGTACACAGTTAAAGGCGATAGGTCTATATGATGCCATTAAGTGTACTGCTTATGGTTTTAAGCCAAACCCGGATCTGTTCTTGGCGTTAGCGGAGAGATATAACTATCGTACCGGCACCTTCATGACCCCAAGGGGTGAGATGGGATTCGCCCTTCATGAAATGGTATATATTTCTCAGCTACCAACAGCAGATTTACCATATGAAGAGTATATCCCTTTTGTTGATAAAATGAATAAGATTTCTGAAGCCAACCCACTGATTCTTTATGTATTTGAAGAATTAATGTGCCATTACAGCATATGTAAGGCTTTTTATAAGGGACAAGGTGGAGAGGGGGACTCCAACTGCTATTCTTCGAAGTGGATGGCTTATTTATTTCAAGGCCGCACTGACGAAGTTCAAAAGAAGAAAAAGACTGATCAGTATGTTGGTAAATTTAAACCCTTGAGTCAAGTCGAGATTAACAGATTAATCCGGGAGACAAATTATGACGACATTATTGTCGAAGAAGATATAGACACCTACAAAGCCGGTGATAGGTTAGAGACCTATATTAAGCAGGGTGGCCGAGAATTATCTGCTGAAGGTCATCTGGCCGGTTTTATATCTCTCTGGCTAAGAAAGTTTGTAGTACCTGGCACCTGTTCAGCAGACAGGATGTACAGAGGAGTTGTCTTCGCAGCAGTCCGTCTGGTTTTTGGGTATAAGATGGATTTACTGATAGCAATGACCTGCCGTCTGAATGCTGGATTAAGGGCATACACAGACAGAATGTTCGAATTGGCAAGGAAGAGCCTTACATCCTTTCCTCGGGTAGAAATGCCCTTTACATATTTATTTGGATGGCTGCTTTTACATTTCGAATCTCTCATGAGTGCTGGGATGGCTAGACCAGATGATACCTTTCTGGAAAGGTACAAGCACATACCAAAATGGAGATATGACACTTTGACCGATTGCAGAACTATATTAAACAGAGGAGAACTATGGAGCTTCACTTGTGTTCCTCCGCCTGTTGATTATGAGACCATGCCTGGGAGATTGATTGACGGCGTTGGTGCTAATGAGTTGGATGATATCCAATATGAATGGCTAAAGAGATTCAGGCCATCTCATTTAATCTGCCGTCGTGACAACATCACTTATCTAGAGCCATATCTCCCGAGCAGATTTGCTCGGCAATTTGGTTACGATCAGTTGCATGTAGGCAATGCAACGACGTGTTTTGGTTATCAAGGAGGGTTGATTGATGGTGCCAGAGCTTGGCTATATTACATTGCCAAAGGTACAGGGGCTACCTTTTCTATGCCAGATCCGGTCAGCTATCGGAGAGGAGCTAGAATATTGGCGTCCTATGCCAGATTCTATGTATCAGCTAATACTTTTGATGAAAAATTTAGCATCTTAGGCAGAAGCTTTATTCATGTTGAAAAGAAATCAACCAAATCAGCCTTGCCTAGAGATTGTCATGACAAAGAAGATCCTCTGGCCACTGATGAAGTTGATGATGATGTTTTAGAGACTTTATTCTCTGATGACCTTCATCAACCATTGCATGTACCCATCGAAAGTGCTGAAGAGAGTATATCTATTGATAATACCCCGAAGAGGAAGCGGGGTAAAAGTGCTGCTGGTCCTGCTGCAAAAAGAGCTACTCGAGCAGAGACTCGAAGTCGCGGAGGAATTACTATTCCAGGGAATTCTCCTGTGTCTAATCAAGTCAGAGATATTGATGAAGCAGGTAGTGATCCAATAGACAATTATCCTACTGTTCCATTAACAAAAAGAATATGAAGGAAAGTAATAGTTTCAAAAACTAAATCCGTGATTTGTCTGGATGCAGAGAGTCCTACCGATCGTGCTATGCGATTGGCTTCAGAAAAACAAGCTGTATTTGATTTTTTTGTAAAGACAGAACCTGTTGAAAAAGAGATTCCTGAACCTGCTGGGTCTTCCATGCCTTCTGATATAGGCTCAGTTCCACTAATGGCCGATGATGCGCAGGAAATTAGTCAGCCTGCGGTAGAGGCCGAGCATCAGACTGAAATGGCTAATGACTTACTGATTTCGGGAGAATCAGTGAAGGAAGCGACTTCTCTCAATCCAATTGCTGAAGCTTCAGAGAGCGAACAAGTTGACTATGAACCGTCATCTCATTCTTCTGGAGAAGAAGACATGGAGATAGACGATGAATCACCGTCTAAGATACTATTTGATCACTGAAGACCATTGGTCAACACTCAGGGTTGACACCAGAGCCGGAGAGGCATATAGAAGTTCAAGTTCCGAGTACTTCTGGGGCGGGAAGCAGTAAAATAAATCCCGTGTCAGAAAGTACTCTGAACAGACTACGAGCCGGGCTGAATGATCCGAAGGAAACTAAATATGAACCAGCTCCAGGTAATATTTTATTCATCAGAGTTTTGTCTTGTCTCTGCTTTATTGTCTTTTGGTTTTGATCATGCTTTTTTGATTCCAACAGCTGTAGGAACTGCACCGGCTATGAGTTCTACTCAAGCCCCACTTATTCAAACTGATGTGGGTGAGGGGAGTTCACATTTGCCGAGTTCTCCAAAAGCACTAACTTCAGCTCCAAGAATAGAGGCTCCTCCTGCTCCTTCCCGTACTATTACAGCGACTCCCGGTTTTGATACAGGGATAGCAAAGATCATGGTGATGTATTCAGATATTATTTATTCGTATCTGGATACATTCTCCAAACGACTTATGAAGGATGAGACTATGCCCTTTTCGAGTCTTCGAGAGGCGACTAGTTTTCCACTTTCAGCTTTGAGACAGGCTGGTTATGGGACCCAATGTATTTTCTTTGAACATCTCCTGAATGAATTAGAAGCAAACATCCATAAATATTGGGAGATAAAAAAGGAGGATATTAATTCCCTGACTGCAGCTGAGATTGCTCAATTGGAGAATGAAGCTCAAGCTCAGCACATTGCTCTGACAGAATTCCTCGCTCAGTCTTCCAAAGAGTTAATGACGAAAGACGAAGAAATAATAAGTACTCGTCAGAATATGGAGCGCCTAGAGAAAGATGAAGCGTCAAAAACTGAAGAGCTTAGAAAGTTGAGGGAAGAGCTAGCTCGTATTCAGGAGCAAATTGCCTCTGTAGAAAAAGAACAATCAGAGATTGCTACTGATCGTAAATCTGCAGCTGAACGCTGTCAAGTTTTACAGCAAGAGCGAGAATTGATGCAAACCAATCAGATTGAAGAGACCAATCGCCGTAGTTCTATTATTGTGGAATATGACCAACGGATGACTGGAGCTGAAACAGCAGAGCGAATCAAGAAAGCTCATGAAGAAAAGATAAATAATATAATCGTTCGTATTCAGGAGATAATTACTCCTCCTTAATAGATCTTTTACATTTATCATGTATTGAAGTTTTGATACCCATTTGTAATCAATGTTCTGATTTTGATTGAAATGAATATCTTGGCTTGATTTCAATTCTGTGGATAATATTTTTGTAGAAAACATGTTCAGAGGTAAATAATACATGACATATTTTAATAGAATAGAATATACAAATAAACTTTGTAACTCTATCATGATATTAAACCAAAGATTTTTAGTTTAATACTGATTAGAGAAAACAGAATTCAGATATAAAGATATCTTTGGATTCTATTTTCCATGATCTTTGGACTCGGAAATCAAAAGACGAGATATTATTTTTAGAGAATAGAAAATATGATGCATACTGAGATAGAAAATTCAGAGGTAATATGGACATCATTTTCTATACAAGATCTTTATTAAGTCCACTGGGGATCTAATAAGACAAGATATCAAATTCTCTGGAAAAATGATACATGGTAGAATATCGGATTCCTCTGGGGATAACGATATCGAGATAACTTTTGTAGAGAAGAATTTTATATTTGCTGGGGAATGATAAAAATATTATACATGATATTTCTTTAAGAATTTGCCATTGATAGGCATCATCATGACTTTTCCATCCATAGAGGCAAGCTGGTATGCTCCGTTAGAGAAGACTTTGTTTACTACGAATGGGCCTTCCCATTTTGCGTCAAATTTGCCTTTGCTCATATGTGTCATGGTCATAGGACGTCTGACAGTAAGGACCAGTTCTCCCTTCTGATATGCTCTGACTTTGACTTTCCGGTTAAAAGCTTTTGAGATTCGGGCCTATTACAGCTCGATATTTTGTTGAGCATACAATCGTTTTTCATCTAGAGCTTCCAATTCTTGAAGTCGAAGACGATCATTGTTTTCTGTTGTAAGTTCATTGGAGATTGCAATTCTCAGAGAAGGAATCTGAATCTCAAGGGAAAGAACAGCTTCACACCCATATACTAAAGAAAAAGGCGTACATCCGGTTGCATTGCGAACTGTGGTGCGGTAGGCCCATAAACATTCACCAAGCTTCTCGCTCCAGTTGCGTTTGTTGGAAGAAACGAACTTTTTCAAGAGTTTGATGATTGTTTTATTGAAAGCTTCTGCCAATCCATTAGCTGCTGGATTATATGCTGTAGAAGCTAAATTATTAATCCGATGATCGTCGCAGAATCGAGTAAATTTCTGACTGACGAACTGCGGTCCGTTATCATGGATAATACGCCGAGGAACACCAAATCGATAGATAACATGATGTTTGACGAAGTTGATAACACTAAAAGTTTTGACTTCAGATAACGGGATTGCTTCAGCCCATTTGGAAAAGTAATCGGTTATTGCTAGAATAAACCGATGTCCTCTTGATGATGGTGGGTTGATGGGACCAATAACGTCCATGCCCCAAGCTTCAAAGGGCCATGATGCCGCTGTTGGGTGTAAGAACTCTGACGGTTGATGGATAAAGTCTGCATGAATTTGACAGGCTTTACATTTCTGAGCATATTGAATGGCGTCAGCCACCATCGTGGGCCAATAATAACCCATACGTCGGATACGATCTTGAAGTTTAGGACCTGGCTGATGAGCTCCACAAACACCATCATGTGCTTCACAGATTATCTGTTGTGCTTCTTCACCAGCGATGCATCGAAGGAGAAGACCGTCGTAGGCCCGACGATATAGTGTCTTCGTTGTATGATTATAATAGAATCTGAGAGATCTACGCCGAATAGACGCTGCTTTACTCGGATTATCAGGAAGTATATCATACAAAACAAAGTCTAGAAACGGGCATCCCCAGTCTTCAGTTATGGCTTCTGTTTCATTAGAAAAGACATATTCCATAGTAGAATCAGAAGAAGACGAGGACACTTTGTCAAACTTTAATCCAGCATCAAGGTTGAGAGAATCTTCATGAGAATTATGAGGAAAAGCCAAAGCCAGATTATTCTCAACACAGAATAGTTCTCGGTTATAAACTACTATCACTTGCTGACGTCTGATTGGTATGGCTAATACAGCAGCAAGATTAGCCAAAGCATCAGCTTCTGCATTATAGGCTCGTCGAACATGTTCAATAAAGAAACCTTCAAAAGATGAGGCCATAGAAAGTGCTGCTCGATGATAAGGTATCAAATCTTGATGACGAACTTCATACGTTCCTCTGATCTGATTGACAATAAGCTTGGAGTCTCCATAAACTTCCAAATATTGAATATCTAGATGTTTAGCAAGTTGAAGACCGATGAGTAATGCATTGTATTCGGCTACATTGTTTGAACATGATTGATCCAAAGAATAAGCCCTCTGAATAGTTAATCCTTCTGGGGATACAAGAACAATCCCAACTCCGGCGACAATATTACCATTAGGACCTATTCTAGATGCTCCATCAAAGAATAGACGCCAGGTAGGAATTTCTTCAGAAACCAGATTTGAATCCAGAACTTCATCTGGAATCTCATCATATAATTTAGAATCTTCTGGAATCGCATGAGCTGCCAAAAAATCAGCAAGAGCCTGTCCTTTAACTGACTTCTGCGAAATATAATGCATATCGTATTGAGCTAACAAGATTCCCCAATTAGCTAGTCTGGAGTTGAGAATACCGAGTTTCTTCATCATAATCCTGATGGGATTCACTCTAGAAATGATGTGAATTGTTTGACCGATAATATAATGTCGCGTTTTCTGAACAGCAAACATTAATACTAGACATTCTTTCTCAATTGGAGAATAATGCGGTTCAGCACCTGTCATTGTATGACTGAGATAATAAATAGCCTGTTCATGGCCATCTTTATTTTTCTGGGCGAGTAATGCACCAAGAGAATGATCCATGGCTCGAACATATAGAAGGAATGGTATTCCCGAGACGGGAGGTACCAAAACTGGAGGGTTCATGAGATACTGTTTGATATCGTCAAATACTTTTTGACATTCTTCGTTCCAGACAAAAGATACACCTTTCTTCAGAAGTTTGTTGAATGGTCTGCAGCGTCCTGATAAGTTGGAAATGAATCTCCTGATATAAGCGATTCTTCCTTGAAATCCTCGTAGCTCTTTTAAGGTGCATGGAGGACGCATCTCTTGAATGGCTTTGATCTTCTCGGGATCCACGTGTATACCTTTAGCGGTAATGACGAAGCCGAGAAATTTACCACTAGAGACGCCCAGGAAGGACTTAGTAGGGTTCATTTTAAGTTGATACTGATGCATTAAATCAAAGATAGTCTTCAAATCTTGGATATGATCCTCCTTTCGTCGATTTTTGACTGCAATATCATCAACATAGCATTCGACTATTTTCCGGAGATGTTCGCGGAATATAGTGCTCATTGCTCGCTGATATGTTGCCCCTGCATTCTTGAGACCAAACGGCATCACTGTATAACAATATGTACCGATCGGCGTTCTGAAGGAAGTGTGTTTTTCATCATCTAAAAACATTTTGATCTGGTTGTATGCCGAATACCCATCCATGAATGACATTCGTTCGAAATCACATGTATTGTCGATCATGACATCTGTAATTGGAAGAGGAAACTCGTCTTTAGGACAAGCTGCATTGAGATCGCGAAAGTCTATACAGACTCGGATTTTGCCAATCTTTTTAAGGACAGGAACGATGTTAGCCACCCATTCAGGATGTTGTTCCTCTCGAATAAATCCAGAAGCCATAAGCTTGTTGACTTCAGCTTCAATTGCATCCATGATGTCTGGACGAAATCGTCGCTGTTGTTGTTTGACTGGTCTAGCATTTGGCATGATATTGAGTTTGTGCATTGTAATCTTTGGATCTAGTCCTGGCATATCCTCATAACTCCAAGCAAAGACATCGATATAATCATGAATAAGCTTGATCATTTCTTGCTTATCTATTTCTGAAAGACTTTCACTGATGAATATTGGTTTAGGAGACCCTTCTTCACCAACATCAATTTGGATCAGTTTATCTTTGTTTGCCATTGATTGTAAAAGTACAGAACAATTATCGGAGGACTGAACTTAGACTCACAATACAAACTCGCTCGTACAAAGAAAGCCTAGGGACAAAAACCTAGGTACAGCAGTCTAAGTACGATTGTTTATTTTAGATTCTGGGGGGTGACGATAGAGGCTCGGGAAAGCGACGGCCGCTCTGCCTTACTCCTTGGACGATCGGTACGCAGCCTTGACTCGGGGAAGATCTGCTTGGTCGTTGACGAAGAAATGCCTTCTTGCTCTCTCTCTGATTGCTCTCCTGGCTTCTCTCTCTCTGTGTATATTCTCTCTCTGACTATGGGAGAAGTCTCTCTGTGTATACGTATTCTTCTCTGGTTTCTTTTTGTATATCTCTCTATATATCACAAGGAAATGGCACCTTGCTATTTATAATAGTGGGATGTGATCGCTAGGGTTGCCAATGATTAGCTCTTGGAGATGGCGGCGGCCTGGGGATTGATCAATCCAGGCCGTTCGTTTCTGATTGTGACGAATCAGAACCATTAAGGGTAGATTACACCAAATCCGCATTAGCAATTAATGCTGATTGGCATAAATCTTTCTTATAATGATTCTCTAATATCTGCGAATAAATTAAACTTATTCTCCTGCCACGTGCCCCAGATCATTAGGATTTAACCCGATCTTGGATTGCCATAAATCTGGGAGATTGATCGGCTGAGGACACGTGTCCTGAAAGCCGATGGTGAGACTGGAACCGCATGCAGATTGGGTCGCATGAGATTTGGGCCGCATGAATTTTGGGCCGCATAAGACTTGGGACACGTGTCAGGACTGTCTGGGCAGTGGCCCCCTCCTTCAGACTTCTGAACCATATGATGAGCCGCATGAACCGCATAATGGTGTGTCTGTTTGAGCCGCATGGGCATGATCTTCTTGAGCCGCATAGGGATGATTCCACTCGAGCCGCATAGGACAGCTTCACTCTGAACCGCATGGGAAGTCTTCACTTCGAGCCGCATAAGCACACCCACGTGGCAGGGCCACGTGGCATTTTGTTGTTCTCGAAGGATTGTGTCAGAGATTTCTCTCTCTTCCCTAGAGATTCATCATCATGACAGAGTCATAATTACCTGCTTTGGTGTCAGGTCTGTCAACTTTTCAGAGGGGTCAGCCGTCAAAGTGATTAATGCAGCATGGATCGGAGGGGAGCACTGTCACGCCACGTGTCTTCTGAGCCGCATGGAATGCCTCCGGCCGCATAGCTCCTTATGCCGTATGACTCCCTGAGCCGCATGCGTTTTCTGAGCCGCATGGGTCTTTCTCTAGTATTTTCCATGCTTCTACAGGACCCCCTTCAAAGTTTTCAATTTGCAAAATTGAAATACTTTGAATAAGAAGCATAGCTGGATATTCTTCTGGTCGCACATGGATATCTTGGCCGCATGGAAAGTTCTGCCGCAGGGGCGTCTCAGCCGCATAGAAATTTCTGCCTCCCGACCATCTGAGTCGCATAGTTGCTATCAGCCGCATGGTCATTTGAACCGCATAAGCTCTTTGCCACGTCATTATGCCATGCGTGTGGATCTTTCTAGGACAGGATCCCAAGAGCTCAGTTTTTAAATGGCTGGTTTGGCTCAATAACCGAAGAGCTGATCGCGTTTGTACGAGACGTCGGTCCATAGTTCCCCGTCAATAAATGGAAGGGCATTTGGACGGTCTTCTCTCTTAGACTATTCTTGACTCAGATTTTTGTCGTATTTTCTTCCTCTGATCATCAGACAACAATGTTACCCAGGGCTTCTAAGGCTGTAAAGAAGGCTGTGGCGAGGAGTAAGAAATCGGCTTCGCCCTCGACTGTCGTGCCCCCCGTTCGTTTTGATGTTCATATTGCCATCGAAGGTAAGGATTAGGTAGTCGATTTGAAACCCTAGCAGATCCTGCTTCACTGCATGCTTCATGTACACGACTTTGACGTGAACTTCTCAAACTACATGGTCCGCATACACGTCCCATGACTGAGCCGCATGAGACTTGTCTAAAATGAGTCGCATGAATATTTCTGACTGTTTTCATTTTCTTCGTCTTTGGTTCTCGCAGTATCTCCACCGAATGTTGAGACTACGGCGTCAGAGGAGCCGCAGCCTCCTGTCATCAGCCAGGGATCTTCCTTTGTTAAGGAGGAAGTAAAGAAAGAAGAACCTGCGCCTGAGGGGAACGGCAACTCTCCAAATATCGAGACTGTTGAGGGTGGCAGCGCTGGGAACCCTGTTTCTCCTATTCTGGACGAGGATGCTCTTCACTTGCATCCTTCATATGTGAGATGGTTGAGGGAATGGTACATGCGCTCCTGTAACTAGGATGTAGGGGCTTCTCGTGGATGTTTGTCTGTAGTCTTTTATTTTGTTTCGCCTTTCTTCTTGTCTTCATGAAGAACTCTTTTGACTTGCTTGCAATCGTGTGGATGTAACCGATTTCTGAACGAATGGAATATATATATTTGCTTCACCCTTTTACTTTGTAATAATCCTCTTATTGGGATATTTTGCGTGGACCCATTGTCCCTAACATACCCTGGTTTTGGATACGGACAATAAGTTTAAAAGAAAGGAACCAATCATACTGACTCAGAGGTTCTGAGGACATGGTGAGCATGAGGGTCTCTTTGACAGGGGGGTACATAGAACAACTCAGAGGTAATAAGGACATGGAAGTTCTATGTAGGGGTGATTTGTTTTTTTGGCGGAAATGGGACGACTCAGAGGTGATGAGGACATGGTCGTCTTGGAAATTTGTGGATCCGTTACCTTTGTTGTGCACTGGGAGTGCAGGTATTAGATCATGAGGGAGGATCTCCTTCGGGAAGGAAGTTCAGAGGTATGATCATACATAACTTTCTACCTGAAAGAGTGACCGGGATGTGAGTTCAGAGGCACCATCGGGTACATGACTCGACAATCCATGAATGTTGGAATCAAAGTATAAGTTCAGAGGTACCAACAGGTATATGACTTAGGAATTTGGGGTATGTTTATGGAAGAAGGGCATGAGTTCAGCGGTATACGCGGGTACATGACTCGAAAATCTGTGAATGTTGGAGTCAAAGTGTAAGTTCAGAGGTACCAGCAGGTACATGACTTGGGAATTTGGGATATGAGTTTAGCGGTACAAGAGGGTACGTGACTCAATAAGTTGGAAAATTAGGGGGTTGAGTTCAGTGGTACCAGTGGGCACATGACTCGAAACTCTGAAAAATGTTGTTTAAACATAGTATTTCTTTAGGAACTTGCCGTTGACGGGTAACATGAGCAAGTCTCCGTTCTGCTTGGCGAGGCGGTAAGCACCATTGGAGAACACGGCCTCGATGATAAATGGGCCTTCCCATTTTGGCTGGAACTTGCCGGTGGTCTTGTGAGTCATGACCATTGGCCTCCTGACTGCCAAAACAAGATTGCCCACTTGGAATGTTATGACTTTGACCTTTTTGTTGAAGGCTCCTGAGATACGTGCTTGGTATAATTCGATCCTTTGCTGAGCTAGGAGATATTTTTCATCTAAGGCCTCTAACTCTTGTAGTCGACGTCGGTAGTTATCATCCGTTGTCAATTGATAAGTGAGGGTGACTCGGAGTGAGGGAATCTGAGTCTCTAATGGGAGAACTGCCTCACTCCCGTATACCAGAGAGAATGGTGTATTCCCGGTGGCTGTTCGAACCGTGGTGCGATAAGCCCATAAGCACTCGCCGAGCTTCTCGTTCCAGTCGCGTTTGTTGGAGGAGACAAATTTCTTGAGGAGTTTGATGATTGTTTTGTTGAATGCCTCTGCTAACCCGTTTGCTGCCAGTTTGTATGGTGTCGAAGCGACATTCTGAATACGATGTTTGTCGCAGAATCGGTAGAATGCGTGGCTTATAAACTGCGGACCATTATCATGGATGATCCTTCGGGGCAGTCCAAAGCGGTAGATGACGTGGTGCTTCAGGAAGCTGATTACGTTCGAAGTCTTGACTTCGGCGAGTGGGACAGCTTCTGCCCACTTTGAGAAGTAATCAGTGATCGCCAGTATGAAGCGATGTCCTTGGAAGGAAGGTGGGATGATTGGACCAATGATATCTATTCCCCATGCTTCGAATGGCCAGGACGCCACTGCCGGATGTAGAAATTCGGATGGTTGGTGAATGAAGTCTGCGTGGACTTGGCAGGCCTTGCATTTTCTGGCATAATCTATCGAGTTTGTGGAGAGCGATGTCAGGATTTAACCCCGGCATGTCTTCATAGCTCCAGGCGAACACATCAATGTATTCTCTGACAAGTACTAACAGCGATTCTCGTTCTTCGTCAGTTAGGCTTTTACTGATAAAGATCAGTTTTGGAGAAGATTCGCTGCCGAGATCCACTTGTATGACCTCATCTTCGGTAGGAGGTTCTCTCAGTTTGAACCGCTTTTCCCATTGTGCGTCTAATTGCTGGGCCCATGGCTCTAGCTTAAGGATTTCGGGGATGTCTTCGTCTTCCTCGTAAGCGTCGGTGAATGCCATGTTGACTGACATGACTTGTCTGAACACATCTCCGATGCTGGTATCTGAGTCGGAAGTCGGTGATCCGGTTGAATGTGACTGCCAGTCGCATTCTTCATCTGAGCTTTCAGGGGTCGTAGTAGGCGTTACATACCCTAAACCGTATCGGGTTTTGTTATAGTAGTTCCGTGGTTTGCCCGCCGGGGCTGGCGTCTTCAAAGGTAATCGTCGTCCAGTGCCGTAGTTCAGTCCTGGCATTGTCTCTAGATCATACTCCTGTTTCTGCATGAGATATTTGGATTGAGGGCTATAGAGATACAGAGGCAGTCTTCCGGCATCTGACCCGAAGTCGACTTCTTCCATGGCGAGGGGATGCGGGTTGTTCGTCCGGCCGAAGATGATTGGGTGGTCCCCTCCCTCGATTATTCGGTAAGCGTCTTCTACTGGAGTAAGTTGGATAGCGGTGTACACCTTTGTCACCTGTGTATGTAGGTGAGTGCCTATACCGTGTTCCATAGCATACATTGTACATAGCTTATTGAGCTCGGTGTAGTTCAAAGATAACCCTTTATTGATGAAGTAAGGTATCTTTTCTAGAGGGATTACATCATCTGCGGAGGGAGCGTCAGTATGGGCAGCCACATACTTGGCTAGCTCTGGTTCTTCTTCGGCTACCCCCTGTGTGAATGAAGATTGAGAGGGCGTCCTAGTCAGCTTGATCTTCAGAGGCTCAACTGACGGAGCAGAGCGTGGGGTTGTCGGTAGACTAGCAACCCCCAGTCTGGCACTTGATGTGGAGCGAGGGGTGGCTGGTTCGCTTGAAGTGTCAGACCTCGCATCGGAGTAACGACCTTTCTTAGGCAGGCGTATCGTCAGAGATCAGAGGGATTGAGCTTCTCTGTTTGGGATTGAACGACTCTCGGCAATCTGATGGTAAGTGGCCCTGTCGTGGGTCTCGGTACCTGGCCGAACCTTGGCAGCCGGATTCTCAACTGCTCTTCCTGTGCCGAGAGGCTGATCGCGTCCTTACGCAGCGTGGCCGTAAGGGGTGCGGAATTGCCTGGTTTACGAGCCTGGAGGTGGATCGTCAGAGGCTCTTCAGATCCCGTGGTTACTTCAACATCAGTTTGTTCATTTCCTCCTTCAAGGTGCCTCTTCGACTTTTCGTATAGGCAGGAGTCCGAGTAATAAGATTTGACCCCTTTGAAGGGATCGATGTCAGCAAATTCTGTCCTCACGAAGCCGTACTTGTCGACATATTTGAAGCATTGGTGTAGCGTGGAAGGCACGATCATGTAATCGTGTATCCAAGGGCGCCCCAAAAGGATGTTGTATGAAGTGTCGGCATCTATGACGTAGCAAGTGACTTCTGATTGGAGATCGCCAATCTGACATTTCAGACGGATCTTCCCGATTGGGTAGCTCCTGCCCGAATTGAATTCGCTGATGGCGGTGTTTGTAGGGGTCAGACGATGCATCGGGATGCGAAGATGATGCAGTAGTCCTTTTGGAATGATGCTTATGGAAGACCCAGGGTCAATGTGCATCTGGTCCACCTTTATGTCGCCGATGTAGCCTGTGCAGTATAATGGGCGATCGTGTAGATTAGTCTTGATGAGCATGTCTTGTGGAGTGAAGACGATGTTGGGCATTGTTCCCGTACAGGCACTGTCTTGGAGGTCTGCGGGCTGATTTTCTCCTGTGAGGTTGACCTGAGCCAGGTACGCGTCGGCATTTTGAAGTGCATCGCTCAAGGCTGTACGGACATCCTTTGAGAGCCTCAGGAGTTCATATAAGGACAATTTGGCCGGTGTATTGGCCAATTGCGCCAAGATGTCGAAGTTGTAGGGCCTCTCCAGCCCCTGAGATGTTTCCTTTCGGAGGGATTTGTCGAAGCGAGTCTCCTTCGGCCTAGGCTTGTCGGTCGTCGAAGGCTGAGCCGGTCCCGGAGCGTCCGTGGTAATGGGCGGATGATCATCAGTCGAGTTTTCCGCCACAGGTTGAGATTGTGCTCCGGATCGAGTAACAACGGCCGTGACTTCCTCTTCATCTGCTGAGGTGGTACGGCAGGATCTGACTTTTCCACTTTTCTTTTTAGAAGATGGAGTGGACAGAGTTACCTCGTGGACTAGGTCCGGATGGGCCCATATGATTTCCCCTCGTGATGTGGTGAGAGGTACTAGACCAGCAGCTTGAGCAGGCAGGAGATTAGCAATCTCCATCGTTGCCAGAGGGATGGGTATAACCCCATCCTGGGTCTCGGTTGGAGGGAAGCTGCCGAATTGTACGGACACCATATTGGCTGCCACGGTTACCTCCTCGAAATCGATGGCCAGAGCGTTCGAATCGATGAGGTTCTGGATATATCGTTTCAGTTGGTAGCAGTCGTGCGTAGCATGGTGGACGTAGCGGTGGTAATGGCAGAACTTTGGGTTCTCCAAATCAGCCGGCCGAGGCTCCCATCTTGGTGGAGGAAGCTGAATCCTATCTCCTTGTATGAGCATGTCCAAGATAGGCTTGACATGACCGTCTTCAAAAGAGTAAGTGATTTCAGGCCATTGTTTGTCCGCAGGTTGCGACTCAGGCTTCTGGGCTGTATCGGCCACCATAGCCTGCTTGCCTCTGTTGTCCCGGTTGTTGGAGGGGCTACCCCCATTATCGTTGGTGGTGCTGGGACGCTTGCCTTTGTTCTCTCCCTGTGAGATATGTAATCCCAGTTGGCGAGCCTTCTTTAATCGTTCTTCGGCACTTGTAGCACTAATGATAAAAGCCTTCTAGTCCTTGACTCTCGCCCATCCAGAGACTGATTGTTGGGAGTAGTCTCTTTTGGCAAATTTCGATCAAGGAGGAGTCCGGGTTGCCAGATGGTAACTTCATTGCGGTTTGACGAAATCGCTCAATATAATTCCTCGTCAGCTCTTTCTCTCCTTGAATGACATCCATGAGGGTAGACATCATGACGTCCTGCCCTACCTCATAGAACCTCTCCAAGAACAGGCGTTTGAAGCCAGCGAAGGAATGGATGCAATTGTCCGGCAGGTTGCGGTACCAATCGAACGCGACTCCTTCCAATGCCCCAATGAATAACCGCGTGAGGATAGCGTCATCATGGGGGAGATGGTCGGTAGTGACCTCAAAGTAAGTGATGTACCGACTTGCTGAAGTCTTGCCATCATATGGGTTGATATTGAACGGCTTATATCTTGGTGGAAAGGGAACATCCCTCCATTCAGCAGGATATGGTTGCCGTATCCGGAGGTCTTGAGAGTTTTCTCTGGCGTGGAACATGGCTCGGAGCTCTTGAACTTCTCTCCTTACTTCTCGGGTCTCATCTGTCGCAGTCGGAGCCGTTACTTCGAGAGGATTATTGCCCGGGTTTGGTGCCGCCGAATTTGAATCTACGTTGATTGGGGGACCCGTGCTTGTCTGGGCAGGTGTCACCCGCTGCAGATTAGGAAGCGCCGCTTTGATCTCGTCTACAGACTTGACCAAGGCGTATAATATGGCCTCCAAAGTGTCGATGCACTGGCGATCACCGGAACCGCCTTGATTGCTGTCTGTCATGAACACCGTCTTCACATGAGGAGTGACGGAAGGAGTGGTAGAGGATGTACCCTCCGAGTCGTACCCGTGCATCGAGAAATCATCAGGATATGTGGGGATGTTCTCTTCAGGTTCAGACTCGGAAGGAACACTACCCCCGGCATCGGAGCTTGCTTCGTCTAGGATGTCCTTGGGGACGTCGGTATCTGTTGTATCCGTCGGAGGATTTGCTTCCTCCAGTCCCTATTCCTGGAATGTCGGATTGTCGTGGATGTTTGGAGGAGTGCTACCCCCAGTTCCGACGACCCCCAATGTTGCAGACGACGAACTTCCTACTGCAGCAGTTTTTGTCTTCGAACGGGTGTGTTGGAATACTCCAGTGGAGGATAACCCTTTAGACGACGATTTCTTAGCTGCAGTAGTTGACACCTTTGGGCTGGAGATGCTCGTTTTCTTCCCTCTTCCCTTGGCGAGAACTTTCTGTGCGGACTTGCAGGAGACAACAGGAGGTGCCTCGTCTTCTGAGCTCGGGTGATGTAGTCTTTGGAAGATGGATGGCCGGTCTTCCGTCACCGCCGCGTTGCTGCAACAGCAGTTGACGATGATCTGGGTGCATTGATGTCCGTGTGAGGGCTCTTTACACCCCGAAGCTTCTTCTCTTTCCTTGCATTTGTGGAGGATAACCTCACGTAGGTCAGAGGAACCACTTTGTCTGTTTGCCGCCGGGGGCTGGACTTGAGTGGTTTTATACAACTTTCCATCAGAGGCCCGCGTGATAATCAGCGGGACGCCCCGATAGTCAGAGGTTGGGGCAGTCGTCTGGACTTGATGAGCCCGCGCTGCCCTAGACTTCCTCTTTTTAGCACTTGTGGGTGCGTAATAGGAGGAGTCTAAGTCGAATACCACAGAGTCTGGATTATCATCCAGATAATGATCAGAGTCAGGACCACATGAGAGCCGGTCGAAGACTGATCGAGAGAAGCGTGGGACGGATGCTATGCGGCTAGCATTGGGTACCGTGCAGGCTGTCTGCATACGGCTGTCTTTTGTTGTAGGATGAGTCTTTATGCGGTTAGGAGTCACGACCGTGCAGGCTGACCGTATGCGGTTGGCATCTGTGGCCGCAAGGGTTTTCTGCAAGCGATTGACTTTAATAGCCGCATGAGTCTCATCCGTGCGGTTGGCAACTGTAGCCGCATAAGTTATGCGGCTGACAGACGTGGCCGTATGAGTTTTCTTTATGCGGTCGACGGTTGTAGCCGCATGGGCTTTCTCCCTGCAGCTAATACTCTTCTGCGGCTCGGACCGCGTAGAGTTCCTCTTTGCCCCTGCAAGTCCAGCATTATAGTGTTTTCTTCTGCCGGACTTGGGGACAGCAGAGTTGTCTACGGTCTGAAGTGGGGCCGCAGGGGAGTCTTTCTCGCCATCTTGAGCAATAGAGAGCACCCCATCAAGGGCTTGCGGAGGAGCAAATGATTTTGGCCTCCACTCTTTGCGAGTCTTTATGGTGCGGGTGCGCTTCTGGACCGGGCCAGTGCTACCTTCAAAGAGCATCTCTTCGAACGCCTGTTGGTCGAAGCGTACGACCATCTTCTGTTGTGTAGAGCCAAGTTTGGCTGCGTCCGATTACGTCACCAACTCCTCAGCCGTGGAGA
This sequence comes from Iris pallida, assembly GCA_029216955.1. Taxonomy (NCBI): domain Eukaryota; kingdom Viridiplantae; phylum Streptophyta; class Magnoliopsida; order Asparagales; family Iridaceae; genus Iris; species Iris pallida. The sequence goes on along the minus strand of JANAVB010017197.1, from coordinate 4,476,662 downwards.
AGTTAGTCCCCAGCAGAGTCGCCATCGTGTTTGCCATTGATTGTAAAAGTACAGAACAATTATCGGAGGACTGAACTTAGACTCACAATACAAACTCGCTCGTACAAAGAAAGCCTAGGGACAAAAACCTAGGTACAGCAGTCTAAGTACGATTGTTTATTTTAGATTCTGGGGGGTGACGATAGAGGCTCGGGAAAGCGACGGCCGCTCTGCCTTACTCCTTGGACGATCGGTACGCAGCCTTGACTCGGAGAAGATCTGCTTGGTCGTTGACGAAGAAATGCCTTCTTGCTCTCTCTCTGATTGCTCTCCTGGCTTCTCTCTCTCTGTGTATATTCTCTCTCTGACTATGGGGGAAGTCTCTCTGTGTATACGTATTCTTCTCTGGTTTCTTTTTGTATATCTCTCTATATATCACAAGGGAATGGCACCTTGCTATTTATAATAGTGGGATGTGATCGCTAGGGTTACCAATGATTAGCTCTTGGAGATGGCGGCGGCCTGGGGATTGATCAATCCAGGCCGTTCGTTTCTGATTGTGACGAATCAGAACCATTAAGGATAGATTACACCAAATCCGCATTAGCAATTAATGCTGATTGGCATAAATCTTCCTTATAATGATTCTCTAATATCTGCGAATAAATCAAACTTATTCTCCTGCCACGTACCCCAGATCATTGGGATTCGACCCGATCTTGGATTGCCATAAATCTGGAAGATTGATCGACTGAGGACACGTGTCCTAAAAGCCAATGGTGAGACTGGAACCGCATGCAGATTGGGCCGCATGAGATTTGGGCCACATGAATTTTGGGCCGCATAAGACTTGGGACACGTGTCAGGACTGTCTGGGCAGTGGCCCCCTCCTTCAGACTTTTGAACCATATGATGAGCCGCATGAACCGCATAATGGTGTGTCTGCTTGAGCCGCATGGGCATGATCTTCTTGAGCCGCATAGGGATGATTCCACTCGAGCCGCATGGGACAGCTTCACTCTGAACCGCATGGGAAGTCTTTACTTCGAGCCGCATAAGCACACCCACGTGGCAGGGCCACGTGGCATTTTGTTGTTCTCGGGGGATTATGTCAGAGATTTCTTTCTCTTCCCTAGAGATTCATCATCATGACAGAGTCATAATTACCTGCTTTGGTGTCAGGTCTGTCAACTTTTCAGAGGGGTCAGCCGTCAAAGCGATTAATGCAGCATGGATCGGAGGGGAGCACTGTCACGCCACGTGTCTTCTGAGCCGCATGGAATGCCTCCGGCCGCATAGCTTCTTATGCCACATGACTCCCTGAGCCGCATGCGTTTTCTGAGCCGCATGGGTCTTTCTCTAGTATTTTCCATGCTTCTACAATCTTCAGTAGGAGGTTCCCTCTGTTCGAACCTGAATTCCCATTGATTATCTAATCTTTGAGCCCATTGTTCCGATTCGGATGATATTTCAAAATCATCCTCATCTTCATCATTTTCTTGCGGGCCACCAACGGAGACCATATTGATGGATAAAATAGAGCGATGGAGATCGCCAATACTCGTATCAGAATCCCAAGAGAGAGAATCAGAAGACTCAGATCGTTCGTCTTCATCGGATTTTGAATCTTCATGGACGATGTTGATAAAGGAGGTAGGAGCAATGTAACCTAAACCACATTTTGTCCTTCCGTATTTTAATGGAGGAATTCAAACAGGCATTCTTCTTCCTTTTCTATTATTGAGACTGGTTCTAAAGTCATAACCCATATTCTTGATGATATTTTTAGATTGCTGACTGTAGTGACGCAGTTGTAACCTTCCAATATCGTCGTTTGTGTCATCTTCTTCCAAGTTAGGAGGATTCTGGGGTCCTTTATAAAAGAAGATTGGATTTTCTCCCTTCTTTCTAGCAGGGACCACGAAGTATGATTTTTGTATGGATTCCAATGATACGTCTGTATGAAGAGTTTGAACAACCCCTATAGTTAGTGACTCTAAGCTATCTAGCAATTGTAAATAACTTTGTACATGATTACAGACATCAATATACTGCAAAGGAGATGCTTCATTAATATTAGATACTGTATTTACAACAGAAGGCTGAGCCTTGTCAGACTTAGTCAAATTAATGACAAAAGAGGAAGAGGAAGAGCGATCAGAAGTTTTGTTTCGATTAAGATCGATAACAAAAGGCTCAGAAGAGGTGAGCTCCCTTGAAGAAGATCGTGGATAAGTAGTACGTCCACTGACTGGAATGACTAGAGTATCCGGTCTAGCCTGAGAAGGTGGAGGAGGAGTGGTACGTCCACTGACAGGAATTATCAGTGAACTTTGTGGAGCTTGGGAAGACAACACAGTAGTACGTCCACTGACAGGAATTATCAGTGAGCCTTCTTCAGATGATTTAACAGACTGCGGAGGAGTGATACGCCCTTTTACAGGAATAACAAAAGTGCCAACTTTTGCTATCTCATCATCATTATCCATAGCTTGTAAGACTTTTGAGTATTCATCTTTGTACATGCGAGCTTCATTGAAGTAAGCTTCAACTCCTTTGAATGGATAGAGATCTGCAACCTCCTTTTGAACTTCTCCATTATCATCAACATATTTGAAGCACTGATGAAGAGTCGAAGGAACGACATTATGTTCATGCAAGAATGGTCTCCCCAATAGAGCATTGTATGAGCAACCATGATTGTCGATGATGTAAAAAGTAACTTTAGTGCGAAGATCGCCTATTTGAAATTTGAGGCGAATCTTGCCCAAAGGCTTACTTTTTCCTTGATTGAATCCCAAGATGGTAGTGATAGTGCTGGAAAGACTATGCACAGGTATCTTCAGTGCATCTAGCATAGCTTTTGGCATAATACTGAGAGCGGATCATGGATCAATCAGGAGACGATCAACCTTCATAGAATCAATATATCCTGTATGATATAAAGGACGATCATGTCGATTATCCTCTAGCAGCATATCGTCCTGCATAAAGGTAATGTTTGGAATAAATTCCAATACATTATGGCAATGAGAAATAGATTCTGTTTCCAACTTCTTGAGAAAAGTTAGGCAGGTTTCTGCTTACAGCAGTGCTTCACTTAGAGTTTCTCGAGTCTCTTTAGAGAGGCGTAAGAGCTCGAAGATTGATAATTTAGCTGGGGTATTGGCTAGTTGAGCTAATATATCAAAATTATAAGGCTTTTTAAGTCCTGTAGGAGATGACTTCTTCAATGGTTTGTCGAAGCGGACTTGTTGTTTGCCTTTGTCAGCTGTTGTTGGTTTAGAAGGAACTGTCTCAACAGGAACATTTAAAGGCTCTTCAGTAGAGACTGGTGTTGGAGCTGTAACCGGAGGGACATCAGAAGTTTCTTCAGGAATTTCAGCATAATCTTTCAGATATATTTTTCCTGACCGAGTTCCAGCATGAACTTCAACTTCAGATTCTGGTTCAGGGTCTATGGAAACCATGTTGCAATTCTTTATCTTGCTCTTGGTTCTTTTATGTTTGATGAGAGCTTCATTCCAGAAACCAAGGCCAACACGAGATTGATTATGTCTCATAGTGATGGCTAAAGGTGCTTGGAGTCCTTTGCCTGAGTTCAAACCAGGAGCAGTGGCTAGATTATAACCCATCTTCGCCATCAATTCACGAGATTGTGAACTGTATAGATGAAAAGCAGGCTTGTACCTATCTTCAAATTGAGGTACAGATTTTATCTCTGTAGGGAGTGAATTTCCTGCCAAGATGAAAGTAGAGGTTAGATAAAAATCGGGTGTGAAACTAGATGTCACATTGCATGACTTAGTCTTCCCGAGCTTCTTTTTAGATGAGAGAATCTTTCGAGGAGAAGAGGAAGACGTTTCAAACTCCGTTATTAAATCCGGGTGAATCCACATGATCTCTCCCTTCTTAGTTGTGACAGGAACAAGTCCGTCATTCTGTGCTGGTGGGATGTTCACAACTTCGAGAGTTGCTTTGGGGATAGGAACAATCCCACTTTCCACCATTAAGGGAGGGAAGTCACCGAACTGCATTGAAATTACATTTGCTGTGACTGTTTTGTCTTTGGGTGTTAGTATCACAGCTCCTGATTTAATCATCTCTTGAATCTTTCCTTTTAATATATAGCAAGACCGGATTGTATGACCCAGCATTCTATGATATGGACAGTATTTTGGATGATCTGTCTTATTGGCTTCATCAGGCTTTTTGATTTCTGGCAATTGAATCTTGTTACCCTTGAGCAAGCATTCAAAGATACCCTGAACATCGTCATCGTCGAAAGAATATTCTTCCTTCGGTCGAGGAGGTCTCTGTTGTTGATTTGTTGGAGCTGGAGTAGCTTGGGTAGTCTTTACCTCTTGACTACTGCTTTGGAGATTGACTTCAAGAGCTTCTTTCCCTTTGCGATTGTTGGGTCGAGTACTATTGCTAGCACTCTGATTTGATTCCTTGGGAGCCATTTGTACCTCCAGACCCTTGAAGGTCTCAGCACTGACTTCAGCAGCCTTGGCACTGACAATAAAAGAAGGCCAATCTTGGAACTGAGTGGACCCTGTCCACATGCTGATAATTGGTAAGAGATTCGACTTGCAAGTGTCGATAGTAACAGCATCGGGAGTTCCGAGAGGCATTTTGAGGGCTTCTCTTCTGAATCTTTCAATGAAGTCCTCGGTGGTTTCATTATTTTTCTGTTTAATTCTTATGAGGGCTGACATGGTCATGTCATTGAGCCCTTCATAGAACCGTTCAAGAAATATTTGCTTGAAACCGGCAAATGAGGTAATGCACCCATCAGGGAGACTTCTATACCGTTCATAAGCCGTTCCTTTGAGACACCCAACAAACACCCGAGTAAGGAGGGCGTCACTTGGTTGCAGTTGATCAGTCATTACCTCAGAGTAATTAATGAACTGACTTGGGGAGGTTGTTCCATCAAAGAAAGAGATAGTCGGAGACTTGTATTTAGGAGGATATGAAACTTGCTTCCATTCTATCAGGTAAGGTTGCTTGATACCTAACCTTTGTAAGCCATCCTTCTGTTTGAATGCCTCGAATTGAGTTCGGAGATTCCTTAACTCTTCAGTAACAATTCCAGAAGATTGGGGAGTTGTAACTTGTTGAGTGTAATTGGGAGGAGGGACTGCAGCATATGTACCAACCCCAGCTCCAGAATGACTTGGAGTGGGTTGTACAGGAACATTAGATTGTACCCCCGGAATAGTAGAGGATTTCGGGTTTGGAACAACAGGAGTATTTAATACAACTGGAGGAGCTGTCTGTTGGACTTGCTAAGTTTGATGCTGAGTTTGCATAAGAGTGTGCATAGCATTCAATGTATCTGCCATAGCTCGCAACTGTTGTTCTAAGGAAGAAATCCTTTGTTCATGAGCTTCGGTGCTAGTTGAAGGTTCATGATTGCCCTCTGCCATGTAAGTAGTAATCATTCGAGGAATAGATGATAAAACAGTTGTTCTGAATCATCTCTGTGTGAATCAGTATCTTTCCCGGGGCTATTTACGGGAGTCAATACTGGAAAGCTGTCTCCTCCAACGAGATAGCAACAACTCAATACGATACTTCGTCGATCGGCTTGACGAAGAAGACGATGGTTGTACAATTCAACCAATCTGCTTATGAAGACATTTGGTTGGCAAGGAGTCGTATAGAATCCATACGCTCACTTGGTTGGCAAAGAGTCGTATGGAATCCATACGCTCACTTGGTTGGCAAGGAGTCGTATGTTTGAATAAGTAAACACGTGGCATGTTTGAATAAGTAGACACGTGGCCATCATCAATCTTCTTTGATACGCCATATCTTCCAATAACTGACAAAATCTTCTCGAACGTCGTGACTGCGGATATGATGGCTGACAGACTGTCAAAACTGACAGTAATGATGGCTTTTACATTTATGAGAGATGCTGAGCTGTCCTCGTAAAAGACAAAACCGACTCTTCGAAAACCTATACGACGGCTAGTCTTCATTGGACAGCTGTCTTTGCACGAAAGACGAAGTGTCAGATTCATCCTTTATTAAATACATGCTGTGCTGTCATCTCAGAAAATAATAAAATATTCACTGAGCGTACGGCCTTTAGATGAGCGTATGGCCTTGACTGAGCGTATGGCTTTGACTGAGCGCATAGCCTTGAGCGTATGACTTGGACTGAGTCTTATGTCAGCGTGTCATAATTTTCACACCCTACAACGCTGAGGCGAGTCGATCGCCACCCAAGCGCCACCGTCCCGACGCTTCCTCCGCCGTCCAGCACCCTCGAACCCCCCCAGCTCATCGGACACGTAAGTTGCAGCACCGATATGTGTCGTACATGTCTCGAATCGACATATGTCATTCGCCAGGACACGACGAACCCAACGCTGTGCTCAGACACGCGTTTTAGGACCCGTGCGTGTCGTGCATAGCACGGACACGTAGACTCCTGTGTCCCAAACTGTTAGGACACAGAAATGTTTTATCGGGTTTACTGTTATTTAACTAAAACCTAAATAAAATTAACCAAAATTCTAACCTTAACACAAGCTGCGGGCTGACCCCCTGGCCAGCCCGACCCAACTTGAGAACTCGACCCAGAGGGCCGAGTTCGAACCCCCCCTGCGCTGTTATTGATTTCCTTTTCCTTTTTCTTTTTCTTTTTGTTTTTTTATATGTTTATATATATATATATATATATAAATATTTTTTTTTAATATATATATATATATATATATATATATATATATATATATATATATATATATATATATATATATATATATATATGTATTTCTGTATATATATATATATTATTATATATATATACTGTTATATAAGTATATGTACAGTATTTAAATATATATTATATATTTATTTCTTAGATATATATATATATTTTCTTATATATATATATATATTTTTTTTTTTTCCTTATATATATATATATATATATATATATATATATATATATATATATATATATATATATATATATATATATATATATATATATATATATATATATATATATATATATATATATATGTATACATAGCTATTTTTAGTCTTATTACTTTACAAAATATTGTACATATATTATACTTTAATATATGTACATATACTTGTCATATTTATGTGACAACTATGTATAATTTCACATAGTTAAAATATTAATATTTATTATGTATTTTTACGTCTTTGTATTTTTTGTGTATTTTAATTGCTGCAACCATTTGGTGCCCAAGCCTAGCATGGGTATTTGGGCTCAAATGTGTTTTCACACATTCAAGACATGTACAAGTCATATTGGACTTGATTCATGGCCTTGGGTCCTGTATTTAAACTCTGGTTCAAATTATGTACATGGACAAAATACGCAGATAATTAATTATTTAATTTTAATTGTGTACGATGCTGTTTTTGAATTTCTAAAAATACTTTAATTGCTGTTAAAATTCTAAAAAAATAGTATTTAGATACTATGTTAATTTAGCTATTTTATTATAGTTTTTACAGTATTTAATTTACAGTTTTGCCATTGTTTTGGCATATGAAACCAGAACTTATTTTCTGTGTACTTAGGAAAACTAATTTTTATAAAATACTTGTACTGGTTAATAAATTCCAGAAAAATTATAATAAATTTCTATAATTGACAAGGATCATTTTTGTACTTTAATTTATGTAAAATTGAGCTTTTTGTCTATCTCAAAAATTGTTGGAACACAATGTTTATTTGATTTAATTATTAAATATTTACGATTTGCAGCTTTTTGTGTTATTTTGAGTTATAGCCGTGTTGAACCTCACCCCTCACTAGTGTAAAGACCCTAGAAAGTTAGTTATAGTAGTGTGTCATCCCACATTGGTCTCCTATGCTAAAGTCATCATTTTGGCTAGGTGTCCAGTCACAAGTCGTGTTGCACCAATTAGTGTCTTAGTGTTTTAGCTTAGTGTAAAAACTAAGTTTATGTATTTATTTCTACAGTGACGAGTTACCAGGCATCTATAGCATTTTTATCGCAGCTTGCTTTGCTTTGCTTTGCTAGAGGCAAGTACTCTCTACAAACTTTACATACTGTTACATTAATGAACTGTAAATCCAACCATGTTAAATGCTGATCCTTGGGGTAGCAAGTTAAATCTTCACATGTTGTACTTTCAGTTACTACCATGCTTAGAACAGTCTTTATATATCTCTTATATGATTAAAATATGGGTTATAGGGAAACTGACAGTTGAGTACGTGATCATGCCTCCCCTATAGTGGCGAGCGAGGTCGCATTTTATATGCATACCTTGCCGCAGGCCATTATCCAGCATTTTGTACGAATGTACACCTATGCTTGTGGACTTGTACGTATGTACATTTTATTTACATGTACCATAGTATATTGTACACCTATTGACGATCATGTGCCTGCTACAGTTTTAAACATTACATATACATCTGTCTCTATGACATATGTGTCCTTGCCATGATAGACTATGTGATGCCAAGTTTCCAGTTATTCCTCTTATGTTCATTTCCATCTTTCATATGCTAGTTTGTTAGAATCAGTACTTGCTCCATCCTGACAGGATAACGTTGTAGGTATTCTTACTGAGGAGGAGTTACTCTGCGACCCCTATTATGGAGATACTGCCGAGGACCCAGCTTTGCTTTACGAGGATCTTCCTGCGGAGAAACTCGTCTAGTTTGCGTAGTTGCTTGGGATATTTAGTGTAGTCATGTATTCGACTACGTATTTTGTAACTGGACATGTATCCATTTTTACATTTCAGACTTGTACTTTGGACTTATTTCTATATGAGACGACTTTTGTACTGTTTGGAGCATTTATGACTTTTATTCACTTATAGAACTGTTAGCACATTTAGTTTTATCCTGTTATCTTTAGAACAGCTTACTACGTTTTATCTCAAGCGTAGGCTGGACATGACTCGGCCCGGCCCAACAATTTGGGTAGCGGGTCGTGACATCTGGCCCGTAGGCTAAATGTCAAGTCCAAGACACGAGCTAAACACGTGCTCGGAGGATAAACGCCACAAAAGAATAATGTACATAACTAGTGGGAGAATGAAATAGAAAACCCGCTAAGGTACTCTGGTGCTCTGGGTAATCATCAACGAGTGGAAGGTACGGAAGATCCTCCGGGCTCCTCTATCAGATCTGGCCAAACAAAACCAGTAGGGTCAGACCCCCAATAGCAAGTACCACAAAGGAAGCCAAACTATGAACTAAAACCAGCATGCAAATCATAGCAACGGATAGAGACAGAAATAAGCAAAGGCAAATCGAGACTCGTGCGCTACCAATGCACTTATCCCGAGAATAGAAAAGACAATAAGTGAAGCAACATGTAGCATAAGGTAAAGGACATGTGACATAATGTAAACTGTGTACATGTAAGAAAAAGAAAGCATGTGAACATGAAAGATAAACTAGACATGTGAGCATGTTAGGTAACTGGAATATGTAAGATAACTGGAACATGTGAGCATGTTAGTAACTGTAACATGTGAGCATGTTATGTAACTGGAGCATGTGAGCATGTTATGTAACTGGAGCATGTGAGCATATGGTGAAGCCGAGCATGTAGTAGGAAGAATAGCATGTAAGGAATGACATGAAGCTAAGTACTACAATAAGATAAACTGGAGCATGACTAGACTAGACAAGAATGGACTCCATCCATCAATCACAGCCAAGCAATGATTACGGCTTGATACTTTAGCTAACTAGGGTTGTCACAATCCTAATTACTAACAAATACAAGTCTGAGAATTCCAAGTCCAGCACCTGCCTGCTACTACCTGAATGGTCCAAGCCAAAAAAAAAAAAAAGTATAGCAGACACACTGCAGTAAGATACATGTGTCCTAAAGAGGTGCCCCACTCGACGGTGTGCTGGAAGAGTGTTCATCATGACAGATAGCTCCAAATCCCAAGTATATATATAATGCCAAGACCAAAGGGGCAACAGGTAACTGGGAAATTCTCAATGATCTAAGTAATCAAGCTAGTTGTTTAGTCCTTAATATTTTCTTGTTGGATTCCGGGTGTGGCATTCCGCAGAATCCATCCTAGACATGAGACATACAAGACTGGACAAGACAAGCAAGATTGTGCACTACAACAAGCCACAACAAGACATGACAATATTAAGACAAGAGTGCGCTACGATGAGCCACTATCAAGGAGCAAGACCTGTTCTGGAATCAAGAGTGCGCCATGACAGGCCACTATCATGTAAGCAAGAAAAAGACATGTTCAAGAGTGCACCACGATGGGTCACTATCAAGTAGGCAAGAAGGCATGGCAACAATTATCATAGCTTGTAAGAAAGAATCTATCAAAAGACATATCATGACATGTGGTGAAGAATAATCAAGGCTAAGTACATTTCATAAAATGGTTGAACATGTGCTAGTATCAAGTCTATATAGGGTGTACAATCATTATCTAACTGAGCAAGATCATCTTATCATGTTAAGAAATCATTACAATCGAAGAAAATATCAAAAACGGACAAAAACGGGCAGAAACGGGCAAAAATAGACTAAAACAGCATAAAACGGCATACCGGCGGTATACCGGCCTAAAGACAGAAAGTTTCTGGAACAAAAAATGGCATACCGGCGGTATACACCGGCATACCGGCAGTATACCGTTTTTCCAAACAGCAAAAAAAATCCAGATTTTTGCCAAAACTTGTTTCGGCCATAAAAACTTCGTTTTAAATCGAAATTCGGATTTTCAAAAGTCGTAATTGCATAGAATTGAATTTCCTACAACATGGAACTATTAGACTTCACAAATTCAAAGATTTGATAGATCAATATCTCAAAATACTCCAAAACAGAGGTTGTCGGGACACTGAAACGAGTTTCGATTGCCAACAAACTCAAAATCCATGATATACAAACTAGGTGAGGGCCTCATATATGTATATGTGACCAAGATCCATGATGGTAACACTAGTATCACTCTTGATACCAAGTTTTCTACTAAGTCCCTATTGGGTTTAACAGAAAATTAAAACCTTGCTTAAACAAAATTTGGAAACGTGCATATACGAGAATCATAAAGAAAACATATTTAACAAAATAAGTTTGGAAAAATTCTGAGCATTTAATACCAAGGAAAACAAAAATGACAACAAAACAATATGGTTCATGGATTTGGCAAGATGTACTTGCCTAGGTTAAGCTCCAAGCCTAATCTTCTACTCCACCACCAAGAGGGGCACGAAACCACACTCTAGACCTCAAGGTTAAGCTCTTGGCAAGCTCCAAGGGGGAGAGAAGGGAAGAAGAAATGAAAAAAAAGTGAAGAGAATGAAAAGAGAGAGGAGAGAGAAAGTAAAATGGTATATATAGAAGGGGGAATTAATCTTAGCCGTTGGATCATGATCCATGTCAAAATCTAAGTCAATCCTAACCATCGAAACAAAACCAAATATCCAATGGGTAATAGGGTGCATCTACACTATTCACGAAAATATCTAAATACTATTCATCAAAATATCTAAAACACTATTCATAAAAATATCGGAAACACTATTCATAAAAAATCTGAAATCGAAAATATCTAAAATGTGGAAAATCTGTCTGGACGGTATGCCATCGGTATACTTCGGTATACTGGCGGTATGCCGGCCAAGGAAAAATCTATAAGTTAGGAAAATTTTTAAAGCATTACGAAAACCAAGAAAATACGAAATACACTACAAAATACGTATCCGTATATAAATACCGATACTGTGAGACAAGTCTCACAACTCTCCACAACTTAAAAATAAATTTCGTCCTCGAAATTTCCTAAATCTAGTCAAGCATGAAAACCAAACCAAAAAGCTGAAAAATCATATCAATCAAAACAAAGCATGGCATGTTGGTAAGATAAAGACAACAGTAATATAAGTAAATGCGTAAGCAATAACACAACCAAAATCAAGAAGGGATGGAGGCATATGAATAAATATGTCTCCTGAGTCAGTTGAGTAGGAGCAGGCCTACGCTGACTCCACAACTTAGATAAAAGTCAATTCTCAAAATAAGCCGGTACCAATGACTTAATCCAAGACATGACTCTACCCAGGACGTATCTTCGTAGTCGATACCTAACGAAGTTATCACATGCCTAGACTACGAAGACAGAAGAGTGGGACGAGAAACTTGCCAAATATGCGTAACCCAAGAGATAAATAAGAGTGGAAGCAGAATAGGACAATACCTACAACATGACCACCCTCAACCAAAACCTGTTCTAACATACTAAACTCTGCCTGCCCACGTCTCGGAACTGCTGCTCTGACCTGCTGCTGCTGAACTGGTACCTAAGCCATATACTGCTGGACTGTCGGGGTAGCCGGTGAAGCTAGACTCTGGCAGGACTGACCCTGCTGGCTGATCGGGCTGAACTGACATATCTGCCCTCGGGTCAACTCTGAACTCTGCCCCTGAATGCTAAGACTGATCCTCCATAACTGGCCTAACAGAAGATTGCTGACTACAATCGACAAAACCCAAACAAGATCAGAAGGATTTAGAACAGTGCCCTTGAAAGTTAAAGGACACAAGGATTAAATCGAGGGAACATAAAAGATCAACGATCAAGGCAGATATCTGGTCAAAGGATCAGAGATATAGAATAACACGAAGGATATCAATAAGGAGAATTGTGACTGAGATATCTAAACATCAGTAACCCCCACATATCTGATAAATCAGACCTGCATGGGCCACCACTAAAACCTATGTCACACCCCAGAACCAGAATACTGGCAAGTAGGGACAGACCAGGCTAGCTACGTATACCAAAGTACTCCAGTACTCCGAAATAACGTGTAAGCTGTATAGATGGGGGTTACTACTACAAGCCAACAGTCGATCCTAGGTCAATCAATCCTAGGTATCTCAATCACAGGCAGTAAACAATGTACAAAAAGTAAGATCAACTGGAATATAAAATAGTAAAGCGTCCTAAACTATCATATATCAATGATCATGAAGCTAGTAATACAGAGTGAAGACTAGCAAGAGTAATAGTCATACATGATAAGCTCTAGCTATAGTCTAGAATATGCAAATTCTGGCCTGAAGGCTAAATGTCAAGTCTAAGACACGAGCTAAACACGTGCTCGGAGGCTAAACGCCACAAAAGAATAATGTACATAACTAGTGGGAGAATGAAATAGAAAACCCACTAAGGTACTCTGGTGCTCTGGGTAATCACCAACGAGTGGAAGGTACAGAAGATCCTTCGGGCTCCTCTATCAGATCTGGCCAAACAAAACCAGTGGGGTCAGACCCCCAATAGCAAGTACCACAAAGGAAGCCAAACTATGAACTAAAACCAGCATGCAAATCATAGCAACGGATAGAGACAGAAATAAGTAAAGGCAAATCGAGACTCGTGCGCTACCAATGCACTTATCCCGAGAATAGAAAAGACAATAAGTAAAGCAACATATAGCATAAGGTAAAGGACATGTGACATAATGTAAACTGTGTACATGTAAGAAAAAGGAAGCATGTGAACATGAAAGATAAACTAGACATGTGAGCATGTTAGATAACTGGAATATGTAAGATAACTGGAACATGTGAGCATGTTAGTAACTGGAATGTGTGAGCATGTTATGTAACAGGAGCATGTGAGCATGTTATGTAACTGGAGCATGTAAGCATATGGTGAAGCCGAGCATGTAGTAGGAAGAATAGCATGTAAGGAATGACATGAAGCTATGTACTACAATAAGATAAACTGGAGCAAGACTAGACTAGACAAGAATGGACTCCATCCATCAATCACGGCCAAGCAATGATTACGGCTTGATACTTTAGCTAACTAGGGTTATCACAATCCTAATTACTAACAAATGCAAGTCTGAGAATTCCAAGTCCAGCACCTGCCTGCTACTACCTGAATGGTCCAAGCCAAAAAGAAAATAAGTATAGCAGACACACTGCAGTAAGATACATGTGTCCTAAAGAGGCGCCCCACTCGACGGTGTGCTGGAAGAGTGCTCATCATGACAGATAGCTTCAAATCCCAAGGATATATATATAATGCCAAGACCAAAGGGGCAACAGGTAACTGGAAAATTCTCAATGATCTAAGTAATCAAGCTAGTTGTTTAGTCCTTAACATTTTCTTGTTGGATTCCGGGTGTGGCATTCCGCTGAATCCATCCTAGACATGAGACATGCAAGACTGGACAAGATAAGCAAGATTGTGTACTACAACAAGCCACAATATGACATAACAATATCAAGACAATAGTGCGCTACGACGAGCCACTATCAAGGAGCAAGACATATACTGGAATCAAGAGTGCGCCATGACAGGCCACTATCATGTAAGCAAGAAAAAGACATGTTCAAGAGTACACCACGATGGGTCACTATCAAGTAGGCAAGAAGGCATGGCAACAATTATCATAGCTTATAAGAAAGAATCTATCAAAAGACATATCATGGCATGTGGAGAAGAATAATCAAGGCTAAGTACATTTCATAAAATGGTTGAACATGTGCTATTATCAAGTCTATATAGGGTGTAAAATTATTTTCTAACTGAGCAAGATCATCTTATCATGTTAAGAAATTATTACAATCGAAGAAATTATCAAAAACGGACAAAAACGGGCAGAAACGGGCAAAAACAGACTAAAACAGCATAAAACGGCATACCGGCGGTATACTGCGGCATACCTGCGGTATACCGGCCTAAAGACAGAAAGTTTCTGGTGCAAAAAAAATGGCATACCGGCGGTATACACCGGCATACCGACGGTATACCATTTTTTCAAACAGCAACAAAATCCAGATTTTTGCCAAAACTTGTTTCGGCCATAAAAACTTCGTTTTAAATCGAAATTCGGATTTTCAAAAGTCAAATTTGCATAGAATTGAATTTCCTACAACATGGAACTATTAGATTTCACAAATTTAAAGATTAGATAGATCAATATCTCAAAATACTCTAACATAGAGGTTTTCGGGACACCGAAACAAGTTTCGATTGCCACCAAACTCAAAATCCATGATATACAAACTAGGTGAGGGCCTCATATATGTATATGTGACCAAGATCCATGATGTTAATACTAGTATCACTCTTGATACCAAGTTTTCTACTAAGTCCATATTAGATTTTAACAGAAAATTAAAACCTTGCTTAAACAAAATTTGGAAACGTGCATATATACGAGAATCATAAAGAAAACATATTTAACAAAATGAGTTTGGGAAAATTCTGAGCATTTAATACCAAGGAAAATAAAAATGACAACAAAACAATTTGATTCATGGATTTGGCAAGATGTACTTGCCTAGGTTAAGCTCCAAGCCTAATCTTCTACTCCACCACCAAGAGGGGCACGAAACCACACTCTAGACCTCAAGGTCAAGCTCTTGGCAAGCTCCAAGGGGGAATAGAAGGGAAGAAGAAATAAAAAGAGAGTGAAGAGAATGAAAAGAGAGAGGAGAAAGAAAGTTAAATGGTATATATAGAAGGGGGAATTAATCTTAGCCGTGGGATCATGATCCATGTCAAAATCTAAGTCAATCCTAACCATCGAAACAAAACCAAATATCCAATGGATAATAGGGTACATCTACACTATTCACGAAAATATCTAAATACTATTCATCAAAATATCCAAAATACTATTCATAAAAATATCGAAACACTATTCATGAAAATATCTGAAATCGAAAATATCTAAAATATGGAAAATATGTCTGGACAGTATACCGTCGGTATACTCCGGTATACTGGCGGTATGCCGGCCAAGGAAAAATCTATAAGTTAGGAAATTTTTTAAAGCATTACGAAAACCAAGAAAATATGAAATATACTACAAAATACGTATCCGTATATAAATACCGATACTGTGAGACGAGTCTCACATGGGTCCAGCCAAGCCTCCTCCGTGTTAGCCCGGCCTGGCTGGCCCGCTATCGCTCACGCTCTGAGCCCGACCGGACCGGGCTCGGTCAAACCCGGTTTGACCTGGGCCCCGGCCGGCCCAGACCAGCCCACCCAACACCTTGAACTCCATCCCCTACCCCCAGGCCCACCAGGCTATCCTATCATAGGCAACCTCTTAAAGATGGGTCCAAAACCCTACCAGACCTTCTACACTCTCTCCCTCAAATATGGCCCACTCCTCCACCTTCATACCAGCGCTGACCATTTCGTCGTAGTATCCTCTCCAGCCCTGGCCTCCCTCCTCTTTAAGACCTATGATGCCAACTTCTCCTATCGACCTTACACGTCTGGCGTAAAGTAAATGTCCTTTGGCTGGCGTACCATTTCGATGTCTCTGTATGGGCCGTGCTGGCACTTGTTTCAAAAAATCAGTTAATAATGACTTTTTTCTTATACATTCGTATAACAATAATACTATGGATACACACTTCTTTTGATACACTTTATAGCTATACTGATGTGGCAATGCTCCAAAAATATACTGTTACATCAGTTCCATAGCGTTACTTTTCATATATATACGAGCTACATGGAATATGAAATAAAAGATGATTATCACTGACGTACTCACTATTGTCTTATGAAAATCAATTTAATTTTACTGATGCATGTAGCTACCATACACGTATTGTCTGCAAAACCTATGCCTCGAGGCATTCACGAGAAGAAGAGATAAAATCACTCATTACAAGACTAGCGGCGTGACATGGGTCCGCAGTCGAGATAGGACCATGCATTGACAAGTACATAACCGAGATTATGGCACACTCAATCGTTGGTAAAAGGTTCTTTTTTGGTCCTAATGCCTGGCGGGTGGGTGAGCTGAAGGAGATATCTATGGAGCTGATTAGAGTAATGGGGGAGTTCGTAGTTAGAGATTTTATACCTTCGCTAAAGTGGTTCAACTTAGGTGGGACTGTGGCAAATATGAAGATAAATTTCACAAGGCTTGATAGGTTCTTGGATGGAATTATGCAGGAACATTACACAGATTTAACTGTTGGTTTAGAGGACAAGGATGATGATTTGTTGTCAGTATTGTTCAGACTAAAGGAGTGCGACAGGGAGCTCACTAGCGACGACATCAAGGGAGTTCTTGCAGTAAGTAACTATCTATCGTTATTTATTTTGAAAATATTGATGAAAGTCATAGAGCCAGTTTGGGTTGCATTTATGTTTCATCTGAGATTTTAGTTGATGTTAAACATAAGGTTGAGACTACTAAAAATCTTGATAAAGAATCTTTAACTTAGTCCTTAGTGTACCATTTGTCCTTGATTTGAAAATCTTATGTTGTTCAAACATTAACTATACTCCTTCATTTAGGACATGTTCATTGCTGGCACCGACACCGTAGTGAGCACTATAGAATGGGCCTTATCAGAGATGATTCGCAACCCAGACATGCTACAACATGCCCAACAAGAGCTGGACTTGGTCGTGGGCCGCGACAGGCTCGTATCGGAGTCCGACATCTCTAATATGTCATTCTTCCAAGCCTTTGTAAAAGAGACATTCTGTCTCCACCCCACGATGCCCCTCATCCTCCCTCGCTATGCTGTCGATGGCGTCTAGTTTGGCAGCTATTATATTCCAAAAAATTCCATGATCGTCGTCAATGCTTGGGCTATAGGCCGCAACGAACAATCGTGGGCCGACCCATTAGAATTCAAGCCGGCCCGGTTCCTGCCGGGAGGAGAGAGCGAGTTCGCAGACCTGAAAGGCAACAACTTTGACTTCATTCCATTCGGTGGGGGCCGGAGAATATGTGTCGGTATGAACTTGGGAGTAAGGAGGGTCCAGATCATGACGACGATGTTGGTCTATGTCTATAATTGGGCTCTTCCAACGGGCCAATCACTCGATAAGCTAAGCATATAGGAGGCCCTTGGGCTGTCCCTTCATAGGGATGTGCCCTTAAATGTATGCCCAAAATATAGTCTCCATCCTCGTGTTTATGAATCATGTACCACTTGATAGGCTCAGTACAGATGCCTCTCTGTTCCTTGTGCTCAGATCTTTATTTTTTAAGAGAACATGTACCTTATCCTTTCCTTTGCCTATGGGAATAAAATACTTAAAATGAATAAAATTGCTATACGAGCCTGTTAGGTTTACGGAAGTGGAGCTATGTGAAAATTTTGGAAGTTGAGAGTTTGCGTACGTATTACATATGCACTTTATACATATGCATATTTTATGAGTTCCTTCATTTACGTTATGCATATGCATATTGTAGGACCGTTGAGCACCTCTAGAGGGAGGGTGAATAGAGTGTGTGCATGCAGCGGAATAAATATCATAATTTAAAAACTATTTAATATGTCTAATCAAAACAAGTAAAAGCAGATGAATATCAATATATGAATTACAGTAAAATAAAGAGTTAAGAAGAATCAAACTCAGTGACACATCGATATATACTTGTATCTCTTATGGAGGACTAGTCCAGTCTCGAGTACTCTTGCTCGATGTTAATCCACTATGGCATAAGCTTTAATTGAGTGCTTGCAACTCTTACAACATCGTGCTTGGGGACAAGTGCACGACCAACTTCAACAATACCGTGCTTGGCGACGAGTACACGACTGACTCCTGAAGGCTTTTAAAAACTGGAATATTTTTTGAGATAGCCTCCGATACAACTCTTTAAATCAAACTCTAGATTGAACTGAACTGATAGTTGCTTGGCTAAGAGTAGTATAGGCTAAATATGAAAGTGTATAACTCGTAGAAAACCCTTAAGGAATAGAGAGAAGAGAAAATGAATGAGATATGAGATATTTGAAAATGTGAAAGTTCTTCTCTATTTATAGTATTTTTATGAACCGAATTCTAGCAGAGTTCGGATGCAGAAATCTCGCATTCGAACATTGGATACAGAAATCCAGGATTGACCAAAAATAAAATTGACAACTTAACCGAACTCGGTCCGAGTTCTGGCCGAGTTCTGTCAAGGTCAGAACAGAAATATTTTGGGCCATTTTGGATATGGGTTTTGGGCTATTTGTTTGAGGACTTTAATTAGATAGGAATTTTGTGGATAGCAAGGTTGTCTTTTATGGACTGAAAATAGCTTAGCCAGTACCGATCCAATCAATCTTACATATTTTTCTAAACTCAAATAAAGATAAAAATATAAAAGAAATATGTAAAAGTCTTGATCTTGATTCTATCATTTTTTTGTTCTTGATGACGACGAGATGTTTGTAGAAGTAGGTGCAGACATTCTGACTTGATACTTGTTGCTGTGTATATTTCACGTATCGACCAAAGTTGACGCTACTTATCAAAATCAGGTATGATCAAGAAAAGTGAGCCAACAATCTCCCTCATTTTGATAATTGACAAACTTTGAGTCTATATCAAAATATTATAACTTATAACTTTAAAAATATACATGACTTGTCTGAAAGCTTAAAACTTTTGATTTTGATTTTGGTATACTCATCCCCCCTTTGTCATGTAATCAAAAGATGGCTCCCCTACAATTAGTGAGCCAAACAACAACAAAGAAATGACAGAGTAATACCAAATAATGTATGAAATAACAAGTCATATCACAACTCAAGTCGTATGGAAACTAGAACATCAACAGTAGCAGTAGTATATAAAAAATAAAAGTTTGCATAATAGAAAGATAGTCTAACACTTATCATAAAGTGTCACTACAACTGAAGAAAAAGAGTCCAAAAATGTAACAAAAAATAAATGTGCTACTAAAGATCATCATCATAAAAAACATCCACATAACACTAAGCCCAAGAGTATCACATCAACTATCTGCATCACCAGCATCATCAGCAGAAGGCTGGGTCAGATCAAAGTATGCAATCATCGAGTCGAAATAGGCAAAGGTCTGATCATCATCAAGTCTCGGTCCGTCAAAGGAAGGGTAACGAATGATAGGCATCAGTGTAGTAGGATGATGAGTCATCGTCCACTGAATGTCTGCCAGGGAGTTTCTCAAGGTCTGAACCTGAGAGATGTGGTAAAACTCAGTATCACTATAACAAGTCATGTCGGCTTGACGCTGTTGTCCCTGAAGAATGAAAAAAGCATCAAATCGTTGATACAGCTCGTCGATAGTGTGACCTGGGGCTGCAAGGGCTGTAATATTAGCTAGAGCGTCTGCTGGGGCTGGAGTTGGAGCAGGCGGAGGTGGAGCATCACCAGGAGGATGTGGGAATCTCCTAGACCTGAGAAGCTCTGAAGGTATCCTAGAGATAGGACAAAAATCCAAAGAAATAGCAAATTTCTGAAGGATTGTCGTCACATGCATAGGGTAAAAGAGGTTACGGCCTGCCCTCTTACAGTTGATCATGAACGCCAACATTGTTTGGGAAAGGAAAAGGAAATCCCAAAATAAATATGGTACATCGCAGATAATTCCAAATACGTGATCTCGTTAGTAGATCCCGTCTTTGTAAGAAAGATGAAATGATAATGCGATACAACTCATAAAAATGGTTGTTCAAGTTGTGGGCATATAACCGTCTCCGAGGAACTGGATCTGGTGACACAACGGGACTTTAAAAGATTCAAGGGTCATACTGTCAGAAAATTGAACTTTAGTTATGTCGACAAGAGCATCACCATTGTTTGGTATTTGAAAATACTCGCTTAAATCGACAGAAATAAATTCAAATTCCATCCCGCTAACTGATGAATGAATGCAATCTAGGTGATCTTACAAGTTACAATAAAACATACGAACCATATTTTCATTAATCGGATTTGAAACATCCAAAAATTCACGAAGACCAAGATTTTCAAAAGTATTAAAATATTCCGATAAAACAGTAAAATTGATTGTGTTTCTCGGACATATTTCACGATAAACAAAAATGATCAAACCAATTAATAGATCTCTCTAGAGAAATAAATAGTGTCGGATCATATTCATCATCGTCATCGGGACTAGAGGGACTAAAGAGATTGACAGGTTCTTACTCCGAAGTAGATGATGAAGCAGCATCTCTACTTTTTTGTCTCTTAAACAATCTAAGTGCCATAATGAAATTGAGAAAGAAATAGAAGAAATTACACCTCAAGATGAACAAAAATGGAAGAGGAAGCCTTCAGAACACCGTAGATTTAAGAAATTTGGGTTGAGAAGCCTTAACAAGAAGCTTTCCAGGACTAGGGTTTGACATTTTAGGCTTTTGGGGTGCTATTCTCAACTGATTTAGGGAAGAAGAAGAAGATGAAGGATGCTATTTCGGTTTGCAGGATATATAAAAATGTCCCCACAGAACTCGATCCGAACTTGGTCCGAGTTCGGCCATCTTGAATGTTGGTTCATCATGAGTAATGAGTGATAAAAGTTACCTAAAAACTTAGAATTCATTGATTAATTAATATCCATTACCTTAGGTTAGCTGTAGGGGCCGGATCCCATCTAGCGATACTCCGAAGACACTTGATACCGTCTCGCTTAGGCTTTTATGCCTTGTTGTCAAAAGGATCCTTTCGACTTTTACCCAAAATAACTTCGATTAATAAATCGATAAATTTTAAGCTTTAAGTATTTTATTAATCATAACACATTATGACTCCAAAAATTCAAGAATGCCTAGCTTGAGACGCAAATAGTTAAAATGATCTTTGGCTAGTAGTTTTGTGAATATATCTGCTAGTTGATGATCTGTGTCAATAAATTATAGACAAATATCTCTATATTGTTGGTGATCACGTAAAAAGTGGTGACGTATTTCTATTTGCTTAGTGCTTGAGTGACATACCAGGTTCTTAGTCATATTAATAGTGCTAGTATTATCACATAATATGAGAATCTTAGTGTAGTGAAGATTATAGTCTTCTAAAGTTTTCTTCATTCATAAAATTTGAACACAACAACGTCCTACGGTGATATACTCAGCCTCAGTTGTTGATAATGCTACAAAATTTTATTTTTTGCTAAACCAAGAGAGTAAAGCCTTGCCTAGGAGATGACACGTACCGCTGGTACTTTTACAGTCGACTTTGCATCCATTAAAATTAGCATTCAAGTAACCTATTAGGTCAAACGATATAATTTTAGGATACCATAAGCCGACAGTAGAAGTTTCTTTAAGATATCGAAAGATACGCTTAACGACGCATATGTATGATTCCTTAGGGTTAGCTTGATATCGTGTACAGATGCAAACACTAAACATAATATCAGGACGACTAGTAGTTAAATACAGTAAACTACCAATCATATCTCGATACTTACGTTGGTCAACTGGTTTCCCACTTTCATCAAAGTCAAGTCGAGTTGATGTAGCCATAGGCGTGTCGATAGGCTTTACGTTGTCGAAGTCAAACTTCTAAGTTATTCGTATACTTGGCTTGATTGATGAAGGTTCCCTACGAGTGTTGTTTGATCTGAAGTCCTAGGAAGTAGTTGAGCTCTCCCACTATACTCATCTCAAACTTACTTTGCATACACTTAGCAAAATCTTAACAGAGTTTTCGTTAGTATAACCAAATATTATGTCATTAACGTATATTTGCACAAGTAAAATACTATCATCTGAAGTTTTGATAAACAAAGTTGTATCAATCCTTTCTTTTGAAAAATCATTTTCAAGTAGGAAAGTTCTTAGGCGTTTATACCAAGCACGAAGTGCTTGTTTGAGTCCATAAAGGGCCTTTCTTAATTTGAAAACGTGATCAGGTTTTTGAAAATTCTCAAAACCAGGGGGTTACTTTACAAAAATCTCTTCTTTTATAAAACCAATTAAGAATGCACTCTTAACATCCATTTAAAAAAGATTAAAATTATGAAAACATATGAATGCACAAAACATGAGAATAGATTCTACTCTAGCAACAGGAGCATAAGTTTTGTCATAATCAATTTCTTCTTCTTGATTATAACCTTGTGCTACTAGACGTACTTTGTTGGGTAGAACATGTCCATCCTCACTTAATTTATTTTGGAACACTCATTTGATACCAAATATCGATTGGCTAATAGGTTTAGGAACAAGTTCCCCAACTTGGTTTTTCTCAAATTGATTAAGTTCCTCTTGTATGACATTAATCAAAAATTTATCAAGAAAAGCATATGTTACCGATTTAGGTTCTACTTGAGAAATAAAAGCTATATTAGCTGCTATGTCCCTAGTAGAAGAATGCGTACCTACTCCTTTGGATATATCACCTATAACAAGTGTCTCTGGCTGGTCTGGCATGAATTTCATCTTCTTAGGCAGACTCTCTAGATTGTTCTTGTTGGTAGCAGTATCTTTAGGCGCCTTGGATTGGTTTCGTACATCTTCGTCATCACCGTCGCTAGATTTCTGAAGTATTGATGGATTTAAATGATAACGTACTTGCTTTGTTCTTTTCACAATCTAAAGATACCATCTCTCTCTTGAAGGAAATTTCTGAGAGTCCTTTTACCAGTTTCTTAGTTGATAGCCTTGAGATAATATCCATGTTAGCATGTCCTAGCCTCATGTGCTATAGCCAGCTTTCATCTTGATTGGCTACTCTACCTGCACTGTTATTACTTTCTAAAATAACATATATATGTTCTTTCCTAATTTCTTTATATACGGGATTACCAGTAGACATTTCATATATAGAGCATTTATCTTTCACAAAGTTGATACCATAACCGTTATCTGCTAAATGATTAATGCTCAATAGGTTATGTTTCAATTCTGTGACTAGATAAACGTCTTTTATTTTTGGGTAAGGATATATACCAACAGTACCATTACCTATAATGTTACCTCTAAGATTATTACCAAAGAAAACATTTCCTTCTCTCTTCATCGATAGCGTAGCGAAGAAGGATGCATCACCTGTCATATGCCGCGAACATCCACTATAGAGGATCCATTTGCTTTTAGCATGAGAGGGTTGAAGGTCTAACTACAAAACAAGTAGATGTAACCTTTGCTACCCATTTCTTCAAGGGTCCAGCTTGATTAGGTTTAGGAATTCAAGTAAGCATATTTGTGTCAACTAACTTTCTAACTCTATAATACTGTGATATGTGCCCGTATTTACCACAATATGTGCATGTGATTTTTGAAGTAGTGTTCTTTGTTTCTGTGTTGACATGCTTCTTTCGTATCTTTTCTTGAAAACCTGTATATGAAAGCATAGTTATAAGAAACGTATTACATATGTACTTTATTTGGTTTAGTCCTTTGTGGTACATGTATAGTATTAGGACTAACCTTAGGCTGTATAATAGGGGTGACCTATTTGCCTAATTTGATCTCCAATTTTTTAGAGATTACACAAGATTCTTCGAATTTAGCAGTCATATCCGTAAGTCTGTATGCAGTGACCAAGTATCTCTTCTTTTCTATGTCATTTATTTTGACATAGTCTCTTTCTTTCTTTCTTTTCTATAGTGAGGATAGCGTCATGATAGTCCAGTCTAATCTTAGATATCTCCTCAGTATTACCGGTAGTAGACGTCTCTTTGATATCTTCAAGAAGATTAGACAATCTTGTTATTTCGGTTGTGTATACCTTAATCTCCTTACGAGACTGCTTATACTTGTCCAATATATTTCTGTGCTCTTCAATTAGTTCGATGAAGGCATCTTCAAACTGGTCAAATGTAAAATCATCGTAAAGATTCTTTTCTTATACCCTTTAATATGACATAAGACAGACATTTGCACTATTGTTGGGTCTGTCATCCTCTTCTGATTCACTGGCCTCACTTTCGTACTAGATGCTGGTGTTTGCGTACTTTCGACCAGTTGTTGTTTTTCTGCTCGATCTTGATCGATCATATGGGCTATTTTTTTGCTAGTGGACAATCCTTCATGTGCCCTGACTTCTTGTATCCAAAGCAGATAGTATCTTCTTCGTTCCTTTCATGGATATAATTCTTCTTTCGACTTGATCACTCAAACTTTAAGAATTTTTTGAAGTTATTGACTAATAAGGCATGTTCATCACCATCAGAATCTTTATTATCAGTATCATTACATGACTCTTCTGGCTTGAGATTTGAAGGCGATGGATTTTTCTTTCGGGGTTGCCTCTTCAAAGTCTTGCAAATCCAGCTCAGGTCATGAGCTTGCCCATAAGTGTCTCCAACATCATCATGGTAAAGTATTTCCTTCTATGATCGCGGTGGCCTTCGAGTTCTAGTTCTTGGTTAGAACCCGTAGTACCTTCCTAATCTTCTTGTGGTTGCTATAATCATTTCCAAGAGATTGTAGAAGATTAGTAATATCTAGGAAACGAGTGAACATCTATGTAATTTATTCATCGAGTTTTATCTTGAATGCCTTGTACTCTTGTGTCAATCTACTAATCTTGAATTCCTTCACTTGGAAAGTTCCTTCATGAGACCTCAAGAAGTTTCCTAATCTCATTAGATGTGGCATAAGTAGATACGCGATTGAACTCGATTTTGTCAATTGTACAAAATAGTGCATTAATAGCTCGTACATTTAGACTAGCCTGTGTCTGTTCATGCTCAGTATACTTATCATGGGGCTTGTCTACTAGAATACCATCAATCACTATTCTAGGCGGTTTTTTATAACCGTCTATAACTATCGACCAAAGATCGAAGTCCAGTTACTTAAGAAAGAAACTCATTCGTGTTTTCTAATATGTATAGTTTGTTCCATCAAATAGTAGAGGTCTATTTTGGATTGACCTTCACCGTTGAGCATAGATTTAACGATTGCCATATATAACCTCTAGGTGGTTATGTATATGTATAACCTGCTTTGATACCAATTGTTTGACAGTTGAGCACCTCTAAAGGGGGTAAATAGAATGTGTGCGTGAAGCAGAATAAATATCATAATTTAAAAACTATTTAGTATGGCTAATCAAAACAAGTAAGAGCAGATGAATATCAATATATGGATTGCAGTAAAATAAAGAGTTAAGAAGAATCAAACTCAGTGACATAACGATATATACAGGTATCACTCGTGGAGGACTAGTCCAGTCTCGATTACTCTTGCTCGATGCTAATCCACTATGGCACAATCTTTAACTGAGTGCTTGCAACTCTTACAACACCGTGCTTGGGGACAAGTGCACGACCAACTTCAACAATATTGTGCTTGGCGACGAGTGCACGACCGATTCCAGAAGGCATTTAAAACCTATAACATTTTCCGAGATAGCCTCCGATACAACTCTTTAAACCAAACTCCAGATTGAACTGAACTGATATTAGCTTGGCTAAGTGTTGTATAGGCGAAATATGAAAGTATATAGCTCGTAGAAAACTCTTAAGAAATATAAAGAAGAGAAAGTGAATGAGATATGAGATATTTGAAAATGTGAAAGTTCTTCTCTATTTATTGTGTTTTTATGAAAAAAATTTGGGCAGAGTTCGGATGCGAAAATCTCGTATTCGAACGTTGGATATAGATATCCAGGATTGACCAAAAATAAACTTGACCAACTTGACCGAACTCGGGCCGAACTCAGGCTGAGTACTGGTCGAGTTCTGTTAGGGTCAGAACCGAAATGTTTTGGGCCATTTTGGATAAGGGTTTTGTCACAACCCGCACCTAGTGTAGGGGCACGAGAAGTGGATACGTCCAGCCTACGCCGCAGTGTCGGCGGTAGAACGATGTTCTAGGTCACTATCTAATCAACAACTTACGCAATTATATCATATACTTGTCACAATCTCAACTCCGAATGGAGGACAAGTATAAGATACGATAATACTCAATCACAATCTAAGCATGATAAGATAACACATGAGTCTAACAGCTATATGAAACTCAAGCAACTTAAATAAACTTCTAAACAACATCTCAAACAATCTCAAATATAACTCAATTTCCACTTATTACAAACAAGTTCTAAAAGTGAAACTAAACCATAAACTAGTAATCTACTCCAAGCTCTAGTGGTCCTCTAGGCTAGCTGTGAATCTCCAGGTTACCTGTAATATTTTCAACAGGTCCAGTCAGTACAGGAGCGAGCACAATACATCTCACGCAGTTCATATCATGTTAGAAAATATAAAGCATGCAAAAGAGTAAGATACATGGACTGTAAAGAAATATATATAAAAATGAGAGAGATTTGATAACTGGAAATATCTATATACACGATAAGTAAGAACTGTAAGTAACCTGTGATTTAGAGCATGAGATGGTTATATAAACGGGTTAGGACATATACAAGATTTCACAAGATTGTACAAGATTTCACAAGATTTCACAAGATTGTACAAGATGGGATTAGATCACATAACCATTTCCTACCACTACAAGAATAAGGGCTTTTCTTGACGGTGATTCCCCGTCAAGAAATGGGTATCTTGACGGTTGCAGATCCGTCAACTAGGCCGAAGTCAAGAAAAGTCTCCCCCTTTTCTTGACGGTTGCTGGCATAGCTTTTCTTGACTGTTTTTTGTCGTCACAGTAAGTAATTTTCTTGACTATTTTTAGCCGTCAAGATAGCTGTTTTTAGAAACTGTCAACGTAGCAAAAACTTTTCTTGACTCTGGCCTAGATGACGGGTAATAACCGTCAAAAAATATTATTTTATAGCAGAATTTTGATATTTGTTGACATTTTATAACCGTCAAGAGAAGCTAATTTTTGTATAACAAATTTCTTATTTATAATTAGATATTATATATCAAACACACATAATATCAATATAATCCAAAACATCACAAGCATCAAAGAACATTAATACACAATATTTATATTAATAAATACGTGTTCGTACACCACAAACATCCAACCACAAACAAATCCAACCAATGTATATAGTTTCCATACATCTTAAACATCAAATACTAAAAATTATACAAAAAAAAACCAAAATAAGTAGCAAACTCGGCCGAAGCACACCCCTCCCATATTCACATCACCTTCATTTTCATGTAGTTCCTGAGAGAACAAAAGCAACATAACAAGTTAATTAATGAGCTTGTTGACCAAAAAAAAAAAGAAAACAATATCCTGAAGAAAATAAGAAGATTATAATAACTCAACTGAACTATCAGAATGAAACGACAACATAACAAGTTAATTCATTATCATGTTTAGAAGTTACTTGGACAATCTTTCTCTTCCTTCAAATCCTTGGATTGTCTAATATACACATCAAGATCAATTAAAATTATACAGTTTAGAAAGGAAAAAAAGCAGCAAAAGATAGCTACTATCTTGCACATACATAAATCCTTGGTTTGTACTGATACTAAACAGTATCATAAATAGGAGATGGAGGGAAAGGAATAATATCACATAGCATCAGTTAGCTAAGTCATCACTAGACATGGGTAAACTAGATACGACACGAGTGTCGTAGAAGCGTTATGTTGGATACGTATCAGGTACGGAATGAATTACGGACACATTCCCCCCTGGAGGAGTATTCGCATAAGATAGCTATGATACAACAGTCATGTAAATAGTTCTACATTATAGAATTAATGATGCATAATGAATTCTAAGTATATAGATGAATTAGTGATGCATAATGAATTCTAAGTATATAGAGAAGATAGGGGTACCAATTAAAAAATTAT
This sequence comes from Iris pallida, assembly GCA_029216955.1. Classification (NCBI taxonomy): domain Eukaryota; kingdom Viridiplantae; phylum Streptophyta; class Magnoliopsida; order Asparagales; family Iridaceae; genus Iris; species Iris pallida. The sequence continues at coordinate 4,448,182 of JANAVB010017197.1, read as the reverse complement.
AGCTCTGTCATAATATAAAGAAGCATAATTTACACACAAGGTCCAAAAACTTTGGAGTAATTTTTTCTTATGGTTACACAGCACTAAAGAAACATAAAATAAAGGTTGGGATGAGAGTGCAAGCCTTGTGCAAGCCATAAAACAAGTATGGGGTATCAGCTAGGAGCACTTGGCCCTGTACACTGTAGAGTGCAAGCCTTGTGCATACACTGGTCCTTGGTTCGACAACAAGCAGTTTGGGGCTTGGCTCCCTGTTGCAGGAAGGTGAGTGCATAGGGAAGCACCTATGCAAGTATAGGTTGAGAGGGGAAGGTGGTTCATGTCAAGCATGACAACAGCAACATGGGGACTCCCCTCTCCCTGTTGGGTTTGATATCAAAATAAGTACTGTGATGTTCTTAGACATTCCTTCTTGAATCTTTATTTGAGGCATGGTTCAGGGTTCATCTTAAAGCTTCTCTTTATATAATCTGTAACATTGGGGCATCCCTATATCCTATCCTATTGTAATAGAGGATATATGTGTTCAATTTGGACAAAACTCAGAGAGGAGGACTTGAGATATCTAATTGAGTGGTTGTGGTGGTTCCTAAAGAAGAGGGAAGCAATGTCAATAGCAGTATCGGTAGTAGTAGCAACAACCTTGTTGCTTTGCCATGGTAGACGCAGCAGTTTAAGGGGTGTGGAGATACACCCAGGAAATAGGCAAGAGGTCGGGGAACTTGGAAAAGGTTTGGGGGCAGTAGCAATACAGGTAAGGCAGCAACAACAGGGCAGAAAGGGTTAGAGGCACTAGTGAAGAGGTTTAGAAGTTTTCAAATATTGTTGCATCAATACAAAACCATTATGTAAAAAACAAAAACAATTTGCATTAGAGGTAAACCTTTCTACTAACTTTAAATTTAAAGGGGGTGAGAGGTAAACCTTTCTACTAACTTTAAACAAAGAAGTCAACTTTTCGCATATAGATTGAGGGTTGGAAGTAAAACTTTTGTTAAGAAGCAATTGAGTTAGCCGTGGAACTTCTCTATTAATGTCCATAATCCATATAGCTGGAGTTCATTTTTGTATTTTCTTGAAAGTTGGAAATTGTAATAGTTTTCTCCAATTTACTATTAAAAGCATATTCTACAACCAAAAACTAAGAAAGAACATATATGAACACAAGAAGAAAATGAGATATCATTAGATATGTAAATAGTAAACAATTAACATGACTTATGCTAACATGACTGAAAGACGTATGATAGCAAAGTGTAAGTGCATGCATCTTGGGAGACAATTAACATGACCAACTAACAAAAATTCTTGTAAACACATTAGATAATATGGCATGTAGACACACTACAAATAAAATACCACAAAATCATATCTACGAGATGCAAGTTCAAAGTTGAATCATAAATTGATTCAAGTTCCCACAGTTAAATATCATAAAGAATCAAAGATGAATTTTAAATCCTAACATATAACAAGGGAAGATACATACATGACCGTGCAGCAACTTCTAGCTCAAGAAAAGCAGTTACAGGAGAACTTCTAGATAGATCAATATCTGAAAGTATCATTCCTACCCACTCTTCCAAAGCACGTCTTCTCTGCACCAAAACTATCAGTTAAGCATTAACTAAATAAGGAAATGAACATAACATTTTAAGAAGCAAACTTGAAAAGCTTCTATCTAGTACTAATAAAGAGTCAGCCAACCTCCTGAATATACAGAATCCTCTCAATGGAAATAAAGGTACCACTTCAGCTAAATGCAAGCCTAATGGTAAAAAGTTTGTTAAATTGATAGGTGGTAAACTTTAATTCACTATGGATCCCGATAATCCTAAGTAGCTATGAAATATGAATGTCAATCAATATGATAGTTTAGAAAAGTGAAAGGGAAGGATGCATAATGGAACACATGAAATCATCAAGACATTTACTAGTTACCCTCAGAGTATGAACCACCTAAATGTTAAGCAATAGAACAATTAGAACAAGCAAAATAACTGCAGTTTGTTGCAACAACTTCTAAAACAAACAAACCTAAGAGGCGATACTCGTACTAAGAATGGAAAGGAATATTAGAGGCATAAATAAAGCTATCCGAACTATCTTCATTAGCAAGACAGTCTACAAAATAGTTGTCTACTTCACTATGACCATTAAGAAGATGATCAACCAACACTCACGGGCTTTAGATACTAAATACTTATTACATAGATAATTTCAACGATAATCCTAAGAAAATTAGATATCATCAGATATCCTAGCAAAACAGAGAATTCCACGGATTTGGGACTGCAAGCCATCCAACCAGCTAAAGTTTCAACAACTCCCCTGCTTGATGACTTAAATGCTAATATTGTTGTTTCCGATGAGTTGAATGATCAGGCTTCAATATTTTCAAATCCTTTTAGAACTTCAGCAGTTCCAGAACTTGATTTCATATGGCAGTATGATAATTCTTCTTTAAATGGAATGAATGCATAATTCTAGTTACTAATTATAAAAAAATAGACAATTAATTAAGAAATTGAAGACGGGGCAAAGAATCGAATAGATCTTGACATGGACGGTCCTGGTGGCGAACTCGACGCCAAGGGTCGACTTGGACTTCAAGCAGAACTCCTTCTCCGATGTGGATTCAGAGTGGTCACCAACCTAATAAGCTCCTTCTGTAGGGCTCCCCCTTGCTTGGTCCTTCGGTAGGACGTGGCGCCAAAGCCGGTGGTCATGCCGTAGCTGTTAGTTCCCTTGCATATGCTCGCCATGACCCAGTCGCTGCTCGCCTTCACCCCGGTCCGGGCCAACTCCTCCAGCTCGACCCTGACCTCGGCGGCGGCCGCCACGGCCGCCACCATCGGCACCGTCAGGCCCGTGCCTACGAGCCTCCCCAGCGGCCTCCTGTACTCCTCCACCCTCCTTTTTACCTCCTCCAGGTGGCTCCCCGACATGGCCTCCGCCGCCCGGCCTCCCTAGTGGTGAGCCGACTGAGAGCGACGGGGGGGGGAGGGTGCCGCTCAGGCAGGCGTCGAGGAGCCGGACGACGGCGACACGGGAGCCGGACGGCGGCGACGCGGGAGCTGTCCGGGCGGCAGTCGACCCCGGGCTAGTTTATCTCCAGGGTCTAGGTCGAAGAACAAGGGTTAGGGTTAGGGTTTCTCTATTTTCTCCTGGCCCTCCATAGAGCATCCAAATTTATGGAGAAAACTAGGGTTAGGGTTTCTCTCTTTGGGTGATGAAAGAGGAGAGGAGTACTGGGGGCTCTTTAGAGGAGAGGAGTGGGGGGCTCTCTCTCTAAAGGAGGAAAAAGTTAGGGAGAGAGGAGGAAAGGAAGGGGACGATCGGGAGAAAGTTTGCTGGGTTCATCCATTAAAAGGAACCACAACCGTCAACACATATAAAATTTTTGAAAAATTTACTAAAATGGCAGTTGAAAAAATCCCGCTAAGTTTTTGGCACATACATTACGGTTATCACCAAAACCGTCAAAAAATAAATTGCTGTTTCTTAACGGATCCTTCGAAACCGCCAACATATATAGTATAAAATTGCTAATTTAACAAATAAAAGGGCCTCTCTTGGTATAAGGCTAAATACGTCAAGAAAACCACTATTGTTGACGGCTTTTGACGATCGTCAACTTATAAACCGTCAAGAATCATCTTTTTTCTTGTAGTGTACTCACCCTCCCCAATCAATACACAAGGATCCAGTCAAGTTACGTTACCTTGTACAAGGTATTTTTATCATATTTGCTCACGTGATCATGAGAGTACAAGATTGCACAAGAGTATACATGAAAGCAGTGTACATGAAATACAAGATGTTCGTGAAAAGCACATGATAACTGTATCTGATGCACCCCGAGGGAGATAACATCGCATGACAAGATCCATATAGTACCAATCCGTGATAATAACGTGACAGCATCATGTAAAGTAATCTAGAGCAAGAATATAAATCCTAACAAGTATGAAATGATCAGAGAATGTACTCGCCTGATACCCTGAACAACTGATATAAAAAGATGGCCAACTGGAGTCACAGAGTCCTGGTTAGAGCAACACAGGTTATAAAGAGTTTAATTTATATGGTAATTGAAATTATAATGCAATCTATATGAGTCTAAGTCAATCTAGGTCAAAGTCAACTCTTGGTTAACTCTGGTTAACTATACAGTTAAACTAGGTCAACTGTGGTCAAACTAGCTAGGGTTGGGTCAACAATGGTCAACTAGTCTAGGTTAGTCAATTCTAGGTCTAAACAAACTAAGTATATGTGAATCAAGTATCCAAGATAGCTACTAACTCATAGCCTAAGTCACTTGCTAAACCAAGCACAAAACTAAGTCATAAGCTAACAAGGCTCACAAACTTTGTCATATAATGTATATATATTATTCCTATTCACATATTCATATACATAGATATATATAGGAAAGCTATATATATAGGCACATACATATATATACATAGAGAGAGCGAAGGAGAGGTAAAAGAGTAAGTGAGTGTATGTGTGACATGTGTGTGAAAGGATATGTGTTAATGTTCTCAGATTTAGTAATAGGTAGGTGTATATGACATAGGATACATTGTGTCAAAGGATGTATGAATGCATATGTGTAAAAGGTTATAGGTTAACTCAGTTTATAGAAATACATACATACATACTTACATTACATACATGCATACATACATATCATATATACATACATACATTGCATACATGCCTACATACATATCACATATGCATACTTGCATTCATTCATGCACCTATATACATACATACATAGATGCATACATACATATGTGAATCACTACAAGAAAAAAAAACGATTCTTGATGGTTTATAAGTTGACGGTCGTCAAAAGCCGTCAACAATAGTGGTTTTTTTGACGTATTTAGGCTTACGTCAAGAGAGGCCCTTTTATTTGTTAAATTAGCAATTTTATACCATGTATGTTGGCGGTTTCGGAGGATCCGTCAAGAAACAACAATTTATTTATTGACGGTTTTGGTGATAACCGTCAAGTAATGTATGTGCCAAAAACTTAGCGAGATATTTTTAACTACCTTTTTAGTAAAGTTTTCAAAATTTTTATATGTGTTGACGGTTGTGGTTCCTTTTAATGGATGAACCCAGCAAACTTTCTCCCGATCGTCCCCTTCCTTTCTTCCTTCCTCCCTAACTTTTTCCTTCTTTAGAGAGAGAGCCCCCCACTCCTCTCCTCTAAAGAGCCCCCACTCCTCTCCTCTTTCACCACCCTAAGAGAGAAACCCTAACCCTAGTTTTCTTCACAAATTTGGATGCTCTATGGAGGGCCAGGAGAAAATAGAGAAACCCTAACCCTAACCCTAGTTCTTCGACCTAGCCCCTGGAGAGGAACTGGACCGGGATCGGCTGCCGCCCGGACAGCTCCCGCGTCTTCGCCGTCCGGCTCCCGCCGACGCCTCCACCGGTGGCGACTCCATCGTTGTCTCCGTTCACTCCAAGGTCGAATGGGACCGCCACTGGTCCTCCCTGTCCGAAACCCCCAATAAATTGGTACCGATTCTTTTCTCGATCCATGAAATTTAGGGGTTTTTCCCCCTTCCTTTTGGACTTGGGGTTTTGATTCTGACTGGTGTTTTTTTTGAATCAGAAAAGGTGGTGATTGACTTCTCCGCCTCCTGGTGCGGTCCCTGCCGGTTCATCGAACCGGCCTTCAAGGCGCTCTCCTCCAAGTACGCCGACGCCGCGTTCGTCAAGATCGACGTCGACGAATTGTCGGTAAGACGTCCGTCCTGGTGGAATTAGGGTTACGGCTAGGGTTAGGGGGTTGATATTTTTTATTTCGGGTGCAGGAGGTGTCGCGGAGGTGGAACGTGTCGTCCATGCCGACGTTCATGCTGGCCAAGGGGGTAAGGAGGTTGGAAGGGTCGTCGGCGCAAGGAAGGACGAGCTCGAGGCCAAGATCCAGCAGCACGTCGCTCTCTGAGTAATTTTAGGAGGGATTTGTGTGTGTGTGCTTGCTTTCTATTCATGATGCAACTATTATGGTGATGATTTGATCAATGGATTGCTTATAAAATTTTAGGTGTTTGATATTAGCTAAAATTTCCCAAAACCCATTTCTCTATTTTTTTTTAATTTCCTAAAACCCATTTCTCCATTTTCATAATTTCCTAAAACCCATTTCTCCATTTTTTTCGTTCCGTCAAATGCTAGTCATATCCATTTAATGATTTTTTTATCAGTTTTTTGTTTTATTCTGTTTTACGTTAGCTAAGGAAGTTGTTCTTTTTTTTGTATAGAGGTTAATTGTTGATGAAGTAGAAAAATTCAAAAGCTTTCCTATGGAAGCAACCATTCCATTCAGAGAAAGGCTTAAAATTCTTGGCCGTATCGCAAATGTTGAGGATCTTCCGTTAAATGCAGCAGAAAAAGCACTTATGCATAAGTACAACGATAAGCCTGTGCTATCTCGTCCTCAGCATGAATTCTACACTGTAAGTTTGTGTTTATTTTGTGACTTCCGTATAAGATTTTAGTTTTAGTCTCAACAAATAAGTTTATTTTTGGATCCATATGTTGATAATCAGTTTTCTAATTTTTTATTTCCAAACCTTGCATAAGGGGTTTTTCGAGGATGTTGCAATACAAATGGAGTTCACAAGTAATTATTAAGAATTGTATAAATGCTAATTACATAAAACATGAAGGCATGGTAGCTATGCAATGTAACTATAGGGTAAGTTCAGGGCTGGTAGGAAAATTTGTAAATTTCAACAAACTCCCGAGCTGCTACCACTGCTCTTTCACTATTGCATTTAGACTTCTTTTGGTTGCTATGTTACAATTTTCAAGGTAAAGATTGGCGTAAACCTATATTTCTACCTGCCTTCAGATCAGTCTTTTCAAGAGTCGAAAGAAAGTAGCCATTACCTATCGAACTTAGTTGATACTTCAAACCAAGCCTATCATATATGATTACACTCCAGAATGTACAAACTATGTCATAGATCATGTTATGTAACAAGTTTCATTAGTAGCATGAATTTCTCATTGTACGTACTATCATAGTTTTAATTTTCTGAGCACAAGGACAGCTCCGACTGCTGCCCCCCTAACTTGAGGCTACTCCTTTCCTATAGTACATAACTGACGGTATCATGCTCACAATGTTGAGGATCTTATATTATGGAAGTGTTACTTCATAAGGACCCATCTTGCTCATAAAGGTCAGGAAATCAATTAAGGGCATAATTTATACAGACTAAACTTGCACGGTAAGACTATAGATTCCACGGCTTGAATTTCAGAGACATGAAGTGAAAAACTTGTCGTGGGCTTATATATGAAAGAAACTATACTCAGGTATCTTCATGTGTTCATTTCATCCTTAGGTATTAACTTCACACTTTCTTGTTGGATCCTTATTTTTTCTAAAAGGATGGTTATAGATAATTACATACGGAGATGGAGCCCTAGTTGGATCTGTAGATTCAACAGTGCTTCAAATTTGTTAAAGGACTCGACCAAGACAAATACAGGAAGGAAAGTAGAGAAGCACTCTGATTTACTGCATGCGCTTCAAATTTGTTAAACATGATAATGCCCCTGTAGTCATCATCACTTTGCTTTTGACACTATAATTTTGGATAATTTTTTTCTCTTTATGCTTGCAGTTATAGTTTCAATACGGCTAGCCTTGCAGTTCTTCTCAAGTGATTCAAATTATCTCGAGTCCTTGTACGTGTAGCAATAAATTCAAACTGTATTGATAGTTCTGTAATAGTGAGTTGATACTTTGTGTTCTTGTTCTCTCAGGAACTTGTCGAAAAATGAAGGTGTTGTATGCTGTGAATAGGGAAATGCTGTGGATATGGAGGGATGTGCTCCGATATGGTTTGCTACTTTTTTGTTTCATTTTGTAGTGTTAGCGGATTATGTTTTGTGGTGACAAGTGATGGATGTTTGTGGTTTGGATGTTTAAGTGGTATGGAAACAACAGATGTGGATTATGTTGTGGTTGACAATTGAAGAATACATGTGGTAGGATGTGTATTGGAACTTTTTGTTGTACGAACAATACAGTTTGTTAATATAAAATTTGGGTTTTATAGTAATTTGATGTATGTAGCTTCTGGATTGATATTATGTGTGTTTGATTAATATTATATATGATTCTTGATGGAATTTTGGCAAGCTTCTATCGACGATACTTCGGATAGCTTCTCTTGACGGTTGTCAAACGTCAATTTTAATTCAAATCATGCTGCATAATAGCCTGTGAATAAATGCTTTTTTTGACGGCTAATAACCGTCATCTAGGCCGGAGTCAAGAAAAGTTTTTGCCTATATTGATGGTTTCTAAAAACTGCTATCTTGACGGCTAAAAACAGTCAAGAAAAGTACTTCATATGACGGCCAAAAACCGTCAAGAAAAGCCCTTCCAGCGACCGTCAAGAAAAGGGGGGAGTCTTTTCTTGACTCCGACCTAGTTGACGGATCTGCAACCGTCAAGATACCCATTTCTTGACGGAGAATCACCGTCAAGAAAAGTCCTTATTCTTGTAGTGAATACATTATATACTTGCATACATTATATTTCATATATGCATACTCTACATTATATTATATTCACATATCATTAAGTTGCATACATATACTTATTTTCATTACATACATGTCATTCATGCATATTACATAAATACATGTATCTATACATTATATACATTGTATACAACATGGAAAAATAGAAGAGGGAAAAAGGGAGAAAACTAAAATGGAAAGGGAAGGGAAGGAAAAATATAAGAAAAAGGAAAAATAGTGGACATATACATGCTTGCATCATATATTCTACATTACCATACATGCTATCATTATATATTATATTACATTATGTATACATTATTGTAACGCCCCAGAACCAGAATACTAGAGAGCGGAGGCATACATAGCCAGCTACGTATAATGTAATAGAATCCACCTCACTATACGGTCACGACTGTCTAGATATATGAGGGTTTAACTACAATCCATCAGTCTCCTATGGTCAATAACAAGCCTAAGTGTCTCAATCTCAAGCAAGCAAGTAAAGTTACAAGATGTAAGATCACCAAATATACAACAGTAAGGCATCCCAAAAATTACATATCCAGCTGATCATGAAGCTAGTCGTTATAAAATGTGAGGACTAGCAAGAGTTTAGTCATACATGATCAACCTTAGGATCTGTCAATCATGTTACAGCCCGTAGGCAGACAATAATAAGGTATGCAATACGAGCTAACAGGTGCTCGCCGGCTAAATGCCTCAAAATGAAAATTTTACAATAGAGTGGGAGAGACAAAAATAAACCCACTCGTTGCCCTGGTTACACCTGGTGGTCACCATCGGGATGGAAAGTTGATAGATCCACTGAAGCTGCTCCGAAATCTGGCCACACAAAACCAGCTGGGTCAGATCCCAGAAAGAGCAAGTGCCATAAAGGAGACTTCACTTAAGAACTAAAACCAGCACATCAAAATTAAATATTAAAAGTAGTTACAAAAGAGATTGTTAATAAAAGAATAATAACAGTCATATTAGAGTACGGGGAAAACCATTCAAGTAGCCGGGTCACAACCCTTAAACCAAACAAGGATCGGGGTTATAACCCTTTACCTGAATAGAACTCCGTCTCTAAATCCTGTTGGTAAGGTAAAACATAACAAGCATGACGTGGGGTGCAATAAGACAATAAACGAAGAGAGGACTCAGAACTGCTCCGGGAGCCAGGTTACAACCCTTAAACCAAACAAGGACCGGGGTTGTAACCCTTCGCCTGAACAGAACTTAGCCCCTAAAATTTATTGTTAAAAGTGACCATCATGCGATCAAGCCTACAATAATCGAGCACAAAAATTTCACCATACAATCGCTCCCGGCCAATCAGTGACTACGGCTTTATACATTAGCTAACTAGGGTTACCACAAGCCTTAGTTACTAGCAATATGCAGTGAGATGTTCCTCCAGCCATAAGTCCTGCAGCAAATCCAGGTTATCCAGGTGACTTGGGTTCATTAAGCGGTGCCTCATCCTTTTATATATATCAGTGAATCTAAACTTGTGCCCTGCTTGTCGGCAGGCTGCAAGTCCAACAATGGTGGCCGGCTCACAAATATTAGAGTTGGCCATACTATATGCGGCTAGCAAGCTGCTAATTAATTCCTTATGCGGCCAAGCAAGTGGCCATATGCGGCTAGGAAATTACCAAAGCAATTGGCCAGCTAAGCTTGCCATATGTGGCTAGGCCATGCACAAAGAAATTGCTACGTGCACAAATCTTTAATGGCCAAAGCAAATTGCTTACATGCATATGCGGCTCAGCAAATTGGCCATGCGGCCAACAATAATTATTAATGGTCATGCGGCTCATAGCTAAAAATGCTCATGCGGCTCAGAGTGCAATTAATGGCTCCCACAGAGAACATGTCCATGAAAAATACCATAGCCTCCATGCTCCTCCAAACCACAATAGGAACCCAAACCTAGACTTCCGTAGGTCAAATTTGGTGAAATAGAATTCTCTACAACATGGAACCATCAAATAGGAAAAATATGTATGTTTGTTAGATCAAAACTTCTGAAAACCGAAATACCACAAGGCTAGATCTACAGAAAATTAATCACAGAAATGAAAAATGCTAAGTACTAAAGTGGGTTAAAAATACATGAGGAAGACAGTGGAACAATAAAAATAGACTTCCTCCATGAAGCAAGATGCACTTGCCTAAACCTTCCACTCTCTCAGGTTGGTGGAGAAGTAATAGTAGCGAAGAAGAAGAGTGAATGAGGAGAGAGAAAGAGTGTTGGGTTAATAAATAATGATGGGGGTGGTAGGTGGGGATTTTCCCCTTGGTTCATGATGAACTAATAAGCAACCCAAGCCGAACCAAGCCAAACCAAACAAGCCGAACCAAGCCAGGAGATATGCAATACGAGTCAAGATACGTACACGTATACCGAAATACGTAATACGAACCATGGTCATTACAACTCTACCCACCTTAAAAGAATTTTGTCCTCGGAATTTAATCAAGAGGCTAGTGATGCAAGGACAAGCTATACTAAGCAATCAATCAAACAATCAATCCTGCAAACAAGGAATTTGAAGGTATGAGGAAGAGGAAAGATATCCTGTGAGGAACCTCTTTGCCGGTTCTGAATCTGAGCTGGGGTCAGGGTATACTGCTGGGGTCTCTACTGCTGGAAGACTTTGGAGGCTTCTTCTGAATGCTGAACTTGATCTCCAGGTTGCTGCTGGTCCACGGGAGGTACTCCGTCTTGCTGATCGGCAGGTCCAGGAATAATGCTGCTGAAGAAAACGACATAGGGAACAATACGGAAGGACCAGGACAGATCAACGATTATAAGCAAGTGATCAGGACAAGAATTTCAGGGATTTAGAAGATACGGAAAGAGATCAAGGGCGAGTGCTGATTGAGACATCTATTCGGTAAACCCTCACATATCTTGATTTACAAGACCTGCATGGGCCACCACTTAAACCATGTAACACCCCAGAACCAGAATACTGGAGAGCAGGGGCTTACATAGCCAGCTACGTATAATGAAATGAAATCTACCTCACTATACGATCACGGCTGTCTATATATATGAGGGTTTAACTACAATCTATCAGTCTCCTATGGTCAATAACAAGCCTAAGTATCTCAATCTCAAGCAAGCAAGTAAAGTTACAAGATGTAAGATCACCAAATATACAATAGTAAGGCGTCCCAAACATTACATATCCAGCTGATCATGAAGCTAGTCATTACAAAATATGAGGACTAGCAAGAGTTTAGACATACATGATCAACCCTAGGATTTGTCAATCATGTTACAGCCCGTAGGCAGACAATAATAAGGTATGCAATACGAGCTAACAGGTGCTCGCCGGCTAAATGCCTCAAAATAAAAATTTTACAATAGAGTGGAAGAGCCAAAAATAAACCCACTCGTTGCCCTGGTTAAGCCTGGTAGTCACCATCGGGCTGGAAAGTTGGTAGATCCTTTGAAGCTACTCCAAAATCTGGCCACACAAAACCAGCTGGGTCAGATCCCAGAAAGAGCAAGTGCCAAAAAGGAGGCTTCACTTAAAAACTAAAACCAGCACATTAGAATTAAATATTAAAAGTAGTTACAAAAGAGCTTGTTAATAAAAGAATAACAACAGTCATATTAGAGTACGGGAGAAACCATTCAAGTAGCCGGGTCACAACCCTTAAACCAAACAAGGACCGAGGTTGTAACCCTTCACTTGAATAGAACTCCATCTCTAAATCTTATTGGTAAGGTAAAACATAACAAGCATGACGTGGGGTGCAATAAGACAATAAACGAAGAGAGGACTCAGAACTGCTCTGGGAGCCTGTTAAACCCTTAAACCAAACAAGGACCGGGGTTGTAACCCTTCGCCTGAACAAAACTTAGCCCTTGATCTTTATTGTTAAAAGTGACCATCATACGATCAAGCCTGCAATAATCGAGCACGAAAATTTCACCATACAATCGCTCCCGGCCAATCAGTGACTACGGCTTTCTACATTAGCTAACTAGGGTTATCACAAGCCTTAGTTACTAGCAATATGCAGTGAGATATTCCTCCAGCCACAAGCCCTGTAGCAAATCTAGGTTATCCAGGCGACTTGGGTTCATTAAGCGGTGCCTCATCCTTTTCTATATATCAATGAATCTAGACTTGTGCCCTACTCGTCGGCAGGCTGCAAGTCCAACAATGGTGGCCGAGATAACGGGATCGCCTGTAGCTGCGGAAATCTCTCATGACTACTGAATTATTCTAGTTATTAGCCTTAGCCATTTACAGTAGGTACCCCCGACTGTGGTACTCAGGGATCCCTGTGTAACCCCTCTTCCCGAGTTTTGAATATTTTATTATTTATTTTCTATTTTTGAAATCAAATATTTTTCCTTGAAACGTATAAACGTTAATATGCTGGTTTTAAATAAATGGTTTGAATATAATAAAAGTATTTTTGGACTTGAATTTCATTATTGGCATCATACGTTGTCATTAGTTTTGAACTATTGGTTCCAACTACTTTAAATAGATTTGATTAATTATTATACATTTTAAATTAATTGAATGGTATCTTGATATTTAAATCACAATAATAACGATCTATTTTGAAATGAGATTCGATTTATAATTTAAGTTATTTGGATTAAGATTGGATATTATTGAATAATACTTTAAATATCATTTGCAATCATTTATAGATTTTGATTAAATTTATCTACTATATGATTTAAATTAATAGATAATACTACTTCAGATTACTATTATAATTATTTATAAGATTTTTGAAATATATGAGTATCGTTATCTACTAATGATTTTCAATTAGATTAAATTGATTTAAATAATTTTGATTGATTTAAATAAATGGAAGGATTATCCAATAGGACTTATAGTCCTTATCTTCCTAAGAGATTCATCTCCTATATAAAGAGAGCTCCCTACCTTTTCTCACAACCCATAAAGTTCTACAACCAATCGTGTACCGTGTCCGTGCCTAACAAAATCTTATTCTAATATCGTTTACACATACATTCTCTCCTTTTCGTATCCGATAAACCGGAAACCAAAATCCAAATCTCGTGCTCGTGTCGACATGCTGGCCTCCTCCCGGAGCCCGCAGATGGCCGTCTAAGCAACTACGACTAACACCCCGCTGTCGCCCTCTCCGACTTCACCGACCATCCCTCTGGCCGATGCCTCCAAACCAAAACAATGATTGCCTCTTCACCACCCGAACTCTCCCGCAACACCACACTACCCTTGCCTGGCTTCGGCCAACTTGGCAACCCCGACTACCACTGGCCCCAGTGCAACGACCACCATGGCCGATGTCTCCTCGCCAGCCCCCGGCCAGCCAACCCTTCCATCCACCAATACTGTACGCAGCCACCACCATTTTCGACCCCTCCACACAATGGACCACCACCACCCTCGGCCAGAGGCTGCCAACACAACTCCGCCACCACCAAAAAAACATCCTTATCACCACCATCACCATCAATGTCATCACCACTAGATCCAAAACCACCAGCCACCACCCAAAAGCCCCAACTCTGGCCAAACTACCACCATAACTACAACAAACACCAAATCGAAGAGGGAAAAGCAGCGACAAACCTTCGTGCAGCCGGCTTCGCCAAGTAGGACGACCGCATCCACAAACCCTCGTCGCCCAGATCCAGTCGTGCCGCCCTTCGACCAAGTCCTCCGTCGACCACTCAACCGCGCGTCCACCGCTCTGCCGCCACAGCATCTGGGCATCGCCCTCCACTCTACCACGGAACCAGCATCATCGAGCCGCCTTGGCGAGCTAGCCCGGCTACCCTCGTCGGCTCCGCCGACGCGAACCCCCTGTGAGCCCCTTTTTTCTTTCTCCTTCTGTTTGATCGGTTTGATAGGGAAAGTGGTTAGGAAGGCTTAAGTATTGGGCCGGGCCCTATAGGCTACGGGCCAGGTTATTTTTTTAAGTTGATAAAAATGGTTATATATATATTATATTATCGTATTATGTGTACATATATATGTATATATATATATAGTATTTATACTATTACAATTATCAGTATAGATTATGTATAACCATGTTGTTATAACAGTATTACTAATAATATTATCATTATTGGACACCACTAATATTATTTATTGTATTTCTTTTATTAAATAGGCGTATAGCAAATAATTTCCTAAAATGTATTTTGTAACAATTATAGTATTTGAGCTTGGCCCTACAAACTGATTTCAAATTGGATTTTAGTTCTGAAAATGTTTTTATGGTTTTCAAAGCATCTAATTAAATCAGTTAATACCAAAATAGTTTTCTAGAATTATAAATGCTTTAGTTGAAGAATTAGTAATAATTTTAGTAATAATATGGCTATAATAATTGGGCTTTATATATAGTCGATCTTTCTAATAAGTTTTTGTTACATACAATGATAATTTCGAAATAGCCTATAAATATTTTTCTAGATAAATATATATATATTTGAAATAGGATTTCTAATTTGATTTTTTCTATATACTTTCTAAAATCATATCTTACTTTGACTAATAGAATTAGTTCCTATTTTTATTAGAAATGGATTTATATACATATATATTAATAGTTTTGAGCAAATAGGTATATGTATTAGGCTTATACTCCTAGTACCATATAAGGGTTTCTTTTATCATGTATTATCCTGTATTTAAATTCCTTTAATTTCATGTTAATTAATTATCTGCATTTTATTTAAACCTGCAATTTTATTCCTGTATTTTATTTCTGCATTTTATTTCCTACAATTTTATTCCTGTATTTTATTTCTGCATTTTATTCTCTGCTTTAGTCTTATGTGGTTCGGCCTAGGTTGGTTTTTCTCGGGTTCATGGTGGTTCAATGAACCGAACCCCCAATAAACCCCACCTACCACCACCCTTCCTACTTAAAGCCCCCATCTCCTTCTCTCTCCTCATAAACTCTCCTTCACCATTACTTCTTCTTCTTCCTCACCACTCTCTTCCACCAACCAACAGCAGGCAAGTACATCTTGCTTCTTCCTTCCCACTTGGAGAACCATTTTTATGGTTCATTTGTCTTCCTCTCATGATCCTGAGAGAGTTTAGTACTTAGCATTTTTGATTTCTTTGGCTTATTTCTTCTAGATCTAAGTTGTTGTATTCTCGGTTGTTCATGGGTTTTGATCTCCCAACCTGGCGTGTATTTTCGGTTGTCCATGGGTTCTGAACCATAGGAACTTCATTTCTGGCTTCGAACGAAGGTTCAGTCACGCACACGTCTTTACGTGTTTGCGTGAATTTTCAGTCACGCACACGTCTTTACGTGTCTGCATGAATTTTCAGTCACGCACACGTCTTTACGTGTCTGCGTGAATTTTCAGTCACGTACACGTCTTTACGTGTCTGCATGAATTTTGAGTCACGCTCACGTTCTTACGTGTCTGCATGAATTTTCAGTCACGCACACGTCTTTACGTGTATGCGTGAATTTTGAGTCACGCTCACGTTCTTACGTGTCTGCGTGAATTTTCAGTCACGCACACGTCTTTATGTGTCTGCGTGAATTTTGAGTCACGCTCACGTTCTTACATGAGTGCGTAAATTTTTAGTCACACACACGTTCTTATGTGCGTGCGTGAATTTTTAGTCACGCACACGTTCTTGCGTGTCAGCGTGACATTTTAGTTACGCACACGTCTTTGCATGCATGCGTGGATTTCTTATCATTTTCCACGCTCACTTTCGACGCTCACTTTTCACGCTCGCGTTATGAGTACGTGAATTACCCTTCACGCTCACGTTGTGCGTGCCAACGTGAACCACTTTTCACGCTCACTCCTACATACTAGACTTGGCGTGACTTGTTGGCCTTAGCATAGACTTGTTGGCGTGACTTCCTGACCTGGGTGTTTCTATTTGTTCCATAATTTATTCATTTAATGGTGGCATGATAATTCTCCTATTATATCCTTATGCTTTTTGCATGAACTCGATAATCTTAGCATATTAATATTTTTTAATATATATGGTTGTGTAGAACGTGTCCTGTGTCTTGATTGGTTTATGGATACCCAGTAAGACTGGAACTTAACCTTGAGAGTTATAGACTCGACCCCATTTAATACTAATTGACTTTCATGCCTTGTCACCATTGATAATAATGGTTATCTTGACTAAAATTGATCATGCGTTCCTAGTTGGAACTAAGAGACTGGCTAGTCGTCTTATTGAATTGAATGAATGAGACACGTTCATGTAATGAACTATTGTAATCGACCGGCTGATCCCGAATATTGACGTACAGGCACATGCAGGCTTCAAATTATTTATTTATTTATTTATTTTATAAAAGCAGCATGTGTACTTATGGTCAAGGCATGATTACTCCGTGGTTAGATTTGATTGTTGCATTACGCTATGTAAGACCTACAACCTAGCCGTACGGGTATCGTTGTAGAGTTGCGCATATCGTACCCCGTACGAAAGTACTCATTTGAATGACCATGATCCACGGCATGGGATTTCACTCAACGTAGAGACTATTAAGTTAAATAAAATAATGATTGTATGGAGAGAATAGATCCCCGAGTTCTTACATGGCAGCCCTCTTGGGACTAGTAGTGGCCGACAGGCCGGCTGGTTCCCACAGATACTGTAAACTTGCCACACGGGCAGGGAGCGGTATCTGCTTATATTATTATTGTATATTGTATATTGATGACGGGCATCCCGCTGGGACTCGTCTAATTTATGATTGGCGCAATTGATTGACTGGATAGACTAGCCTTGTTCGTACATAGTAAGAACTGAAGAATCCCTATTTGCATAATTCTAGGATAACTGGGGATTCACAATAGCAAGCCGTAGGAGTTGATTGGCCGTTCAAGATGATTTGTTTGTGTAATGTACCTACTCTGTCGCCTAACTGAGATGATCAGAATGTCAGGACATGACGGGCCAACTTCTGTCCTTGTTTGGTTGGGAGGTTGGTTCGAAGTGTCGTGATGTTATATGAATCCTAGTGGAAATCAGAGATCTATTATTATATTCTCTTACTTACTGGTTTAATCCTTCATATCGTGCTTTCTTGTGGTACTTGCTATTAGAGGTCTAACCTCTCTGGTTTTGCATGGCCAGATTTAGAGCCGGTCCCGAGGACTCAGCTTACTTCCACCTCCAAGATGGTCAATACTAGGGAAATGATCGCAGGAGGACTCGAGTGGGTTCCTTACTCCACCGTTCGTTTTGTTATTTACTTCATACTTAGCCGTTTGGCACCGACATGTTAGTCGGATTGTCTTGCACTTACTTTTACATAATTGTAATTAAGTCAGACTGCAGCTGATAACAATTGTGTATATGTTACTATACCATCTGGCTATGTTCTGTAAAGCCAGATCTCAAGAACATTTTGACTAAGCTTTTGGGACGCCTTACTGCTTTATCTTATATGTTCTCTATTTTTGCTTTTTGTTTGAATGATTGAGACAATAGATGTGAAGTGACCATAGTAAGACTTTCATGTAGTATGCACCCCCTCGTCTGGTTAGACAGCATTGATCGTATTATACGGTATTCATCTACCCGTAATACGTAGCTGGCTGAGTCATTCCCCCGCTCTTCAGTATTCTGGTTCTGGGGCGTGACAATTATTAATGGCCATGCGGCTCATAGCTAAAAATGCTCATGCGGCTCAGAGTACAATTAATGGCTCCCACAGAGAACATACCCATGAAAAATACCATGGCCTCCATGCTCCTCCAAACCACAAAAGGAACCCAAATCCAGACTCCCGTATGTTAAATTTGGGTAAAATAGAATTTTCTACACCATGGAACCATCAAATAGCAAAAATATGTATGTTTGTTAGATCAAAACTCCTGAAAATCGAAAATACCACAAGGCTAGATCTACAAGAAATTAACCACAGAAATAAAAAATGCTAAGTACTAAAGTGGGTTAGAAACACATGAAGAAGATAGTAGAACAATAAAAATGGACTTCCTCCATGAAGCAAGATGTACTTGCCTAAACCTTCCACTCTCTCAGGTTGGTGGATAAGTAATGGTAGGGAAGAAGAAGTGTGAATGAGGAGAGAGAAAGAGTGTTGGGTTAATAAATGATGATGGAGATGGTAGGTAGGGGTTTTTCTCTTGGTTTATGATGAACCAATAAGCAACCCAAGCTGAACCAAGCCAACCCAAACAAGTCAAACCAAGCTAGGAGACATGCAATACGAGTCAAGATACGTACACGTATACCGAAATACGTAATACGAACCATGGTCATTACAATTATGCATTCATATCTATCATTACATGTATACCATGCATTCATATCTAGCATTCATTATATACTTTCATGCATACATTGTATATCATTCTTTCATTCATGCATTTATGCATTGCTTACATATATTACATTGATTGCATTCCTACATGCTTGCATTCAACCATATATATGTATTAATGTAAAGAGGATACATATCATATATATATATATTTTATATATATATATATATATATATATATATATATATATATATATATATATCATTTTATTCATCTAACATATCATGCATTACATACTCTACATTCATTTAATATCCATATTACATAGGCTCATAGGTTACAAAAAATGTATATATCGTATAGTCACTCTTCTACTTAAAACCAATACTGTACCAATTGGGCATTCACTAAATTCTTGGATTAAAGTATGTCGTAGCCCTTTGTGTTAGCTTTCCGAAACTTTAAACGGATCGCATTTTCGTGTCCGAAAGCTCCCGAAATCGCAAAAACACTGAAACACGTTCGTCTTTTGTACAGCTGACACTCAAATAATTTTACAGAAAGTTTCAAAAGAAATTTGGCTTAATAAAATATATATTTGGAAATCTAACTTCGATACGGTTCTTTTAAAAAAAATGGAAGATAAATCAGAGTTCTAAGCTAAAAGTTATGACATTTCTAAGTTGCTTTGGTTAATAAAAACGTGGATGAATATTATGACGAATTTGAGTTGTTTTGGACAAAAGAAACACATGTAGGCCAAGATACTTGGATACCAACATAGGTATCCAAATAAAACTCATTCTAACCATCCTAACTAAAATCAATCCACTCTCTAACCATTCTAAAACTAAATTTAAATATCTATTTAAACTATTATCATACATACATACACATGGGGTGTCCTAATTTGGGATCTATCAAGTAGGACACAAGACACATATCTAAAATCCTCAAGAGAGCTCCAAATGGCCTCAAATTAAAATCTAATGGTTGTACATGCATGGGGGTGGATCATATGGATTCAAATCTAACTAAATTGCAAGGGAAATTGAAATAAAGAGATGGTTATACCTAATGGAAGTGGGATCCCAATGATACACTCAAAGGACACGGTTCCGACACGAAAGCTCCTCCAAAATGGACACCCTTTCTTGCTCCTTGCTCCTAATCCTTGCTAGCACCTCCTCCTTGGTTGAATGAGAAGAAATGATGGAAGATTGGAAGAAGAATGGAGGAATTTGGAGATCAAAATCAAGAGGAAAGCTCTCAAGTTTGGGAAAGAACAAATTAGGGTTCTATGTAGAGGTAAAAAGAGGCAAGGGTTTTCTTAAGGATTCTTTATAGGAAGGGGAGAACACTTGATGGCTGGTTATTAGATGAATTAGGTTTAGTTTTACATGTAGATGAGTGGCTAGGGCTTGTCCACCCAATTCCAAGTCTTCCTATTGGTTCAATTAGTCATAAGACTTTCTTTTTTCACAAATATCCCAATAGGTAAATATTCTACTATGAAATATCTAGATATTGTTAATCTAACTTAACCATTAAGTCTCTAACCTTCTAACTAAACCTCTATGAGCATCATTAACATCTAGGTTTAGTCAAAACTAGGTTAGTCTCTAACAATTCAATTAGCACAATATTAATTAATCAAAGTTTATTTTCATTAATAAATCAAAAATGGCCAAAATACCCTTAGGCTAAAAAGTCACAATTAGTCATCCTAATCACATGGTTAGGTCCCCATGGTCATGGTTAGTCTCTAGGTCATGCAGTCTCTAGGGTTATACTAGTTAACCATCAAAATCACAATTCAACATTTTAAATAGTTTTAAAATAATTAAAAATTACCAAAAATCATAACATGGTTTAAATATTATTATTAAATAATTATAATTACAAAATTTTAAAATTACCCTTATTTTAGAAACTGGGTGCTACAAGTCTACCCTCCTTAGAAAAATTTCGTCCTCGAAATTAAGATGGTCGTACTCCTTCTAGGTTAAACTCCCAACAATCAAGTTCAAGAAAACTATATCTAAAACATGTAAATTGTGGTCCTACTGGTCGTGATGTCACGGTCTTGATCAGGGTCACTATACTATCTATCACAGCACAAAACATCCTGACAGGTACTAATGGAATCACACAACAAGATGGTAAGAAGAACAGAAAAGAAAGACCTACTAACCCGTCACCCGTAGCATCGGTCTACGTGACTGTCAGCCCAAAAGCCCTGCCCCTCTGGGGTATATCCCTCTGATGGTACGGGGCACGGTGCTGCACTACAGGTGGCCTACATTCCTCTATCTAATCCATGATACTCAAGTAATATCAATACTGATATTCCACTCCATTATACTAGGGCACCATCTATATGTTATCTATTTTGCAATCTAATAATCATACCCGTCAATCCAGAACCATGTTACCAGAATCCTTGTCACACCAATAAGTATGGCTGTGATAATCCATAGACTCTGCAACTAATGTACATACCTCTCGAATCATGGTATTTAAAATTTTTGCATTGCCGCTAGCTTGGCAGCAAAAACTTTAAATTCCCACACCCGAAAAATATATCCAAAATTAGACTCTATCTTATCACCAAACCAGCTAATATGGCTGTAGAAGACTCTAGATTCTATGACTGAAGCAACCTAGTCCATAATGTTATCTTGGTAGAAAATCAAGTCAATAATGAATACCAAGAATCAAATTCAACGATGAACAAGGAAGTAGACAGAAACTGTCGAAATTAAATTTTGAGATAGTTTATAATGAGATTCTCAAGGGTCATCACAGGAATCTTCTCAAGTAGTCCTAACTGTAATTGAGTAACTCTTTATACTGCCTAATCCTATATCCTAACAGCAGGCTCGTAGCAGCAATCTAAGTCGAGGACCACTACGAAATTGCACAAGTTGCGACTCTGACCTGCATGGGCCACCACAAAAACGTGTCACGACCCGCACCTAGTGTAGGGGCACGAAAAGTGGGTACGTCCAGCCTACGTCGCAGTGTCGACGGTAGAACGCTGTTCTAGGTCACTATCTAATAAACAACTCACGTAATTATATAATATGCCTGTCACAATCTCAACTCCGAATGGAGGACAAGTATAAGAACGATAATACTCAATCACAATCTAAGCATGATAAAATAAAACATGAGTCTAACAACTTTATGAAACTCAAGCAACTTAAATAAACTTCTAAACAACATCTCAAACAATCTCAAATACAACTCAATTTCCACTTATTACAAACAAGTTCTAAAAGTGAAACAAAACCATAAACTAGTAATCTACTCCAAGCTCTAGTGGTCCTCTAGGCTAGCTGTGAATCTCCACGTTACCTGCAATATTTTCAACAGGTCCAGTCAGGACAGGAGCGAGCACAATACATCTCACGCAGTTCATATCATGTTGGGAAATATAAAGCATGCAAAAGAGTAAGATACATGAACTGTAAAGAAATATATATAAAAACGAGAGAGATTTGATAACTAGAAATATCTATATACATGATAAGTAAGAACTGTAAGTAACCTGTGATTTATAGCATTAGATGGTTATATAAACGGGTTAGGACATATACAAAATTTCACAAGATTGTACAAGATGGGATTTGATCGCATAACCATTTTCTACTCACCTTCTCCAATCAATACACAAGGATCCAGTCAAGTTACGTTACCATGTACAAGAGATTTTTATCATGTTTTCTCACGTGATCATGAGAGTACAAGATTGCACAAGAGTATACATGAAAGCAGTGTACATGAAATACAAGATGTTCGTGAAAAGAATATGACAACTGTATCTGATGTACCCCAAGGGAGATAACATCGTATGACAAGATCCATATAGTACCAATCCGTGATAATAACGTGACAACATTAATATAAATCCTAACAAATATGAAATGATCAGAGAATGTACTCGCCTGATACCCTGAACAACTGATATAAAAAGATGGCCAACTGGAGTCACAGAGTCCTAGTTAGAGCAACACAGGTTATAAAAAGTTTAATTTATATGGTAATTGAAATTATAATGCAATCTACATGAGTCTAAGTTAATCTAGGTCAAAGTCAACTCTTGGTCAACTCTGGTCAACTATAAAGTTAAACTAGGTCAACTATAGTCAACTGTGGTCAAACTAGCTAGGGTTGGGTCAACAATGGTCTACTAGTCTAGATTAGTCAATTCTAGGTCTAAACAAACTAAGTATATGAAAATCAAGTATCCAAGATAGCTACTAAGTCATAGCCTAAGTCACTTGCTAAACCAAGCACAAAACTAAGCCATAAGCTAACAAGGCACACAAACTTTTTCATATAATGTATATATATTATTCACATTCACATATTCATATACATAGATATATATAGGAAAGCTATATATATAGGCATATACATATATATACATAGAGAGAGCGAAGGAGAGATAAAAGAGTAAGTGAGTCTGTGTGTGACATGTGTGCGAAAGGATATGTGTTAATGTTCTCAGATTTAGTGATAGGTAGGTGTATGTGACATGGGATACATGGTGTCAAAGGATGTATGAATGCATGTGTGTAAAAGGTTATAGGTTAACTCAGTTTATAGAAATATATACATACATACATACTTACATTACATACATGCATACATACATATCATATATACATACATACATTGCATACATGCCTACATACATATCACATATGCATACTTGCATTCATACATGCACCTATACATACATACATAGATGCATACATACATATTTGAATACATTATATACTTGCATACATTATATTTTATATATGCATACTCTACATTATATTACATTCACATATCATTAGGTTGCATACGTATACTTATTTTCATTACATATATGTCATTCATGCATATTACATAAATACATGCATCTATACATTATATACATTGTATACAACATGGAAAAATAGAAGCGGAAAAAAGGGGGAAAACTGAAAAGAAAAGGGAAGGGAAGAAAAAATATAAGAAAAAGGAAAAACAGTTGACATATACATGCTCGCATCATATATTCTATATTACCATACATGCTATCATTATATATTGTATTACATTATGTATACATTATATATTCACATCTATTATTACATGTATACCTTGCATTCATATCTAGCATTCATTATATACTTTTATGCATACATTGTATATCATTCTTTCATTCATGCATTTATGCATTACTTACATACATTACATTGATTGCATTCCTACATGCTTGCATTCAACCATATATATATATATATATATAAAAAAAATATATATATATATATTAATGTAAAGAGGATACATATCATATATATATATATATATATATATATATATATATATATATATATATATATATATATATATATATATATATATCATTTCATTCATCTAACATAGCATGCATTACATACTCTACATTCATTTAATATCTATACTACTACATTCATTTAATATCCATACTACATAGGCTCATAGGTTACACAAAATGCCTATGTCATATAATCACTCTTCTACTTAAAACCAATACTGTACCAATTAGGACTTTACTAAATTCTGGGATTAAATTATGTCGTATTCCTTCGTGTTAGCTATCCGAAACTTTAAACGGATCACATTTTGTGTCCAAAAGCTCCCGGAATCGCAAAAACACCAAAACGCGTTCGTCTTTCGTACAGCTGACACTCAAATAATTTTACAGAAAGTTTTAGAAAGAATTTGGCTTAATAAAATATATATTTGGAAATCTAACTTCGATACGGTTCTTTTTAAAAAAATAGAAGATAAATCGGAGTTCTAAGCTAAAAGTTATGATATTTCTAAGTTGCTTTGGTTAATAAAAACGTGGATGAATATTATGACGAATTTGAGTTGTTTTGAACAAAAGAAACACATGTAGGCCAAGATACTTGGATACCAACATAGGTATCCAAATGAAACTCATTCTAACCATCCTAACTAAGATCAATCCACTCTCTAACCATTCTAAAACAAAATTTAAATATCTATTTAAACTATTATCATACATACATACATACATACACATGGGGTGTCTTAATTTGGGATCTATCAAGTAGGACACAAGACACATCTAAAATCCTCAAAAGAGCTCTAAATGGCCTCAAATTAAAATCTAATGGTTGTACATGCACGGGGGTGGATCCTATGGATTCAAATCTAACTAAAATGTAAGGAAAATTGAAATAGAGAGATGGTTATACCTATTGGAAGTGGGATCCCAATGATACACTCAAATGACACAGTTCCGACACGAAAGCTCCTCCAAAATGGACACCCTTCCTTGCTCCTTGCTCCCAATCCTTGCTAGCACCTCCTCCTTGGTTGAATGAGAAGAAATGATGGAAGATTGGAAGAAGAATGGAGGAATTAGGAGATCAAAATTAAGAGGAAAGCTCTCAAGTTTAGGGAAGAACAAATTATGGTTCTATGTAGAGGTAAAAAGAGGCAAGAGTTTTCTTAAAGATTCTTTATAGGAAGGGGAGGACACTTGATGGCTAGTCATTAGATGAATTAGAGTTAGTTTTACATGTAGATGAGTGGCTAGGTACCACTTAAACCGTGTCACGCCCCAGAACCAGAATACTGGAGAGCGGGGGCAGACACAGCCAGCTACGTATAGTAAAATGGAAACCACCTCGATATACGGTCATGGCTGTCTAGAAATATGAGGGTTTTCTACAAGCCAACAGTCTCTTATGGTCATGAACAAGCCTAATGTCTCAATCACAAGCAAGTAAGTCAGGTCGCAAGATGTATGATCATTAAATATACAATAATAAGGCGTCCTAAATATCACATATTCAGCTGATCATGAAGCTAGTCATTACAAAATGTTAGGACTAGCAAGAGTTTAGTCGTACATGATCAACCCTAGGATTTGTTAATCATGTTTACAGCCCGTAGACAGACAGTAAGTAAAAGTGCATCGAGCTAACAGGTGCTCGTCGGCTAAACGCCTCAAAAGAATAATTTTACAGTAGAGTGAGCGAAACAAAATAGAAAACCCACTCGTAGCCCGGGTTTCTTCTAGTCGCCACCATTGGGCTGGAAGTTCGGAAGATCCTCAGGAGCTGCTCCGAAATCTGGTCACACAAAACCAGCTGGGTCAACCCCAGAAAGAACAAGTGCCACAAGGGGGCCACGAAATAAGAACAAAAGCCAGCAATCAGTACAAGAAAATCTAATATTAAAACTAGAATTTATGAAAACATGCCAGGATGATATACGACGAGATAACCATGGAACTATTCCGATAGCCAAGTTACAACTCGTAAACCAAATAAGGACCGGGGTTGTAATCCTTCGTCTGAACAGAACTTGGTTTTCCACCATTTATCGGCAAGATAATAATACAAGAAATTAAGACAGGAAGCAATCTTGTACTGGATCAAGACATGGCTGAACTGGTTATACCTCATTCAATCAATCACGGCCAAGCAGATACTACGGCTTACTACTTTAACTAACTAGGGTTATCACAGGCCTAATTACTAACAAGATGCAGTGAGATTGTTCCATAGCCACAAGCCGTGCAGACCATCCAGGCTACCCAGGTCAAAAATTAGGGGTTGAATTCAGGTGGGTACATCGCCCAGAAGATAAATGTACCCTTAGGTGACTTAGAGGGTGCAACACGTGACGGTGTGCTGGAAATGTGCCCTACTCGACGGCAGGCTACAGATCCCAAGAGCGCCCAGGTAACAGGATTGCCTGTAGCTGTGTCATCTCTTCATGACTACTGTATTATTCTAGTTATTAACCTTAGTCTATTTTAGTAGAAGCTCCTGACCGTGGTACTCAGGAGTCCCATCCTAGACATGATGCAAGACAGGACAAGTGGATTTAACAAGCAAGCAAGAAAGAACCATCCACGGTGTCAAGACAGGTCAAGCTAAGTTATCAGGATAAATCATGTCAGGGTACTTGTCAGGAGTGCGCCACAACGGGCCACTATCATGTCAGGTTGGTCATGTCAGGAGTGCACCACTACGGGTCACTGTCGTGTTATGCTAGTTCCTTGTCATACCATGTCATGTACAATAGTCATTCCAAACATATTAAGTAAAATCAAGTTCATGACAAAAAGGCGTAAGGATATAAAATGGACGTAAAATATCTAATAAAATATCAATATATAGGGCTATAGAAGAGCCAAGCTTAAAAAAATAAGACCAAAACTCCAAGAGCCAATCGGTTAAGCAAGGGGTCAGGGGAGCAGCGTACGCGAAAAGTCACGCACGTATGAGAGCAGCGTAGGTGAAAAGTCACGTACGCTACAGGGAGCAGCGTAGGTGAAAAGTCACGTACGCTGAGAGAGCAGCGTAGGTGAAAGTCACGCACGCTACAGGGAGCAGCGTAGGTAAAAAGTCACGCATGCTGAGTGTCACTCCCCGTTCCCAGTATACGTATTTTTAATACATGTACTGCTTAAATGTATTTATTTAATATTTATCATGAATTGGTTCGTATTTAAATTCCTTTAAATTCATGTTAATTAAATTCCTGTAATTAATTTTCTGTATTTTACTTTCTGTTTTATTTCTCTACTTTAGCTAGACTTGGGCTCGGTTTGGTTTGGTTTAGTTAGTTGGTTCATCATGAACCGAACCTAACACCCCCACCTACCACCACCTTTTCATTTAAAGCCAACCCCCCTTTCTCTCTCTTCATTATTTTCTTTCACCATCACTCTTCTTCTTCTTCCTCATCACTCCCTCCACCTACCAAACCGTAGGCAAGTGCAACTTGCTTCCCATGAGAACCCATGTTTTTATAGTTCATTTATCTTCTTCTCATGATTCTAAGAGAGTTTAGAACTTGGAATTTTTTTTATTTCGAAGTCTTAATTTTTGTAGATCTAGAAATTAGTTATTTTCAGATTTTGGTGGTTTTGATCTATCAAACTTCTTTGTTTTCAAGTTTTGATGGTTCTATGTTATAGAGAATTTTATTCTACCCAATTTTGACCTTTGCAAAGTTGGATTTGGACTTATTTTGACCAAGTTATGGACTTTGAAGCTTTGGGTTCAAACCATGGAGTTCTTGCTGTTTGGAGAAGACAGTGAGCAGTGTACGCAAGATTTTTAGCATGCGCCACTTAGCTGCGTACGCTCTTTAGCGTAGCGCAGTCTGCCTCATATGCTGCCTTTTGGCGGCGTATGTCTTGCATACGCTACCTTGATGAGGAGTCGTATGGACTTACATACGCTGTCTTGAAGGGGAAGTGTATGGAGTTCATACGCTGCCTTTTGGAAGCGTATGATTTGCGTACGCTGGCTTGGATAGTAAGGAGTCGTATAGAGTTCATACACTGCCTTTTGGAAACGTATGACTTGCGTACGCTGGCTTGAATAGTAAGGAGTCGTATGGAGTTCATATGCTGTCTTTTGGAAGCGTATGACTTGCGTACGCTGGCTTGGATAGTGAGGAGTCGTATGGAGTCCATACGCTGCCTTGAAGAGGAGTCGTATGGAGTCCATACGCTAGCTTGACTTGAGCGTAGCTTGACCTGAGCGTACGCTGGCTTGAGCGTAGCTTGACTTGAGCGTAGCTTGACCTGAGCGTACGCTGACATGAGCGTACGCTGACATATGAATAGCCTGCTTACCCTGGATCTTCTATAGCTCTGTATATTGATATTTTATTAGATATTTAACATCTATTTTATATCCTTACGTCTTTTTGCATAAACTTGATATTACCATGATATGCTAATATTTTTGTTAAATATAGATTGTTACGTAGGATGTACCATGTGTTGTGAATTGAGTTATAGATACCCCGATTGACTGGAATTAAACCCTGAGAGTTGTAGACTCGATCCCACTGAATACTAGTTGACTTTCATGCCGTGTCACCATTGATAATGATTGTGACCTTGAGTTATAATTAATCATGTGTTCCTAGTTGGAACTAAGAGACTGGCTAGTCGTCTTTTTGAATTGAATGAATGGGACACGTTCATATTAATTATAAACTATTGAAATCGACTGGCTAATCCCGAATATTGGCATACAGGCACATGCAGGCTTCAATTCATTTATTATTTAGTTATCTTACCAAAGAAGCATGTATACTTTATGGTCAAGACATGATTACTCCGTGGTTAGTTTTGATTGTTGTATTACGCTATGTAAGACCTACAACCTGACCGCACTGGTATTATTGTAGAGTTGTGCATATCGTACCCCGTACGAAAGTACTCATTCTGAATGACCATGATCCACGGTATGGTACTTCACTCAACGTAGAGACTATTAAGTTAAATAAAATAATGATTGCATGGAGAGAATGGATTCTCGAGTTCTTACATAGCAGCCCTCTTGGGGACTATTAAGTGCCCGACAGGACGGCTGGTTCCCACAGATACTACAAACCTGCCACACGGACAGGAAGTGGTATCTGTTTATATTATATTAATTATTGTATATTGATGACGGGCGTCCCGCTGGGACTCGTCTAATTCATGAATGGCGCAATTGATTGACTGGGTAAACTAGCCTTGCTTGCGCATAGTAAGAACTGAGAAATCCTCATTTGTATAAAACCAGGATAACTTGGGACTCACAATAGCAAGCCGTAGTAGTTGTCTGGCCGTTTAAATTGATTTGTTTGTGCACTGTACCTACTCTGTTACTTAACTGAGACGATCAGAATGTCAGGACATGACGGGCTAACTTCTGTCCTTGTTTGGTTGGGAGGTTGGTTCGAAGTGTCGTAATGTTGTGTGAGTCTTAGTAGATAGCAGAGATTTATTATTATACTCTCTTATTTCTGGTTTTAATTCTCATGTTGTGCTCCCTTGTGGTACTTGCTATTAGAGGTCTAACCTCTCTGGTTTTGCATGGCCAGATTTAGAGCCAGTCCCCGAGGATCCAGCTTACTTCTATCTCCAAGATGGTCAACACTAGAGGGATGATCGCAGGAGGACTCGAGTGGGTTCCTTACTTCCCCACTCGTTTTGTTATTTACTTAATACCTTGCCGTTTGGCACCGACATGTTAGTCGGATTGTCTTGTACTTACTTTTACATAATTATAATTAAGTCAGACTGCAGCTGATAACAATTGTGTACACTTTGCTATATCATCTGGCTATGTTTTGTAAAGCCAGATATCAAGAACATTTTGACTGAGCGTTTGGGACGCCTTATTGCTTTATCTTAAGTGTTCTCTGTTATTGCTTCTTGTTTGAATGATTGAGACAATAGATGTGAAGTGACCATAGCAAGACTTTCATGTAGTATGCACCCCCTTGTCTTTTAGATAGCATTGATCGTATTATACGGTATTCATCTACCCGTAATACGTAGCTGGCTGAGTCATTCCCCCGCTCTTCAGTATTCTGGTTCTGGGGCGTGACAAGGTTTTAGTGGTGGCCCATGCAGGTCTGATTTCAGACTTGTGGGGTGTTTTGATTTCTAGGATATCTCATTCACACATGTTTCTCCTTGATCTCATGATTCGTCAATTCTCAACTCTAGCTTGACATTCCAGTATCCTTTGACTTCATTGATCCTTCATGTCCGGTTGTTTGATTGTTCTCTTGTCCCTTTTCTTAGGGGCACCTCGTCCGCACCTGTCAGAGTTGGACAGCAACAACATGGACAGCAACATGGACAACCTGACCATGTTGGTCAGCAACAAGTGCCGGTACTAACTCAAGAGGCTACCCAAGAAGAAGTGATAGAAGAAGCAGCAGCTGGATCGCAGTATCCAGATGTTCCACCACCACCAACAGTTCCACCTACCCAAGTGGACACACCACTTCTGGAGATCATGAGAGGGATGATGGCTGCTCAGCAACACCAGATGTTAGCCCAACAGCGCATGCATGCTCAGTTGCAAGAGCAGAACGTACTACTCAACCAAGGGTTGCAGACAGCTTTGGAAAGAGGGGAAAGGCCAGATTCTGGAGCATCGACCAGATTTTGCAAGTTCAATCCCTGCCGTTTTGAAGGAACGGAGGATGCCATCTCAGCAGATGCATGGCTTAAGGATATTGTGGCTATCCTGGCAGCAGCTAAGGTACCGGCTGAAGAACGTGTGGATCAGGTGAAGTTGTTACTTCAGGATCTCGCACGTGATTGGTGGGAATCAGAGGAGGTAGGCATCAGACGTCCTGTGGCTTGGGACGATTTTACAGCAAGATTCAAGACGAAGTTCTATGGAGTTGTGGCATAGTTTGAGCTACAACAGAAGTTTATCAACCTCAAGCAGGCCGGCAAGACGGTAGATGCTTATGCAGCGGAGTTCTGCAGATTGAGTAGGTTTGCCCCAGAGATGGTAGCAACGGAACGCCAGAGGGCGATGAGGTTCCAGCAAGGGTTTCATCTTGAGCTCTTGCAATTGATAGAGGGACACAATTACCAGACTTTTGATGAGATATTGACGGCAACCCGAAGGCATGAGATCACCATTCAGAGGATCACAGTAAGGGCTGGAGGTCAGAAGAGATCTCACAGTCAGATTGAAGGAGGAGGGGGAGCAGTGCCCCGAACAACAGCACCATCCCTTGGCATTCGCATTCACGATGTGGCAATGCGAGGGCCAGTACCACCACCCAGGCAGCAGCAGCAACAGAAGAAGAACCAGCAACCCCTAGCGGGCTGTACTTATTATGGGAAGATGGGGCATACTAGAGATGTGTGTCGGGCATTAAACGGACTGTGTTTGATATGTGGAAATCCAGATCATCGGGTTACCACATGTCCCATGAATTCGAGGTCAGGAGGACCAGGGCAACAGTTTCCTGCTCTGCCAGCACCAGGGGCAGGGCAGTATCGAGGGCCAGCGGTAGCAGTGAGACCATTGGCCCAGCATCCGTTAATACCGCAGGCTCAGATGTTTCGGCAGCAGGGACCGCCGATGCAGCAACACTAGCATAGACCACCCCAGCATCATCAAGGAAGGGGCTAGCAGCAGCACCAGGCTAGGCCACAGCATGGGAACCAGCAAGGAGGTCGAGGGCAGGCATTCACACTGTCCTTGGAGGAGGCATTAGCATCGGAAGATGTTGTGGCAGGTAACATTCTCGTCGCATCATATCCTGCAGTAGCATTATTTGATTCGGGAGCATCACACTCATTTATATCTGCACAATTTGTGACACGGCTAGGAATGGAGTTCGAGGCATTGCCAGGGAGGTTGAATATACTCACTGGCAATGGGCTCGTAGGAGTTAGTAGAGTTATTCTAGCGTGTAGTGTTGTAGTTTGCGGGCATTCCTTACCCGCCCAGTTGATAGAATTTCCTGTTGGAAATTTCGACGTTATCTTAGGCATGGACTGGCTGAAAGACAGTCATGCGACAATAGATTGTCGTAGTGGGAGTGTATCTTTTGATATTCCAGGAATGAAGTGGTTCACCTTAGTCAGGTCAGAGGCAACTCAGCAAGCGCAGGGAGTAGTAACAGCAATGGAAGAAGTTCAAGTTTCGAAGGTAGTTGAAGAATTTCTAGACGTGTTTCCTGAAGAACTTCCAGGTCTACCACCGGTTAGAGATATTGAGTTCAGCATAGAATTGGCACCTGGAACTAAACCAATATCAGATCGAGTTTACAGAATGGCGGATTCGGAGCAGGCCAAGGTGTATCAGCACATAGAGGAATTGAAGGAGAAAAAGTTTATCCGCTAGCATATCACCATGGGCAGCACCAGTGGTACTTGTGGGGAAGAAGGATGGGTCATCCAGATTGTGCATCGATTACAGGAAGCTTAACGCGGCAACAGTAAAGAACAAGTACCCACTACCAAGGATCGACGACTTATTTGATCAGTTGAGCAAAGCTAGAGTTTTCTCCAAGATAGATCTTCGTTCAGGGTACCATCAAGTGAGGGTTCGAAAGGAAGACATTCCCAAGACAGCATTCAGGTCGAAGTATGGACATTATGAATTCTTAGTAATGCCGTTTGGTTTGACCAATGCTCCAGCAATATTTATGGATTTGATGAATCGCATCTTTATGCCATATTTAGATCAGGTTGTCGTGGTGTTTCTCGACGACATTCTCGTATACTCTGCTAGTGAAGAGGAGCATGAAGACCACCTCAGGAAAGTGTTACAGGTTCTGAGAGAGAACCAGTTGTATGCCAAGCTCAGCAAGTGTGAGTTTTGGTCGGATCATATTTCATTTCTGGGTCACATCATATCAGGAGCTGGAGTAGCAGTGGATCCCAAGAAGGTAGAAGCAGTAGAGAGTTGGCCAGTACCCAAGACCGTAGCTGATGTACAGAGTTTCTTGGGATTGGCAGGATATTACAGAAGGTTTATATCAGATTTTGCAAGACTTTCAGCACCCATGACCCGCTTGACACGAAAGGATGTACCATTCGTCTGGTCGGAAGAATGCCAGGCATCATTTGAGAATCTGAAGCAGAAGTTGATATCAGCACCTATCCTTACATTGCCAGTTGGACCCGGAGGTTTTATAGTATATTGTGATGCGTCAGGTAAAGGACTTGGATGTGTCCTTATGCAACATGGAAAGGT
Source organism: Iris pallida (assembly GCA_029216955.1). Lineage (NCBI taxonomy): Eukaryota > Viridiplantae > Streptophyta > Magnoliopsida > Asparagales > Iridaceae > Iris > Iris pallida. The sequence goes on along the minus strand of JANAVB010017197.1, from coordinate 4,414,789 downwards.
GATAGCGTATGCATCTAGGCAACTTCGAGACCACGAGAAGAATTATCCAACTCATGATTTAGAGTTGGCGGCAGTAGTATTTGCTTTGAAGCTATGGAGGCATTACTTGTATGGTGACCGAGTGGACATGTACACAGACCACAAAAGTCTGAAGTACATCTTACTCAGAAGGAGCTGAACATGAGGCAGAGAAGATGGTTAGAGCTGATCAAGGATTATGACGTTGAGCTTCAGTATCATCCAGGCAAGGCTAATATGGTAGCAGACGCTCTCAGCAGAAGAGGTGGCGCATTTATGTTGACAACGCAGAAGCACATCTTAGAAGACCTTCAAGATATGGCATCGAAGTTATACTTCCTAATGATATAGGAATTCTAGCGAGTCTACAAGTTCAATCCGACTTGGTAGGCAGGATCAAGGCAGTCCAGGCATAGGACCCAAGGATTCAGAAGCTTAGGGCAGAATGTGAGTCAGGACTTAGAAAAGAGATACAAATTCATGAAGATGGTACGCTTAGGTTTGGATCACGTCTATGTATACCTAGTGGAGATATCAGACATGAAGTAATGACAGAAGCTCACAGTTCTCAGTATTCTATACATCCTGGAGGGACCAAGATGTTCCAAGATATCAAGCAACACTTCTGGTGGAACGGGATGAAGAGAGAGATAGCTAGGTTTGTTTTCCGTTGCTTGATATGTCAGCAAGTAAAGGCAGAACAGCAGAGGCTAGCTGGATTATTACAACCGCTTTCTATCCCGGAATGGAAGTGGGAGCATATTACAATGGACTTTGTGACCGGTTTACCAAGATCACCAAGTGGTAAGGACACTATTTGGGTAATAGTAGACCGACTTACGAAGGTAGCATATTTTCTTTCTTTTAGAGTAGGGCAATCTACAGAAAAATTGGCGGAGTTGTACATGCAACAGATAGTCAGGCAGCATGGAGTTCCTGTCAGTATTGTGTCGGATCGAGATACCCGCTTTACATCATATTTCTGGAAGAGCTTACATCATAGTCTGGGCACCAAGTTAAGATTTAGCACGGCCTACCATCCGCAGACGGATGGACAATCAGAAAGAACGATTCAGACTTTAGAAGATATGTTGCGAGCTTGCACTCTAGATTTTGGAGGGTCTTGGGAGAGTCACCTGCACTTGGTCGAGTTCTCATACAACAATAGTTATCAAGCCAGTATCCAGATGGTGCCATTTGAAGCATTATATGGTAAGAAGTGCAGGTAACCGCTTGCATGGGATGATATCGGAGAAAGGAAGATGCTAGGACCAGAAACGATTGTTCAGACAGTTGAATTGGTTAAAGGAATTAGGGAGCGACTTCGAGTTGTGCAGGATCGGCATCGTCATTGGGCGGACCAGTATCGTAGGCCGCTAGAGTTTTCTGTTGGAGACCACGTGTTCCTACGGATCTCACCTACCCGTGGGGTCATTAGATTTGGCGTTCGCGGGAAGTTGAGTCCGCGATACGTAGGACCATTCGTTATCCTTGATAGGGTGGGCGATGTTGCTTATCGTTTATCCTTTCCACCTTCGTTACGAGAGGTGCATGATGTGTTTCATGTATCTCAGTTGCGAAGGTATGTATCGGACCCAAGCCATATCCTTGATCATTCTGAGTTGGTTGTTGGTACCAACTTGTCTTACGAGGAGCAGCCTGTGTCCATCTTGGACCGAAGAGAGAAGATACTCAAGAACCGAACAATTAGTCTTGTCCGAGTTGCTTGGGGTCATCACTCATTAGGAGAGTCAACATGGGAACGTGAGGATGATATTCGATCACGGTATCCACATCTGTTTGACTCACAAGGTATATTTCTTCCCGTGTACCTTGATTGTCTTAACTCCGCATGCTAGTCGCCCTATGAGTAGAAATTACTTGATATCGTAGATTGTTAAATATAGATATGTTACTTGCTATGGCTATTGTAAAATGATTGCTTGCTTAAATTGCTTGTACTAGTTTGGCCTTGATATTCCTATCCTGCTTGGATTTGAAATTTCGAGGACGAAATTTTTCTAAGGAGGGTAGAGATGTCACTCCCCGTTCCCAGTATACGTATTTTTAATACATGTACTGCTTAAATGTATTTATTTAATATTTATCATGTATTGGTTCGTATTTAAATTCTTTTAAATTCATGTTAATTAAATTCCTGCAATTAATTTTCTGTATTTTACTTTTTGCTTTTATTTCTCTGCTTTAGCTAGACTTGGGCTCGGTTTGGTTTGGTTTAGTTAGTTGGTTCATCATGAACCCAACCTAACACCCCCACCTACCACCACCTTTTCATTTAAAGCCAACCCCCCTTTCTCTCTCTTCATTATTTTCCTTCACCATCACTCTTCCTCTTCTTCCTCATCACTCCCTCCACCTACCAAACCGTAGGCAAGTGCAACTTGCTTCCCATGAGAACCCATGTTTTTATAGTTCATTTATCTTCCTCTCATGATCCTAAGAGAGTTTAGAACTTGGCATTTTTTACATTTCGAGGTCTTAATTTTTGTAGATCTAAAAATTAGTTATTTTTGGATTTTGGTGGTTTTGATCTATCAAACTTCTTTGTTTTCAAGTTTTGATGGTTCCATGTTATAGAGAATTTTATTCTACCCAATTTTGACCTTTGCAAAGTTGGATTTGGACTTATTTTGACCAAGTTATGGACTTTGAAGCTTTGGGTTCAAACCATGGAGTTCTTGCTGTTTGGAGAAGACAGTGAGCAGTGTACGCGAGCTTTTTAGCATGCGCCACTTAGTTGCGTGCGCTCTTTAGCGCAGCGCAGTCTGCCTCATACGCTGTCTTTTGGCGGCGTATGTCTTGCATACGCCACCTTGATGAGGAGTCGTATGGACTTGCGTACGCTGTCTTGAAGGGGAAGCGTATGGAGTTCATACGCTGCCTTTTGGAAGCGTATGACTTGTGTACGCTGGCTTGGATAGTAAGGAGTCGTATGGAGATCATACGCTACCTTTTGGAAACGTATGACTTGCGTACACTGGCTTGAATAGTAAGGAGTCGTATGGAGATCAAACGCTGCCTTTTGGAAGCGTATGACTTGCGTACGCTGGCTTGGATAGTGAGGAGTCGTATGGAGTCCATACACTGCCTTGAAGAGGAGTCGTATGGAGTCCATACGCTAGCTTGACTTGAGCGTAGCTTGACCTGAGCGTACGCTAGCTTGAGCGTAGCTTGACTTGAGCGTAGCTTGACCTGAGCGTACGCTGACATGAGCGTAGGCTGACATGAGATTAGCCTGCTTACCCTGGATCTTCTATAGCCCTGAATATTGATATTTTATTAGATATTTAACATCCGAATATTGGCATACAGGCACATGCAGGCTTCAATTCATTTATTATTTAGTTATCTTACCAAAGAAGCATATGTACTTTATGGTCAAGACATGATTACTCCGTGGTTAGTTTTGATTGTTGCATTACGCTATGTAAGACCTACAACCTGACCGCACTGGTATCATTGTAGAGTTGTGTATATCGTACCCCGTACGAAAGTACTCATTCTGAATGACCATGATCCACGGCATGGTACTTCACTCAACGTAGAGACTATTAAGTTAAATAAAATAATGATTGCATGGAGAGAATGGATTCCCGAGTTCTTACATGGCAGCCCTCTTGGGGACTATTAAGTGCCCGACAGGCCGGCTGGTTCCCATAGATACTGCAAACCTGCCACACGGGCAGGAAGCGGTATCTGCTTATATTATATTGATTATTGTATATTGATGACGGACGTCCCGCTAGGACTCGTCTAATTCATGAATGGCGCAATTGATTGACTGGGTAAACTAGCCTTGCTTGCGCATAGTAAGAACTGAAAAATCCTCATTTGCATAAAACCAGGATAACTTGGGACTCACAATAGCAAGCCGTAGTAGTTGCCTGGCCGTTTAAATTGATTTGTTTGTGCACTGTGCCTACTCTGTTACTTAACTGAGATGATCAGAATGTCAGGACATGACGGGCTAACTTCTGTCCTTGTTTGGTTGGGAGGTTGGTTCGAAGTGTCGTGATGTTGTGTGAGTCTTAGTAGATAGCAGAGATTTATTATCATACTCTCTTATTTTTGGTTTTAGTTCTCATGTCGTGCTCCCTTGTGGTACTTGCTATTAGAGGTTTAACCTCTCTTGTTTTGCATGGCTAGATTTAGAGCCAGTCCCCGAAGATCCAGCTTACTTCTATCTCCAAGATGGTCAACACTAGAGGGATGATCGCAGGAGGACTCGAGTGGGTTCCTTACTTCCCCACTCGTTTTGTTATTTACTTAATACCTTGCCGTTTGGCACCGACATGTTAGTCGGATTGTCTTGTACTTACTTTTACATAATTGTAATTAAGTCAGACTGCAGCTGATAACAATTGTGTACACTTTGCTATATCATCTGGCTATATTTTGTAAAGCCAGATATCAAGAACATTTTGACTCAGCGTTTGGGACGCCTTATTGCTTTATCTTAAGTGTTCTCTGTTATTGCTTCTTGTTTGAATGATTGAGACAATGGATATGAAGTGACCATAGAGAGACTTTCATGTAGTATGCACCCCCTTGTCTTTTAGACAGCATTGATCGTATTATACGGTATTCATCTACCCGTAATACGTAGCTGGCTGAGTCATTCCCCCGTTCTCCAGTATTCTGGTTCTAGGGCGTGACACTGAGAGAGCAGCGTAGGTGAAAGTCACGCACGCTACAGGGAGCAGTGTAGGTGAAAAGTCACGCACGCTGAGAGAGCTGCGTAGGTGAAAAGTCACGCACGCTGAGAGAGCAATGTACGTGAAAAGTCACGCACGCTACAGGGAGCAGCGTAGGTGAAAAGTCACGCACGCTACAGGGAGCAGCGTAGGTAAAAAAGTCACGCACGCTGAGAGAGCAATGTACGTGAAAAGTCACGTACGCTACAGGGAGCAGCGTAGGTGAAAAGTCACGCACGCTGAAGGAGACACGCTTCCAGCAGGAAGCGTACTCAAGTCTGCGTACGCACGCTAAAGAGCGCGCACAGCTCAGTGTGCGTAAGCTAAACAGCTCTGCACACTGCTCACTGTCTTCTCCAACAGCAAGAACACCATGGATGAACCCAAGGCTTCAAAGCATCATAACTTGGCCATCCGAACTCCAAATCCAGATTTCTAAAGTTCCAACTTGGGTAGAATTGAATGCTCTTCCACTTGGAAACATCAAAATCCAAGAGAATCCAACCAAAGTAGCTCAAACCATGCAAAATCCAAAAATAGGAAAAACCTAGATCTAGAACAATGGAGACTTCAAATCACAGAATACCAAGACCTAATGTTGGTCACTATGTCCTAATCTATCAAATGGACAAAGAAAAGAGGGTTCTCATGTAGTGGCAAGATGCACTTGCCTAGGGTTGGAAGAGTTGTGTTGAGGAAGGAGAAGAAGAAGAAGAAGGAAATAAATGTTGGTTATGAGGAGAGAGAGAGAGGTGGGGATATAAAGAGGGAGAGTTGTGGTGGGTTGAGGGGTAGCATAGGCTAAGGTGATCCAACACATAAACCGAACCAGACCAACCCAATAAAATCGAGCCATGAGAAAACCCAAAATACGAGAAATACCAAAATTCCACAAGTTGAAAAAAATAAAAATACATGCCAAAATCCAGATACGAGTATAAATACGAAATACGGAAAATACGGGAAATGAGGGTGACAACTCTACCCACCTTAAAACAATTTCGTCCTCGGAATTTAATCAAGGAGCTAGAGATTGCCACGACTAGCTACATTAAGCACAGGCAAGCTACACTAAGCAGTCCAATCATACAATCATACAACGCAAGCAAGGAAGGGAAAATGTAAGGCATAAGAAAGACATTATAACTCACGAGTCAAACAGGTAGGGATATCGCGATCGGATGTCGTCCTTACGCTCCCACGTTGACTCACCTAGAGAGTGATGGCCCCAAGCAACACGGACTAATTTAATAGTCTTGTTCTTGAGTATCTTTTCCCTCCGGTCCAAAATAGATACGGGTCTCTCCTCATACGAAAGGTTGGTACCAACAACCAATTCCGAATGGTCTAGGATGTGGCTCGGGTCCGGAATATACCGTCGTAATTGGGACACATGGAATACATCATGCACCTCACTTAGCGACGGCGGAAGAACGAGACGATAGGATACATCTCCTACTTGCTCTAGAATATCGAACGGCCCTATATACCTAGGACTAAGCTTTTCCCGTACGCCGAAGCGAATGACGTCGCGGTTAGGCGAGATCCTAAGGAATACATGGTCGTCGACAGCAAATTCTAAGGGACGCCGATGAGCATCGGCCCAATGGCGCTGGCGGTCCTGGGCAACTCGGAGGTGATCTCTGACCTTCCTGACCACTTCAACCGTCTGGAAAATCAATTCGGGTCCGAGCATCTGCCTCTCCCCGACATCGTCCCATGCTAGCGGGGATCTGCACTTCCTGTCATAGAGAGCCTCGAAGGGTGCCATCTGGATACTGGTCTGATAACTGTTATTGTACGAGAATTCCACCAGGTGCAGATGATTCTCCCATGAACCACCGAAGTCAAAGGTACAGGATCTCAATATATCCTCAAGAGTCTGGATTGTGCGCTCTGACTGACCATCCGTCTGTGGGTGATAGGCTGAGCTGAACTGAAGGCGAGTCTCCAAACTCTTCTGCAAGCTGTGCCAAAAGTGTGATGTGAATCTTGAATCCCTGTCCGAGGTGATGCTGACTGGCACACCGTGAAGCCTGACGATCTGCCTGAGATACATCTCTGCTAACTGTGCCGTCGACTGTCCAACTCTGAATAGAAGAAAGTGTGCCACCTTGGTAAGCCTGTCCATAATTACCCAAATAGCATCTCTGCCGGCCGGAGATCTGGGCAATCCGGTCACGAAATCCATGGTTATATGTTCCCATTTCTATTCTGGGATCGATAAGGGTTGAAGAAGTCCAGCGGGCCTCTGATGTTCAGCTTTAACCTGTTGGCAAACCAAATACCGAGAGACAAACCGGGCTATCTCTCTCTTCATGCCATTCCACCAAAAATGCTGACGAATATCACGGTACATCTTTGTACCACCCGGATGAATAGAATACTGTGAACTGTGGACTTCTGCCATGACTTCCTGTCTGATATCTCCACTAGGTACACAAAGACGAGTGCCGTGCCGAAGGGTACCGTCTTCATGGATACATAACTCTGGCCTTCTTTCTGCTTCACACTCTGCTCTGAGTCGCTGAAGCTTGGAATCTGCTGACTGTGCCATCCGGATCCTCTCAACTATGCTGGACTGAACCTGTAGGCTGGCCATCAATGCCACGCTGGTAGGAAGAACCACTTCAATTCCCATCTTCTGAAGATCTGCCAATAATTCTGGTTGCACTGTCAGGAAATAAACTCCGGCTCTCCTGCTCAATGCATCTGCTACAACGTTGGCCTTCCCGGGATGATACTACAAATCTACATCATAGTCCACCAGTAGCTTGAGCCATCTTCTCTGTCGTATATTAAGATCCTTCTGGGTGAAAACATACTTCAGGCGCTTATGATCAGTAAAGATCTCCACTCTATCTCCGTACAAGTAGTATCTCCATAATTTCAAAGCAAATACTACCGCTGCCAGTTCCAAGTCGTGGGTCGGGTAATTCTTCTTATGATCACGTAGTTGACATGATGCATAAGATATTACCTTCCCATGCTGCATCAAGACACACCCCAATCCTCTGCCTGAAGCGTCGCAATAAGCCGTGAATCCTCTGGTCCCATCCGGAAGGGTGAGAATGGGAGCCGTTATCAAACCTCGCTTCAACTTCTCAAATGATTCCTGACACTCTGCTGTCCAAACAAATGGCACATCTTTACGGGTCAACTGGGTCATCGACGCTGAAATCTTTACAAAATCTGAAACGAACCGCCGGTAGGAGCCGGCCAATCCAAGGAAGCTGCGAACCTCTGCCACTGAGCTGGGTACCGGCCATGACTCGATAGCCATAATCTTCTGGAGATCCACTTCCACTCCTCCTCGGGTAATGATGTGACCCAAGTACGAAATACGATTGAGCCAGAACTCACATTTACTGAACTTGGCGTACAACTGATGCTCCCTAAGCGTCTGAAGGACGACTCTGAGATGCTGCTCATGCTCTGCTTCACTCTTGCTGTAGACCAGGATATCATCTAGGAACACGATCACAAATTGATCCAAGTAAGGCATGAAAATGCGATTCATGAGGTCCATGAATACGGCCGGCGCATTGGTCGCTCCAAAGGGCATAACAAGGAACTCCCAATGTCCATACCTCGATCTGAATGCTGTCTAAGGGATGTCCTGCTCTCTGACTTTGATCTGGTGGCATCCCGACCGCAAGTCGATCTTCGAAAATACTGAAGCCCCTCTGAGCAGATCAAACAAGTCATCTATCCTCGAAAGAGAGTATCTGTTCTTGATTGTCACCGAATTCAAGGTACGATAATCAACACATAGCCTGGACGTACCATCCTTCTTTTTCACAAGAAGCATCAGGGCTCCCCAAGGCGATCCACTTGCACGGATGAATCCCTTGGTCCTAAGTTCTTCCATCATCTTGTATAAAATCTCCAACTCTGAAGGCGCCATCCTGTAGACTCGCTCTGACACTGGTGCTGTCCCGAGAATTAAGTCTATAGTGAACTCAATCTCCCGCTCCGGCGGTATCCCTGGAAGCTCCTCTGGAAAGACATCTGGAAACTCTTCAACTATCCGGGGTAACTGCACTGCTGCTACTGCCATCCGCAATGCTGGGGAAGACGGCTCCACTGTGCCTCTAGAAAATGAAAACTCTGGCTCGCCGGGGATACTAAAGACAACTCTGCCAATATGGCAGTCTATCCTAGCATACTGGTTTCTCAACCAATCCATGCCTAGGACTACATCATAGTCTGCCATAGGAAACTCTATGAATCTAGCGGGGAACTCCCTACCGCTAACTACGATCCGACACGAGGAAAACACTCGATCTACTCCCACAAGGCCATTACCAGTAAGTATATTGAGCCTCACTGATAATGACTCGGGCTCCAATCCTATCCGTATCGTGAATCGTGCATACATGAATGAATGCGATGCACCAGAATCAAACAATATCGAAGCTGGAAAGGAGTTGACGAGAATAGTACCTGCCATAACCTCACCTGGTGCAACTTCTTCTTCCATAGCCATCATCATGGCCTGACCTTGTCCTCTGGCTGCTGGTCCCCTCTGCTGGAAACCTCTTTACCTATTCTGGGTCTGAGCTTGGGCTTGTGCATACTGCTGAGGGTGCTGTTGCTGGAATACGTGAGACTGAGGCGGCAAGGGCCTCGAAGACTGATACTGCTGCTGCTGAACTGGTGCTGGGGCCGGTCCTCTCACCGAAGAGCTAGAAGGGTTGGATGCTGATGAACCACCCCTATTCGGGCAAGCCCCTATCCTATGATCTGCTGCTCCACAAGCCAGGCATAATCCCTGCGCCCTGCGACAGTCTGCCACCACATGCCCTGGCTTCCCGTAATGAGAATATCCCATCGCGAAAGTCTGCTTCTGCGTCTGCTGTTGTGGGTACGTCGGGGTCGAATGCTGAACCGACGTTACTGAGGCCGCCCGCCTCGGAGTTCCAATGGTCAATCCACTAGCTGCCGGGGCTGGTGCTGATGATTGGTGCATCTGACTGTGGGACCGCTTCCTACTTCCGGTCCTATCCACGATCCTCGGGGAGGTGTACTCATGCCTCCTAGCTGCTCTCAAGACTGCATCGAACGTCTGGTGCTCGAACTGCTCAACCGCCAACAAGATCTCCAAATGCAGTCCCTGCTGGAACCGCTGGGCCCTATCAAACTCGGTCGCCACCAAGGTGGGGGCAAACCTACTGAGTCTAGAAAACTCCGATGCATAACTGTCGACTGTTCTGTCTCCTTGCTTCAAGTTGGTAAATCTGGTCTGCAGGTCGTACCGTGCCACAGCATCGAAATACTTCGTCTGGAATCTCTCTCTAAACACTGCCCAAGCAATGGGTGCCACTAATCCCATGGCTTGCGCTGCCCACCAACTGCGAGCCAAGTCCAACAACTGCAGGCGTACCACTGCCACCTTCTTATTCTTGGGTGTCCTAGCTGCTTCCAGAATCACTTCGGTAACCTGAAGCCATGCATCCGCGGCAATCGCATCCTCGGTGCCGTCGAAGAAAGGAGGGTTCAAGCGCTTGAAGCTGTTGGCCGCCTGGTTCCCTGGATGTCTGCCTCGGGTCAAAGCATCTTGAACTGTCTGGTGCAGGGCATCGCTTCGACGATCCTGGGAAGCTATCAAGGTTCTGATGAGGCCTACTAAGGTACCATCATCTGGCTCTACGGGCTGGACGGGCCGAACTGGTGACTCTCTTCCAGTAGGTATCACTCTGGAGGCTACCCCGGAATGCTGGGCTTGATCTCCAGGTTACTGCTGGTCCACGGGAGGTGCTCCTCCTCGCTGATCGGCTGGGTCAGGTACAGTGCCGCTGAAGAAGACGACACAGGGAAACAATAAGGAAGGACCAGGACAGATCAACGATACAAGCATGTAATCAGGGTAAGAATATCAGGGAATTGAAAATACGTGCGGAGATCAAGGATTAATACTGATTGAGACATCTATTCGGTAAACCCTCACATTTCTTAATTGACAAGACCTGCATGGGCCACCACTTAAACCGTGTCACGCCCCAGAACCAGAATACTGGAGAGCAGGGGCAGACACAGCCAGCTACGTATATTGAAATGGAAACCACCTCGATATACGGTCACGGCTGTCTAGAAATATGAGGGTTTTCTACAAGCCAACAGTCTCTTATGGTCATGAACAAGCCTAATGTCTCAATCACAAGCAAGTAAGTCAGGTCGCAAGATGTATGATCATTAAATATACAATAATAAGGCGTCCCAAATATCACATATTCAGCTGATCATGAAGCTAGTCATTACAAAATGTTAGGACTAGCAAGAGTTTAGTCGTACATGATCAACCCTAGGATTTGTTAATCACGTTTACAGCCCGTAGGCAGACAGTAAGTAAAAGTACATCGAGCTAACAGGTGCTCGTCGGCTAAACGCCTCAAAAGAATAATTTTACAGTAGAGTGAGCGAAACAAAATAGAAAACCCACTCGTAGCCCGGGTTCCTTCTAGTCGCCACCATTGGGCTGGAAGTTCGGAAGATCCTCAGGAGCTGCTCCGAAATCTGGCCACACAAAACCAGCTGGGTCAACCCCAGAAAGAGCAAGTGCCACAAGGGGGCCACGAAATAAGAACAAAAGCCAGCAATCAGCACAAGAAAATCTAATATTAAAACTAGAATTTATGAAAACATGCCAGGATGATATACGACGAGATAACCATGGAACTATTCCGATAGCTAGGTTACAACCCGTAAACCAAACAAGGACCGGGGTTGTAATCCTTCGTCTGAACAGAACTTGGTTTCCCACCATTTATCGGCAAGATAATAATGCAAGAAATCAAGACAGGAAGCAATCTTGTACTGGATCAAGACATGGCTGAACTGGTTATACCTCATTCAATCAATCACGGCCAAGCAGATACTACGGCTTACTACTTTAACTAACTAGGGTTATCACAGGCCTAATTACTAACAAGATGCAGTGAGATTGTTCCACAGCCACAAGTCCTGCAGACCATCCAGGCTACCCAGGTCGAAAATTAGGGGTTGAATTCAGGTAGGTACATCGCCCAGAAGACAAATGTACCCTTAGGTGACTTAGATGGTGCAACACGCGATGGTATGCTGGAAATATGTCCTACTCGACGGCAGGCTACAGATCCCAAGAGCGCCCAGGTAACGGGATTGCCTGTAGCTGTGTCATCTCTTCATGACTACTGTGTTATTCTAGTTATTAACCTTAATCTATTTTAGTAGGAGCTCCTGACCGTGGTACTCAGGAGTCCCATCCTAGACATGATGCAAGACAGGATAAGTGGATTTAACAAGCAAGCAAGAAAGAACCACCCACGGTGTCAAGACAGGTCAAGCTAAGTTATCAGGATAAATCATGTCAGGGTACTTGTCAGGAGTGCGCCACGACGGGCCACTATCATGTCAGGTTGGTCATGTCAGGAGTGCACCACTACGGGTCACTGTCGTGTTATGCTAGTTCCTTGCCATACCATGTCATGTACAATAGTCATTCTAAACATATTAAGTAAAATCAAGTTCATGACAAAAAGGCGTAAGGATATAAAATGGACGTAAAATATCTAATAAAATATCAATATATAGGGCTATAGAAGAGCCAAGCTTAAAGAAATAAGACCAAAACTCCAAGAGCCAATCGGTTAAGCAAGGGGTCAGGGGAGCAGCGTACGCGAAAAGTCACGCACGCATGAGAGCAGCGTAGGTGAAAAGTCATGCACGCTACAGGGAGCAGCGTAGGTGAAAAGTCACACACGCTGAGAGAGCAGCGTAGGTGAAAGTCACGCACGCTACAGGGAGCAGCGTAGATGAAAAGTCACGCACGCTTAGAGAGCAGCGTAGGTGAAAGTCACGCACGCTACAGGGAGCAGCGTAGGTGAAAAGTCACACACGCCGAGAGAGCAGCGTAGGTAAAAAGTCACGCAAGCTGAGAGAGCAATGTACGTGAAAAGTCACGCACGCTACAGGGAGAAGCGTAGGTGAAAAGTCACGCACGCTACAGGGAGCAGCGTAGGTGAAAAGTCACGCAAGCTGAAGGAGACACGCTTCCAACAAGAAGCGTACTCAAGTCTGCGTACGCACGCTAAAGACCACGCGCAGCTCAGTGTGCGTAAGCTAAACAGCTCTGCACCCTGCTCACTTTCTTCTCCAATAGCAAGAACACCATGGATGAACCCAAGGCTTTAAAGCATCATAACTTGGCCATCCGAACTCCAAATCCAGATTTCCAAAGTTCCAACTTGGGTAGAATTGAATGCTATTCCACTTGAAAACATCAAAACCCAAGAGAATCCAACCAAAGTAGCTCAAACCATGCAAAATCCGAAAATAGGAAAAACCTAGATCTAGAACAATGGAGACTTCAAATCACAAAATACCAAGACCTAATGTTGGTCACCATGTCCTAATCTATCAAATAGATAAAGAAAAGAGGGTTCTCATGTAGTGGGAAGATGCACTTGCCTAGGGTTGGGAGAGTTGTGTTGAGGAAGAAGAAGAAGAAGAAGAAGAAGAAGAAGAAGAAGAAGAAAATAAATGGTGGTTATGAGGAGAGAGAGAGAGGTAGGTGGGGATATAAAGAGGGGGAGTTGTGGTGGGTTGAGGGGTAGCATAGGCTAAGGTGATCCAACACATAAACCGAACCAGACCAACCCAATAAAACCGAGCCATGAGAAAATCCAAAATATGAGAAATACCAAAATTCCACAAGTTGAGAAAAATAAAAATACATGCCAAAATCCTGATACGAGTATAAATACGAAATACGGAAAATACGGGAAATGAGGGTGACAGTAGGGCTTGTCCACCTAATTCCAAGCCTTCCTATTGGTTCAATTAGTCATAAGGCTTTCTTTTTCACAAATATCCCAATAGGTAAATATCCTACTATGAAATATCTAGATATTGTTAATCTAAATTAACTATTAAGTCTCTAACCTTCTAACTAAACCTCCATGAACATCATTAACTTCTAGGTTTAGTCAAAACTAGGTTAGTCTCTAACAATTTAATTAGCACAATATTAATTAATCAAAATTCATTTTCATTAATAAATAAAAAATAACCAAAATACCCTTAGGCTAAAAATTCACAATTAGTCATCCTAATCACATGGTTAGGTCCCCATGGTCATGGTTAGTCTCTAGGTCATGCAGTCTCTATGGTTACACTAGTTAACTATCAAAATTACAATTCCACATTTTAAATAGTTTTAAAATAATTAAAATTTACCAAAAATCATAATATGGTTTAAATATTATTATTAAATGATTATAATTACAAAATTTTAAAATTACCCTCATTTTAGAAACTGGGTGCTACAGGTTTTGGGCTATTTGTTTGTGGACTTTGGATAGGAATTTTGTGGATAGAAAGGCTGTATTTTGTGGACTGAAAATAGCTAAGCTAGTATCGATCCGATCAATCTTCCATATTTTCCTAGACTCAAATAAAGATAAAAATATAGAAGAAATATATCAAAGTTTTGATCTTGATTCCATTATTTTTTGTTCTTGATGACGACGAGATGTTTGTAGCAGTAGGTGCAGACATCTGGCTTGATACCTATACCTTTGTATATTTTACGTATCGACCAAAGTTGACGTTGATTATCAAAATCAAGTATGATCATGACCAGTGAGCCAACATATTTTATGAGTTCCTTCGTTTGGATGATTATTGAAGTGAGCTGAAAAGTGTTACTTTTTGTAATTTATTTGTTTGGTTTGTAATTGAGTAAAAGTTGAGAAATGATGTTTCACTTTTGAATAGGGTGAGGTTACCTCAGTTAGTATTTTTTTTGACGGTGTCTAGGGCTGCAAATGAGCCAAGTCGTTCGCAAGCTACTCGAAGCTCGGCTCGATAAAAGCTCGCTTGAGCTCGGTTCGTTTAGTAAACAAGCAGAGCTCAAGCTTCATTTTTTAGCTCGTTTAATAAACGAGCCAAGCTCAAGCTTAGAAATACTCAGCTCGTTTGAGCTCGCGAGCTAGCTCGTTTACGAGCTTGCGAGCTGGCTCATTTAGAAGCTCGTTTAGGAGCTTGTTTGGAAGCTCGTTTCAGAGCTTGTTTAGAAGTTCCTTTGTTCTTTGTTGAATTTTAATTTTATATATGTTTGTATAACAATATAGTTGTGTGCATTATATATTTATATGTCATTAATAATTGACATTAAGAAACTTTTTTAATTAAATTTTTATAAATAAATTGTTAATATTATATGTACTTGAATTAAAATCTAACTAGCTTGAAATCGAACTTGTTAAGCTTGAAATCAACTTAATGAGCTTGAAAGAGCGAGCTTGAAATCAAGTTTAACGAGCTTGATTTTGAGCTTATCGATCTTGTTTATCAAGCTTGAATCAAGCTTGCTTATCAAGCCAAGCTCAAGCTCAAACCAAGCCAAGCTCAAGCTTAATATAAACAAGCTCCAGCCATGCTCAAGCTCAAAAATAAAAAACTTATCAAGCTCAAGCTCGAGCTCGAGCTCGATTAATCTTAGTCAAGCCAAGCTCAAGCTTACAAAAGCTTGGCTCGGCTTGGCTCGTTTGCAGCCCTAACGGTGTCCAATGTAACGTTTAGAACTTTTTGAGCACACTAAATTATGTCTTTTGGACCCACTGCTATTACTTATTTGTATAAATAATAATAGTAATTATTATTATTATTATGAATTTTTAATCCTATATTATTATTATTAATTTAACTTATTATTTATTATAAAGACTAGTTGATATTAATTAATATCTAATACTACTTAAATAAATTTTATTATTAGTTTAATCATATATTATTGTTAATTAAACATAATACGTTGTTATTATTAACTATTATTAACTATGCCAGCGAAAGCGTAATTTCTCTCTCATTCCAAAAGCTGTCATTCTCTTCCCCTAAATTTCTCTCATTCCTTCTCCTCCAAAAATTCCAAGGAGAAGAACATGCAGCAGCTAGAGGAAGGATCTCCAAAGTCGGTACTCGAGGAAGAAGCTCGAGTCGCGGAGCTCCGATGTCGGTGCTCACCTCGCGGATCTCGATGCCGGCACTCGAGGAAGGAGCTCGAGTCGCAGAGTTCGATGCCGCCGCTTGTCGCTATCGCTTTACCCCTCCGCTCGCCTCTGTTCCTCGAAAAAATTCTATGGAGGAGTTTAACCCATTTCTGCAAAAAAAATTTACAGAAGTGGGAACTAAAAAATCTATTGGTGGAGTTCGGAAGACGGAAACTGTTGTGTCCCATCAACGCAGTTCTGAGATTCAGCTTTGAAGCAAACCAAATAGCGAAAGTAGGAGATTTTGGCTTCTACTTCCGAATTTTAGAAAATTCCAAGTCCCAGATCAGCGAACCAAACAGCCTTAAAGGTAAGAAAGTGAGAGATTATATAGAGGCGAATAGTCTATATGGTTTCTCTTATTAACACATATAAACAGGGCGGGGCGGTCCAAGAGAATGTATTGTCCTAGCCGGAGTAAAATTTGGTTGCCCTTGACATCAAAAAAAAATTGTTATACCCGGGGCTTGACCAAAGATGGAAAAACTGATGCAATCGAGATCTAAGAGTAACACAAAAACTTTGCAGTGATCAAACTCAAGATCTACGATGATACAAAAAGCCAAATAGCCAGATTACAATATGAAGGAGGGAAATAGAGAAGAGAAGATCTCTCGTTCTTCCTTACAAACGTGTTGCAATTGGGACAGAACGAGTTACAATAATCTAAAGAAAGATGAGATAAAGAAAAGTTGCTGGGGTGTCAAAACACCGTTGCTCAAAGCAAGATTCGCCCCACATGAATTGCTTCCAGGAACCAGCAAGTTGAAGAACTTGTGGAACGCTCGAAGTCACCTCTGTTCTGACTCGTCGGATGGACTTACAATGGCGGCAACAGCTCCCTCTCTCTCTCTTTTTTGACTTATAAAATTTGTAGTTCTTTGCAAAGGAGGCCAGAAGAGAGTATATATAGAGAGAGGGTGGAAACCCTAGCCGCCTCTTCAGTTATAGAAAGATTGAATCAAATCCCACAAAGATCAGCAAAAAAATTAATTCAAATCCCACAAAGATAGCAACAAAATTAATTCAAATCCCACAAAAAGTGGATCTGAATTAATCGTATTGAATCAGTCTTTCCATAACTGACCTGTAGTCTATACAGTCAGCGGAGCCCTCCATGCGGTAGCAACAGCCTGGCCGTATGAGCCGTATGGCCTCATGGCCGCAAGTGTCGCATGGACCGCATAAGGTCGTATGAGTCGCATGGACCGCATGAGCCGCATGAGACTGCATGTGGCCGCATATAAGCCGCATACCGCATAAGACCGCATGGCCGCATATGAGTCGCATGACTGCTGACGTGCTAAGTGCAAAGTGCGCCAACAAAATGCTACATAACGCCTCATGAGCCCGAGCCCGAGCCCGAGTCCGAGTCCTAGTCCGAGTCGCTAAGCCCCTTTGGGGCTTAGCTCCAAATGGAATTAATCCAAGAGAATGACAAAAGCATTAATGCTTAATCCTTGCAGCCTTATTCTTACCTCCTAGTAAAATCACCCACATGGTTCCCTCCTTAGGGTCACCACCCCATGTGCATCTCTCAACAACACAACCAAGTATATATGTTGAGATAACTCATGGTATATTTTCGATGTGGGACTAAACTTTTATAAGGCATGTTGAGAGCAAGCTCTCTCCATGTAAAGAAAGCACCAACAATCCCCCACATATCACAACATATATATGTGTCCAGGGTTGAGCGTTCCCCATAGTAACTGTACATTTTGCATTAGGATAGATGTTACTGATGACTTGAATCTTCCCATATGGGTTAAATAACAATATGATACAAGAATGGACTACGCCTTGAATTCTGCACCACAATTGTAATTCTTTCCACTCACAAAGTGTAGTTACATGTGCTTCTGGCTGTACATTAAAGGCCCTGTACCATCCTGGTTTCAGTGTATAATTTTGGGCATCTATAAGTTTACCCTCAAGAGACGGCCTGATATCTCTTTTCATACACTATAGGTGAGTTCATTATTAAAGAGACATGGCATGAAGCCTTGCGCTTCCTTGCGGTGCGACGTCGCTATGACATGGCCTGAAGCCGAGGCATTACCCCTACTTGGGAACCTCATCGTAGTGTCATACTACTGTAGCATGAGGTCTCGGCCTCTTTGTAGTGCCAATCTACTCAGCATGAAGCCTAAGGCTTTCTTGCGGTGTTACGCCGCAACGACATGGCTTGCAAGGCTGAGGCTTTACCCCTACCTCGATACCTTATCGTGGTGTCGTGCCACTGTAACATGGGGCCATCCTCCCCTTTGTAGTACTATCTACAACTCTTTAATTACGTCATAAAGCATTAGGCTACCTGCCTATTTGCTGTGCTACGCCGCTATGACTTGGCTTGCAAAGCCGAGGCATTACCCCAGACCTGGGAACCATATGGTGGAGTCACCCCACTGTAGTATGGAGTTTTACCCCTTGTAGTGCTGCTCTACCATGCTTTTTGTAAAGCACACCAGGCATTCACTCTACCTGAGAACTCATTAAGGCGTTTAAGCCAACCTTCCACAGGATCTATTTTTTTTGCAGAAAATACATAGTAGACAACAGTGGTTATGGGTCCGTATCCCTTCCATGTTCTAGAGAATAAGTACCCACTGTTACCTGATAGTTTTCCAGTCAGTGATCCTCATTTGAACCAAAAGTTAGATGCCTAGTAGATTTCTCTTTGAACTAATAGCATAAAACTTTATGGTAGGATTACAAAGACACACTATCAGAATGCCTTTAAGCCTATTTTACAAGCTGTGTCATCGACCAACTGGCGCTTGAGACCCTTTGTGAACGGATCTGCCAGGTTTTTATGACTTTGAACATCAATCACTGTAATTACACCTCTTTTAATAAGACCGTGTACTGCCCTGTGCTTCAACCGCACAGTCCTCTTCTTCCCGTTGAAGAGGTCATTTGATGCCACCGCCGTAGTCGCCTAGTTATCACAGTATATCGGTATCGCCGGTATCTGAGCCCCAACCACTGGAAGATCATACATGAGCTCCCGAAGCCATTCTGTTTCATCTGCTGCAGTTTCAAGTATATAGAATTCAGATTCCATGGAGGAACGAGAGAGTATAGTCTGCTTCTTTGACTTCCACGATATAGCAGCTCCACCTAAGAAAAAGATATATCCTCCTGTGGATCTCTCGCTTTCTACCTCTGAACACCAGCTAGCATCACTGAAGCCTTCTACTACTGTCGGATACCCGTTGTAGTGTAGTGCATATGTTTGAGTCTTCTAGAGATATCTCATCATCCGTTTCACAGCTTTTCAGTGCTCAATCCTGGGTTGCTTGTGAACCGACTCAGCATTCCCACGACGAAAGCTATGTTAGTCCTTGTGGCAGTGGTTGCGTACATCAAACTTCCGATAATGCTAGAATACTCCAGCTGCCTGACACTTTCCCTCGAGTTAGGCTTCAGCTTCTGATCACCCCTGTATGGCGTATCGATCCCGGGAAGATCCTTATACCCATAGCATGTGAGCATCTTCTCAATATAGTGAGATTGTGACAGCACTACTCCAGTGTCTGTCCGGATGATCTTTATACCCAAGATGACATCTGTATCCCCTAAGTCCTTCATACTGAACTTGGTTGAGAGGAACTTCTTTGTCTCCGTGACACAGCCTATATCCGTCCCTAGGATTAGCATATCGTCCACGTACAGACAAACGATGACTCCTCTTCCATCAGCGAACTTTGTGTAAACACATTTGTCCGTCTCGCTGACTCTGTAGCCGTTTGCCCTAATAACTTTGTCAAACTTCTCATGCCACATCTTGGGAGCTTGCTTCAAACCATACAATGATTTCACCAACTTGCAAACTTTGTCTTCAAGACCTTTGACCACAAATCCATCTGGCTGTTGCATGTAAATCTTTTCGGTCAGCTCTCCATTCAGGAATGCTGTCTTTACATCCATCTGATGTATCACCAACTTATGTATAGCTGCTAGAGCGATTAACATTCTGATGGTGGTCATCTGAGGTACTGGAGCGTACGTGTCAAAGTAGTCTATCCCCTGTTTCTGAGAAAATCCCTTGGCTACCAGCCTGGCCTTGAACTTGTCAATAGTTCCATCTGCCTTCATCTTCTTCTTGAAGATCCATTTACATCCGATGGGCTTTTCTCCTTCAGGTAGATCTACCAACACCCATGTGTTATTGGAGGTGATAGAGTCAAACTCATCATTCACTGCCTCCTTCCAGAAGATAGCATCTCTGGTCTTCATTGCCTCATCATAGGTAAGCGAATCTGCTTCCACATGATAGGTGACAAAGTCATCTCCGAAGTCTTTAGGTCTCCTCGCTCGCTTTTTCGACGGCTCTGCGAGTTCTGGTACAAGAGTTGTTTCATCAACAACAGCTTCTTCTTGGACTACTGGTCCATATGAGATTTCAGTCTCATTTGTACCTACATTATTTTTTGAAATGTCCGAAAGAACAATATTTTTGTCTTTTGCAAACTTGTCCTCAAAGTATTCAGTATCGCGAGATTCGGTAATATGATTTGACTCAATATCAAAAAATCTCCGAGCATCACTCTTCTCGGCATACCCCAAGAAGATCGCCTTCATAGTCCTTGTCCCCAGCTTCTGAATCTTCAGATCTGGAAGCTTCACATTACGCCAGACACCCCCACACTCGAATGACATTAAAGTTTGGTCTGACTTTGAACCAAAGTTCATGAGGAGTTATGTCCGAAGTTGCATATGGCACTCTATTCAGAATGAAAGTGGCCGTTAATGCAGCTTCTCTCCAGTAGCATTTTGGAAGACCTGCAGTAAGCAGCATTGAATTCATCATTTCTGTTAATGTTCGGTTCTTCCTTTCTGCTACTCCGTTGGATTGAGGAGAATATGGAGCAGTAGTCTCGCATATGATTCCATGTTCTTTGCAGAATGATGTGAAGTCATGAGACCTATACTCCCCTCCTCGATTACTTCTCAACCTCTTGAGTTGTTGTCCAGTCCGTCGTTCAGCTTCGGCCCTGAACTCTCTGAACTTCTCGAAAGCTTCGTCTTTAGTCTTGAGCAAGTAGACGAACGCATATTTTGAGAAGTCGTCGATGAAGGTTATGAAATACTTTATCCCAGCCTTCGTAGAGAAGTGTTTGAAGTCACAGATATCGGAGTGTACCAACTCCAGAAGATCTGTGCTTCGATTGACCCGATGAAAGGGTTTCCTTGTAATCTTCGTCTGAGCACACCCTTCACACTTCTCCACCTTACCTCCATATTTGGAGATAAGTCCTAGACTAAACATTTTGTTAATCCTTTTACAATGAACATGTCCTAGTCTATTATGCCACAACTCAAGAGAATAATCAGAAAATATAACTGCATTAATGTCATTAAACTGGTTGACAAGCTGAATTTTAAACATTCCTTCGATTTGATAAGCCTTCCCAAAGTATGTTCCTTTCTTGGACATCACCATCTGACCAGCATTGATGTCCATCCTCAAGCCTGCGTTGCAGAGCAGGCTCCCAGAGATCAGGTTTTGGCAATCACCGAAACATGCTTCACACCTTGAAGCGTCAGAGTATTCCCAGAAGTGAGTTTTAGCTCCACAGTTCCGATCCCCAGAACCTCAGCTTGGGCCTGGTTTGCCATGACAACCTTCTCAGATATCGGCTGGTACATGACGAACCATTCCTTGCCAGAACAGACATGGTAAGTCGTACCAGTGTCTATCCACCAGTCAGAGTCAACCCCCACAGTTGTGACCTGTGCGATCATAGCAACAATATTAGAAACCAATAAAACCTTACTAGGCTCACATTTCTCTGATTGTTTTGGCTTGGATCTGCATTCACTCTTGTAGTAGCCTTTCTTGCCATAATTGAAACAAATCACGTGGGACTTGGACTTCTGTTGCTTGAATGAAGGACCCTTCACTTTTAGATTAGTGAAGTCCTTCTTCTTGTGATGAGAAGCCGCCTGCTTCCCCTTGGGATCTCTCGTCTGCACTAGATTGGCCTTAGCCAACTGTTTGGACAGAGTGTCCATCTTCTGTTGGGAACGTATCTCGTCCTCAACATGGATCTCTTGAAGTAGACCTCCCAAGCTAATGTCTAGCTTCTTTCTGAGCATCCTTGCATAGAAGTTACTCCATCCAGCATAAAGTTTTGAGACGATCCCTCCAATGATAAACTTGTCGGGAAGGGGCATCTCTTCGTCTTTCAGTTTCTGACACAGCTTCAGAAATTCCTTCACCTGTGGCAACATGGACTTCTCGTCCTCAAAGAGCAATTTGTGATATTTTTCAACCATAAACATCTTGCTCCTGTTCCTGTCTTCTTCATACAGTTTTTCTACAGAATTCCATATGTCTCTGGCAAATTCTTTCTTCGAGTAGGATTCTGCCAGGGAATCCTCTATAGCATTCAGGATGAGAAGCTTGCAGATACTATTTTCCCTTCTTCATTTGGCCTGGAGTTTTGTAGCCGCATTGATTGCGGCAGTAGACCCAGTGTCTGGAACAGAAGGTTCTTCCTCCAACAGTACATGATCAACGTCTTTGAGTTGAAGAGTTAGATAAACCTTCCTCTTCCAGACTTGATAATGCTCTTCATCGAACTTTTCCAACTTGCAGTAGTCCAATTGGACGAGCGAAGCATTAATGTTTTCCATCTACAAGGATCTTGCTTTGAGATTGTTACTTCCCACAAAAAGTGGATCTGAATTAATCGTATTGAATCAGTCTTTCCATAACTGACTTATAGCCTGCACAGTCAGCGAAGCCGTCCATGCGGTAGCAGCAGCCTGGCTGCATGAGCCGTATTGCCTCATGGCCGCAAGTACCGCATGGACCGTATGGACCGCATGAGGCCGCATGTGGCCGCATATGAGCCGCATGCCGCATAAGACCGCATGGCCGCATATGAGCCGCATGACTGCTGACGTGCTAAGTGCAAAGTGTGCCAACAAAATGCCACATTACGCCTCATGAGCCTGAGCCCGAGTCCGAGTCCGAGTCGCTAAGCCCCTTTGGGGCTTAGCTCTAAATGGAATTAATCCAAGAGAATGACAAAAGCATTAATGCTTAATCCTTGGAGCCTTATTCTTACCACATAGTAAAATCACCCACATGGTTCCCTCCTTAGGGTTACCACCCCATGTGCATCTCTCAACAACACAACCAAGTATATATGTTGAGATAACTCATGGTGCATTTCTGATGTGGGACTAAACTTTTACAAGGCATGTTGAGAGAAAGCTCTCTCCATGTAAAGAAAGATCTATTGGCGGAGAAGTAAGGACTTAGGGGCCTGAGGGGTTATCCCAACTTTGGGGTTGCCCAAGCCCGATGGCTTGTCTGGCTTACCCTAGGGCCATCCTTGTATATAAGGGCAACCACGTAGGATACGTTTTAATTTGTACACGGTAATGTTTTTTTCTAAAAAAATTAAGGTTATAAAATCTATTATCATTCTTGTTTAGGTTCTAAAAAATTATTTTTGAAAATTACGAATACTTAAATAAATAATTTATCCACAAAAAATGGAATCATATCCCTTATAAATAAGTGGGTATAATTTTTTATCCCAACACAATTTTTTTTGTCTTTTTTCTTCGTTTGTTTTTTTGCATTATTTAAGATTTTTTTTATGTTTTTCTTCAGTTTTTTAAAAATCATTTTTACGTTCTATATTTTTTCAGTTTTGTATCATTTTTATTTTTTAAGAATATTTTGTTTTCATTTTTTTAACACTTTTTATTGGCTTTATCATATTTTTTATCTTTTTTATTTATTCTTTTACTTTTTTAATTTTTATTTTTGTCCGAGAATATTTATATATTCACTGGGAATCGATCTCCTGGTCGCTCGAGCCGCATGCCTCACCACTACCTGTCATGCCCCGCTCCCGTAGGAGCGATCGTACTCGCTATGGCGTGATGCCGCACGAGCCTAGATTGCGCTCGTGCAAGGCGGGTTCCATAACGGCCGATTTCAGCGGCTGCGACGGGGTCGTCGCACAGAACTCCCATACAGAGACATTGAACATGCAGCAAAAATTTAGAACAAAACACAAGTTATTCAAAGAAGCTCTTTTTATTGATATTGAACAAGGTTACAATGGGGGCGCAAGGCCAAGATTACAATCACTCAAATTCACTCGTCTCACATTACAAATCACTCAGCTCTCTCTCATCTCTCAATTACAAGTCTTGAGCCAGCGGATGCTTTGGAAGGCGACATCCATACATTATGTCCCGTATAAGTCTTGACTCCATGCGGTCGCATGCTTCGAATCGCCAAGGAACTCCATGCCTCGATGCATCCAAGCGAGCTCCGTGCCACGATCTTCTACCGGTGCCTGCACATAAAAACTATGTGGGTGTCAGTACTCAACTGTACTGGTGGAATGAGCTCCTCGCCCACCCATACAAAATCGACACGTTTGATTTTACTTTGTGCAACATAGCCCCCCATATCAATTGTCTCTACACTTGCCTTAGGATCAGTTTTAGGACCGACGTCTTGGCCTATTCTGTGTCGCTAGACCATCCCGTGCTTGCGTCAACAATGTTAACTCATGCTTTGCCTCTAGACCCTCCTCGTGCCAACAATGTTAACCTATCAAGTCGTGCTTATCTTACGGCCCAATTCAGAGACGCAACTACGCAATAAGACTCCATCCCCGTGTGATCGTGCTACCTCCTTCATTGTGCCGTACCTCGCCACTCAATCTGACTTAACCATGTCGCCGCCTCGTGACCCTTGCTATTTTTATCACCAACTGACCCAATCAAGACTTCTGAACTTGTGCCGACCGACTTTGCCTTGCGGCGGTTCCTGACTTAAACTCCAGACAACTCATTCTTCAACACATGCAAACTTATATGCCAAGACCTACGACTCGACGCCACATCTCGTGCCGAAGCATGTCGCCTTCGTTGAAGCCACATCTTAAGCCCCAAGCATCATGTTCTAACTTGATGCACCTTCGACTCGACTCAATTCCTATGAGCCCTTATTTTTCAAAATTTATTTAATTAGTGTTAATTAATTATTAATGTCATATTTAGCCTTAAAAATATTTATTATGATTTTTAGGAATTTTTCTAGAAATTTTAAATAAATTTTAAATAAGTTTTAAATACAAAAATATTATTTTGTAATTAATTAAAAAGTTTTAATATCATTTTGTAATAATTAGAATTGTTTTAATATAGTTTTATAATTTATTAAATAGTTTTAATTATAGTTTGTAATAATTAGAATTATTACAAATGCAGTTTGTAATTAATCAATTATTTTAAGTGTGTAATACAAATTTTGTATTTACATTTAGTAACTATTAGGACCATTGTGTAATAACCTAAACTAGGGGGGACCTAAACGCTAAATCCTAATCTACCCACCCCCGACGACCCGACTGCCCGACGACCGCCAGCGCGACTGCCCCCGCCATTTCCGGCCAGCGCACGCCCCCCCCCCCCCGACCGACTAGACCCCCCTATATAAACCCCCTCACTCCCCTCAGTCGACCACCACCACTACGACCTAACCACCGCCGACCACAGCCCCGTTCTTCCCCAAACCCTAAGCCCCAAACCCTAACTCCGGCCACCTACCCAGTGCAGCCCCTACGACGACTGTCACCGCCCCTAACCACCGCCGACGTGTTCGTCCCGACGAGTGGAGCCCAGCGCCACCCGAGCGCCACCGCCCCGACCACTCCTCCGCCGTCCACGGCCTACGAAACCCTCCCCAATCACCGGACACGTAAGTTGCAGCACTGAATCGTGTCATACGTGTCTCGAATCCACGTATGTGGTTCGCTAGGACACGGGGACCCTAGTCCAGTTCTTGGACACGTAGATCGATGCTCGTGCGTGTCGTGCATAGCACGGACACGTAGACTCTGTGTCCCAAACTGTCAGGACACAGAGTGATATTTCGGGCTACTGTTATAATCTAACTTAAACCTAAATAAAATAAACAGAATCCTAACTCTAACACACGAGCGGGCTGACCCCCTGGCCAGCCCGACCGAGTCTAAGAACTCGGCTCAGTGGCCCGAGTTCGAATCCCCCCTTCTTCTGTGCTATTGTTTCTTTTTCTTTTTCCTTTTTGTTTTTGTTTTTATTATTTATATATATATATATTTATATATATATTTTATATTTAGTACTTTATTATATTATATAAGTACTTTATTATATTATATAAGTGTATATATATATATATTTTTTTTTAAGTATATATATATATATATATATATATATATATATATAAAAAATATATATATATATATAATATATATATATATATAAAAAAAAAAAATATGTTCATGTGTATATATAAAAAAAAAAATATATATATATATATATATAAAAAAAAAAATATATAAATATATAAAAAAAATATATATATATATAAAAAAAAAATATATAAAAAAAAAAAAATATATAAAAAAAAAAAAAAAAAAAAAATATATATATATATATATATATATATATATATATATATATATGTATATATGTAAATATGTTCATGTGTATATATATATTATTGTATATATACTATTATATATATGTATACAATATTTGTATATATATATATATTTTATAGTTAAGTATTTTCTTATATATATATATATGTTTTTTTTTACATATGTATGTATATATCCCTTATGTAAATATCTATATATTTATATGTATATATAAATATTGTAGATATACATTTTGTATATGTATTTCACTCTACCTAGTGTAAATTATTATTAAGTAAATATACTTGTCATATTTTTAGGACTACTATGTATAATTTTACCTTATTAAAATATTAATATTTATTTTGCACTTTTACCACTTTGTATTTTTGGGTGTATTTAAATTACTGCAACCATTTGGTGTCCAAGCCTAGCACAAGTTTTTGGGCCCAAATGTGTTTTCACACATTCAAAACCTATACAAGTCATATTGGACTTGATTCATGGCCTTGGATCCTGTATTTGAACTTTGGTTAAAATTATATACATGGACAAAATACGCCGATAATTAATTATTTAATTTCAATTGTGTGCAATGCTGTTTTTGAATTTCTAAAAATAGTTTAATTGTTGTTAAAATTCTGGAAAAAATAGTATTTAGATACTATGTTAATTTAGCTAATTTAGTATAATTTTTACAGTATTTAACTTGCAGTTTTGCCACTGTTTTGACATATGAAACCAGAACTTATTTTCTAAGTACTTTGGAGAACTGATTTTTATAAAATACTTGTACTGGTTAATAAATTCCAGAAAAATTATAATAAATTTCTATAATTAACAAATATCATTGTGGTACTTTATTTTTTGTAAAACTAAGTTTTTTGTCTATCTCAAAAATTGTTGGAACACAATGTCTATTTGATTTATTTATTGAATAATTACGACTTGCAACTTTTGTGCTATTTTGAGTTTTAGCCGTATTGAACCTCACACCTCACTAGTGTAAAGACCCTAGAAAGTTAGTTATAGTAGTGTGTCACCCCACACTGGTCTCCTATGCTAAAGTCATCATTTTGGCTAGGTACCCAGTCACAAGTCGTGTTGCACCAATTAGTGTCTTAGTGTTTTAGCTTAGTGTAAAAACTAAGTTTATGTATTTATTTCTACAGTGACGAGTTACTAGACATCTATAGCACTTTTATCGCAGCTTGCTTTGCTTTGCTTTGCTAGAGGCAAGTACTTTCTACAAACTTTATATACTGTTACATAAATGAACTGTAAATCCAACCATGTTAAATGCTGATCCTTGGGGTAGCAAGTTAAAATGTCATATGTTGTACTTTCCATTTCTACCATGCTTAGAACAGTCTTTATGTATCTCTCACATATTTAGAATATGGGTTATGGGGAAACTGACAGTTGAGTACGTGATCATGCCCTCCCTATAGTAGCGAGCGAGGTCGCATTTTATATGCATACCTTGCCGTAGGCCATTATCCCGTATTTTTGTACGGATGTACACCTATGCTTGTTAACTTGTACGTATGTATATTTTATTTACATGTACCATATTATATTGTACACCTATTGACAATCACGTACCTGCTACAGTTTTAAACATTATATATACATCTGTCTTTATGACATATGTATCTTTGCCATGATAGACTATGTGATGCCATGTTTCTAGTTATTTCCTCTTATATTCATTTCCATGTTTCATATGCTAGTTTGTTAGTTTCAGTACTTGCTCCCGTCCTGACAGGATAACGTTGTAGGTATCCTTACTGAGGAGGAGTTACTCTGCGACTCGTATTATGGAGATACTGCCGAGGACCCGGCTTTGCTTTACGAAGATGTTCCTACGGGAAAACACGTCTAGTTTGCATAGCTGCTTGGGATATTTAGTGTAGTCATGTATTAGACTACGTGTTTTGTAACTGGACATATATCCAGTTTTACATTTCAGACTTGTACTTGGATATTTTACTATATGAGACGACTTTTGTGTTTGAAGCATTTATGACTTTTATTCACTTATAGAACTGTTAGCACATTTAGTCTTATCTTGTTATCTCTAGAACAGCTTACTGCATTTTATCCCAAATGCAGGCTGGACATGACTCGGCCCGGCCCAACAATTTGGATAGCGGGTCGTGACATGTTTTAGTGGTGGCCCATGCAGGTCCTGGACTAAATTGTTTGGTTACGTTATTGTACCAAGCATGCCTGCAATTAGGAACTTAAGGTGATTAGACAACATTAGGAATGACGCTTAAAACATCTAGAGGAATGCTAGGATTGCAACATAGGAAATACATCACATGCTTGCTATTATAATTAGATTTTTTTGTCTATGATTGCTTACTTTAACAAGTCCTTATAAGTCCTTTTTATTGTAATTAGATGGTGCTTACTCGTTCATCCCAGTATGTCACACCTGAAAATGGTACACTCTATATCCAGTCAGCTGACCAGTTGACTGATATACCCCCATCTCCACCTACCATATACCCCCACTCCACAGATCCACAAACCCAGATGCCTCTACCACCTTCCATATCACAGGCCCAGCAGGACCCAATACTTCCACCACCCCCTAGCACTATACCTACCCAGGCTTCCGTCACACTCGACGGGAACCAGCTGCTCACTCTGATTCAGGGGTTCCTAACAACCCATCAGGAGCAGACTACCCAACTCCGCCAGAGCATGGAGCATTCTGAAGAACGTACCGTGGTCCCACCACCTGTAGAGCCACGGCAGAGAGCGGGGACGATCAAGGACTTCATGGGTCTGAATCCCAAGGAGTTCTCAGGGACTGAGAGCATAGTAGTAGTAGATGACTGGCTAGACTCGGTAGAGATGAAGCTCCTTGGAGTTAGGATGCCGGGTGACCTCCAGGTCGTGGCAGTAGGATTTTTGCTGATAGACTTGGCAGGAGTTTGGTTCCAAAATGAGCCATTGTTTGCGAGAGGGAGGGCCACTTGGGATCAGTTCAAGACCCAGTTCAAGAAGAAATTCTTCTTGACCACTGCTAAAGTAGCCATGGGGCTACGATTCCAGAACATCCAGCAGGGGAACCGTTCTGTTGACGAGTATACGGCAGAGTTTAGTCGCCTGAGCCGTTTCGCTCCTAGTCTGGTTGCAGATCCAGAGGAGATGACCCGTAGGTTTTGCCATGGTCTAGTTCCAGACATCGACATTCTTATAGTGGCGAACGGTACGACTGACTATTACCAGAGCCTAGAGTTGGCCCGGAGCATTGAGGAGCGTCTTCTGTCTTGCAAGAGGCCGGCTTCTGTACACCTCGAGGGACCGTCCAAGCGTCAGGCTTTCCAGCAGAGAGCACCGACGCCACACCAGTAGACTTACCGTCCCCCTACATCACATCACCCGACCCCGCCAGTTAGAGCCCCGGGACCCCGATACCAGCAGAGGGGAGCTATATGTTCTTTCTGCGGAAGACTAGGGCACGACAACTCCATCTACAGGAAGAGGTTGAAGCAGTGCTTAGTTTGTGGGTCTGCCACCCATCAGATTCGGGACTGCCCAGCAGCCAAGGGACCTAGAGGACCGCTTTCGACTCAGTAGCAGAGGTTTGGGCAGCATCTGCAGCAGCAGAAGGGACCTCAGGGGAAGGTTTATAGTCTAGCTCTCGAGCCGAAGCCGAAGCAGGTTTCGGAGCCAGATTACTTAGCTGATGTCATCACAGGTCATGTTTATTTGCATACTTTTCTAGCTCTATGCTTATTTGATTCGGGTGCATCTCATAGCTTTCTATTATTAGAGTTTATGCATAAACACCATCTAGTAGCTACACCTACTGCGAAGATTAGTAGAGTGATGATGGAAGGAGGACCAGTGCCTATTAGAGCTATCTATAGATGTTCTATTTTTATAGCCGGGAGAGAGTTCAGGGGACGATTCTTTGTGATGCCACTCCCCGGTTATGATATCATATTGGGGATGGACTGGCTTAGCTATGCCCATGCATCTATAGATTGTCATGAGGGTAGTATTTTG
Organism: Iris pallida; assembly: GCA_029216955.1. NCBI lineage: Eukaryota > Viridiplantae > Streptophyta > Magnoliopsida > Asparagales > Iridaceae > Iris > Iris pallida. The sequence goes on along the minus strand of JANAVB010017197.1, from coordinate 4,384,543 downwards.
TTCAGTCTCCCAGGCACAGCACCATTCAGTGTCAGGAGGACAGGGCCGGAGATCAGCCTAGAGCCGAACTATTGCGCAACAGTTGGGGACGTAGCACCGCCACACCCTATCATTAGGGAGTTTATGGATGTATTCCCAGAGGATCTTCCAGGACTTCTTCCTGACAGAGATGTGGAGTTCACTATAGATTTAGTGCCGGGTTCATCACCAGTATCTCGGGCTTGCTATAGAGTGAATCCCGAGAAGGCCGTAGAGATGAAAGAGCAGATTGATGACATGTTGAAAAAGGATTTCATTCGATCTAGTGCTTCTTCATGGGGAGCGCCAGTGCTCTTTGTGCCTAAAAAAGATGGTACAGTCCGGTTGTGTATTGACTACCGGGCGTTGAATGCCATCACCATCAAGAACAAATATCCTCTGCCCAGGATAGATGATTTGTTCGACCAGTTGAGTGGGGCGAACGTGTTTTCCAGGATAGACTTGAGATCCGGGTACCACCAGGTGAAGGTTAGGGCAGCAGACATCCAGAAGACGGCGTTCAACACGAAGTACGGGCAGTACGAGTTTCTGGTGATGCCATTTGGTCTCACAAATATGCCAGCTGTCTTTATGAATTTGATGAATAAGACATTTCACCAGTATCTGGATAAGTTCGTCGTAGTGTTTATCGACGACATCCTGATATACTCGAAGACGCTGGAGGAGCATGTAGAGCACTTACGGATAGTTTTAGGAATTCTGAGGCAGGAGAGATTGTTTTTCAAATTGTCGAAGTGCGAGTTCTTTTTAGACCGAGTGGAGTTTCTCGGCCATGTAGTTACTGGAGATAGAATCTCGGAGGATCCCAGGAAGATTGCTGCAGTTGAGACATGAAAGGCTCCGACGTCAGTTTCAGAGATCAGGGGCTTTCTGGGTTTAGCAGGCTATTATAGAAAGTTCGTCCAGGACTTTGCTAGGATAGCTGAACCCATGACGAAGCTGACGCGGAAGGACGCAGAGTACATTTGGTCAGAGGACTGCTAGGCAGCATTTGAGGAGCTGAAGAGGAGGCTGACGACCGCTCCAGTTTTGACTTTACTTTCAGGTTCTGGAGGTTTCACCTTTTACAGCGATACTTCTGGGAAGGGGCTAGGATGTGTCCTACAGCAGCATGGAAAAGTGATTGCTTATGTATCTAGGTAATTGCGGACTCATGAGCGAAATTATCCTACCCATGACCTAGAGTTAGCTGCGGTGATCTTTGCACTCAAGTTATGGAAACATTACTTATACGGAGAGCGTATGGAAATCTTTACTGACCACAAAAGCTTGGAGTATGTGTTCACGCAGAAAGAGCTGAACATAAGGCAAAGACGATGGTTGGAGTTGATGAAAGACTTCGATATCGATTTACAGTATCACCCCGGAAAGACAAATGTGGTGGCGGATACGCTGAGCAGGCATCCGATGGTATGGTATCTGATGATAGATCGGCGTTTGCGTGAGGATCTGGAGAAGCTCGGTATCGAACTAGTTCGGCCAGGATCAGTGATACAGATGATGGCGCTTGACATTCAGTCAGGTTTGATGGAGCAGATCCGGGAGGCACAGTCTACAGATGAGAGCCTTCGCAGACTTCGAGCCCAGGCTTTAGCTGAATTGCTGGATGACTTCACTATAGCAGAGGATGGATCCTTGAGGCATGGCAGCCGATTGTACGTGTCGAAGGGAGAGCTGGTTGAGGCAGTCTTGCAGGAGGTGCACCAATCGAGATATTCTATTCACCCTGGTGCTAACAGGATGTACCGTGACTTGCGAAAACATCTTTGGTGGCACGGAATGAAGAGGGATGTATCATGTTTCATCTCGAGATGCCTTGTTTGCCAGCAGGTTAAGGCAGAGCGCCAGAGGCCAGCTGGTTTGTTGCAGCCGTTACCCATTCCCAAGTGGAAGTGGAAACATATTACGATGGACTTCGTCTCAGGGCTTCCTCGTTCCCAAGGAGGGAAAGATACCATTTGGGTCATCGTGGACATGCTAACGAAGTGTGTGCACTTCATACCCTTCAAGGTGGGGCTTTCTACCGAGAAGTTGGCAGAGCTATACATGCAGCAGATAGTTCGCCTACACGGAGTGCCAGTGAGCATCGTGTCGGACAGAGACAGCAGATTCACGTCCCACTACTGGAGGAGCTTGCAGGAGGAGTTGGGCAGTAGGCTCAAGTTCAGTACGGCGTACCACCCGTAGACAGATGGGCAGTCCGAGAGGACGATACAGACACTGGAGGATATGCTGAGGACCTGCATGCTAGACTTCGGAGGATCATGGAAGAGCCATCTGCACTTGGTAGAGTTTTCATACAACAACAGCTACCAAGCCAGTATCGGTATGTCTCCTTTCGAGGCGCTTTATGGACGACGATGCCGCACACCGCTCTTTTGGGATGATATTGGAGACAGAGTTATGCTTGGGCCAGAGATGATCACGGATGCAGCAGAGAAAGTCAGGATGATCAGAGACAGGCTCAGAGTAGCTCAGGACAGGCAGAAACACTGGGCTGATGCTAGTCGCAGGCCGATGGAGTTCGCAGACGATGATATGGTGCTAGTGAAGATATCACCTACTAGAGGAACGATCTGGTTCGGACGAGGAGGGAAGCTGAGCCCCAGATACATCGGGCCGTTCGAGATACTTTGCAGGATCGGAGAGATAGCTTACAAGGTTGCACTTCTACCCAACCTAGCAGGAGTTCACAATGTCTTTCACATATCTCAGCTGAGGAGATATGTTCCAGAGCCCAGTCATTTGCTAGATCATTCAGAGTTGGAGGTCGGACCGAGCCTTACAGTTTCTGAGCAGCCAGTGAAGATATTAGACAGGAGAGAGAAGAGGCTGTGGAACAAGGTTATACCCTTAGTACGAGTAGCTTGGAGCCGTCACTCTCCGGGTGAATCTACTTGGGAGAGGGAGTCGGACATGAGGGAGAACCACCCGTTCCCGCTTGATACCTTAGAGGTTAGTTTCGATCATAGCCTTAGTCATTTGTTGCATTGCTTGCTATGTTAGAATATTATAGGGTCTTCAATCCTTGTGAATTTCGAGGACGAAATTTTTCAAGGAGGGAAGACTTGTGAGCCCCTATTTTTTAAAATTTATTTAATTAGTGTTAATTAATTATTAATGTCATATTTAGCCTTAAAAATATTTATTATGATTTTTAGGAATTTTTCTAGAATTTTTAAATAAATTTTAAATAAGTTTTAAATACAAAAATATTATTTTGCAATTAATTAAAAAGTTTTAATATCATTTTGTAATAATTAGAATTGTTTTAATATAGTTTTGTAATTTATTAAATTGTTTTAATTATAGTTTGTAATAATTAGAATTGTTACAAATGCAGTTTGTAATTAATCAATTATTTTAAGTGTGTAATGCAAATTTTGTATTTACATTTAGTAACTGTTAGGACCATTGTGTAATAACCTAAACTAGGGGGGACCTAAACGCTAAATCCTAATCTACCCACCCCCGACGACCCGACTGCCCGAAGACCGCCAGCGCGACTGCCCCCGCCATTTTCGGCCAGCGCACGCCCCCCCCGACCGACTCGACCCCCTATATAAACCCCCTCACTCCCCTCAGTCGACCACCACCACTACGACCTAACCACCACCGACCACAGCCCCGTTCTTCCCCAAACCCTAAGCCCCAAACCCTAACTCCGGCCATCTACCCAGTGCAGCCCCTACGACGACTGTCACCGCCCCTAACCACCGCCGACGTATTCGCCCCGACGAGTGGAGCCCAGCGCCACCCGAGCGCCACCTCCCCGACCACTCCTCCGCCGTCCACGGCCTTCGAAACCCTCCCCAATCACCGGACACGTAAGTTGCAGCACTGAATCGTGTCGTACGTGTCTCAAATCCATGTATGTGGTTCGCCAGGACACGGGGACCCTAGTCCAGTGCTTGGACGCGTAGATCGATTCTCGTACGTGTCGTGCATAGCACGGACACGTAGACTCTGTGTCCCAAACTGTCAGAACACAGAGTGATATTTCGGGCTACTGTTATAATCTAACTTAAACCTAAATAAAATAAACAGAATCCTAACTCTAACACACGAGCGGGCCGACCCCTTGGCCAGCCCGACCGAGTCTAAGAACTCGGCTCAGTGGCCCGAGTTCGAATCCCCCCTTCTTCTGTGCTGTTGTTTCTTTTTCTTTTTCCTTTTTGTTTTTCTTTTTATTATTTATATATATATGTATACATGTATTTGTATATATATATGTATTATTATATATACTGTATATATGCAGTATTTATATATATATATATATTTTATATTTAGTACTTTATTATATTATATAAGTGTGTGTATATATATATATATATATGTATCTATGTATATATATGTATATATGTAAATATGTTCATGTGTATATATATATTATTGTATATATACTATTATATATATGTATACAATATTTGTATATATATATATATTATAGTTAAGTATTTTCTTATATATATATATGTATTTTTTTTACATATGTATGTATATATCCCTTATGTAAATATCTATATATTTATATGTATATATAAATATTGTAGATATACATTTTGTATATGTATTTCACTCTACCTAGTGTAAATTATTATTAAGTAAATATACTTGTCATATTTTTAGGACTACTATGTATAATTTTACCTTATTAAAATATTAATATTAATTTTGCACTTTTACCACTTTGTATTTTTGGGTGTATTTAAATTACTGCAACCATTTGGTGTCCAAGCCTAGCATGGATTTTTGGGTCCAAATGTGTTTTCACACATTCAAGACCTGTACAAGTCATATTGGACTTGATTCATGGCCTTGGATCCTGTATTTGAACTTTGGTTCAAATTATATACATGGACAAAGTACGCAGATAATTAATTATTTAATTTCAATTGTGTGCAATGCTGTTTTTGAATTTCTAAAAATACTTTAATTGCTGTTAAAATTCTAGAAAAAATAATATTTAGATACTATGTTAATTTAGCTAATTTAGTATAATTTTTACAGTATTTAACTTGCAGTTTTGCCATTATTTTGACATATGAAACCAGAACTCATTTTTTGAGTACTTTGGAGAACTGATTTTTATAAAATACTTGTACTGGTTAATAAATTCCAAAAAAAATTATAATAAATTTCTATAATTAACAAAGATCATTTTGGTACTTTATTTTTTGTAAAAATAAGCTTTTTATCTATCTCAAAAATTATTGGAACACAATGTCCATTTGATTTATTTATTGAATAATTATGACTTGCAACTTTTGTGCTATTTTGAGTTTTAGCCGTATTGAACCTCACCCCTCACTAGTGTAAAGACCCTAGAAAGTTAGTTATAGTAGTGTGTCACCCCACACTGGTCTCCTATGCTAAAGTCATCATTTTGGCTAGGTACCCAGTCACAAGTCGTATTGCACCAATTAGTGTCTTAGTGTTTTAGCTTAGTGTAAAAACTAAGTTTATGTATTTATTTCTACAGTGACGAGTTACCAGACATCTATAGCACTTTTATCGTAGCTTGCTTTGCTTTGCTTTGCTAGAGCCAAGTACTTTCTACAAACTTTACATACTGTTACATAAATGAACTGCAAATCCAACCATGTTAAATGCTGATCCTTGGAGTAGCAAGTTAAAATGTCACATGTTGTACTTTCTATTACTACCATGCTTAGAAAAGTCTTTATGTATGTCTCACATGATTAGAATATGGGTTATAGGGAAACTGATAGTCGAGTACATGATCATGCCTCCCTATAGTAGCGAGCGAGGTCGTATTTATATGCATACCTTGCCGCAGGCCATTATCCCACATTTCTGTACGGATGTACACCTATGCTTGTTAACTTGTACGTATGTACATTTTACTTACATGTACCACAGTACATTGTACACCTATTGACGATCACGTACCTGCTACAGTTTTAAACATTATATATACATCTGTCTTTATGACATATGTATCTTTGCCATGATAGACTAAGTGATGCTATGTTTCCAGTTATTTTCTCTTATGTTCATTTCCATGTTTCATATGCTAGTTTGTTAGTTTCAGTACTTGCTCCCGTCCTGACAGGATAACGTTGTAGGTATTCTTACTGAGGAGGAGTTACTCTTCGACTCGTATTATGGAGATACTGCCGAGGACCCGACTTTGCTTTACGATGATGTTCCTGCGGGGAAACTCGTCTAGTTTGTATAGCTGCTTGGAATATTTAGTGTAGTCATGTATTAGACTATGTGTTTTGTAACTGGACATGTATCCAGTTTTACATTTTAGACTTGTACTTGGACATTTTACTATATGAGACGACTTTTGTGTTTGGAGCATTTATGACTTTTATTCACTTATAGAACTGTTAGCACATTTAGTCTTATCTTGTTATCTCTAGAACACTTACTACATTTTATCCCAAACGCAGGCTGGACATGACTCGGCCCGGCCCAACAATTTGGGTAGCGAGTCGTGACAATTCCAAATGCATTCGCGCAGATAGCCGCCATTTTGCCGACATCTATATGAACACGGGTCGCTGGCATGACAAGCCATCCTGGACTCATAGCTGGCGTATAGGATGGTCCGGTCAAAGCAGGTAGCGAGCCCCAATGACCGTCCACCGAATACCTGTTGCCTCTACCTGGCACAGCTATCCCGGTTTCCTCCTAGACCGAATCGGTCCTGAGGCCCCAGGTTGTCGATCCGAGGAAACCTTTTTTTCCTTGTACAAGTTGTCCATGACCATGCAAGACTCGATACAAACTGACTTCTCACACAGTCATTCCTCTTCCAATGTTACCATTATATCAAAACCAAGTTCAAGACTTCTATCCTTGAGACCCCTCGACGATCCACGGTCGCGAGCATTCTTTCCTTGTTACCCTATCATTTGGTTCAACTCATGAACGCCTATTTGATAGTCCTTTCTCAAAACTCACTTTGAATCAATTGTAGTCCTTGCCTTAAATACTAAGTCCATGCATCGTGTCTCAAGCCAATCGTGCTCTACGCGACACTCCTGTCCAAGTCGATGGACCTTGAGATCGTGGGACTACTTAACTTTGACAAACCGCAAAAGAGCGGGACGGTACTTGTAATGACTTAGGTCGACCGTCATAATTTTGCCTAACTTAACTTCGCAATAACTTAACGAGCAAAGGCTGCGTCAAGCTTTGTCTTTACGGATCGTGCCATGCACGCATTCGACTTCGAATGACCAAGTCACTCGGGTGCCTAGACTTAGGTCACAAGTCGCTCAATGCAACTTAACTCATAAGCAAGCCAAGGCTATGCCAAGCCTTGGACGATGGGACCGTGCATGCTTTATGAAGCATTCATGCGGGCGACGCCTATGACTTAGGCTACGATCATAACTTCGCCTACTCAACCAACTTTTCTTCTTCTAAGTCACGAGACGAAGGATCGATTGTCATTTTCAAAACACGTCTTGCACCAACTCTAAGCCGACCGTTGGACCTTTCCATATTCTATCTCAATTCGACCCGTCGGGATTACTCCCTTTAGCTATGTGGATTCATCTCTTTTATTATTAAGCCTACTTGTGCAAGTTAAAAACATGCAATTTATTATGTGAAGGCAAAGATGAGGCGAGTTCACCGAAACTACCCCACCTGAGCGTACGATCGCCTCGACCGAGCGATTTCTTCGAGTCACCGTTGTAAGGCCAAGTCCGAACACCGTCGGCGTTTCGATTCCTTCGATTGACTGAGCGGGACGGGGCACTACACTACCCACTAGACTACACACACACACACACACACAGATATATATATATATATATATATATATATATATATATATATATATAGGGAGAATTGGTTTTGGTAGGCAATTATGAGTATTGGTTATCTGACGTTTTCTATTCGGAGTTTTTCATTTCACATAGGAAAACAACAAAAACATTAAAAATTCGAAAACTAGAAAATATTTACTACTTGACATAATTTTTATATTATTTTTTATAACTTACTTTAAGATGCGATATACACAATAGATAGATAATACTATAAAATAATATTAAGCGGGATATATGTTATAAACTTACAAAAATACAGCTTTAACAATTGTAATGGTTATAATGTGTAGGTAGGGATGTCGACCCACTGAAGCATGTCGGTGTTTGGTACAACTTAAGATGCATATAAATAAAAAATTAGCAGTAAATTACACCTTTGTTAATTCTTATTTCAGAATTTTATTTTTGTTAGATTATGTATCAATTATGTACTGCTTGGGTTCGATAGTTGGCATAAAGCCTTGCTGACCTAGTTTTGAAGATATTTTTAATCACATGTTATTATTTTAGCAGCCATTACTTAAACATTTATATTTGAAAAATATATTTCTTTCTTCTCTTGTACTGATAACACTGCAACCAGCTAGATTTACAATAGCATATTGTGAGCTCTCTTCCTCACAACTACAAAGAGGACAAATGGGATTTACCATAATTCTTCTTCTAGCTAGATTTACCTCGTGTCATTAGGAGTATGTCATGACAAAATCTCCAAACAAATACTAATTTATTTTGAGCCAACATATACTAACTACAAGAAATATAATTCTTCTTGACGGTTTATTTCTTGACGGTTATGCTAAACCGTCAAGAAAAGCTATTATCTTGATGATTTTTAGGAATACATCATGAAAACATCTATTTTATAGCTATTTAGCTAAACTTTATCATAATAGTTGATGGTTTTAGAGGAACCGTCAAGAAACGCTATTTTATTTATTGACGATTTGATGATAACCGTTAACTGATGCATATGGAAAAAATATGTAATTTTTTCAACTGAGATTATAGTAATTGTCTGGAAAAAAAATTTTGACAGTTGGTGGTTCATTTTGATCGAGGAACCCAGATTGATAGCAAACCCTCTCCCTCTCGAGAAAGCCCTCTCCGTCCACTAAGCAAAATCTATTTCTCGGCTCTTGAGAAAACCCTCTCCCTCGCCACTCCCCAGCGGATCCCTATCCCCCATCTTCCTTAGAAAAACCCTCTCCTTCACCACTCCACCGGTGGCCTACGAGGCCCTCTCCCTCAGCAAAATATTTAATATGTGGCAACTTCGATTTTCACCATGTGGATAATATCTTAGATTTCTTCTTTGTAATTCGATTCTATGCTCATGCAACTAAGGGTTAACATCCATTTCAACTAAGGGTTTATTTTGTGCTATGCAATTAAGGGTTTTTTTATCGAGAATTTTTGTCCATGCGATAAAAGAAACTTAGTTTTATGTTCATGAACTTGAAGATTTGCAAACTTCTTTTCTCATAGATTCTTCGTCAAAATTCCATCTGCCATAATCAATACATATTATGTTGTTGGTGGATTTTTATGTGGATAACACATATTGATGACTTCAATATTACTGGAATATTGCACTTTGTTTGATGTTTGGATAACACATGTTGATGACTCTTCATGTTTATATGGATAACATATGTTGATGGCATACAACATTACTATCGAAATAGTGCATTTCTAAATTTATATTTATGTTGGTTCGTGATTCATTTAGGCTATGATTCATTAGACTTTGTTGCATAATGTCTAAACAAAGCAGGAATATGTTGTAGGATGATATCATTTAGCAGTTCTTTCAATATCTTATTTTTTCATAGTTTAGAATGATATCTGTAAGCCCCCTGGATTTTAGAGTTATTTTTTACATTTATTTTTATTAATTTTTATTTAGTTAGTTATTAATAGATATTTTTCCTCTAGTATTTATGATCATAAAATATACTCTTCCGTAGCTTTGAGTGTTGGAGCACAAGAAATGTCAAACTCTAGAAACTTTTTTCATGAGTTTTGACCTAAACAAGTTTATCTTCGAATTAGTACATCATGTCCCACTTAAATATGTCTTCTTGTATTCTATTTGCTTCGAATAAATTCAGGGTCAATTTAGGCCAAGAAGTTATCTACCGTGAGACTTGTCGTAACTTTCAACGTGAATTCGGGACTCGACAACGATCCAACCTAAACGACCCACTATATGATTTCGACTATTTTTTAGCCTACTACACACATGGCTAGGGTATCCCACTCAATCGAGGCCCCATGTACTATTTAAATTCAAATGGCACATGATACCACTTTTGTGACTTTTTAAGCATATTTCCAAATCGGGTAATTCTTCTTGAGCCTAAACTTGTCTAATAAGTCGTAGATGACTTTTTAGGTTCATCGCCACATAGATAGGGCCATCCTAGATTTTTATTTCAGATTTTTGGAGACTTTAATTTGGTCAAACCTACCAGGGAAACTCAATCAATGCAAGTTTCTAAATTTAGAAACTTGTATCGTCAATCTCTCTGGTATATGGTTTCCAAAACCCATCAATACTCAACCCTACCCACACAAGAATAGCCCATAACTGACCCCCTAGCAACCCTCTATATAATACAATAACCTACCCAAAAACCCTCTCTACAACCCCTAACCCAACCCAACTCCATTGTCGCCAACCTGCTGCGCCAGACCAACCACCTCATCCCCGACGTGTCCAAGACCCCCCTCCACCTTTCCAAGGCCGACCATGATCGGAAACCACTCATATAGCTCGCAACAACCCGCACAAGACACCCTCAACTTGTAGTCCAAAAACACAACAGGTATATCCATCTTACGAATGTGTTTTCTCCACTTCTAGACATCAAAACTTCATGGGACCAAAAATGATGAGTTCCCCTATATGCCAACTACCTTTATATAAATTTTATGTCAAAATCTTTCTAGATTGGTCGGGGCACCCATTTTACCAATGCGTGCCTAGAACTGACACTGTTTGGTATATGGATGTTTTGATCTAGTCAGAATAACTTTTACTATTGATACATATACGAAAATGACCGTAATTCAATTATCTACAATCCCCTTCAAACACTTTTTTATAATTTTGCTAATTGGATGTGAAAATCTTCCTATCTTTGAAGGACAAAATTTTGCCATAAAACAAACTATCGACATTACCAAATTGTGAGTCCCAAATAATTTTGTATGCATCCAATGCTCCATATTATCTATCATCGGGTCATGATCATGAATATTTGATAATTAAATAATTAATTACCATTTATTTCAAAATATTTAAGCTATTTTATTTATGTAAGCCCACTTTATGAATTTTTTTAAAGTATTTTATATTTTTATTTGATTATGATTAATTCTATGATTATTGGGAGTCATGTCGAAGCTTGTAGGTAAGCTATAACCATCTTAAGGTCATATGACCTCTAGATAGCTTATATATGTATTATTTAGCTTTTTTCTATTTTTCTATAATTTTTGGATATTTTTAGATATTTATTTATGATGGTTTATATATTTTAAGTACTTCCAAGATTTTACTACAGGGTCAATTGGGGTTATTTTGTGACCTAGTATTTTATTAGGTTCTAGAGGGTTGGAATTAATTTTTATAATTTTCTAAAATTTTTAGGAATATTTAGGATTTTATTTGGATTTATTTGGCTCCATGTAAAACCCCTAAATATCTACTATATTTTAGTACTGATTTTTTTTTTGTATTTATACGTCGCATAGTCGTATTGTACGTCGCGTGAAAATTTGCATTTTTCGTATTACTCGTCGAGTGTGAATATGTGCGAGGTACATATTTTTTAGAAAAATAATTTTTGATTTTATTATCGGTGATGGTTTCAAAATAATATATATAATAATTATTTTTAATAAAATTTGTGAAAAGTATCTATCAAGGTTGCCAAAACCTATTATTTTAGTTATTTATAAAAGGCTATCTTATTTTAATAGTGGTAATTTAGAAAACTAGATTATGTGAATATTCTACTCGTGTAAAGCACATGAAAAAAAATTTCATGTATATTTTCAGAATTTATTTTTATTATTTATAATAATTTATTTAGCAAGAAGGTATTTTAAATATTTAAATATTTATGTTTACTTTTGAAATTATTTTTACCTAAATTTATTTAAAAGGTATTTTGAAGATATTTTCTACTAATATTTAAAATATATATTGGAATTTTCAAAATTAATTATTATATAAATTCTATAAAAAGATATTTTGTATTTATTTATGACAAATTAAATTGAAATTAGATTTATTGATTTAAATTAAATAGTTTAATTTAAATGTGTAATTTATCTATATTTAAATTGGATTTGGATTTAGATATGAATGTATTGGTTTAAATTTAATAGTAAAATTATCTATTTGGGTTTAAATAAATCCTAGTCTCTATCTATCAAGAATTTCTCAACCCTATAAATAGGGGAGCCTCCATATTGTTTTTCTCCACAATTGATCTCCACAAATATTCCACCACATGTGTTGTGCACCGTGTCCGTGTCCTCTGCTCCATCGTGTCAGCCGTGACGGCCTCGAATCCGACTCCGGGTGTCTTTTCAGTATTTTCCATCCTTTGCATTTACATTATATATGACCCTCTTCGTGTTTGACACACCCGGACACATCTCCATTCCAGTATCGAACACATCCCGACACCATTCCTAGTACATCTTCGACACCAAGCCCTAAAACCAGAATCTAGACGGCCATCCTCCTCGTCGGAATCCCGTCGCGGCCGCAAAAGCCGACGACTCCACCTCTCACTGCCATCCTCTCCACAAGAATCTACGGTAGCACCCGACCCCGTTGTCGCCTCTTCCACCCAACAACCATCACCGCGGCCAACTCCGAGCAATAACCACAGCCTGCCTCTGCCACAGCCCCTCGCCCAACCATCGACACCAACAGCCACGACGCCAAGACCGCAATGACTACGACGGCCGTCACCACATCCCCCATGACCACCGTGGCCACCATCACCATCCTTCTCGTCCTGCCTCTTTCGACCATCACCAGAACCACCAGTAACCACCGGCCGGAACCCCCATAAAAACTACCATCATCACAACCATCGCCCATTGCCATCAAACCCACTAAATTCCTAAAAAAATAAGTAAAACCCTAACCTGATCCCGACTCCATCGTCCGCCACGGTGAGCCACCCCTTCTGGCGAAGCCCCGTCGCGCGCCTCCCCGCAGGACGGCGAGCCCAGCCACGCTTGCGCCGCTGCCCTCCGTCGATGGCCGACCCGAGCTCGGCGAACCGCACACCGTCATCGTGACCGCCGTGGTCATTACACCTCCATCCAGATCTGATGTCCTCCGCGGCCGATCGGCCGCCTGTGAGGCCCCTCCGCGTGGTCGAGTATCCCTCTCCCTACCCGATCTCCTCTCCGTGTCTTCCACCACCGTGAGCCATCGTGCCTTGCTGCGACCCCCGAGCTTCCACAGCAGCGCCTCCCGATCCGCCGCTCAGATCTGAGGTGCCCACCCGCTCCGAAGCCTCCGTGCGCCTCAGCGCCGGCTTGTGAGCCCACTCCCCTACGATCTTCTCCCTCTCTCTTCCGACGACCAGAGCCCGAGCAGGCGACTCCACTGAGATCCTGTCGCCGTCTCCCGCTCTCCTCACCCTCTCGTTCTCTCTTTGTCTCTAAAAAAAAGAAAAAGTCAAGTAGATATTAATTATTATTATTATTATTATTTTATTAGTATAAATAGTTTATTAATTAAATATTAATTATTAGTGTAAACAATTTTATTAGTATATTAATTATTTTATTAAGTTTCTTTTATTTGTATAAACAGTTTTATTTGTATATTAATTATTATTAATTATTGTTACTGTTATTAGTATAAACAGTTTATGAATAGTAAACTTTTGATTTGTGATTATTATTAAATATTAAGATTATTATTATTGTTATGATTATTAACAAAGGTTTGCTAATTCGTTATACTTTTTATTATAAAAATATACTTATATAAGTAGCTCCAAAAATAGATGGTGAATAAAATGTATATTTACATTTACTTATTTTATAGGCCCATATGTTGACAAATATTAATTTTTAAAATTATATAGGCCCTAGTATAGATTTGTGTGTTTATATGTATAAATATTAATATATATTTTATTAGTATTATTACTACTATGGACAATATTATCATTAAATTTTTATTGTGATTACTAAATATTATTTTGAAAATTATATTATTAGTTATGTATTTTAAATAGACCTATTTACCTAAGTTTAACTTTAACAAAATTAGGCTTTTGTCTTAAAACTGGTTTTCTAAATTTGTAAATGTTATCAATAATTATTTTTAACTAATGAGAATATAGTTTTCTACCAATAATTTCATTTTTGACAAATTCAGGATTTTGCCTAAAAACGATTTCTATTTTTTAAGTATACATTTATCTAAAATTATTTTTCACTGTAAAATATAGCTTCAAGCATTATAACTATTTTTTTAAAATAGTATATATATTACTTTCACAAACTCTTCGACTATCGATTCTTGACCATACCAATCCCATTATTCCTATTCTCTCGTCAATTTCTGTATCTCTTTATCTTATTCCTAACTAAATTGGTTCTTCTGGACCCAACGAAACTGTCCGTGCCACCATCAGAGGTCACCTTGTGTAGTTGTTACCCGAAGCTATATGTTGTGCCACCATGAGCATCGCATCACACCAAGATCATCACCAGGCAAGTATACCTTGCTAATTAAATGTCATATTATTTATTTTTTGTATTATTTACTTTGTTTCATATTTGTTATTTTTAATTGTTATAAACTGCGCGTCTAAGCCACACTTGGGTGCAAGCGACTCTATTAGTCGTTTTACTTTACTATATGCATGTTAACTTAGTTTTAGCGGACTACCTTCTTGTTGGGGGATATCCTTATATCTCCTTGGGCTATGACACTCACACTACACGGTTTGAGACATTTTGCTAGGAGCATGACTTATGGACTAGCCATTTTTATTGTCGTGTGACGGTAGTTGTTCGTAACTGCTATGACTAGGGTATAGAGACTCAAGCAGTTATAAAACTGGACAGGTTATGGATATGACTTGAATAGTGTGGGAAATACTGGAGGATGACAGTCGCTAGTGCGTATGGAAATCCAAACAGGTAAACCACAGTCTCCGGATGGAACTGTGGCAATTTATATTTGCAGATGCCCTCTGACCTTTTGGACGTTACGGACGGATACGTATGACTGGATGCCAGTTGCGTACTTATAGCCTAAAATCTCACCCATGCGCATGAAATTTGTCCTCTAAATTGCACAATAGATGGTTAGCATTCCCTTTTGCATATTGGTATCTAGGAGAGTCTTGCATATTATTATTATTTTGACAGTTCATATTAGCTTGTTCTTCCTGTATCTTGCTACATCCCTCTGAGGACCTGGTTATTCCCCATGTGTGTGTTCATGTCTTCCATAGGTATTCTAGCCGGGATCGTGGTCTTCTCCATTTATTCGAAGATGACGTGACTTGGTTCCTCCTTGCTACGTCCACTTAGCCCTTTTATATATCAGGTACTTCTTCCTGTTTATTTTGGTTGATAGTGGATGTGTCTCCACCTAACATATTGTACCAAAACAATTCATTATATGATATCTTTTATTCCCTTATTTTGTGGATGAGATTAGTTAGTTGTGGTTTACTGTATTTTACAGCTTATGTACACATACAAGGCCTTGTACTTCGTATATATATAACTGGCATGTTTACGTACTTGATCCTACGTATTTTGGGACTTGGGCGTTATATGTTTTTGTGGTGGCCCATGCACGTCAAGATAAAATTGTTTGGTTATTTTATCGTAACAAGCAAGCCTGCTTATAGGATTAGAGTCTAGGATCTCATCCACATACTTGACCTCTCTCCTCGATTCCATTCTCAAACTCTCGCTTGATTCCTCGAGTTGCATCTTGTTTGATCCCTTCTATCGTGACTCGTGCCCTTCTTTCGTGCTTGATAGAGATTAATAAGGTAACCCATATTAGGTGAACATGACCCATTGTCCTATCACCCTACTTGTTTAACTCTTGTAAGTTGGGTAGAATGCCTTACGATCTAACCTTCCTTATGACCTTAACCAAGTCTTAGGTAAGTAAACAGTAGGACGACTGGATAGGCACCAACATAAGACATGACTAGATTCTTAAGAAGTTTGAACTAATTCCACTTCTTTCAATATTAATCGTGCCTATGTTTTTACTATTTTTGACTATCCTATGCTGCTAGTTAGCCTAAGTTTTGCAAGCTTATTCCCTTATCGAGCTTGATCATGACATATTTTATTGGGTGCGCACCCATTAACATATTGTCTATTCAGAACCGGTGCATGATGGTCTGATCAACCTAGTGCACTTTGGTTCGCCTTTCACATGATTATTCTACGCGGTTGAGATATAGTTAAACTTACCCCTTAGAATCTCATCCATGACTGCCTTGAAAATTCTTTTTGAAATTATTCGGTCGCCTTTGAACCACGTATTCGTATTTGATAATATCGTCTTTGATCTCTATATTGCTTTCGCCTTCACCTATTTTAGAAGGGCAAAGACGCTTATACTTGAATCTCCTCTAGCTGTCCTATCACTTATGACCATTACCACTCAATGTTACTATATTTTTGTCTTAAAATTTCTCGCCCTTTTTCCTCGATCCTAGGTTCATTATCGCAACTCTCTAATCATCCTTGCAACTTGAATTGTTCCCTTAATCATACTCCTAACCCATGTGACTATTATACGATCTTTTCAAAGGAATCACCAACTCTTGATCTCTAACTAATTTACCTTCGTTCCTCAAACCTTATAGTTTTCGAACGTTGACTAGCGACCCTTAACTATCCTCTAACCATACCCGTGAATTTTTCTATGATCTAGATCACGATTTCCTACGGCGTATTTTGTTGAACGTTATAATTGATTGTTCTCCATCGATACCCGATTGTGTTTTCTCACCCCCACCTATACTTAATTTCGAGGACGAAATTCTTGTAAGTTGGGTAGGATGTAAAACCCCTAAATTTCTACTATATTTTAGTAATGATTTTTTTTTGTATTTATATGTCGCATAGTCGTATTGTACGTCGTGCAAAAATTTGTGTTTTTCGTATTACTCATCGAGTGCGAATATGTGCGAGTTACATATTTTTTAGAAAAATAATTTTTGATTTTATTATCGGTGATGGTTTCAAAATAATATATATAATAATTATTTTTAATAAAAGTTGTGAAAAGTATCTATCAAGGTTGCCAAAAATTATTATTTTAGTTATTTATAAAAGGCTACCTTATTTTAATAGTGGTAATTTAGAAAACTAGATTATGTGAATATTCTACTCGTGTAAAGCACATGAAAAAAAATTTCATGTATATTTTCAAATTTTATTTTTATTATTTATAATAATTTATTTAGCAAGAAGGTATTTTAAATATTTATGTTTATTTTCAAAATTATTTTTACCTAAATTTATTTAAAATGTATTTTGAAGATATTTCCTACTAATATTTAAAATATATATTAGAATTTTTGAAATTAATTATTATATAAATTCTATAAAAAGATATTTTGGATTTATTTATGATAAATTAAATTATGATTAGATTTATTGATTTAAATTAAATAGTTTAATTTAAATATGTAATTTATCTATATTTAAATTGGATTTGGATTTAGATATGAATGTATTGGTTTAAATTTAATAGTAAAATTATCTATTTGGGTTTAAATAAATCCTAGTCTCTATCTATCAAGAATTCCTCAACCCTATAAATAGGGGAGCCTCCATATTGTTTTTCTCCACAACCGATCTCCACAAATATTCCACCACATGTGTTGTGCACCGTGTCCGTGTCCTCTGCTCCATCGTGTCAGCCGTAACGTCCTCGGATCCGACTCAGGGTGTCTTTTGAGTATTTTCCATCCTTTATATTTACATTATATATGACCCTCTTCGTGTCCGACATACCCGGACACT
Source organism: Iris pallida (assembly GCA_029216955.1). Lineage (NCBI taxonomy): Eukaryota > Viridiplantae > Streptophyta > Magnoliopsida > Asparagales > Iridaceae > Iris > Iris pallida. The sequence goes on along the minus strand of JANAVB010017197.1, from coordinate 4,366,622 downwards.
CTCCATTCCAGTGTCGGACACATCCCATTACCATTCCCAGTACATCTTCGACACCAAGCCCTAAAACCTGACTCTAGACGGCCATCCTCCTCGTCGGAATCCCGTCGCGGCCGCAAAAGCCGACGACTCCACCTCTCACTGCCCTCCTCCACGCAAGAACCCACGGTAGCACCCGACCTTGTTGTCGCCTTTTCCACCCAAAAACCATCACCGCGGCCAACTTCGGCCAATAACCACAGCCTGCCTCTGCCACAACCCCTCGTCCAATCGTCGACACCCACAGCCACCACGCCAAGACCGCCACGACTGCCACGACCGTCACCACATCCCCCATAACCACCGTGGCCACCATCACCATCCTCCTCGTCCTGCCTCCTTAGACCATCACCAGAACCACCAGCAACCACCGGCCGGAACCCCCGCAAAAACCACCATCATCACCACCATCGCCCGTTGCCATCAAACCCACCAAATTCTAAAAAAACAAGTAAAACCCTAACCTGATCCCGACCCCTTCATCCGCCATGGTGAGCCGTCCCTTTAGGCGAAGCCCCGTCGCGCGCCTCCCTGCAGGATGGCGAGCCCAGCTGCGCTTGCGCCTCTGGCCGACCCGACCTCGGTGAACCGCACACGATCACCGCGACCGCCGTGGTCAATACACCTCCACCTAGATCTGCTGTCCTCTGCGGCCGATCATCCGTCGGTGAGGGCCCTCCGCGTGGCCGAGCATCCCTCTCCCTACCCGATCTCCTCTCCGTGCCTTCCACCACTGTGAGCCACTGCGCCTTGCCGCGACCCCCGAGCTTCTACGGCAGCGCCTCCCGATCCACTGCTCAGATCTGAAGCGCCCAACCGCTCCGGAGCCTCTGTGCGCCTCAGCGTCGGCTTGTGAGCCTACTCCCCTCCGATCTTCTCCCTCTCTCTTCTGATGACCGGAGCCCGAGCCGGCGACTCCACTGAGATCCCGCTGCCGCCTCCCGCTCTCCTCACCCTCTCGTTCTCTCTCTGTCTCTAAAAAAAGAGAAAGTAAAGTAGATATTAATTATTATTATTATTATTATTTTATTAGTATAAACAGTTTATTAATTAAATATTAATTATTAGTGTAAACAGTTTTATTAGTATATTAATTATTTTATTAAGTTTCTTTTATTAGTATAAACAGTTTTATTAGTATATTAATTATTATTAATTGTTGTTACTGTTTTTAGTATAAACAGTTTATGAATAGTAAACTTTTGATTTGTGATTATTACTAAATATTAAGATTATTATTATTTTTATGATTATTAACAAAGGTTTGCTAATTCGTTATACTTTTTATTATAAAAATATACTTATATAAGTAGCTCCAAAAATAGATGGTGAATAAAATATATATTTACATTTACTTATTTTATAGGCCCATATGTTGACAAATATTAATTTTTAAAATTATATAGGCCCTAGTATAGATTTGTGTGTTTATATGTATAAATATTAGTATATATTTTATTAGTATTATTACTACTATGGAAAATATTATCATTAAATTTGTATTATGATTACTAAATATTATTTTGAAAAATTATCTTATTAGTTATGTATTTTAAATAGACCTATTTACCTAAGTTTAACTTTAACAAAATTAGTCTTTTGTCTTAAAACTGGTTTTCTAAATTTGTAAATGTTACCAATAATTATTTTTAACTAATGAGAATATAGTTTTCTACCAATAATTTCATTTTTGACAAATTTAGGGTTTTGCCTAAAAATGATTTCTATTTTTCAAGTATGCATTTATCTAAAATTATTTTTTCACTGTAAAATATAGCTTCAAGCATTATAACTATTTTTTTTTTAAATAGTATATATATTACTTTCATAAACTCTTCGACTATCGATTCTTGACCATACCAATCCCATTATTCTAATTCTTTCGTCATTTCTGTACCTCTTTATCTTGTTCCTAACTAAATTGGTTCTTCTGGATCCAACGGAACTGTCCGTGCCACCATCAGAGGTCACCTTATGTAGTTATTACCCGAAGCCATATGTTGTGCCACCATGAGCATCGCATTACACCAGGATCATCACCAGGCAAGTATACCTTGCTAATTAACTGTCATATTATTTATTTTTTGCATTATTTACTTTGTTTCATATTTGTTATTTTTAGTTGTTATAAACTGTGCGTCCAAGCCACACTTGAGTGCAAGCGACTCTATTAGTCATTTTACTTTACTATATGCATGTTAACTTAGTTCTAGCGGACTACCTTCTTGTTGGAGGATATCCTTATATCTTCTTGGGCCATGACACTCACACTACACGATTTGAGACATTTTACTAGGGGCATGACTTATGGACTGGCCATCTTTATTGTCGTGTGACGGTAGTTGTTCGTAACTGCTATGACTAGGATGTAGAGACTCAAGCAGTTACAAAACTGGACAGGTTATGGACATGACTTGAACAGTATGGGAAATACTGGAGAAGGACAGTCGCTAGTGCATATGGGAATCCAAACAGGTAAACCACAGTCTCCGGATTGAACTGTGGCGATTTATATTTGCAGATGCCCTCTAACGTTTTGGACGTTACGGATGGATACGTATGACTGGATGCCAATTGCGTACTTATAGCCTAAAATCGCACCCATGCGCATGAAAGTTATCCTCTAAATTGCACAATAGATGGTTAGCATTCCCTTTTACATATTGGTGTCTAGGAGAGTCTTGCATATTATTATTATTTTGACAATTCATATTAGCTTGTTCTTCCTGTATCTTGCTACGTCCCTCTGAGGACCTGGTTATTTCCCAGGTGTGTGTTCATGTCTTCCGCAGGTATTCTAGTCGGGATCGTGGTCTTCTCCATTTATTCGAAGATGACGTGACTTGGTTCCTCCTTGCTACTTCCACTTAGCCCTTTTATATATCATCTACTTCTTCCTGTTTATTTTGTTTGGTGGTGGATGTGTCTCCACCCAACATATTGTACCAAAACAATTCATTATATGATATCTTTTATTTTCTTATTTTGTGGATGAGATTAGTTAGTTGTGGTTTACTACATTTTACAGCTTATGCATACATACAAGGACCTGTACTTCGTATGTATATAGCTGGCATGTTTACGTACTTGGTCCTACGTATTTTAGGACTGGGGCGTTACACTCTAAAATAATTTTAAAACAAATTTCCTAAACTAATTACCCAGTCATACCTACCCAGTCAGCTGTCGGGCCCACCTGTCAGCTGTAGAAGCTTAAAAATATCAAAGACTTATATATCAAATGGTGCCCAGTATCTAATTGCGCCCAAACCCAAATAGCGCCACCTTCAGATAGCGTGGGCTGCCACATGGCAATCATCCCTAAGAAGCTAAGTTGTCAGTCATGATGACTGACAACACGAATGTCGATAAAAATCTCTTCGGATCTCGAGCATGCAACGCTCGAGAAGATTTTGCCAGATTTGCCATAATGACGGCCGTTTGTTTCTCAACGCCATGCATCGATGGAACGAAGTAGTTAAAATTATTCACGAACTTGATACTCTGTGCTTTTCGCAGTTGGCACTAGTCAACATATCGTGCCATTCATGTACTAGCGTCAATCAAACAATCATCATACATAAGCAGATAGATCATGTGGCACGTATGCCACTAATCTCGAAGAACGCAACACAATACGACACACGACCAAATTCACTTCTCTCACAGAATGCTACGTGTCCCAGACAGTTAAGCTAACCATTCGTGCGACAGGGCGATTGTGCGCCAAATAATGCATCATCAGCTATGTTTTACACTGCGCACCAATCATGATAACTATTTGGCAGTTATCCCAAAACTCTATAAAAGGAGTTCAAAATCACTCTTCAAGGCATCATTAATGATCATAATCTCATGATCAAGCTTCAGCAGCACGTTTAAGAGCTTTTCTTCTCCGACTTTGCATAATACAAGGGATAAAGTGATCGTCTTCTGATCAGATTCCTATAATTATACTTCTCCAGGATTCAATTGTACTCTTGTACTCTTTTTTTTCTTAGTTTGTAGTTAAACTTTTGTTTTTACAAACAAAATGACGACTCTACTGGGGATGACTTTCTCCTCCGACGAGAAGGTGATAACTCAATGCCATGTTGCGTCGGTCGATATGACGCAGGAGACCTTGGTCGTCGAATTCGACCAAGTTGCTTATGAAAAAATGATTGGCCAGCTTTGTTTTACACTGCACACCAATCATGATAACTATTTGGCAGTTATCCCAAAACTCTATAAAAGGAGTTCAAAATCACTCTTCAAGGCATCATTAATGATCATAATCTCCTGATCAAGCTCAGCAGCACGGTCAAGAGCTTTTCTTTTTCGATATCACATAGTCCAAGGGATAAAGTGATCGTCTTCTGATCAGATTCCTATAATTCTACTTTCCCATAATTCAATTGTACTCTTGTACTCTTTTCTTTTTCTTAATTTGTTGTTAAAATTTTGTTTTTACAAACAAAATGATGACTCTGCTGGGGACGACTTTCTCCTCTGACGAGAAGGTGACAACTCATGAATGCGATGTTGCGTCGGTCGATACGACATAGGAGACCTTGGTCGTCGAATTTGAACAAGTTGCTTAAGAAAAAATGATTGGCGCTGGAGGTGCCAAGCGTGCTTCTGCCAAGTACGCCACCACTGTTGGACATAACAAAAGGTTGAGCGAACTTTTTGCTTTATTGAACGTAAAAAGACCTATGTACGAATCAGGAAGTCCTAAACATTGTATTCTATGTACAAGGAAAAGAGTTTTCTGGAAAAGTATGACGATGGAGATCGAGTACTACAGCAGCTCCTTTACGTCGTTAACGATCTGACGATGGGTTGAACTTGCTTTGGCTCTCTGATAGGGGTGTGCATCGTTCGGTGGTCGACCTATTTGGTCCCAACCGAAGTCGAACCGAAGTTAATCTGTTTAAAAATAAAAAAAATTGAACCAAACCAACCAAATGGTCGATTCGATTTTAAAATCGACCGACTTGGTTCGGTTTGGATCGGTTCGACTTGGTCGGTTTGATCACATAAAAAAATAGACTGTATGTTTTTTCTTTTGTGAAACCTCAGTCAACTTCCACTTTGCAACAGGAAATACAATTCAGCAGCTTCAATTCAACTTGCACTTTGCAGGTGGAGAAAAATGCCAATTGTACATAAAAAAATTATATACATTCAACCAAAAGCCCCTTTCATGTGCACATGAGCAATTAGAAAAGAATAGGAGCCGCCAGTACTCCTCTTTGAGACTAGAAAGAGAGAGAGAGAGAGATAGCTCTTTCAACTTTATCTTGATAAATGGTTGTGATATGAATAAATGAACCAAACCAGTATAATACAACCCAATGAACCTATACCCAACCGGCCAACACTAATTATTTAACAAGGATTTTGTTCGGTTCGGTTCGGTTTAGACGATTTTTGGCATAACCAAACCGTGAACCGAACCGAACCGGTCGGTTTTGAAAAAATTGAAGTTGAACCAAACCAACCGAACCATTTGTTCGGTTTAAAACCAATCGATTCGGTTTAGCTTGGTTCGATTTGGTCGGTTTGCCTTAATTATGCACAGTCCTACTCTCTGATGCCTTTGATGGAACTCTAGGGTCACTGATCAAGAGGATGTCTGGAGTTGAAGATTTCTTGGTGATCTTAGTGACCTTGATAGTTCTGGTGGTTGATCGTTGTTGAAGGAAAACTCCTTCTATTTATAGAAAACAGAGCACATATGCGATGTGCATTAGGATTTTGAGATATAAAGGAATCTGACATCATTGCACGGTGTGGACTTCTGCGGTGCTGACACGTGGCAAATATCGAGATTTTTCTCAATCGAGATCTCAGGTGGTTATCAAAATAACCGAAGGAGGAGACACGTGGTACGTGCCGATTTGCTTGTTCGGATGCAGCAGAGTAAATCTTGGGATTTTATTTCAGATTTGGATTCCAATTGATCCTCGTCTAAGATTTAAATCAATCTGATAAGATATCAATCATGATTCAATCCCAATTCCATCTTTAACAGAGGCGGTTTAAGAAAACCAAATGGATGGGACTATGCTTCCTGTGCCTTGGCCGAGGTATAAGTACCGTTGTGCTTCTAGGGCGATGAGTAGACCGTTCTTCTGGAGACAACGGAACCTTTGTGCTTTCAGGCGACGAGTGGACTTGGCTTCGAAGATGACGAGACTTCTGTGCATTAGAGCAACAAAAAAGCTGTATTTCGGGCAACAAAGTCACTGTGCTGTAGGGCGGCGAGTAGGCTTGTGCTTCAGGTTGACGAGGTTACTGTGCTTTCGGAGCGACAGGCAGACTTGTGTTGGAGGTAATGGTACCTCCCAAGTCTCTAGAGAAAGGTATTTCTAAACTTCTGGGTAGGAGGAGAATGCTGTGCCGTTGATGTTGATATGGTATGAATATGTCACCAGTTTGCACCTAGGGTTGGCGCAGGCATGTAGCTGCGTCTCTAGATCGAAGACACTGGCTTTAAAGGAAAGAGCAATAAATGTCCGCTCTTTAAGGACTCCCTCTTAATTGCCACCGTTACTTGGAGAATTCCAAGGGGGTCTAGGACTTAGTCGAATGAACCTTATTTAATGAGATTCATCGTGCTGAGTCCTAGGTTCTTCCCATTACTGTAGAAATTTCAACCGTCGGCCATATGGCGTGCGTTTTGGACCACCCCGTCTTATATATAGGGAAAGTTTCTTCTGAAGAGCCATGTCTTCTTCTTCTTGTCCTTTAGCACCATGCGAGACCCAGACTTAGCTTCGAGCGATAGTGGGCCTTGTCTAAGTCAGATTTTGGTTGAGGATCCCTTTGCTCAGAGGAGTTGTGCCTTCGTAGAAGAACTGTTGATGAACTTCAGAACGTGCTAGAACGCTTCTCATACGGAGTCCGAACCGAGGCGATGTCTCAGAGGACTTAGAGGTCCTGACGACCTTGCTCATGGCGTGGTTGCCAACGTGAAGCACCGCAGGTTGTGCTTTGCCCTGTTTATTGGCGGTTGCGCTTTTGTTAGGCTAGAAAAGTCTCAAAAGCTGATGCCATTTTGAAAAGGGCCTTCCTGCTGTGCTATGGCCTAAGCTCTCGGCGGGCCAATAGCTACTTCCAAAAGTGCTGCACGTCTGGAGGGGTGGGGGGAAGTTGTGGTAGAGACTTTGATGAAGACTGTATTCACATCTTCTATCCACAGTGCCTCTCTCCGTGACGATCACACTGTGAAGATTAACCACGGCGTAGATCCGTAGGAGTTTTTATTTCAGCACTTGTAACAATAAAGTCTTTTGTAACAGATTCTTATAATTACGTCTTTATGAAGTCTTTTCTGTAATCATGTCGAATCTATAGCAGACCCTTGTAGCTATGATTAATGAAAAAAACTTCCGAGCTTTTCATCTGTCTGTGACTTTTGTCGTTGTTGTTTGGCTTACTTGACCGCCTGTGCTTCTGTGATGCTGGTCTCATAGTGAGGATACTAACCTGCGCCATGCAACCTCTGAACCGTTGTGAAGAGGGATGGGTAGTGGGAGCACCCACTTGCGCCTTGCACTACGTTGAGATTTTTCGTGCTTCTACAACCACCACTGCTGCTAAAAACAAGGTATGTGCCATTTGGACTACAAAGACTAATGTCGCGCCAATTGTTGCCGCAGCTGCCCAAGACAAGGAAAAGCGCCATATGGCCATTCCCTACTCTTCTGCAGTCCTGGACTTGGTGGAAAGCTCACTCGATTGCGCCTCTGCACCAATCAGTGCCAAAGCATCTCTGAACAAAAACTCTACTTCCTAGAAAATAGGGCCTATTCAGAGTTCACTTCCTTCTGTCCATATACTCCACGTCAAATACGTTGTACCAATACGCGTAGAGCACCAAAGCATCTTGCCTACTCCACAACAATCTGATTGGCGCCAGGCTAGTCCGGGCCAATCAGGCCAGTGCCATAACTTTCCTGCCCTGCACATATCAAGGACAGAACGTGGAAGATTGAAAGTGTCACAGACCAACAACCAAGTGGGGCCAGATGCTGACATGCACGCCTATCTCAACAGGCGTCGTACAGAAATGAGTCAGATGGCATGACAAAAGGCTCCAGTGCAGTCTGCGCCAATAACTAATTCAAGCGCAGTGAGGGCTTCTAAGAGCCGAGTTCCACTCACATATGCTAATGAACTTAGTACTGCTCTGTACACGCAAGGAACTCAAAAATTTAGGAATAAGCATCATATTTCTAATGTAATCAGGCAGAGTCTGCCTCCTTCTTCTTCTTCTTCTTCTTCTTCTTCTTCTTCTTTTTCTTCTTCTTCTTTTCCTGCTACTATACCAGAGCTTCGCAAACTTTGTACAAAAGTGGAAGATCGCGAGTACATCCCGTACAATGATGACTCCATAGACTGAACATCATTGTAACTAGTATCATGATATTGTAATCAAGTGTTGTTGTAAGACAGCCAAATGGTCTGTATTTGACCGCTTGAATTACCATGGCTATCCTAGAATAATTTTGATAGTTGAAGGTGACATGATCACATATGAAAAATGTCGCTGTCATTCACATGAAGTCGACGTTAAGTGCTGCTGCAAGCTAGCAAAGCGAGTGGTGTTCAACCGTTTGAATTACTCAATCACTCTCAATCTCCTAATGTGATCTTGGTGGATGAAGATGAACTGCTATTTGCTTCAGTTAACAAGGCATCTCGTAGCACTCGGGGTGGAAGACGCCCGAGGCGTAATTCATTACGACCTTCAGGTCGACAAATCTGTAGTCAAATCCCAGACTCTACTGAAGGGGTCTATTAAAACATAAGGTTAAGAAGCCGAGACTTCCTCAGTCAAAAGAATCTTCCTGATTCCAACCGAGACTTTCTCGGTCAAAGGAATCTTCCTGATTCCAACCGAGACTTCCTCGGTCATAGAAATTTTCTTGATTCTAACCAAGACTTCCTTGGTCAAAGGAATTTTCTCGATTCCATCCCTGGGGGTAGCAGTCTGCTAGACTTCGATACTGATAACGAAGACTGTGATCAGACTATCCTATCTACAAGCTCATCTTCTATATCAAGAAAAGTATCTGCTTACGTGACGAACGAAGAGCAAGACGCTTCTAATTCTGCTAGCCAAGAGCAAAGAATCACTGCCTTAGAAGCTAATCTGAAGGCTATGGCTGACATGGTTGCAAGCATGCACACGGTCATCATGACTCAACATGCTGTTTCGCTGGTTGTGAATCCAATTCCAACCCAAGAATATGTATCAGGTTCTGTGCCTATCAATACTAGCCCTGGGCCATAACATCCTCTAAACACCACCGTCCCAGAGGTCATACACCTTCAAGCACAGGCTACTCTAAGTTACTCTAGTATTGGGGGTAGTGCTTACCATGTAGTTCCACCTCCAAACCCTTCAAATCAATCCACGGCTCCTCAAACGTCAGGAGATCCTCTCGAAACGGTCAAGCTTATGCAAAATCAGTTTGAAGCTTTCAAGCAGAAGGAAGGCTTACAGAAGTTAGGGGTCAAGCAACCCTATCATGCAGAGTGGAAGGAAGTTCCATTCCCACCTAAATATAAGCTGCCGACCATAATGTTATTCGAAGGCTGCTCTCTAAGTCAATATATCAATCACTTTGAGATGATGACTGATCACCTTCAGCAGAACGAGGCTCTACTTTCCAGAGTCTTCGTCGGATGTCTAGCGGGTGTTGCCAATGATTGGTATCGAAGCTTGCCAGATGGTTGCATAATATCCTTTACAGTATTGAAACAGATGTTCTTGGAACGATTCTATGAAGGGACTCATGACTATTTACGCCCTTTCCAAAATCAAACAGAAGTCAAATGAAACAGCTAAATGTTTCATTGAGCGCTTCCGATAGAAGGCACTCAAAATGTCTCTAGGTACTCCGGACGTATTGACGATAGATATATGCAAATCAAACTTATTACCTATCATCAGCATGTGGACAGGACCTACACAATTTCAAGATTGAGGTTCCTTCATAGTAAGTGCCAGAGGAGCCGAAGACAGCATGGTTGAGTCAAATGGTCTAGTTGACAAGCAAATATTTTTATGAATGATCAAGAGTGAAATGGTTGGGCACGACCAATCTATGTTCAACATGGTTGAGTCATTACCAGCTTTTTAAGGAATGACCAAAGTTCTCGATAAAATCTAAACATGATTTTAGTCGCATTAAGAGGCGGTCACGATCAAATCTAATCGTATAAGTCGTCCAAACAGGGTAAAAATAGAAAGTTGGTACGAGCATGATCATGATCAAAATAGTCATGACTGTAGTTGGAATGAAGGTATATCCTTAGCTATGATTTAGTTGAAATTATAGATACGGTTATGATTTAGTCTTGATAAAATGGTTTACGATCGATCAAAATTGAAATCATCTTGGTACGAACAACTAGTTAAACAAAATTATTTAGGCACGATCATGGAATTGAATTCTAGGATGACAGGCGAATTGGCACGATCGAAATAGAATCGAATAGTTTGGTCGTGGTCAAAAGGTATTTAAGGATGATCCAAATCGAAATCTTTCCAACACGATAGATTGTGTAGGCATGATCATAGAATCAAACCTAGGAAAGGATACGAATTTGACTCGGTCAAAATATAATAAAAGGAGTCTAGTCATGATCAAAATTGTTCAAGGATGATCAAATCCAAAAATGCTTAAAATATTGATCCATAATTATTTAGGCACGAGTTTAGAATCAAAATTTAGATAGGTTTAGGAATCCAGTAGAAATTATATTAAAAGTTGGCAATCTGAAAAATAGAAGGATGAGAAAGGAAGGGAGAATTACCGGTTTATTGAGAAGATTGTGACTAGGAATAAGCACAAATCAGTTTGAAAACTTAATAGTTATCTGCCAATAAGACATAGTCTCTATGGTATTCGAAACTCATAAACATGATCGAAGTCATTTTACCGAGAATTTGTGCCTCGCCAGTATACAGTTAGCTGCATTATACCCTTGGTTCCACAACTCAAGCTATGTTGCGGTAACGAATACCCTATTCAACTCTATCTAATCTTGACATGACAACTCAAGAATGAAATAAGATGACCAAGATATAATTTTAATAATGTTCGATCACCCACGCTTGCTTAAAATTATTTCAACGTAGGGGTCATGCCACGCCAGTGCGCTGCTGGCTACAGTGAACCCGTAGTCTCGATAATTCAAATAAGTGACGACAGTGCACAGCTGTCCTGTCATCACAAGTCATCAAAATTATTCCAACTATATCTCCAAGAATATCAATGGAGTTTAAAATATCATACAAGTTGATAAAGATAGAAAAGTGTAAGTACCTGTTCTTCAAGTATAAGGTCAGTTTCTTGAAAAGAAAGACAATTGATTAGGAAGGATAATGATCGAAGTCAAAATAAGTAAAAATCTTATAATCCTTATTTGACGGATATTCAATATTCAACGATTGAGAGGAAAATTTTGAATCCGAAAACTTTACTTGAGATTAATAGACAATTGAGTGAGAAGTTATTTTAAAATCATTCCTTAGGTCCAAGAAAAAGAATATAAGTGATATGAACTTATGATATGGTGATGTTTAGAAAAGACATATGTTAAAGTTGTACAAATGATCATGATTAGGGAGAAAATAACCGAAAACAAAAAGGGATACAAACTTAAATTTATATTTCTCTAATATTCAGGATCGAGGGAAAATATGTATAATGTACTATGTCTATCTATTATGAATATATTTATACACAATTATATATGTATAGCCTACGTAAATCCCAAAAATCCTAAAATATCATTCTAAGAGAAGGTTAGATTATACCATATTCCTTGTCTGTTATATCCTAAAAGTTTGAGTTGGTTGTTGACTTTAGCTATTTAGATTTCTCAGTCTAAGTGCCATGTCACGGATCAGGAGACAGTGCTGCAGATCTTGTCAATTATTCAAATGCAATGAACATGAAAGTTGCCGTGTATGCAAGTGTTGATAAAATATTGTTGGCATCTACCCTATTTCCAAGTAAAATATAAATTTAAATAGCAAAAATATATATATTATATTAATATATAATTTATAGAAATTATTCACAATACTAGAAGTGGACTACCAATATATATACACATCTACATATCTACATGGACGACATTGGTCGCACTACATGACCACTAGGACTTGGGTTGGATTCGGGCTAGCTTGGTACAACCAAGTCTTCCAAAAGCCAATAATCTTAATAATAAGTAATTAAATTATTCCTAGGGTTATGTCACGATTTGGCATGGTTTTCCTAGTTAGTGCACATCCATGACTCGACCTTCTCTACCATGGCTAACATATTAGTCAAAGCACGCGGCCACACTCTCAGTGCCAAAATTCTTGGTTATCTTGCACTCTAAAACTTAACCGTGACTAAGTCCTTCTATAATAAATATTTATACAAATTCTAAAAATCACATTTAACTCAAACAAAAAAATAAAAGGATATTTCCAAACTCTCGGAAAGAGGGGTTACAAATCTACCCACTTTAGAGATACTATCGAATCAGAATACAATAGGGCATCCTTCTATAAAAACTATCTAATAGAATTTAGAATTTGATGAGGCCTATGTAGCAACCTTAACTACCAAACTATCAAAGTAAACTAAGGACTCCTAGTTCTAACCATTCTCCTAAAATTGACTTACTCCTAGTTGTGAATGAGCATTTTCTAGTCGCAGGCTCACAGTAGTACGACTAATATGGTACTACCACGAGTTCGCACAATTTGTGAAAACTGACCTGCATGGGCCACCACAAAAACTTGTCACGACCCGTACCCGCTTTTCGTATACGAGGCGTGTCCAAGCAAGCCTACGTCGCAGAGTCAGCGGTAGAACGCTGTGACGGTCAATATGCTCAAAATCACAAAATATAAATTATTGCTTATTCACATTATTAAATCAAGTTTACAAATTATAAGGTTTCACAACTTCACATTTGCTAGAAATTACAATGTCTCACAAATAGAAAAAAAGACAACTAATTCAAATATCTAGGCTGACCTCAGCATACCCATGCCTTCCCAATGCTAAGAGTGATCGCGGCTAAACCTGAAAAATATTGGTTTCTAGTCAGGAATGGAACGAGTACATTCTTACAACAGAATTAATAAATGACGAAATCCATAAATCTGTAAATAATAATGAAATACCCGACGAAAAGATAGTAGACATGTAGATAGTAAAGTATACTGTAGAACCAAAAACTGTACCTATCTAGTGAGTTGAAATACTACTTCGACATGTAAACGGCTAAGGGTAAATCCGGTACCCCGCACATGAAATATGCGACTGCTATTAGGCATGAATAAGATCCGGCACCCCACATGTGAAGTGTGCGACTGCTATTAGGCAAGAATAATTTTGGGTTTGTTTACATGTCTAGAGTATTTTTCTGCCCGACCAGTACTTATGGATCCAAACAGGTCACAAACAGAGTAATAAATTGGTCACGAACAACATGTAAAGAATCCATAACTACTATCTCGTGTAACATCGTGTCAAGAACCAATAAAATATCAATGTAAAACACTACTACGTACAAGATTCATAGAGATAATCAAATATGAAAACTATCAAAGATGTACTCGCCTGAGGTCCTGTGCTGGTGAAACCGATAATACTATACCACTCAATGAGCCACAACAGTCAACACATGCAAGAATCTTAGGATGATGAAATAAAAATTACCAACGTTTTTAGAATAGTCAAATTAGCTATAATTTCCTGTCCTTAAGTTCAATTCTAGACACAGGGACAAAACAGTAATTTCGGGTCAAAACGGTGTCCGTCGTTGGACCCGCTTTGCACCAAAAAGCGTGCCAAAGTCTATGATCTCTAAAGTCCTCAAACTATATGTCTGCAGGTCCGATTTTTTGATACGAACCCAACCGTATGTCCAATGTTGGATTTCGGCGAACCGTGCACAAAATTACACGTTAAGTTGGATCGTGGGGCCTGCAAAACGGCAATCCGGTCAACTGTCTCAGAATCGGACCAAACTTGGCATACAGGACCAAAAAAATGATACGGACCTGTTGGAAAAAAATTTCTCGATCTGACGAACGTGCACAAAGTAATTGGAAAATTTGTACAGAGGTCGATACGGTAAATTTCGACGGATAAGCATCAAATTCGTCGCGCACACGCGACCAATTTGAATTCCGTCAAATCTCACACGTCTGCGAAGTCGATATGTAACTTTCGATGCTTTCGTTTCATGACCACACCGCCCGAATTGGCGGGATGCACGCCGTATCGAAGGTTTTTTGGGGTTTTGAAAACAGGTTTTTCTTGGTTTTCAAACTGGATTATCTTACAGTATAAACAACTAAAAATAAAAAAATAGTGGGGTTTCCATCTCGGTTAGGTCCTCTAGAAATCTGTTCAATTAGGTTTCAAGAATTCCCTATGGTTTGACTGAATTTTGCCTTTCTAATAGGGTTCATGGAACTGGAAACTGTCGACATGCCATCGTGATTTTTCTCGATTTTCACAAGGTATTTCTTAAAAATATGTCGCAACTAAATTAAAACTAATTGATAGAAGGTGAAAGGTGTCATGTCGTGAACATACAAGAGTTTGTAGCTCGAAATATGATCAAGAAACGTGGAGGAAAATAGGGCGCGAAGTAGCCTTGCCGCTGGTGCTGTCACTGGGCGTGGCCCTGCTGTCCAAGCGGCCTGCCGAGGCTTTTTTCGGCCGACGGTGGCCCACGACGGCGCGCACGTACAGAGCGGGGTCGCCAGGGGGTTTGCATGAATTAGGTTTAGGGTTTTTATGTCGTTTGCCGAACCTCTCTCTCCCTCTGTTATATACGGTGATGGTGTTCGGTTGGGTTCCAACAGAAGGGGGTCGGGCTCCCTGGGGTTCAGACTGCTGTGGGGGGGTGGGGGATAGTTTAGGTTTTTATTTTCTTTCTTTCTCTCTCCTATGTTTATAAGTATATACATATGTGTCTATGTATATATACAATGACATGTGCATTTATACCCTAAATACAACTTAGGCATATATATATACATATGTATATATGTATAATGTGATATATACATATATACGATAAATACAAGTACAAGCAATATAATATTCTAGGTATAATCAATATTTATAACATAGAATTATTAATTTATATACTAATATATATATAAATACAATTTGATCGTGATGCATATATATATTTATATAAAGTCTAATTCTGTATATCATAAGTATACTTATATATATGCACAAGTGTATATATGTGTGACCTAAAATCACCAAAAATCTAAGAAGAATATTTTAAGAAACTTTGTTCATAGTACTTCCAAAATAAATAACCATTAAATAATAACATTTATATTTTAGATATAACAGTATATAGAAAGCTTATTTAATAGCCATTAAAGTCAAATACGGAAATATATACACATGTAACAAAATACACCTAAATGTACGTCTCTGGACGCACTATATGTCTACATGGCTTCAGATTTGGTTTGGATCCAGTTCGGGCTAAATTGGTACAACCGGGTCCCATAGAAGTCATATTTTTAATAAATAAATAATTAAATCATGTATGGGGTTTAAGTCGCAACTTAGCCTGGTTTTCCTAGTTGGGACACACTTATGGCTCGTCCATCCCTACTATGGCTAATACACTAGTCAATGGACGCCACTGTACTATTCGTGCCATGATTCCTATTCGCCTTGTACTGCAAAACTCAACCATGGCTAAAGTCATCTACTGTAATAATTAACTAAATAATTATTTATAGAAATCTAAAAATCGTAATTCAATAAAATAAAAATATACTAAAATTTCGGGAAGGGGATTACAAATCTATCCACCTTAGAAATAAATTTATCCTCCAATTTAAGGACTACTAGGATAGGCAGACTTGGTGGATTGGTGAACGGTAGTAGAAATTTATGATAAAAAAAAAATGATCAAATAAATAAATAAAATAGGAAGAAAGTGTTTGAAACTCTAAAAGCCCTGAAATGCTCTTTTAATTTTAAAACGAGTTTGATAAGGGGAATAATCATAAACAAAGTATCGACGAAAATCTGCCTTCAACTTCGACAAATAAAATATGGGAATGAATAAATGAATAAAATTTCTGAAACTCCGAAAAAGGGAATCTAGGGATTTGACCCAATCATGCCCCAAATCATTCATAAAATATTGTCTAAAATAATACCTATTACTTTAAATAATCCTTGTAATAAAATCAATTGTCAAAATATTGTTAAGAATAATTCATATATATATATATATATATATATATATATATATATATATATATATATATATATATATATATATATATATATATATATATTCATAAACACAATACCTTCTAAAATAATATAGTAATAATTTGAATTTAATATAACTCTTGATAAAATAGTAATTCAAATAATCCTAGAATAAAATCTCTTCTAAAATGTTGCAAATCTCTCCTCTCCTTTTTTTTGTTCCAAATATCTAAAATAGAAATAGAATAAAAATTATTTTCCGATTTGGAAAATAATTAAACTAAAATAAACTAAAATGGAGAATGTAAGAAAACGAAAAGTGGGCTTACGACCTACCCACCTTAGAATGATTTGTCCTCGAACTTAAGGACTAGGATGATCAAATCTTTCAAAGATTTAAATAAATATTAGATTCAACAAATCAAAATCAATCCATAATGATTTTAAAAGTAATTCAAGATTTTATTAAAATATAAAAAAATGCATTTGATTGAATCTAAATATAATACAATAATAATTTAAATTGATAATATGTTTATCAAATGACTTGGAAAATATTATGTATATTATCTAAACAGGTCATATCTTTGTTAGTCCAAGACTGAATCAAACTAATTATAATATAACAAAATAAATTTAATTGATAATTAATATTAGCAAATAATTTAAACGATATTTTATAAATTCTAAATCCAAAATAGTTTAACAAAAATTATGTTGTCATCAAAATATATTCGATATTGGTTACAAATAAAATCTATTTTCTAACTAAAATTTATTAAAATAAAACAAATTAAAAATTTTTAAAACATGGATGTGGGTTTACAATTCTACCCACCTTAGAATATTTCATCTTCAAAATTTCAAAGAGCACGATTAGGCACGACTATGAAGAATAATCAAGAAACCAAATTTTTAATTGATATGAAATAAACGACGAATGGTATAATCAAGAGAGTGATATGATTCATGATCTAATTAGTCACGCGTAAAAATGATAAAGATAATAGACAAAAGGAGAGTGTGATTTGGTACAACCAATATTCGGTCAAATGGTCTAGTTGACAAGCAAATACTTTTAAGAACGATCAAGAGTGAAATGGTTGGGCACGACCAATCTATGGTCAGCATGGTTGAGTCATTACCATCTTTTTAAGGAATGACCAAAGTTCTCGATGAAATCTAAACAGGATTTTAGTCGCATTTAAGAGGCGGTCACGATCAAGGCTAATCGTGCAAGTCGTCCAAGCAGGGTGAAAATAGAAAGTTGGCACGAGCATGATCATGATCAAAATAGTTATAACCGTAGTTAGAATGAAGGTATATCCTTAGCTATGATTTAGTTGAAATTATAGAAACGGTTTTTGATTTAGTCTTGATAAAATGGTTTAAGATCGATCAAAATTGAAATCATCTTAGTACGAACAACTAGTTAAACAAAATTATTTAGGCACGATCATGGAATTGAATTCTAGGATGACAGAAGAATTGGCATGATCGAAATAGAATCGAATAGTTTGGTCGTGATCAAAAGGTATTTAAGGATGATCCAAATCGAAATCGTTCTAACACGATCGATTGTGTAGGCATGAAAATAGAATCAAACCCAGGACATGATACGAATTTGACTCGATCGAAATATAATAAAAGGAGTCTAGTCATGATCGAAATTGTTCAAAGATGATCAAATCCAAAATTGCTTAAAATATTGATCCACAATTATTTAGGAACGAGTTTAGAATCAAAATCTAGATAGGTTTAGAAATCCAGTCAAAATTATATTAAAAGATGGCAATCTGAAAAATAGAAGGATAAGAAAGGAAGGGAGAATTACCGGTTTATTGAGAAGATTGTGACTAGGAATAAGCACAAATCGGTTTGAAAACTTAATAGTTATATGCCAATAAGAAGTAGTCTCTATGGTATTCGAAACTCGTAAACATGATCGAAGTTATTTTACCGATAATTTATGCCTCGCCAGTATACAGCTAGCTGCATTAAACCCTTGGTTCCACAACTCAAGCTATGTTGCGGTAACGAATACCCTATTCAACTCTATCTAATCTTGACATGACAACTCAAGAATGAATTAAGACGACCAAGACATAATTTTAATAATGTTCGATCACCCATGCTTACTTGAAATTATTTCAACTTAGGGGTTATGCCATGCCAGTGCGCTGCTGGCTGCAGTGAACCCGTAGTCTCGATAATTCAAATAAGTGACGACAGTGTGCTGCTGTCCTGCCATCGCAAGTCATCAAAATTATTCCAACTATATCTCCAAGAATATCAATGGAGTTTAAAATATCATACAAGTTGATAAAGATAGAAAAGTGTAAGTACCTGTTCTTCAAGTATAAGGTCATCTTCTTGAAAAGAAAGACAATTGATTAGGAAGGATAATGATCGAAGTCAAAATAAGTAAAAATCTTATAATCCTTATTTCACGGATATTCAATATTCAATGATTGAGAGGAAACTTTTGAATTCGAAAACTTAACTCAAGATTAATAGACAATTAAGTGATAAGTTATTTTAAAATAATTCCTTAGGTCCAAGGAAAAGAATATAAGTGATACGAACTTATGATATGGCGATGTTTAGAAAATACATAAGTTAAAGTTGTACAAATGATCAGATTAGGGAGAAATTGACCGAAAGCAAAAAGGGATACAAACTTCAATTTATATTTCTCTAATATTTAGGATCGAGGAAAAATATGTATAAAGCACTATGTCTACCTATTATGAATATATTTATACACAATTATATATGTATAGCCAAAGTAAATCCCCAAAATCCTAAAATATTATTCTAAGAGAAGGTTACCCTATTTCCAAGTAAAATATAAATTTAAATAGCAATAATACATAAATTATATTAATATATAATTTATAGAAATTATTCATAATACTATAAATGGACTACCAATATATATACACATCTATATATCTACATGGACGACATTGGTCGCACTACATGACCACCAGGACTTGGGCTGGATTTGGGCTAGCTTGGAACAACCAGGTCTTCCAAAACCCAATAATCTTAATAATAAGTAATTAAATTATTCCTAGGGTTATGTCGCGATTTGGCTTGGTTTTCCTAGTTAGTGCACATCCATGACTCGGCCTTATCTACCATGGCTAACATTGTCACGCCCTAGTTTCGAAATACGGGAACGTACACGGCCAGCTACACCGTATAAGGTACGAATACGATATACGGTGATGACGGCTGTCCAGTCTGGTTGGATATCCTAGCATGCAATCAATCTATGGCCTAAATCCGATCTCATATCCACAGGTAAATCACAATGAGACAATATCAAGAGAGATAATCATATGAAAAACAGGAAATACTCGTATGAAAATCTGGAATCTACAGTACAGGATAATAATGTAGACAAGTATACCTTTCCACAGTTCCTAGCATGGTCTGGAACTGAAGCACACCCTCCAAGTCAAGTCTGGTAGATCCCCCGGGTCGGTCTCAGACAATCTGGGAACAATCCAGGGTTGGTCAGGCCAACCGCAGCAAGTACCAGAAAGGAAGGCTCAAGGACGGGCGAAGAAAACCAGCATGATAAAATATGACAAGAATAACACCTAAAAACAGTAAATAAGGGTAAGGGATCGTGCGGTACCAACGCACGATAACAATCCACATGTATAGTGAAGCTAACACAATCACAGTCTCCCTAGCATCTACTAACACCTGCATTGCCAGCTGGAAATCAATATCAGCTGGCTAGCAGGCAACAAGCCAAACAACACAGAAGGACAAGTGGCCACACAATGCCTACGGCTTGCTATTATTAGCTAACTAGGGTTATCACAGGCCTAATTACTAACAAGATGCAGTTGAGGTATTCCTATAGCCACAAGCCCTGTAGACTATCCAGGTTATCCAGGACGAATATATATAGTGGGTACATCGCCCGGGAGACAAATGTACCCTAATAGCTAGCTGGAGGGGTGCCCCACATGACAGTGGGCTGGAAATGTGCCCTACTCGACGGCAGGCTACAAGTCCACATGAGCGCCCAGATAACGGGATTGCCTGTAGCCGAAATACCTCGATCTATATGAGCTACTTGATCAATCTAGTTGTTAACCTAGTCAAATTCATTATGATTCCTGACCGTGGTAACCAGGAATCCATGTCCTAGATATGATGCAAGACGAGACAGGTAGTTTGTACAAGTACAATCAGGAAAATCAACCACGGTGTCAAGACAAGGTCATACCTAGCAAGTCAGGACTGGCTGTCGTAACAGCGGTCAAGGGTAAACATGTCCTGTCAAGAGTACTAGCCAGGAGTGCGCCACCACGGGCCACTATCGAGAATTAAGAGTATACATGCCAGGTTTACTGTCAAGTCCAGAGTGCTAGTCAGGAGTGCACCTCTACGGGCCACTATTCAAGAATCAAGACAGGTCCAGGTCATCGTGTAATACCAGAAACAAGGTCAAACCTATCAGTCACAAGAAGTCACAAGTCCAAACCGTGACATGGATATCAAGTCGGTTACAAGATCAAAATCTCCACTATAATAGTCTCTCAAGTACACATGGGAACCTACAACTCAAATCATCAAGTCGGTCCATCCACCAGATCAATCTAGCAAGGGTCTCCCATCCATAATGGAGTGAATATTACGTCAATAAAGACAACCACCAATACCAAGCTCATTCCCCTAACAATGCTAGGCCCTCTGACTCACAAGAATCCTCCAAGTCAATGATCACAAGCCACTAGAAAACAAGCCCCTCAACTACCAAGACACAGCAATCAAACCAGGTTCCCCAACTACCGGAATACACAAAGGTACCTGGTTTTGGGCGTTTGGGAAGTCGAGTAAAAATCATATAATAATACCCTCGATATTCTCCTCGTTCCATGAAATATTCGAAATCACCAAAATCCAAGAATCCACATAGATCCACCAAGTCAATATCCCGAGATCGTACTCTCCATAATACTCAATCCTCAGTCATATCCACAAGTCATAAATTCCAATACATAGGACAACTGTCAGCTCTATCTGACTAGACTAGGACACCCCCTAGGATGAAGGGTCAGGGGACAAGAGTCTGGTAATAAATATCGCCGGAAGTGGCAAGGATTTACACGGACCGCTCTGGAGCAAATCCACAATCCTTAAACCAAACAAGGACCAGGGTTGCAGACTGTCTCCCGAGTGGAACCGCTCTTCTTACACTATCCGACGGACAAGATATGTCAAGACGCTAGGCGACTAATCTAGTCGGGAGTCTACCTGGCAGGCAATGGGATCAGGTATACTATACCAAGATGAACATGCACGAGCCCAGTCCAGCAAACCAAAGGAATGGTTCTGCCCAGTCCTTCGAACCAAATTCCCGATCGAGAATTTTGGAAGAATCCGGCAGAGTCTCCTCTGTATTCTGGACATGAGCTCCCAGCGAATTGGGGCTAAAATCCACTCGGCACAACCCGTCGCAGAATCGCAGAATCGCAGACTGAGAACACTAGGTCTCAGCTACCAGCAGCACTACAATGCGTACTGGGAACAAATCGATAGCCGAGAACACTAAGCCCCGGCCTCCAGCAGCGCTACAAGGCATACTGGAAAATAAATCGAACCCGAGACCACTAATGTCTCGGCCTCCAGCAGCACTACAATGCGTACTGGGCGCCAAGCCAATATGCATAATAATAAAACAACCGCCTCGCAGGGCGCACCACAACACATGCCCATAAATTCCTAACCCAAGCACAATCACCGCCACAAGTAAAGTTAGCCAAGCCGTTACCCGACCGCGAGTCGGACACGGGGCATACAGGGACAATCCATACATGTGAGTCGTACTCGTGTCCTCGGAGGTGTAGATGACCCATCCGAGTTGCCCGATACGGTCTATCCCAGTATCGGACCAAGCTAGTCTAGGTTATCATGGCAGTTCTACTGCTAAGCTACACTACTCATGATTGTACAATTTTATAATAAATTAAATATAATAAAATCTAGGAGAGATGGCAAGAGTCGCCGATGAGCAAGGGATACTTGCCTAGAGGGCTCGGCTAGGTAAGCAAGTCTTCGGCAGTCGCAATCCAAGCTAGCACGCCAATCGAGATCCTCAGAACACACAATAAACAATCATTAGAATTAAATAATAAAATAATGACAAAATCATGAAGAATGGCACGAGGATATACCGTACGGGTCCCGCAAGCAGCGCAGGGATCTGGCACGGAAACCGAGGCACGCGGACCGATACGGGCACGCAAATCGAGACGCATACGTATATCGAGACGTACACGAGAATCGAGATGACTCAAAGATCGAGATGAATAGGAGACAACGTGTACGTAAATTGAGACGCGCACGTAGATCGAGATGCGCACGCAACCCGAGACGTGCACGAGAATCAAATGGCACGAATATCGAGACGAACAGAAACGGGACGTTCACGTATATCGATACGCAAACCAAGACGTGCACGTAAATCAGTACGTACATGTAAACCGGGATGGCACAAAGTCCAAAGTGGCACACAAACCGATGCGGCACACAAGTCGATGCGTGTACGCGGATTGATGCGACACGAGAATCAAGATAGGCACAGGCCGAGGCACGAAAAATGAGGCGGTGCATAAACCGAGGTTGTACGATGCCCGAGGCAGCACGGGGCTCGAGGCGTCCCACTGCCCTAGGCAGCACGTAGACCGAGGTACACGCAAAACGAAGCGATATATACACCGAGGTGCACACGACCCAAAAATACGGGGAACGAGGAAGCGCACCAACCGAGGGTGCGCTGCCCGAGACGACACGCTGCACGGGGCAGCACGCATCCCGAGGGGTTCGCACCCCAAGGCAGTACGCAAACCGAAGAAGTACACGCAGCACGAGGGTACACTGCTCGAGGCAGTACACTGCACAAAGCAGCACGCTGCTCGAGACAACACGTGCCCCGAGGCACGCGGATCGAGGAAGAGAGAGGCAGGCGGAGGGGCTCACCCTGGTGCTCGGCCAGACGGGGCTGGCTGTCGACGGCGGGAGAAGACAGGAAGAGAGGGAAGCAATCGGGATCTCTCGCCGGCGGAGGGGAGTCGCGACGGCGGAGGGAGGCAGACGACAGCAGCAGCAGGGGGCAAGGAAGAGGAAGGGGCGGAGGAGTCGGAGACGACTACGATGGCGGCGGTGGTCGCAGAGGAGGCCGGGCTGGAGGTCGGTGGCGGTGGCCAAGGGCGGAGGCGGCCACGGCTAAAGTGGAGGGACAGTGGTGGTGGTGGCCGGCCATGGGGGTGATGGCGGCGGAGATGGTGGCCGCAGAAGTGATGGTGGAGACGGTGGCTGGCGGTGGCGGCTCCGAAAAGAGGGAGCTCAGGGAGGAGGCGGTGAAGGCGGTGGCGGCTCCAGGAAGAGGGGACTGAGGAGATGGGAGCAGTGGTGGTCGTGGCGGCCGGCGGTGGCCGCGACGAAGATGGTGGTGGTCGTAGGGGAGATGGTGAAGGTGGTGGTGTTCGTGGGTGAGGGCGGCGGAGGAGGCCGGCCGAGAGGGAGACGGCAACGGCGACGATGATGGTGGGGGTGGTCGCCGGAGGCCATGGGAGAGGAGAGGGGAGCTTGGGAGAGAGGGCCAGAGAGATGGAGAGAGTATGGGGAGAGGGTGAGGAAGAGAGAGTTGAGCGGAAGAGAGAGAGGAATTGGGGGTGGGGGGTGTTCTCCTGTAAGGAGAAAGTGAGGAAGGGTAGGTGAGAGTGGGAAAGGTGAGGGAGGAGAGAGGGATGATGTGAGGGAGTGAAATGACAAGAGAGAGGGGGAGTAGATATTTTGGAGGGTAGATTAGGAACAAGAAATTAATAATAATAATAATAATGAGGATAAAATTATCTTCAAGAAAATAATAAAAATTTCAAAAATACCCCAAAAATTAAAATCCTCCAAATACAATAATACGGTCAAATATGTACTTCAAAAATAGGAATATTACAAACATATTAGTCAAAGCACTCGACCACACTCTCAGTGCCAAAATTCTTGGTTATCTTGCACTCCAAAACTTAACCGTGACTAAGGCCTTCTATAATAAATATTTATAAAAATTCTAAAAGTCACATTTAACTCAAACAAATAAATAAAAGGATATTTCCAAATTCTCGGAAAGAGGGGTTGCGAATCTACCCACTTTAGATATATTATTGAATCAGAATACAATAGGGTATCCTTCTATAAAAACCATCTAATAGAATTTAGAATTCGATGAGGCCTATGTAGCAACATTAACTACCCAACTGTCAAAGTAAACTAGGGACTCCTAGTCCTAACCATTCTCCTAAAATTGACTTACTCCTAGTTGTGAATGAGCATTTCCTAGTCGCAAGCTCGCGATAGTACGAATAATATGGTACTACCACGAGTTTATATAATTTGAGAAAACAGACCTGCATGGGCCACCACAAAAAACTTGTCACGACCCGTATCCACTTTTCGGATACGAGGCGTGTCCAAGCCAGCCTACGTTGCAGAGTCAGCGGTAGAACACTGTCACGGCCAATATGCTCAAAATCATAAAATATACATTTATTGCTCATTCACATTATTAAATCAAGTTTACAAATTACAAGATTTCACAACTTCATATTTGCTAGAAATTACAATGTCTCATAAATAGAAAAAAAGATAATTAATTCAACTATCTAGGTTGACCTCAGCATACCCATGTCTTTCCAATGCTAAGAGTGATTACGGCTAAACCTGAAAAATATTGGTTTCCAGTCAGGAATGGAACGAGTAAATTCTCACAATATAATCAATAAATGAGGAAATCCATAAATCTGTAAATAATAGTGAAATATCCGACGAAAAGATAAGCATGGAATCATGACAAGAACTGAGTATGGTGGAAATGACAAGTGAGTGGTGAAACAGAGTAGACATGTAGCTAGTAAAGTATACTGTAGAACCAAAAACTGTACCTATCTAGTGAGTTAAAATACTACTTCGACATGTAAACGGCTAAGGGTAAAATCTGGCACCCCGCACATGAAATGTGCGACTGCAATTAGGCAAGAATAAGATTCGGCACCCCGCACGTGAAGTGTGTGACTTCTATTAGGCAAAAATAATTTGGATTTGTTTACATGTCTAGAGTATTTTCCCGCCCGACCAGTACTCATGGATCCAAACAGGTCATAAACACAGTAATAGATTGGTCACGAGCAACATGTAAAGAATCCATAACTACTATCTCGTATAACATCGTGTCAAGAACCAATAAAATATCAATGTAAAATACTACTACGTACATGATTCATAGAGAGAATCAAATATAAAAACTATCAGAGATGTACTTGCTTGAGGTCCTGTGCTGGTGAAACCGATAATACTATACCACTCAATGAGCCACAATAGTCAAACATGCAAGAGTCTCCGGATGCTGAAATAAACATTACCAACATTTTTAGAATAGTCAAATTAGTTAGAATTGCCTGTCCTTAAGTCCAATTCTGGATGTAGGGATAAAACGGCAATTTTGGGTCAAAACGGTGTATGCCATTGGACCCGCTTTGCACCGAAAAGCGTGCCAAAGTCTATGGTCTCTACAGTCGTAAAATAATATGTATAAAGGTTCGGTTTTCTAATATGAACCCAATCTTATGTCCAAAGTTGGATTCCGGTGGGCCGTGCACAAAATCGTCTGTTGAGTCGGATCGTGGCGCCCACAAAACGGCGATCCGATCAACTGTCTCAGAATTGGACCAAACTTGGCATACAAGACAAAAAAATGATACAGTCCTGTTGGCGTAAGTTTCGTCTCGATTTGACGAACGTGCACAAAGTAATTGAGAAATTTGCACAGAGGCCGATACGGTGAATTTCGACGGATACGCATCAAATTCGTCGTGCACACGCGACCAATTTGAATTCGGTCAAAGTCCACACGTCCGCGAAAGTCAATACGCACCTTTCGATGCTTTAGGTTCGCGACCACGTCGCCCGGATTGGCGGGATGCACGTCGTATCGAAGGTTTTTTGGGATTTTGAAAACAAGTTTTTCTTGGTTTTCAAACTGGATTATCTTACTGTATAAACAACTAAAAATAAAACAAATAGTTCGGTTAGGTCCTTTAGAAATCTGTTCAATTAGGTTTCAAGAATTCCCTGTGGTTTGACAGAATTTTGCCTTCCTAATAGGGTTCATGGAACTGGAAACTGTCGACATACCATCGTGATTTTTTTGATTTTCACAAGGTATTTCTTAACAATCTGTCGCAACTAAATTAAAACTAATTGATAGAAGGTGAAGGGGGTCATGTCGTGAACATACCAGAGTTTGTAGCTCAAAATATGATCGAGAAATATGGAGAAAAAAAGGGCGTGAAGTAGCCTTGCCGCTGGTGCTGTCACTGCGCGTGGTACTGCTGTATGCGCGGCCTGCCGCAGCTTTTTTCGGCCGGCGGTAGCCCACGACGGCACGCGCGCACAGAGGGGGGTCGCCAGGGGGTTTGCATGAATTAGGTTTAGGGTTTTGATGTCGTTTGCTGAACTTCTCTCTCCCTCTGTTATATATGGAGATGGTGTTCGGTTGGGTTCCAACAGAAGGGGGTCGGGCTCCCTGGGGTTCGGATTACTGTGTGGGGTTTAGTTTAGGTTTTTATTTTCTTTCTTTCTCTCTCCTATGTTTATAAGTATATAGATATGTGTCTATGTATATATACAATGACATGTGCATTTATACCCTAAATACAATTTAGGCATATATATATATACATATATATATATATATATACATATATATATATATATATATATATATATATATATATATATATATATATACATACGGGTGCCCATTGGTCTATGGGAAGGCCAACTCGGGTATCTTCGAGTACATGGTCAGCGCCATCAGGAAAAGGATTGAGGGCTGGCACAATGCTACCCTCTCGCCCGGAGGCAAGCTGATTCTGATCAAGCACGTACTATCTTCCATTCCTATTTACACCCTGGCAGTCTGTAACCCTCCCAAAAAGGTTCTCGTTTCGCTTGAATCCCTCTTCGCCAGCTTCTTCTGGGGTCACAACAAAGGCAAAGATAAGCACCACTGGGCCAGCTGGACCACTATGGCTAAACCCACCTTCGAGGGCGGTCTGGGCCTCTGCAGAATGGAACACATCGCCGATGCATGCTCCATGAAGTTATGGTGGAAGCTGCGCACAGACAATTCAATTTGGACTCGCTTCATGCAAGCGAGATACTTCAGATATTCCCATCCTGGGACGGCCTTAGTCAACAACCGTTCATCGACATCCTGGAGACGCATTACCCGAGGCCGACAGCTTGCAGACCCTCTCATACACATCCAGCTGGGTAATGGCTACTCATCGATGAGCCACGATCGTTGGCTGGGTGGTAACCTCTGGCACCCCCCCCCCCCCCCCCGAGTCTCCCCCGTGGGAGGGCCAGATTCGCGAGCTTTAGGATCCTTCGTCCGGATGGATCTGGGACCGAGTCACTAACTGGCTCGGTACGGCGGCAACCGCCCATCTCGCCACTACGAATCTCCGCCTCTCCAACACTCCGAACATCACGAGATCGTCCCCTAGACCGGACGGCCAGCTCTTTCTGTGTTCTGCCAGGTCTGTCGTCCGCGGCATCGGGACCCCATCACCCCTTATCGCTCCTTTCTGGCACGCATACATCCCCATAAAATGGTCCATCCTTATCTGGCGAGCCCACTTCCGGAAGCTCCCCACTGACGATGCCGTCACCTCGTTTGGCTACAGCCTAGCTTCGAGTTTCCATTGCTGCACTTCCCCTCAAACCGAATCAGCAGAGCACATCCTCACCTCCAGTGATCTGGCAAAGAATATTTGGATGACTTTCAGCATCAAGTTTAGGAAGGTCCTCCTCCCTAAGGGCTTCAACGATCTCCTGTCCAGCTGGGGCGTCTCCCACGGACATCAGATCATCGTAGCCGCAGGAATTTGGGTCCTATAGAAAAACAGAAATAAGTTCCGTTACGAGGGCCGACATCTTCCACCTCCGCAACTGTACAGGGAAATCATCAGACAGATCCTAAAGATCAGGAGGCACTCCACGCACTCCACGCCCAAGTTATGGGAGACCCTAGATTAGTTTATGGCTTCTTGTTTCTGTTTTTGTCGGCTCGCCTAGCCGCTTCTTTTCTTTAGCCAGCGCTTGGCGCTCTTCTTGTATAGGCTTCGTCATTTTGCGCCTGATACATCAATAAAATTCCCCCTTCTCTTTAAAATATATATATATATATATATATATATATATATATTTATATATATATACTATAAATACAAGTACAAGCAATAAAATATTCTAGGTATAATCAATATTTATAACATAGAATTATTAATTTATATACTAATATATATATACATATATATATATATATATATATATATATATAAATATATATATATATATATATATTTATATATATATATATATATATATATATATATATATATATATATATATATATATATATATATGTATGTATGTATAATATGATATATACATATATACTATAAATACAAGTACAAGCAATAAAATATTCTAGGTATAATCAATATTTATAACATAGAATTATTAATTTATATACTAATATATATATATATATATATATATATATATATATATATATATATATATAATTTGATCGTGATACATATATGTATTTATATAAAGTCTAATTCTGTATATCATAAGTATACTTATATATATGCACAAGTGTATATATGTGTGACCTAAAATCACCAAAAATCTAAGAAAATTTTAAGAAACTCTATTCATAGTACTTCTAAAATAAATAACCATTAAATAATAACATTTATATTTTAGATATAATAGTATATAAAAAACTTATTTATTAGCCATTAAAGTCAAATACGGAAATATATACACATGTAACAAAATACACCTAAATGCACGCCTCTGGGCGCACTACATGTCTACATGGGTTCAGATTTGGTTTGGGTCCAGTTCGGGCTAAATTGGAACAACGGGGTCCCATAGAAGTCATATTTTTAATAAATAAATAATTAAATCATGTATGGGGTTTAGGTCGTAACTTAACCTTATTTCCTAGTTGGGACATACTTATGGCTCGGCCATCCCTACTATGGCTAATACACTAGTCAAAGCACACCAGTGCACTATCCGTACCATGATTCCTATTCGTCTTGTACTCCAAAACTCAACCATGGCTAAAGTCATCTACCATAATAATTAACTAAATAATTATTTATAGAAATCTAAAAATCGTAATTCAATAAAATAAAAATATATTAAAATTTCGGGAAGGGAATTACAATCACTCCCCCAAAGGAAGACAAGAAGGTGACAGCCAACGTCGTCTCTCTATAATTCAAAGACTTCGCTCCATAACTAGTTCTTGACGGTGTTGTCCCAAAACCTAAGGCAACTATGGAAATTGTCAATCTTCCGTCTGTACGAAATAATGGTTTGGTAACACTGTTAACAGCTAAAGGCAAAATAATATGGGTTCATCCAGACCTAGTCGACAAATTTGAACAGAAAGTAATTGTTTCTTCTTCAAAATCAAATAAGTCGGCCAAGTATAAATCCTGCAACATGACTTTAAGTGAGCACTCCTCACTTGACTATCGTGTTCCTCTTTTGAAGAATATTTTCATTCCAACGGGAGCTACACCATCTTCTTCGGATACTGCCTCGCTGACATCAGAAGTCAATTACCAGCCCAAATTTCATCGATATAGTCAGCAATCTTGTGAGTTGATGATAAAGATGAAATATGACTTTCAGAAAGCCCCAAGCTTAAACAATGGAAAGGGGTCTCCGATAACCTTATCTTTACAACTTCAAGACAACTGGTCTCGTATTGGACTAGGATTCGGGATAGATCACACAATTCTTCATCAGAGAAAGAATCGCTCCAAGAGCAAATCACGAGTGAGGACTTGTAAAATAGTTTCTCTTTCGCCTGCTTCTGAGGAAAAAGTCTTGACTGGTACTAGATCTGGTAGACTCTAGCTTAGATATTACCCAGATGGTCAAGAGAATGAAGTTGTCACTCCCCCTCCTGCTCCTGATGCTTCTTCAACATCAGCTCTACCAACTGACTAGGGTACTTCTAAGCCAACAGCAGCTGATAAAGGCAAGCAGCAAGTTCGCTTTGACCAGAACCTGAAGAAGACAACTCCATTGCAAGGTCTTCAGAAACCATACAACTTTGACATATTGGCTCAACTGGCCAATACTCCAGCAAGATTATCAATCTTTGAGCTCCTTCTTCTCTCGAAGGAAACTCAAAAAATACTAAGCAGAGTTTTGATGCAAGCTGATGCACATCTCAAGAAGTCGGATGAAGAACCTGTGGCAAGCCCTCAATGTTATAGTATGATGGAAACTATGCCAAACATCACTTTCACCCAGGATGACATGATGTTGGAGGACAATCGACATGATCGACCTCTTTATTTCACTAGATACGTCAACACGATGAGGGTGGATCGTATCCTTGTCAATCCCGAGTCTGCACTCAGCATAATCCCGAAGACTTTGCTGGATTCTATAAAATTTCCAGTCCACAGTCTCTCAGCAACGGTTAAAACTATTCTTGGATTCAACTCTGGGAAGAGTAAACTGCTGGGAAAGATTTGCCTGAGAATCCAAATCGGTGATCTCCGTACAAAAGCTACTTGTTACGTGATTGACAACTACGTTTCCTACAACCTATTACTAGGAAGGTCATGGTTGTATGAACATAACATTGTACCATCCATGCTACACCAATGCTTTAAATATGTGGATGAAAACAGAGAGATCGAGAAGGAAGTTGCTGACCTCAATCCTTTTCGAGGTGTCTGTCACGACCCGCACCCGCTTTTCGGATACGAGACGTGTCCAAGCCAGCCTACACCGCAGAGTCGGCGGTAGAACGCTGTCAAGCCCGCAAGAAATAAATGCTAAAAATCACAAAATATAATATTTGCTGCTCATTCACATTTCTAAGTTTATTACAACATTTACAAGATTTATATTTAAAGAAAAATACACAGTTCTTATAATTAATGAAAATGATAACTAGTTCCACTATCTAGGTCGGCCTCAGCATACCCATGTCTTTCCAGTGCTAAGAGTGATCGCGGCTAAACCTGAAAAATGTTGGTTTCCAGTCAGGAATGGAACAAGTACATAAACCGACGGCAATGCAAAAATACAATAGAATTAACAAGACATGAAAATAGCATGTGAGACATGAAAACTGGAAGATAACTGATGACATAGCACGATAGAGAAGTAACGGAAAAATAAAAGACATCTACCTATGTGGTGTAAAATATCCGTTTTGATATGTGAACGGCTAGGGGGTAAATACGGCACACTGCACGTGTCGTGTGCAGCTGCTATCATTCATGAAAGACACGGGGGATAGTTTTGGGTGGTCCACATGTCTACTGAGATTTTTCCCCTCCCGACTACTCCGTATGACGAGCGTATCAACAAGCAGCAGGATATATGTATAGACATGAAATGAAAAGACTACTATGAATCAGAAAGCAATCAGAAAGTGCACTTGCCTGAGGTCCTTAGCTGGTGAAACCAACAATATCATACCACTCAATGAGCTACAATCAATCAACACATGCAGAAGTCTCCAGATACTGAAATAAACATTACCAACGTTCTCAGAATAGCCAAATTAGCTAGGATTGTCTGTCCTTAAGTCCAATTCTGGACACAGGGACAAAACGGTAATTTTGGGCAAAAACGATGTCCGTCGTTGGACCCGCTTTGCACCGAAAAGCGTGCCAGAGTCAATGGTCTCTAAAGTCATCAAACTATATGTCTACGGATCTGGTTTTTTGATACGAACCCAACCGTATGTCCAGAGTTGGATTTCGGCGGCCCGTGCACAAAATTACCCGTTGAGTCGGACCGTGGGACCCGCAAAACGGCAATTTTATCAACAGTCTCAGAATCGGACCAAACTTGGCATACAGGACCAAAAAAATGATACGGTCCTATTGGCATAAGTTTTGTCTCGATCTGACGAGTGTACACAAAGTTATGACTGAATTTGTATTACACGGATACTGGGCGATTCCGACGGATATGCATCAAATTCGTCGCACACACGCGACCAATTTGAATTCCGTCAAAGCCCACACGACCAAGAAACTGTTACGCACCTTTCGATGCTTCGGTTCGCGACCACGTCGCCCAGAATGGCGGGACGCACGTCGTGTGGATGGATTTTCTATTTTTTAAAACAGCTTTTATCAGTTTTATCCTGATTTTCAATTTGGTTTTAAACAGAATTTAATCCACTAGAAAATAAACTAAAAGTGGGGTCTCAATCTCGGTTATGTTGTCAAAAAGGCTGTTCAAGCGGTTTTCCAAGTTTTATAATATCCTGGTCGTAAATCGACCGCCAACTTTGGGTTTCGGGACAGTTTCTATTATCCAGAATTCAAGATTTTTCTCGATTTTCGGAATCGATTTGCGACGCGCACACCACGAATTATACCAATCTATTTGAAGGGAAATAAAGGGATATAGGTTAACTTCGTACCTAAAGAATTCGTTCGTGAAACGGAGAAGGGTGGAGGTTGTGGTTGCCTCGCGAAGTAGGCCTCGCACAGGCTGATGTCGTTGTTCTCGGTTCTGCTTCGCACGGTTTGGCCGGCCTGTGGCCGGTCGGCGGTGGCCTGTAGTGGCGCACGCAGCCACCGGGGTGGCCGCCCAGGCTAGGGCGAGCGTGGCGAGGGAGTACGGTTAGGGTTTCGTATGAAATCCCCCTCTCGCAATGTATATATATATATACGCTTAGAAAAATCCGAGCTGCGCTCGGTTCTGCGAGGGGAGCTGGCTCTCTAGGCCCTGGATGTGGGCCTAGCTGCTACTATGGCTGGCTTGGCCGGGCTGATGGGCTCGTGGGCTTGTTGGTTCAAAGCTGCTGTGTTTGAGTTATCTTTTTCTATTTCCTTTTCTTCTTCTATTTCTTATCAATTATACAAATATATATATAACCATATATATACTTATCTATGTATATATATGCATCCTTAAAATTACAAAACCTATAATACTTTAAATAAATATTATAAACACCAATATTGCCATTATCTATATATATAGAAAAACACATTTATATCTACATGCATATATATATATTTATGTATATAATTACACATGTACACCTATATATGTCTATATATTTATATATATATGTATGAATCTAAATCACAAAATCTAATAATAAATTAAGTACAACTATTATAATTAATAACAATTATATTATTTACCTAGAAAGACATCTATATACATATAGTAAAATATCTCTATATACAGAAATATTATTTTATATAAAATATCTATATTCACACATATATATACGTATATATTTATATACACAAACACGCATATTATATATATCTTTGATAAAATAATAATAACTATTAATAATAAATAATTTATTTATTTAATAACCACCATATAATATTAATATTATATAACCTCGATAACTTAATAATAAATAATAATAATCAAGATGCAATAGATCTATAATGGTGTATATACCATTTATGTGCAGTCTAAAAATCACCATTTAAATAAAATGAATAAAAAAATATTTTACAATTTCCGGGAAGGGGAGCTATAGTGTCGAAGCCTATTATTTGGATTCCAAAATATACAAAGAAGAGTACATGAAGGTTGTGTTGTCTATGGACACTGAGGAAGACCAAAAAAATAACCCTGATGACGTCTTGGTGATTCCAGTCAAAGTACGCACCTCTCATCCTTTCTCTTCTCTGATGCTGACTATCACTCTCGCTCCTTCTACTGAAGAAGGGGAGCAAAGAGAGCTCACCTTTTCTGAGCCTCTTGTTATCGACCTCCATCGTAACTAGCCTACCACTTCTCTTTCTCCTCCTCTTGTTATCGACCTGGCAGCATCTCCAGCCAAGGTCACAAATGTTGTTGTAACTGTTGAGACTGAAAATATCAATAAAGCAGTGTCTCCTTCGCAG
Organism: Iris pallida; assembly: GCA_029216955.1. Lineage (NCBI taxonomy): Eukaryota > Viridiplantae > Streptophyta > Magnoliopsida > Asparagales > Iridaceae > Iris > Iris pallida. The sequence continues at coordinate 4,332,265 of JANAVB010017197.1, read as the reverse complement.
TATATTGATGTCAACTTTTATGCATATCATTACTTAGAAATTTTGGACAATTTTGAACCTCTTACCTTATGAGCAATTTAACCTTTTCAAGATGGGATCGTGTACGAACCGGTGCAAAGTTTATTCTTCGTAATTCCTCTGTGGAACAACAATGAACATCAAATTCTCTTCAGCAAATGACATAACCAAAGAACTGTACTCGACAGCGATTCTGAAAGTGATGATCATGAAAGAATACAACTACGTTGTTATAGTCAATAATCCAATAACCATCTGAAAAATGGGTTATAACTTCGGGTCTGGACTGAATGGAGGCAAAGATAGACGTACTCCTATTCGATTACCTGCTCCAAAAGGAAATTCATCACAATACTATAACAAGCTCAGACATGGGTTAGGCTACATTACGTCGAACCCAATCCCAGATATATCTGAATCAGACGAAGAGATACGATCTCACTCTTCCGATTTTATTTTATGGGATTCAGACACCAGTATAGGAAAAGTTCATCAACCGACTCTATATGTCAATATGGTGACAACTGAATTCCCAGAAGATGATGACAATGATGACTTTATCGAAACTTATGAGGATGAGCCTTGAGCACAAAGGATGGATACTCAATGGTAACTTCGCTTCGAACAGCGAGAACCACCCACTGAGGACGAGTTAATCCAAATCAACGTCGGAGACGGAGCTTCTCCAAGGCCAATCTTTATCAGCAAAAGTCTCCATGAGACAGACAAATAAGACTTGATCCAGCTCATTAGAGAATACATTAATGTGTTCGTTTGGAGCTATAAGATACGTCGGGACTAGATCCTCAGGTTGCTACTCATAAACTTAACATTTTGCCAAATGGTAGATCGATCAAACAACAACAACGACAGTTCCGACCTGATATGATGGATACCATAGAAGCTAAAGTCAAGAAGATTATCGCCTGCAGCTTTGTTAGGGAGGAACAATATCCCGACTGGGTGGCTAATGTCATCTCGGTTATGAAGAAAATAGGAAAGTTTGATTCTGTATTGACTTTAGATATCTCAATACAGCTTGTCCAAAAAATGAGTTTTCTCTTCCAATCACTGATGTCATGATCGACAACACCTACGGATTTGAACGAATGTCTTTCATGGATAGATTCTCTGGATATAATCAGATCAGGATGAATCCCGAAGATGAAAAGCATACATCTTTTCACACTCCTCTCGGAGTCTATTGTTATACAGTCAAGTCATTTGGTCTCAAAAACGCTGGTGCCACCTATCAGCGGACTATGAGTACTATTTTTTATGAAAATTTATGGAAAATAGTCGAATGCTATGTCGACGATATTAATGTCAAAAGTTATTTAAAGGAAGATCACATCCAAGACTTAAGGATCATTTTCGATCTAATGCGTCAATATCAACTAAAAATGAATCCCACCAAGTCATTTCTGGGAGTCTCTAGTGGCAAATTTCTCGGATTCGTTATTACCTCTAAGGGTATACACGTTGACCCGAGAAAGTTAAAGCCATCCAAGAGATGCGACCTCCACACAACCTAAAAGAGCTACAAGGATTCCAGGGATGACTTGCCTATAGCAGGAGATTCATCTCAAATCTCTCTGGACGCTGCAGACCGTTCACTCAACTAATAAAGAAAGGTGCATCTTTCATTTGGACTGATGAATGTCAGCAAGCATTTGAAGATATCAAACGATACTTGATGAACCCTCCAGTCCTAGTTCCTCCAATCACAGAAATATCCTTCTTGATGTACGTTCGAACAATGGATCACTCTCTCGGTGCCCTCATAGCTCAGAAGAACAAAGAAGGTCATGTGCAAGCAATTTAGTACCTCAGTCGCACAATGATCGGTGTTGAACATCGATACAGTCCGGTGGAAAAAGAATGCTTAGCTTTGATGTTCGTCGTCCAGAAGACGCGTTATTATATCACAGGCCAGACCATCCATGTCATCTCTAGAGTCAATCCTCTGCGACTCCTGATGGAAAAGCCTAGTACACTCAACTCTAGACTTGCTACATGGGCAATATTGCAAGCACAGTATGATATGGTCTATGTCCCACAATAGTTTGTTAAGGGTCAAGCCCTAGCTGACTTCTTGGCTGCTCATCCAATTCCTGATACTTCAAAACTCTACGATAAAATTCTTGATGAGACTCTAGAGTCCAATATGATTTCCGCAGGAATACTCGCTTAGCGTCTATTCTTTGATGGTGCATCTTGAATTGGACCCAACGGAATCATTATCACTGGAGTAGGAATTGTCCTCTTATCTCCAAAAGGACTAGCCATTCAAAGAGCTTATTCTCTGGACGAGCCATGTTCTAACAATGTTGCTGAGTACAGCACTTTGCTTATCGGTCTTCGGTTAGCCAAACAGTTGTATATCAACTATCTTGAGGTATACGGAGATTCTAAACTAATTGTAAACTAGGTTAGAGGCACGTACGTGGTCCGACATCAAGATCTCATCCCTTATCAAGAAGCAGCAGTTAAATTGGCTATGTCATTCAAAGGTTTCTTTATTGAGCATATATGTCGAGCGTGCAATACAGAAGTCGATGCACTCGCTAATCTAGCAGTATTGTTAGCTGTCCCTGTGAAAAGACAACAGTTAATCGTCATCTCTAATCGAGAATTATTCTGTGTCAAAAATAATTTGAATATCGAATTTAGAAACGCGGTTGAAATTTACACTACTAGCAAGGACTGGAGGACTCCTTTCATCGATTTTGCAGTACATGATATCTTGCCGAAATATCCTAAAGAGGCTACGACCATCCGTCGTCAGTCACTGCGATTCTACTACAATCATTCGTCCAAGACACTTTATTATCGATCTTTCGATGGTATGCTTCTGCACTGTCATACGGGTGATGAAGTGAAATAGATACTACGTGAAGCTCATGACGGTGTCTGCGGTGTATATCAGCCCGATCCTAAGCTGCAAGATTGTATCAGACGTATGGGATACTATTGGCCTACCATGGTAGCGGATGTAATTGAATATGCAAGGAAATGCAGAGCATGTCACATCTATACAGATTTTACCCATCAACCATTAGAATTCTTGCATCTTACTGCAGTATCTTGGCCTTTTGAAGCCTGGGGGATGGATATCATTGGTCCTATCAATCCACCATCATCTCGAGGACATCGGTTCATCCTAGCTATAATTGATTACTTCTCAAAATGAGCAGAAGCTATTCCTCCAGCCGAAGTCAAGACAAGCAGTGTTATCAACTTCATCAAGCATCATGTCATCTATCGGTTCATAGTACCTTGAAGAATAATTCATGATAACGGACCTCAGTTCGTGAGTCAAGCATTCATTCGATTCTGTAATGACACTCGGATCGACAACATTGCTTCTACAGCTTATAATCCCACAGCTAACGGTTTAGCAGAAGCATTCAACAAAACAATTATCAAGCTTCTCAAAAGTTTGTTTCTACCAATAAACGCAACTGGAGCAAAAAGCTTGGAGAATACCTATGGGCATACCGCACTACTGTACGTACCCTGACCGGTTGTACACCCTTCTCTCTGGTGTGTGGATGCGAAGCTGTCTTATCATTGGAGATTCAAATTCTATCATTAAGGATAGCTATCACCAACGAGTTGTCGATGGAAAATAATGATCGTCTTCGACTTTAAGATCTTGAAGCACTTGATGAGAAACAGCTGCTAGCTCAACATCATATTGAGCTATATCAAGCCCGAATCTTAAAAGCTTTCAACCCAAAAGTCAAAGTACGAACCTTTCAAAAAGGCGACCTATTCCTTACTGTCAGACATCCTATGACTATAATACACTTGAGCAAAGGGAAGTTTGAGCCAAAGTGGGAGGGTCCCTATGTCATAAACAAAGTCTTCTCTAACGGGGCTTACCAGCTGACCGGAATGGATGGTCAGATCGCTATGATGCCTATCAATAGCAAATTCCTGAAGAAATATCATGTTTTAAAGCATGTATTATATTTTCTGATAAATATTGTATATACGCAAATCTTCGAATTATTATCTTTTATTCACTCTTCAATGAATAAACCTACAGATAATAAGTCCTCAAAAATCCTCAGTGGAATCTAACCAGATCTTATGGTATATCCTCAAAAGATTAACCCCATAACATCCACCATAACATATCATCGCAACATCATCTTTTGAAACCCAGCCATTTTAAAAGATATCTTATTCTTGAGCCTCTGTTGGTTTAAGCATAATTAACAGATATACGAATTCACGTCCACATTACCTCTGAATTCTATTGTCTGTATTGATGGATCATCACTGAAAATGTTGTGTCAAAAATAACATCACGTCAAAATTATACTCGGTTACGTCCAGGACCTCTAAACAGATATAATAAGTGCTACTATTTTTCAAGAAATACCGTGTCCACACTACTTTTGAGTAAAAATATGCCAAAGAGAATAAGTCCACAAAATCATAAGTTCATAATAAACGAGTAAATAAAAGGTTCTTTATTTCTTTCTCCATAAAAAGTAGTAAAGGAATACATTTGAAAAAAAAGCAACATCAAACAGAAACAGAAAACATCAAACAAGAAAAGGAAGTCACTTTTATTCATTTGCCCGAGGATGGCCATGTTGGGGCAGGTACCACTCTCCCAACCATCGCACATATGAAGGCCCCGACTGATCGAGGTCCTTAAATAAGCTGGATGATTGGAACTCCCAGTGCCACTACCTTCCGATGCCGATTCCTCCTTTATGGTGACTTCGATTTTAGGAATTATTTCCTATTTAATAGTCACCAATTCCTCTTTGATGGAAGGAGACAACACTTCCTCTTTGACGGCAACCTCAGCTTTTGGTGTCACGATAGACGCTGCAGAAAGGCAAAAGAAAATAAGCTTTACAATCATAAAAAGTATTCTTACAAGTTAAGAAGAAATAAATTATTTTTCTCTAGTTTGCGCAAGTGTTATGGAAGTTCTTAATTAGCACATGTGATTGACAAGTTCTTGTTTTGCGCATGTATAAGACAGTGCGCTATTGACAAAATTTTGACACATAGCACACAGCGCACTTTGAGTGAACAAAGGGTACGCGATATGATTTTGGTCAACACTCTGAAAGAGGTGGCATATTTTAGAAATTGCGCAGCGCCAACCAACACTATGAAAGAGGGGGTCGACGCTGGCTTTAGTTCGTGCTATCAGCGAATGGCGCCAACTCTACTGTTTGTCTTTCCCGACCGTTCATTCACCTTCAAGGGTGGGGTTGGCCTCCTCGGCTCTCGCTGACGGCAGCGCGTGTTGTGGTGCCCTCTATGGCGATGCTCGTGACGGAGCTCCGGCGATGCCTCTGCCCTTCACGACGGTGGATCTCTTTGGTGCCATTGTTGACGGTGAAGAAAAACTTCGAGACTTTGAGAGGAAGAAGAAGACAAAGAAAGTTCGTGAATAAAATTTTTTTAGAAGAACTCTCTTTCTCTTCATCCCGTGGGCTATTTATAGCCTAAGTCGACATGTAATGTCCGCGCAAATCGTGCATGAAACAACGGGTCATTTGAGATTATGGATGTGCCAATCGCGCGTGAATGCTCTTATTCAAAGTATTTCAAATTTTAAAAATTTTGTAATTTGAAAACTTTGAAGGGGGCCTTGTAGAAGCTTTAAAATATCAAAACAATACAGTGCACTATTCACAGATAGTGCAAAGAATTATCTATCAAATGGCACCCAGTATCTAATCGCGCCCAAACCCAAATATCGCTACCTTCAGATAGCACGGGCTGCCATATGGCAATCTTCCCTAAGAAGCTAAGTTGTCAGTCATGATGACTAACAATACGACAGTCGATAAAAATCTCTTCGGATCCCAAGCGCGCAACGCTCGAGAAGATTTTGGGAGATTTGCCATAATGAGGGACATTTGTTTCTCAGCGCCATTCATCGATGGTGTAAAGTGGTTAAAATTATTCATTGACTTGATGCTCAATGATTTCCGTAGTTGGCACTAATCAAAAGATCGCGACATTCATGTACTGGCGCCAATCAAACAATCATCATCCAGAAGCAGTTAGATGACGTGGCATGCATGCCACTAACCTCGAAGAACGTATACATAGTACTACCCACGACCAAATGTACTTATCTTACAGGCAGTTAAGCTAGGCTAGGCCACGTGTCCCAGGCAGTTAAGCTAACCGTTCGCATGACTAGGAAATTGTGCACCAAATAGTGCATAATCAACTATGTTTTACACTGTGCACAATATAGAAGCATGGAATTTCAGGCGCATCTATAGGCCAGAATTCCTATGCGCTCAACCCAACCATGCGACCAACTCAAATGTGCCAGGAAGCTCAAACAGATACTTGGCACAGCAAAGAACAGTACAAAAATATAGACATCAAAAGAAGATTTTTTATTTCATTTAAAAGTCTGTTACATGTCTAAAGAAAGGCTTTACGAAGGAGAACATCTACAAAAAGAAAGATCCTAAAGCTACAGCCAGGCACAGCAACTGCTATGCACACCATGTCAGGTGCATCATCCGTCAAGTGCATCACTCTGATGTCTCATCCAGGCGCATCGTCTCGCCATTATGGCACATGAGCATCAACACTAATCAGCCCTTGTATAGCAAAAGGAGGAGCTCTCTTAGCTCGACAAAGATTGCGGCACGATGCCCCGGTCTTCGGAAGGAACAGGCACACTCGGCAGCCTGTGGCTCTACCAGTATAACGAAAGACGGAGCATGACCGCCCCGATCTTTGGATGCAATAGACACCATCGACCTATGTCAAGACTCAACGATCCCGATATTTGGATGCAACAGACACTATCACGGAAGCTTAGAGCGACAGAAAGACTGGGACAGTACATCTTCACCCTCGGAAAGAGCTCGAGTTCGACAGTTTACCAAGACGGAGCTTCGGCCAAGTTCATCATCATATCGAAATGAAGAATCAAAGCAAAGCTTTCCTTCATGCGGCTAATTATAAGCACGGGCAGCCTACACCCGAGTACGAAATGGCTAATATTCCAAATTCTATGCAATGAATTTGCATTAATAGCAAATGCATCTGTCTTCTCGTATTCGGCTAAGTCAAGGCAACCATTAACGCCTCGAAGAACTCAACTGGCAGGCCAAAAAGTATGCGACACATTGGCAGATGCGCCGTCGATATCATGCGCTCCCTATGGATGCGCCCAGCAGGCCATAAAACCATGCGCCCAGATTGGCACTAACCAATGCAACCCTCTCCATCAAGCATTTAATGCTGAATGACAAAGGTGGCAACACATTCCAAGAGCCGTCCAATCAGCAGCCCTATGTAGAAAATGAAGTGCCGCTGATGTCAGCCCAGCATTACACCTTAGGTCGAAAAACAACTGCCACGTGGCCGACCGATCATTCGTATGCGCCTCGTAGCCATGCGCCCAGAAGATGACATGCGCCCTAGTGGACATATGCCCCCTCAGCTCACTTCTGATCTCATGCAACAGAAGACAAAGATCTGCATGCGCCTCAAAAGTCATGCGCCTGGACTTACTCATGGCTCCTAAAAGTCATGAGACCAAGTCGACCACCCTGCGTTTGATCCTAGGCGTACCCTGATGCGAAGCTCTACATGCGCCTCAAAATCCATGCGCCCAGACTTATCTATGATGCCTAAAACTCATAGACTAAGTCGCCTCCATGCGCCCGATCCTAGGCGCACCCCGACAGATCACTCTCCTCCAAAATCGAGATCTTTGAGCCACAGGCATACGCCATGCGTCCTTTGACTCAGTTCTATTCAAAGAATGGGTGCCAACCACCCAAGATCTCAACAACAACCAAATCTCAGCAACTGCCACGTGTCAGCTCCTCCGTAGTCTGACGAAACAGTTCGAGCAGATTCTACTACAACTCGGGGTGCATTGTCTATGCACCCCCGCTAGCATCAGCAACGTGGCATTTCCATGTCCAGGCGCATCCGACATATGCGTGCAATGAGAAGCCAGTCTGCTATCTATAAATAGGAGGATCATTCCTTCAGAACACACACAACAGAAAGAGGGATATATACAGGCAGACTGTTATATCCATATACAGAGGCCAGAAGAGACACTTAAGTCCACTTCTCCTCGCAACGCTCCGGCATCCAGAGCAACCCAGACCTTCAGAGAGTTCAAGAACGTCGTCAGATCATCAACGAAGTCAACATATTACCACTCGCTCCATCGACACGGTGCCCAAATAAAAACAAAAGTGTACTCCTAGGACCACATCTAAGTCCGACATTGTACTCTGTTCTATTTGTAATTAAAAAAATCACCAAAGAGTTTTAATGGCAAACACACCAATCATGATAAAGACTAGACAGTTATCCCGAAACTCTATAAAAGGAGTTCAAAATCATTCTTCAAGGCATCATTAATGATCATAATCTCCTGATCAAGCTTCAGCAGCACGCTCAAGAGCTTTTTTTCTCCGGTATTGCATAGTCCAAGGGATAAAGTAATCATCTTCTGGTCAGATTCCTATAGTTGTACTTTCCCAGAATTTAATTGTGCTCATGTACTCTTTTCTTTTTCTTAGTTTATAGTTAAACTTTTGTTTTTACAAACATCAGCCTCTTGGGCCGAGCGGGAGGGCCCAGCTGTCAACTGCGCAGCAGCCGACAGTACATTTCCTTAATAAGTCGGCTACCTTAACCGACTTAGCTCAAGCCGCATCGCCATCTGACCGTTCATCCATTAGAACAGAACCGTCAAATGGATGACACGTAGCCTAGCCACAGCAAACGGCTCACCGTCGCCCAAGTCACGGCTCTATATATATATATATATATATATATATATATAGATATATATATATATATATAATATTATGTATGTTTTTAGAAAACCCCAGTTATTCTTTGGCCGTTTTTGAAAGAATTAATCTTGGTGATTTCTCGACTCCTGAAGCGATTGCGTACAGCCCGACCTCATTTTCGCGTGCCGTATTTTTGTTGGAATCATCTTAAGGTCAGATTTTAGAATAATTTATATTTTTTGAGATTTTGCTCGTGAATTTCTAGAAAATTATTTGAGTGTTGGTTGTCCAAAACTTGACACGTCGTAAGGTTTTCGAGATTCAGGGAGATCTCGAACTCCGACTTGCGATTCGTTTGAAGTTTTAGAAAGCTACTAGATGATCTTCGACATATAATATTTCTAGAATTTTAGAAATTCGTTTACTCTTTTATTTATTACGTTGAACTCAGATTTGAACGGTAAATCATCGATTTGGTCACGGTTAGCCATAACGGTGATAACTTTTGATCAAAGCATGATTTTGTGGCAAGGTCAATTCTGGTGCACTCATCACACTAAATCTATCAAGATGTACTTTCAAAATCTATGTTTATAATGTTTGACTAGTTAGTGAATGGTACCTCGATTTACGTGTCATGGTTTCCAAAATTGGAAACATTACTTTCTATGGCCAAAATTCCCTATTTGAATTATATTTCATATTATTATTAGGTTAAATTAGATTTTTAAGTGATTTATTTCAATTTTAAATAATATTATTATTACTTTTGGGAGTTTAAGTATAGCTTATTGACCTTAAAATATTATTATAATATTTTTCTACAATATTATAGTTTTGACCTAAATATAATTTTCTCTAGTTCCAAATGTTATTTAAAATATTTTGATTAATAGTTTTCAAATATGAAAATGTATTTTCTAAAATATTATATATATTTATTTATTTATACCAAATTATCTTCGTTTCATCTTGATCGTGACTAGCCATACTACTATTTTTGTATTCTGACTACTTCATATCGACCATAAGATAATCGGACTGTCCTGGACATAGTGGAACGGTCGGTTCCATCATTAGAGATCGTCTTGCGTAGTTACGACATCTACGACTATCTGTGCCAACATGATCAAGTCATAAATCAACTACAACTTAATTGAGACAAGTACACTATTGCTTTTGTGCTTATTACATTATAATGCTTTTTCATTGTGTTTTCATTGATATCCAGTTGAGACACGATTGTGACATGATAGGCTTGATTGTATCATTGAATCTTTTATTGACTATTTAGTGAGTCAAAGGAAAAATGCTAAGTAGGTATTGAACAAACCCTAATGAATATTAATGTGGATAGCTAAGTCATACACCTCACGTATGGGTTAGTCGTGCATAAAATGTGGATAGCCATTGTATGATGTGTCGTATTAGCCCAGCCATTCATATGTCGAAAGGTATTTCAAATGCACATTGTGTTAGTCTTAATGTTCATGATTCAGTCGTCTTGTTCATAAATGTTCTTACTAGTTGGTTTTTTGTACATGTTTATTTTCAGTTATATACATGTTTTTATTTCTCTATTGCATCTCTATTGTCTAGCTTATTTTGTATTAAGTTACATTATTGCAATAGGGTTATACTTTGCTCTTTTTATGACTGGATCGTTGCAGGTGACTTGGCATGCTTCCTATTTTGCTAAGGACCATATAAGAAAGATATCTTGGAGGCTGACCTTAGATCTAGAGAGATTAGTTAGTTTCTTTAATTTAAATAGTTAGCGAATTAATTCCCCAAAAATCATTTATATTATGATATTGGATTTGTAAATAAAATAATTATTGTGAATGAGCAATTAGATTTATTTTATTGTATTTGATTTTGGCATTGAGACCTAGACAGCGTACTACCGCCAATGCTGCGACGTAGGCTAGACTTGGCTACGTACTCGTGTCCCAAAAAGTGGGAGCGGGTCGTGACAATTTTTTTGGTGGCCCATGCAGGTCTATTTGTAAAAGATTGTGAACTCGCGATAGTGCCTATATTAGTTGTACTATTGCGAGCCTGCGACTAGGAAGTGCTAATTCATAATTAGAATTGATTTGATTTTAGAAAATGACTAGGACTAGGAGTCCCTTATTCAATTCCACTATTGGGTAGTTAAGGTTTGTATATTGGCTATATGCTTTAGGTAGATTTATTGAATTCTAAACCCTATTAGATAACTTGAGAAATTTTTCTAGAGGAATGTACTATTGTGTTTCGACATGATGGTAGGATCAACGTGGGTAGACTATTCTCTTGGTAAATTAGGACATCCTAGGATTTGATTCCTAATCTTGATCATTTGTGCAATCTTATTTTTTTTCTAATCATTATCATCCTATCTAAAGTCTGTATTTAATTCATTGTACATAGTAATATTATTTTTTAAGAGTTAATATTCTATTTCTATCTATGGAGCTTTGAGCCTAACTTGATTAAATTACCCATATATTTATTCTGAGTCTTTTTTTTGAAATTCAAGATGTATATGATTTATATTTCTCTCTTCGATCTTTCTTCCATTGTTTGATTCTCAAAATTGATACTTTCATTCAAGGACATATACTTACATTTTTTCTATATATTAATTTGTTTAAATTTCTAGAAGCTACTTTCAAATTCTTATAGATAATTGAAATAATTTTTCATGACTTATAATGGCAAGGCAGATGCGTACTGTCCCATTTATTTGAATTATGGAGACCGCGGGTTCACTGCAGCCAGCAGCACACTAGCAAGGTATAACCCCTAAGTTGAAATATTTTTAAGTAAGAGTAGGTTATCGAATATTATTAAAACTATGCCCTAGTTGCCCTATTTACTTTTGAGTTATTATGTCAATATTGGTAGTGTTAATAGAATATTCAATACCGTATTTTATTTGAGTCATGAAACCAAAGAGTTTACTGCAGCCAGATGTACACTGGCGATGCATACACTACAGAAAAATATCCTTTTATGTCGGGTAAAATCCGTTATATAGCATTTTATGATAGTTTTTTTTGTATGCTCAGCCGTGATGAAAATGGGTGTTATAAATGTATAGAATAAACGTTATGAATAGATATACCTTATCTGACATTTTCTTTTTAGAATCGATATGTAGTTGAGGTATATATAAAAAATTTGTATACCGACATTAAAGATAGGATTATATATAACAATCAAATATGCCACCGAGATTAAAGTCCCATTATGTTTAAAAAAACGTGATAACTAACATATATTCATAACATTTTGTAAACGATTTTAGCAATGAAAGAAATCATAAAACGTCATGTATATGACATATATACATACCGATTTTAGCCATATAATAATCTGTGAAAACTTATAAACCAATACGTTATAAAAGCAACGACCAACATAACTATCCAGAACATCCAAAATTTCCAGAATGACAATTATTGCATCTGAAACATTTCATTCATATTTCTAGTTCCAAATATCGTACCATCTTGATTACATTCCAAATATCCCATCTTAATTACATATATCTCTCTTTTTTAGCCTTTGCTTAACATATCGTCATCTTAACTATACATTTAAAAACAATTCCCTTTCCAACTTTTGCTTAACCAACATATCACAAAATTTCAAAATAAACATATGATCTTCTTTCCTTTTTAGCGCACCAGACCTCAAAATATTTCTTCTGATTCACCAACACAAGGACTCCTTCAAAAGGCGGTCACAAGAGCAACTTGAGAATCCACTATTCTACAACCAACAAATAAAAAAAGGTACAAATAAGATACTTCAAAGTTGAAATCAGATGAATCTTATCTGACCAAACTGTTGGCTAAAGCCCAAAAAATTCTAGTTATCCCACAAAAAAAAACTAAAGTGAAACCATCTGCAGGTGCACAATCAGACAGCAGCAATTATATGCACAAATTAATAAAATGAAGATAACTAGAACATAATCCAGCAGTTGTATGCAGCAGCAGCAGCAGTTATATCCACAAATTAATAATGTGTCATGTCAAAAATATAGGAGGAGAAACTTTCTCATAATCCAGGACTGAATTTGACTACTTAAACTTTCTAAATTATAATTCTCTCAAGATTGGAGCATGTGAAACATAAGCAGCAGTATGTAGTAAGAGCACAAACCAAGTACTGGCCACTACTTATCAATGTCCACTACTCCATACTCAATTTCAAAAGGAAATTTTTTTAAGCCAATGCACTAAAGTAATCATGCATATAGTCTCCAGAAAAAAAAAGTTGGAACGTAGAAATCAAAATTATAACCCGACCAATATCTAGCTGTCACCAAAATCATATTGGTTCTTAACCCCTATAAGGGCAGTATACACTACATTTTTCCTCCTAAAGATAACTGGAGGTTTTGTATGAAGACAGATAAACAAGTGAGGTTGGTACCACTATGCTTAATCATGCCTAAAGTTCCACTCTGCCTGGAAAGGCTTCAGTTTCATAAAAAATCCTACCATATACAATGTCACAACATAAGGGACTCTTCGGCAACAACATAAATTGTCCAATAATGAAGTTATGAAAGCAATTTTTTTCAGTTAAGCAATTCAATCTGCAAAAGTGTTTTTGTCTTGGCCCTCTTGGGAGCAGAATAGATTAGTTAAATTTAATTGGATGGAAATAGAGAATATGAACCATATGGATGGTAATGATAGTGGTTAAGGCGTAAGATTTGGTACTGACTAATAAAGACCCAGAAGTCAAATATACGTCTTCCAAACTCAAAAAATAATCTGCAAGAATGGGCTGGACAGGATTTACAGTGAGCTAAGGAGTGTGGACCATAATTAAATGCTGGGACAGGAAATAAAATCCATTTTTATCCACGATTTAGGAGGCTCAGATCGACAAAAGAAAGAAAGAATTGATAAGAGGCTCAGATGACAAATGTCTCCAGGAACATGCCGCGCCATCACAAGATGTTAGAGATTCACTCAATGAGAATTCTCATTGTTGTCATTATCCCATTTTATAGATATTTTGAAAAAAAAGAATAAAATAAAGAGAGGTTCCATCAGAATTGGAATTTTAAAATCACGTACATGTAACCAAACTGGCTGCAGCTTAGCAACCACGCTAGCGGAAGACAGGAAAAAGAAAGCCAAAAACTAAGTACAAATTAAATGGAAATTAGCATTCAGCAAGAATCATCATCGCCTCTTTTAAAAACAGATAGCACATATCAAAATCTCACTAAGACAAAGGATTAAGTCACGAAGGGACAGGATTAGCAATATGTAAGAATCATCATCGCCTCTTTTAAAAATAGGATTAAGTCATTAAGAGAAGGATTAAGTCACTAAGAGAAAGCCAAAACCCAATTAATAAGTACAACTTAATGGAAATTAGCAATCTGCAAGAATCATCATCTCCTTGGAATCCATCTACAAGTAAGAAGTACTTCAACTCTCATGTAGTCATATGAGAGGCAATAAATTTGATGAGTTCGCACCGGACTTCATCTATTTCCTCCCTTGTGTATATTGGTTTTTCAGCCAACTGTTGTAACTGAACGGTTAGGAAAAAAAAATGGTTACATTTCTATAATTTCAAAATAGTAATTAAGGATTAAATTCATGTACAATTTACCTTTCTCTCGAACGGCACAGAATAGTCCTCCATAAGTTCTCTAAAGAACTTGAGAACAAAATACCCACATTCAAAAACCCCTGGTTGCTTTGAGCACTGCATAAATATATTATTTAGTAGCAACAAAATATCACATCGATGATTATATAGCTATTAAGTCCTATATCATTTTGATTACCTTGGAAGTATTCCATGTTGGCTTCATCATTGTTCTTTTCCCACCAATATAAGATGTTCTAAGCCCACTAGTAGAAAATAAGCTTATATGAATATCAGAATACGCAGATAATAATAAATGAATTGAGAATGAAGATGTCACTCACGTAAATATGTGCAACTTGATGTTTCCTCTAGGCTTGAAATTCAGCGAGTCCAACCAATGAACAACAAAGGTAGAAAGGTCGATCACAATCAAAACCAGTGCATCATATAATTGAATGAAATCAAACATAGTTGAATAATAAAGTAAAATACTAACAGTGACAAGTCTTCTTACTTCTTGAAATTGAATGTAATCAAACATAGTTGGTTCCGATTTGTAGTTTGGAGTATCTCTCTAATCAAATTAGATATTTTATTCCCTGATGCTTTACTAATGGCAAAAGGAGTGAATAATATCACAACTTCCCGAGAGCTTATAAACTTGTCATATAAAAACCTAAAGCAAAATAAAGAAAATAGTATATAAATATGGTGTCAAACTTTACTAACTAAATACACAGAATATGAAATTTCTCACTTTATGTATGCTGTAATACAGTTGCCATCTAGCCAACCCATCGAACATAATTCCATCAAAGCCTTTTTGGAAAGAAAACAAAATATTTCAACTTCGAACATCCCTTTCTCTAATGGGATTTTGATGTTATTGATGTCATCCATTGTTTCTACCACAATGTCTTTGAACGTATCAATTATACTAAAATCATCGGCATCATTCCTTGTAACATCTTCAACTTGCATTATGTTCTTTTCCTGTTTTGCATATTTAAATTGTTAAGACAATATTCCATAAAAATAAATGAAGCACGCATATTAAATAATATTACCTCTATACCACTAATAACAAACTCTTTGGGCCATGCTACGAGAGACCCAATTACATCTTTAACATTTTCTATCTCCCCGTAAATGGCACGGGGAGGCTTGCATTAGGAGAAAGGGATTTCGTGATTGAAACCCTTATATTATGTTCTTCTAAATCTACATTATGAATTTTCTCACTTGGTCCAACTTTTTCAAAGACCACCCCTTCGACAACAATATTATCTTTTGTGCCAAAGGCTAGCTTGCATTCCTTTCCTTAAACAAAATAAACTTGTAGTTATCATGGATATTAATAAATGTTATATAGGCGGTTGAGGGCAAGTAAATTATTTAATATATGCTTATTGTGCCAATGTGCAATGCAGGGCGTGATACATGTTTCTTCCTTAACGGACTTGATACATGTTTCTTCCTTAACGGACTTGCTACATGTTTCTTCCTTAACAGACTGCTTTGTTTCAACTATGTATAGAAGATAGAAGATAGAAAGCATATTAGATAAGCATATAATGATTAAATCTAATTTGTAATAAGCATTACCTTAGAACTAGGTGACAGACTCTTAACTCCATCTGACCCTTGTTCACTCCCTCGGAGACTTCCTATAATTCATGTTGGAACTTGCTATGGTATTGGAAGCAACCTTCTCAGATAGTTGTGAACCACCCTTGGCTTGAATTTCTTTCAACATCGCCTCTAATTCTTGGTTTCTTTTTTTTCCACTTCCAACTGGGACTTAAGTAATTCATTTTGTCTTTTAATTCCTCGTTTTGGAACCTTGAAATATGTCGTCGGGGTCGGTCCTAACCCCAAACCTCGAATATGCCCCGTATGTTTAGCAGTGCCTAAAGCCAAGGTCAAAATATCGAACGTTCCTTCAGTCTACAAAGTCCCTTCTCATTTCTGTTTGATGTATGCCCCACATGTTTGATGTATGCCTCCTTTAAAATTTACAAAATTTTGTATATTGTACAAGCCAGATATCCTTTCACACAACAACCGGACAAATTGCCATATGCAGAAAAATCGTTAACTATCCATAACAATTCACTTCTCAATGTAAATGTTCTTGTCGATATGCATCATAAGTCTCAAATCCATCCTTCCATAACAACTGCAGATCATCAATCAATGGTGCTAAATAAACATCTATATCATTTCTAGGTTGTTAGGGGCATGAAATCAACAATGTCAAAATTGTGAACTTTCTTTTCATGCACAACCAAGGTGGCAAATTATAAGTATTTAGCATTACAGGAAAACAACTATATCTGCTGTTGAGTGAACTAAATGGATTAATTCCATCGGCTGAAGGAGAGAGTCGAAGGTTTCTTGCTTCTGCTGCAAACTCTGGCCATTTATCATCAATTGTCTTCCATGCCGGTGAATCTACAGGATGACGCAATTGGCCATCATCTTCCCTTCTATCTGCATGCCATGTCAAATTCTTTGTTGTTTGTACCGATCGAAACCACCTTTTAAAGCATGGAATGGATGAAAAGTACCATAGTACTTTAGTTGGGATGCCTTTGTTTTGCTCTTCCTTCTTTGTTCAGACATATTTTTTTTTACCTTATATCTCGACGTTCCACACTAGGACATGAGGTTGCATTTTATACTCCTTTATGTAGAGTATGCAATCATTAGGGCATACATGTATTCTCTTGTATCCCGTTCCAAATGTTGAGAAACATCGCTTAGCCACCCTAGTAGTTGCGGGCAATTTATTCCCTCCCGTAAGCATATCGCTGAACAAAGTCAACACATCTGAATAGCTTTTATCACTCCAGCCACTCTTGGCCTTGATACTAAAGAGGTTCACAATCGCTAAAAGCTTCGTATACTTTTTACAACCAATATACAAAGGTTTCTTAGCATCATCAAGCAATGCATGAAAGTTCACTTCATCATCTCCTGCAGC
Source organism: Iris pallida (assembly GCA_029216955.1). NCBI lineage: Eukaryota > Viridiplantae > Streptophyta > Magnoliopsida > Asparagales > Iridaceae > Iris > Iris pallida. Next base: position 4,314,868 of record JANAVB010017197.1, on the reverse strand, counting down.
ATCCTTCTCTTTTAATGCATCGAACATCTCTATTGTATCTGCTACATCATTTAGAGTGTCCATGTCATCATAAATAGGCGCATGTGTATCCTCATATGATGGCATTTTATTAGCAACTTCCCCATTCCATATCCATATAGTATTCCTTGGATCGATACCAATTGTCATCAAATAAATTTTTACATCAGCTAATCTCAGTCTATAAAGATTCTCACAGTCATTAAATGGGCACCGAAAGAAATCAAGATCATCCGCATTAGCTTTAACATACTCTATAAATTCTTCAACCCCTGCTCTATATTCTTCCGATAATAGGTGCTCTATCATCCAAGATTTATCCATCTATATAACAAATTAAGATTTTCATGACTAGCAAGAATGATATTTCAGTATTTAACTAAGATATTTGCTTATAAACCACTTATCTATATAGATTCAGATTATTTTACATATAGTTAGCCCTATATTTCAGTATATATCTATACAACGTATATATCTATATAGGTGTACATACAACATATACACATTCATGTAAACTATTTCTAAAGGTTAAAACCTCCCAAGTAGGATATTCCTTATGCTCCTGCTCAAGACTGAAGCCCATTTCAGTCTACAGGTCTGAACCAGGGCCCCCAAGGCTCGAGCTCCCCCAATACATTAATGGCTAACTCAATCTTGAATCTATATCCTAACTTTATATCCCAAAACCCTCACACATTACATACATTTAACTATGTATATACATAACACAGATATTAAAAGGGGCTATATGTCTGTAAGTTACTAGATAAACATATACAAATACCAACTATCCTTGTGTGTCCAAAATGACATATTAACAATGTATATACATAACACATATATTAAAAGGGGCTACACTGCTGCCTATAGCAGATGCCAATGCTATTCGACTCCCCTAAATTACTGAAAGGGATTGGTACCCTCAATTCGAGCCACTGTCATGCCCCAGAACCAGAATACTGGAGAGCGGGGGCAGACATAGCCAGCTACGTATATTGAAATGGATTCCATCTCGCTATACGTCACGGCTGTCTAGATACATGAGGGTTTACTACAAGCCAACAGTCTCCTATGGTCATGAACAAGCCTAGTGTCTCAATCACAAGCAAGTAAGTAAATGTTAGAAGATGTATGATCATTAAATATACAATAATAAGGCATCCCAAATACTACATATTCAGCTGATCATGAAGCTAGTCGTTACAAAAAGTGAGGACTAGCAAGAGTTTAGTCATACATGATCAACCCTAGGATCTGTCAATCATGTTACAGCCCGTAGGCAGACAGTAGTAAATTGCAATCGAGCTAAACAGGTGCTCGTCGGCTAAACGCCTCAAAGAATATTTTATAATAAGTGGGAGATCAAAAATAAACCCACTCGTTGCCAGGGTTCCGTCTAGTGGTCACCATCTGGCTGGAAAAGCGGTAGATCCTCTGGAGCTGCTCCGAAATCTGGCCATACAAACCAGCTGGGTCAGATCCCAGAAAGAGCAAGTGCCACAAAGGAAGCTTCACTTAGGAACTAAAACCAGCAATCATCACAAGAGTATAAATAAGGTAAAAACTGGAAATAAAGAAAATGCATCAGGATGATATACGACGAGATAACCATGGAACTATTCAGATAACCAGGTTACAACCCGTAAACCAAACAAGACCGGGGTTGCAACCCTTCGTCTGAACAGAACTTGGAATTCTCACCATTTATCGGTAAAATAAATACAGGCATTTAGGTCATATAGCAATCTGGAGCAGGATCAGGACAAGACTAGACTGGTTAAACTCCATCCAATCATTCACGGCCAAGCAAGAATTACGGCTTGATACTTTAACTAACTAGGGTTATCACATGCCTAATTACTAGCAAAAATGCAGTGAGATTATTCCACAGCCACAAGCCCTGCAGACCATCCAGGTTACCCAGGTCAAAATTAGGGTTGAATACAGGTGGGTACATCGTCCAGGAAACGCATATACCCTTAGGTAGCTTGAAAGGTGCAACACATGACAGTGTGCTGGAAATGTGCCCTACTCGACGGCAGGCTACAGATCCCAGCGCGCCCAGGTAACAGGATTGCCTGTAGCTGGGAAATCTCTTCATGACTAATGTGTTAATCTAGTTATTAACCTTAGTCCATTTCAATAGGTACTCCTGACCGTGGTACTCAGGAGCTCCCTCCCTAGACATGATGCAAGACAGGACTGGTTTATTTGTACAAGCACAATCGTCCACGGTATCCAGTTAATTATACAAGTCATGTCATGTCAGGTAGCCGTCGCAACAGCTTATCAGATATATCATATCAGGTTTATCATGTCAAGTGTTCTTGTCAGGAGTGCGCCACGACGGGCCACTATCGTGTCTTGTCAGGTTTTCTTGTCAAGAGTGCACCACTACGGGTCACTATCATGTCATGCTCAGGTATCATTTCCAAACATATTAAACAAATGCATGATTATCAAGTTTATGACAAAAGGCGTAAGGATATAAAATGGACGTAAAATATCTAATAAAATATCAATATTTAGGGCTATAGAAGAGCCATGCGGCTAAGGCCTATGCGGCCAGAAATGATCACATGCTGCTGGAAGAGAACAGCCCATGCGGCTGAATGGATATGGGTTCATGCGGCTCGAAATTCGAGTTCATGCGGCTCGAAAAGGTCGGTCTCAAGACAGTGCGGGCGTGCGGCGCATGCGGCTGTAGGAGCTTATACAGTCAGGAATGGAGGGGTCTCATGCGGCTGAAGGGAATCAGGATCTATGCGGCTCGGGATCAGTCAGTCATGCGGCTGAGAGGACTCGGGTACTCATGCGGCAGCGGGAACTGCAGTCTATGCGGCTCGCGAGTATTGGATTTCATACGGCTCGGTGATGGGCGAAGTCCCATGCGGCAACGGAGAGCAATGCCTATGCAGCTGGGAGCAAGGGTCATATGCGGTTCGGGAAGAAGGGCCCCGGGCGGCCGAACTAAATACTTGCCGCATGAACTTGTCATGCGGTCAAGTCCAGTTGATAGTGCATGCGGTTTCGAAGCTGACTTGCCGTATGAATATTCATGCGGTCAAGTGCTATCATGCGGCTCGGAACTGTGTTTCTTCTCCTAATTTCAGAGAAGAAGAACACCATGAGAGCCAAGTCCTCAAGCTCCATAACTCCATCATCCGGAGCCTAAATCCGAACTTCCATAGGTCAAAATGGGGTAGAACGAAATTCTCTACAACATGGAACCATCAAAACTCGAAAATAACAAGATTTAGTAGATCAAAACCCAAAAATCCAAAAATAATGTAAACTTAGATATACAAGAATCTAGCCATGGAAATTAGAAAAACCAGTACTAAAGTGTTTATAATGTAGTAAAGAAGAGAATAGAGCAATAAATTTAGTGTTCCTCCATGAAGCAAGTTGCACTTGCCTAGACCTCTCTCTCCTCTCTCTGGTAGGTAAGGAAGTAATAGGGAAGAAGAAGATGATTAATGAAGAGAGAGAATAGAGAGAATGGATTAATAACAATGGTGGTGGTAGGTAGGGGTTCACATTGGTTCAATTGAACCAAAGAAAACTGAGCCAAGCCGAACCAAGCCAAGAAATAACCAAGCCAAGATGCAAGCTAAACAAGGAATCATGCAATACAGAAAAAGTACACGTATTCGAGAAATACGTAATACGGACCACAGGCATTACAACTCTACCCACCTTAAAAGAATTTCGTCCTCGGAATTTAATCAAGAGGCTAGAGGCAATGTCAAGCTACATTAATCACATGCAAGCTATAACTAGGCAGACAATCACTCATTCAAGCAAGGAATCGAAGGCATGAGGCATAAGAAGACATTATACCTCACGAGTCAACAAGTCGGGATATCGCGATCGGATATCATCCTCATGCTTCCATGTTGACTCTCCCAAAGAGTGATGACCCCAAGCAACCCGGACTAACTTGATAGTCTTGTTCTTGAGGATCTTCTCTCTCCGGTCTAATATAGACACGGGCCTCTCCTCATACGAAAGGTTGGTACCAACAACCAATTCCGAATGATCTAGGATGTGGCTCGGGTCTGGAATATACCGTCGTAATTGGGATACATGGAATACGTCATGTACCTCGCTTAGCGACGGCGGAAGAGCGAGACGATAGGACACCTCCTACTCGCTCCAGAATATCAAATGGCCCTATATACCTAGGACTAAGCTTTCCCCGCACGTCGAAATGAATGACGCCACGGTTAGGCGAAATCCTCAGGAATACATGGTCGCCGACCGAAAACTTGAGAGGACGCCGATGAGAATCGGCCCAATGGCGCTGGCGATCTTGGACAACTCGAAGATGATCTCTGACCCTCCTGACCACTTCAACTGTCTAGGAAATCATTTCTGGACCGAGCATCTGTCTCTCTCCAACATCATCCCAGGCTAGCGGGGATCGACACTTCCTACCATACAGTGCCCGAACGGTGCCATCTGGATACTGGCCTGGAAACTGTTGTTGTACGAGAATTCTACCAGGTGAAAGTGATCTTCCCATGAACCACCGAAGTCAAGTGTGCAAGACCGCAACATGTCTTCAAGAGTCTGGATCATGCGTTTCGACTGACCATCTATCTACGGATGATACGCTGAACTGAACTGGAGACGAGTTCCCAAACTCTCCTACAGGCTACGCCAAAAGTGCGACATAAATCTGGAATCTCGGTCCGAGGTGATACTGACTGGCACACCGTGTAATCTGACAATCTGCCTGAGGTACATCTCTGCTAGCTGAGCCGTCGACTGACCAACTCTGAATGGAAGAAAGTGAGCCACTTTCGTGAGCCGATCAACAATAACCCAGATAGCATCTCTACCAGCTTGGGATCTAGGTAATCCAGTCACGAAATCTATGGTCACATGCTCCCACTTCCATTCTGGAATCGGTAAGGGCTGAAGAAGTCCAGCCGGTCTCTGATGTTCAGCTTTAACTTGTTGACAAACCAAACACCGAGAGACAAACCGAGCTATCTTCCGCTTCATGCCATTCCACCAGAAGTGCTGACGGATATCTCGGTACATCTTCGTACTGCCAGGATGGATGGAATACTGCGAACTGTGAGCCTCTGACATGATCTCCTGCCTGATATCTCCACTTGGTACACAAAGATGCTTCCCATGTCGAAGTGTACCGTCCTCATGAATGCATAACTCTGGTCTTCTTCCTGCCTCACACTCTGCCCTGAGTCGCTGAAGCTTGGAATCTGCTGACTGCGCCATCCGAATCCTCTCGACTATAGTGGACTAAACTTGCATACTGGCCATCAATGCCACACTCGAAGGGAGGACAACTTCTATACCCATCTTCTGAAGATCTGCTAACAGCTCTGGTTGCGCTGTTAGGAAATAAACTCCTGCTCTCCTGCTCAATGCATCTGCTACGACGTTGGCCTTCCCAGGATAATACTGCAAGTTGAGATCATAATCCACAAGAAGCTCCAGCCACCTTCTCTGACGCATGTTAAGATCCTTCTGGGTGAAAACATACTTCAGGCTCTTGTGGTCGATAAAAATCTCCACCCTGTCTCCATACAAGTAGTGCCTCCACAACTTAAGTGCAAACACCACTGCTGCCAGCTCCAAGTCATGGGTTGGGTAATTCCTCTCATGATCACGAAGTTGTCGTGACGCATAAGCTATTACCTTCCCATGCTGCATCAGAACACATCCTAAACCTCTGCCTGAAGCATCACAATATACTGAGAATCCTCCGGTCCCATCTGGAAGTGTGAGAATAGGAGCTGTTATCAGGCCTCGCTTCAACTGCACAAAAGAACTCTGATACTCTGCCGTCCAAGCAAACTGTGCATCCTTGCGGGTCAATTGGGTCAATGGCGCTAAAATTCGAGCAAAATCTGAAACAAATCGCCGGTAGTAGCCGGCCAATCCAAAAAAACTACGAACCTCTGCAACTGTGCTGGGCACTGGCCATGACTCAATAGCCATAATCTTCTGGGGATCGACTTCTACTCCTCCTCTGGTGATGATATGACCCAAGTACGAAATGCGAACGAGCCAGAACCCGCATTTACTGAACTTGGCATATAACTGGTGCTCCCTGAGAATCTGAAGAACCACACGGAGATGCTGCTCATGCTCCGCCTCACTCTTGCTGTAGACCAGGATGTCATCTAGGAACACGATCACGAACTGATCCAAATAAGGCATGAAGATACGATTCATGAGGTCCATGAATACTGCCGGCGCATTGGTTGCTCCAAAAGGCATAACAAGGAACTCCCAATGCCCATACCTCGATCTAAAAGCTGTCTTCGGGATGTCCTACTCTCTGACTCTGATCTGATGATAACCTGAGCGCAAATCAATCTTCGAGAATACTGAAGCCCCCTTGAGTTGATCAAACAAGTCATCTATCCTCGGAAGAGGATATCTGTTCTTGATTGTCACCGAATTCAAGGTACGATAATCAACACATAGCCTGGACGTACCATCCTTCTTTTTCACAAGAAGCATCGGGGCTCCCCAAGGCGATCCACTAGTACGAATGAATCCCTTGGTTCTGAGTTCCTCAATCATCTTGTACAATATCTCCAATTCTGAAGGTGCCATCCTGTAGACTCTCTCTGACACTGGGGCTGTCCCGGGAATCAAGTCTATGGTGAACCCGATCTCCCACTCCGGAGGCATACCTGGAAGCTCTTCTGGGAAAACATTCGGGAACTCATCTACTATCCTGGGTAACTGAACTGCTGCTACTGCCATCCGCAATACTGGAGGAGAAGGCTCAACTGTGCCTCGGGAAAAGGAAAACTCTGGCTCGCCTGGAATGCTAAAAACAACCCTGCCGATATGGCAGTCTATTCTAGCATACTGGTTCCTCAACCAATCCATCCCTAGGACCACATCATAATCGGCCATCGGGAACTCTATCAATCTAACGGGGAATTCTCTACCGCTAACTACGATCCGACACGAGGAAAACACTCTATCTACTCCCACAAGTCCGTTACCAGTAAGTATATTGAGCCTTACTGATAATGACTCGGGCTCCAATCCTACCCGTGTCGCGAATCGTACAGACATAAAAGAATGCGATGCACCAGAATCAAATAAAGCTGAAGCTGGAAATGAGTTGACGAGAATAGTACCTGCCACTACCTCTCCTGGTGCCAATCCTTCCTCTGCGGTCATCACCATAGCCTGACCATGCCCTCGGGGTGCTGGTCCCCTCTGCTGAAATCCTCGCTGCCTGCTCTGACTCAAGGCTTGGGCTTGTATATGCTGCTGGGGGTTCTGCTGCTGGAACATCTGGGACTGAGGCGGCAAGGGCCTCGGTAATGGGTACTGCTGCTGCTGCTGGACCGGTGCTGGTCCTCTCATCGAAGAGCTAGAAAGGTTGGACGATGATGAACCATCCCTGTTCGGGCAGGATCAAACCCTATGGTTTGCTCTCCACAAACTAGACACAATCCCTGTGCCCTACGATACTCTGCCACTACATGGCCTGGCTTCCCATAATGAGAACATCCCACTGCGGAAGACTGCTTCTGCTTCTGCTGCTGAGGGTACTTCGGGGTGGAATGCTGAACCGACGTCTCTGAGGCCGCCCGCCTCGGAGCTCCAATAGTCAAAGCCCTGGCTGCCGGGGCTGGTGCTGAAGACTGATTCATCTGGCCGTGAGATCTCTTCCGACCTCCGACCCTATCCACAATCCTCTGGGAGGTATACTCATGCCTCCGGGCTGCTCTCAAGACTGCATCAAAAGTCTGATGCTCAAACTGCTCGACTGCCAACAAGATCTCCAAGTGAAGCCCCTGCTGGAACCGCTGGGCTCTATCATACTCGGTTGCCACCAAGGTGGGAGCAAACCGACTGAGTTTCGAAAACTCAGCCGCATATCCATCGACCGTCCTGCCTCCTTGCTTCAGATTTGTGAACCTCGTCTGCAGATCGTACCGAGCCACGGTATCGAAATACTTGGTCTGGAATCTCTCTCTGAACACCGCCCAAGCAATAGGTGCTGCTAATCCAACGGCCTGAGCTGCCCACCAGCTGCGGGCAAGATCTAACAACTGCAGGCGCACAACTGCCACCTTCTCGTTCTCCGGGGTCCTGGCTGCCTCGAGAATCACTTCTGTATCCTGAAGCCATGCATCTGCTGCGATAGCATCTTCACTACCGTCGAAGAATGGAGGGTTCAGGCGCTTGAAGCTGTTGGCCGCGCAGTTACCCTGATGACCTCCTCTGGTCAGAGCATCCGCCACTGCCTGTTGCAAGGCATCTCCACGACGATCTTGAGAAGCTATCAAAGTCCTGACGAGTCCTACTAATATGCCATCATCAGGTTCGGCAGGCTGGACTGGCTGGACTGGTGGCTCCCTATCAGAAGGCATGACTCTGGAGGCTACTCCGGAATGCTGGGCTTGATCCCCAGGTTGCTGCTGGTCCGCGGAGGTGCTCCGCCTTGCTGGTCGGTAGGACCACGAATAATGCCGCTGAAGAAGACGACATAGGGAACAATAAGGAAGGACCAGGACAGATCAACGATACAAGCATATGATCAGGACAAGAATCCAGGGATTCAGAAGATACGAGCAGAGATCAAGGACGAATACTGATTGAGATATCTATTCGGTAAACCCTCACATATCTTGATTTACAAGACCTGCATGGGCCACCACTTAAACCATGTCACGCCCCAGAACCAGAATACTGGAGAGCGGGGGCAGACATAGCCAGCTACGTATATTGAAATGGATTCTATCTCGCTATACGGTCACGGCTGTCTAGATACATGAGGGTTTACTACAAGCCAACAGTCTCCTATGGTCATGAACAAGCCTAGTATCTCAATCACAAGCAAGTAAGTAATGTTACAAGATGTATGATCATTAAATATACAATAATAAGGCGTCCCAAATATTACATATTCAGCTGATCATGAAGCTAGTCGTTACAAAAAGTGAGGACTAGCAAGAGTTTAGTCATACATGATCAACCCTAGGATCTGTCAATCATGTTACAGCCCGTAGGCAGACAGTAGTAAAGTACAATCGAGCTAAACAGGTGCTCGTCGGCTAAACGCCTCAAAAGAATATTTTTACAATAAGTGGGAGATCAAAAATAAACCCACTCGTTGCCAGGATTTCGTCTAGTGGTCACCATCTGGCTGGAAAAGCGGTGGATCCTCTGGAGCTGCTCCGAAATCTGGCCATACAAAACCAGCTGGGTCAGATCCCAGAAAGAGTAAGTGCCACAAAGGAAGCTTCACTTAGGAACTAAAACCAGCAATCATCATAAGAGTATAAATAAGATAAAAACTGGAAATAAAGAAAATGCATCAGGATGATATACGACGAGATAACCATGGAACTATTCATATAACCAGGTTACAACCCGTAAACCAAACAAGGACCGGGGTTGCAACCCTTCGTCTGAACAGAACTTGGAATTTTTACCATTTATCGGTAAAATAAATACAGGCATTCAGGTCATATAGCAATCTGGAGCAGGATCAGGACAAGACTAGACTGGTTAAACTCCATCCAATCATTCACGGCCAAGCAAGAATTACGGCTTGATACTTTAACTAACTAGGGTTATCACAGGCCTAATTACTAGCAAAAATGTAGTGAGATTATTCCACAGCCACAAGCCCTGCAGACCATCCAGGTTACCCAGGTCGAAATTAGGGATTGAATACAGGTGGGTACATCGTCCAGGAAATGCATGTACCCTTAGGTAGCTTGAAAGGTACAACACATGACAGTGTGCTGGAAATGTGCCCTATTCGACGGCAGGCTACAGATCCCAGGCGCGTCCAGGTAACGGGATTGCCTATAGCTGGGAAATCTCTTCATGACTAATGTGTTAATCTAGTTATTAACCTTAGTCCATTTCAATAGGTACTCCTGACCGTGGTACTCAAGAGCTCCCTTCCTAGACATGATGCAAGACAGGACTGGTTTATTTGTACAAGCACAATCGTCCACGGTGTCCAGGTAATTATACAAGTCATGTCATGTCAGGTAGCCGTCGCAGCAGCTTATCAGATATATCATGTCAGGTTTATCATGTCAAGTGTTCTTGTCAGGAGTGCGCCACAACGGACCACTATCGTGTCATGTCAGGTTTTCTTGTCAAGAGTGCACCACTACGGGTCACTATCGTATCATGCTCAGGTATCATTTCCAAACATATTAAACAAATCCATGATTATCAAGTTCATGACAAAAGGCGTAAAGATATAAAATGGACGTAAAATATCTAATAAAATATTAATATTCAGGGCTATAGAAGAGCCATGCGGCTAAGGCCTATGCAGTCAGGAATGATCACATGCGGCTGGAAGAGAACAGCCCATGCGGCTGAATAGATATGGGTTCATGCGGCCCAAAATCCGAGTTCATACGGCTCGGAAAGGTCGGTGTCAAGACAGTGCGGGCGTGCGGCGCATGCGGCTGTAGGAGCTTATGCAGTCAGGAATGGAGGGGTCTCATGCGGCTGAGGGGAATCAGGATCTATGCGGCTCGGGATCAGTCAGTCATGCGGCTGAGAGGACTCGGGTCCTCATGCGGCAGCGGGAGACTGCGGTCTATGCGGCTCGCGAGTATTGGAGTTCATACGGCTCGGGATGGGCGAAGTCCCATGCGGCAGCGGGGAGCAACGCCTATGCGGCTGGGAGCAAGGGTGCATATGCGGTTCGGGAAGAAGGGCCCCGGGCGGCCGAACTAAATACTTGCCGCATGAACTTGTCATGCGGTCAAGTCCAGTTGATAGTGCATGCAATTTCGAAGCTGACTTGCCGCATGAATATTCATGCGGTCAAGTGCTATCATGCGGCTCGGAACTGTGCTTCTTCTCCAAATTTCAGAGAAGAAGAACACCATGAGAGCCAAGTCCTCAAGCTCCATAACTCCATCATCCGGAGCCTAAATCCGAACTTCTATAGGTCAAAAATAGGGTAGAACGAAATTCTCTACAATATGGAACCATCAAAACTCAAAAATAACAAGATTTAGTATATCAAAACCCAAGAAATCCGAAAATAATGCAAACTTAGATCTACAAGAATCTAGCCATGAAAATTAGAAAAGCCAAGTACTATAGTGTTTTATAATGTAGTAAAGAAGAGAATGGAGCAATAAAATCAGAGTTCCTCCATGAAGCAAGTTGCACTTGCCTAGACCTCTCTCTCCTCTCTCTGGTAGGTAAGGAAGTAATGGGGAAGAAGAAGATGATTAATGAAGAGAGAAAATAGAGAGAATGGATTAATAAATACAATGGTGGTGGTAGGTAGGGGTTCACATTGGTTCATATTGAACCAAAGAAAACCGAGCCAAGCCGAACCAAGCCAAGAAATAACCAAGCCAAGATGCAAGCTAAACAAAGAATCATGCAATACAGAATAAAATACGTACACGTATTCCAGAAATACGTAATACGGACCACAGGCATTACAGCCACCTATTTAGCATGAACCAACCCGATACCAGTGCCTCATAAAAATTAACAAGTAGGGATTTTCATAAACGGTCGATTCAAAAATACCACAAAACCGATGAAAACACCGTAACCAAGCAGACCCTAAGTGTGACCAATTCTACTGCGCAACGGAAGTAGACAACCAAGAATGTACAGACCACGATGAACAGAGTCAATCATAGAATTGAGCCTCAAAAATTACGCATTTGTATAAATATCAAATGTATGTCATTGAAAGTATGCATGCAAATTTGTTAATTTATTATCTAACACATAACAACGTACGAAGAGAAGAATCCAAATTTATTATACGAAGAGAACTTCATCGAGCAAGTTATACATAAATTCATCAAATAAAACATAGAAATTAGATGAACTTTTTCTTCAATACCTTCAATGCCTTCAACTGAAGGAGATTTGCTCACTTTCTGGAGATTGTTTCCAGTTTCTGTACAACACTAATTAAAAAAACAATTAGAACCCTAACCATAAACTTGTCGAATAAAACAAATTAGGACACAAATTAGGAAAAAACAGAAAATAGTACAAAAATCCTAACGCTAACCCTAACCCAAACAGAAATTAGGAAAAAAAATCATATAGTTTCTCTATAGGACTAAAAATAGGGCAAACAATGACAGAAAATAGGACAAAAATCCAAACCCTAACCCTAACCCAAACAGAAATTAGGAAAAAAATCATATGGTTTCTCTATGGGGAAAAAAATTAGAACCCTAACCGTAACATAATCCTAAACTTACAGAAATTAGGAAAAAACTTAGAACCCTAACCTAACGTAACCCTAAACTACATACCTTGTCGTCGTCGGAAGATACTCAACGGTTCGAGGGTTTGGTAGGTGGAGGGAGACGTGGAGAAGGAGAGGGTGAGAGTGAGGAAGTGGCGAAGGGAGATGCGAGAGTGGAGACTCGAGAAAGTTAGAGGAGAGATCGAGAGTGTGTTTTAGAGGAGAGGGTTTTAGAGGAGAGATCGAGCAAGTTAGAGGAGAGAAACTTTTCTCTCTGAAAGAATAGAGGAGGAGAGAGAAGACAGAAGAGTAGAGGAGAGGGTTTTAGAGCGGGGCACGCGGGAATCAAAAAGTTAGAGCGGGGGTTCGAGCGGCCAAAAATGAACTTTTTATTATCTTTTATAATGGCTACTTCAAAAATCGTTACATATGCTCTAATTTTACATAACGTTTAGCGCCATAAAATGTTATGATAGGCCAAAATCTCTTCAAACCCGTCATATTATGTGCTGTTGTAGAAATTATGTAACATTTATAGACCGACCGTTGTAATAAATTCTTTTCAAACGTCATAATAGGTTCTTTTTCTTATAGTGATAAATTCTTGGTAAAATGACTTCGGGTATGCTTACATTTTTTCGAATACTATAGAGGCTATATCTTTTATTGGCATATGATAATTAGTTTTCTAAATTGATTTTGTGCCTTATTTCTTGTTACCATTTTCTCAATAAACTGGTAGTTCTTCCTTTCTTTCTTATTTTTTTATTTTTGAATCATCATCTTTTAAACCTATTTCGATTTTCTTCCACTAGATTCCTAAACGTATCTAGATTTTGATTCTAAAATTATACCTAAATAATTTTAGTTAAATAGTTAATCGTATCGAAACAATTTTGATTTAATCATCCTTAAACGATTTTTAATTACGACTAGACTATTTTGATTATGCCAATTCGTATCTTTTACTAGATTTTAATTCTATCCGCTGATCAATTTAGATCATTGATCGTATCATTTTTTGATAATATTCTTAGTCGTGCCTAGTCGTATCCTTTAAAATTTTGAGGATGAAATTTTTCTAAGGTGGGTAGATTTGTAAACCCACTTCCCAAATTTTTTAAACTATTTTTTATTTTTATTTTATTATGATTAATTTTATGATCATTGAGAGTCATGTCGAAGCTTGTAGGTGAGCTATGACCATCTTAAGGTCATATAACCTATAGATAGCTTATAAATGTATTATTTAGATATTTTATATTTTTCTATAAATTTTGATATTTTTAGATATATATTTATTAAGGTTTACATATTTTAAGCACTTCCAAGATTTTACTATAGGATCAATTGGGGTTATTTTGTGACCTAGCATTTTTATTAGTTTCTAGAGGGTTAGAATTAATTTCTATAATTTTTTGGAATTTTTCAGGAATTTTTAGGATTTTATTTGGATTTATTTGGCTCTAAAATGATTTTTAAACCAATTTTCTAAACTAATTACCTAGTCATACCTACCCAGTCAGCCGTCGGGCCCACCAGTTAGCTACTTGGGCCGAGCGGGAGGGCCCAGCTGTCAGCTGCACAGCAGCTGACTAGGCATTTCTTATTGAGATGGCTTTATTAACCGACTCAGCTCAAGCCGCATCGCCATCTGACCGTTCAACCTTTAGAGCAGAACCGTCAGATGGACGACACGTGACCTAGCCATAGCGAGCGGCTCACCACCTCCCAAGCCATGGCTCTCTTTCTCTCTCTCTCTCTCTCTATATATATATATATAGAAAACCCTAGTTATTCTTTGGTCGTTTTTGAAAGAATTGATCTTGGTGATTCCCCGAATTCCCGGAGCGATTGGGGACAGCCCCGACCTCATTTTTGTATACCATTTTTTTCTTGGAATCATCTCGAGGTCAGATTTTAGAATATATATTTTATTTTTTGAGATTTTTCTTGTGAATTTCTAGAGAATTATTTGAGTGTTGGTTGTCCAAAACTCGACATGTCGTACGGTTTTTGAGATTTCGGGAGATCTCGAACTCTGATTTGCGATACGTTAGAAGTTTTGGAAAGCTGACAGGACGATCTTCAACATATAACTTTTTCATAATTTTAGAAATTCATTTACTATTTTATTTATTACGTTGAACTCGGATTTGAACGGTAAATCATCGATTTGGTCACGGTTAGTCATAACGGCGATAACTATTGAACAAAGCATAATTTTGTGGCACAGTCAATTTTGATGCACTCGTGGCACTGAAATCTACCAAGATATACTTTCAAAATCTCAAGTTCATAATTTTTGACTAGTTAGTGAATGGTACGTCTCGATTTGCATGCCATGGTTTCCAAAATTGGAAACATGACTTTATATGACCAAAATTCCCTAGTTGAATTATATTTCAGATTATTATTAGATTAAATTAGATTTTTAAGTGATTTATTTCAATATTAAATAATATTAGTATTACTTTTTGTTGTTAAGTATAGCATATTGACCTTAAAATATTATTATAATATTTTTCTACCTATATTATTGTTTTGACCTAAATTTAATTTTTCTCTAGTTCCAAAATGTTATTTAAAATATTTTGACTAATAGTTTTCAAATATCAAAATGTATTTTCTAAAATAGTTATATTTATTTATTTATACAAAATTATCTTCGATTTTTATCTTGATCGTGACTAGTCATGCGTTCCTATTTCTTGTTATTCTGACTACTTCATATCGACCATAGGCTAGTCGAACTGTCCCGGACCCAATGGCAAGGTTCGTTCCATCATTAGAGATCGTCATGCGTAGTTATGACATCTACGACTATTATGTGCCAACATGATCAAGTCATAAATCAACTGCAACTTAACTCGAGACAAGTACACTATTGCTTTTATGCTTATTACATTATAATGATATCTTTTATTGTGTTTTCATTGATATCTAGTTGAGACGTGATTGTGACACGATGGGCTTGATTGTATCAATGAATCGTTTATTGACTATTTAGTGAGTCAGAAGGAAAAATGCTAAGTAGGTATGTAAACAAACCCCAATAAATGATAACATGGATAGCTAAGTCATACACCTCACGTATGGGATAGCCGTACCAAAAATATGGATAGTCATCGTATAATGTGCCATATTAGCCCAGTCGTTCACATATCGAAAGGTATTTCAAATGCATACTGTCTATTAGTCTTCAATGTTCATGATTCAGTCGTCTTGTTAATACATATTCTTTTGCTAGTAGGTTCTTGTGCTTATTTATCATTTTTAGTTCATATACATGTTTCTTTATTCTCTACTGCATCTCTATTGTCTAGCTTATTTTGTATTAAGTTACATTATTGCAGTAGGGCTGTACTTTGCTCCTTTTCTGACTAGATCGTTGTAGGTGACTTGGCATACTTTTTTACTTTTATGCTAAGGACCCTATAAGGAAGATAGAGATCTTGGAGCACGACCTTATATTCTAGAGAGATTATTTAGTTTCTTTTATTTAAATATTTAGCAGATTTTTTCCCCAAAAATTATTTATATTGTAATATTGGATTTGCAAATATGAGCACCCTGAATTTCGGGTTAATTTTTTTATTTTTATTTTATTTTCTGATTGATTTAGTTTCAATAAATAATTTATTCTGTTATTTTTCCTTAAGTGTACTTTTCCGTGCCAATGATATTTGGAGTGTCAGGAATGTTCAACTCTGGAAATCTTCTTCACGAGTTTTAGAGTGGACATAATTACCTTTATGATGGTATATAGTGTCCCACTCAGACTTGTTCCCATGTTTTCTTTTTGCTTCGCAGAACTTCTGGTCGAATTAGACCATTTGATCATTAATTGATTTTCCCACTCTTTTCCTTGATCATTATTAGCACATTACCGTGACTTTTAATTTGGGAGCACAAGACCAATCAGTTTCTTGAAACCAACTTCTCATGCATGATCTACTCGAGATGCTCTTCACCTTTGACCTTCGTGTCCCACTCAGACACGCCATTTTGTGCTCTAATTGCTTCGTATAACTTTCCTGACACGTGACCCGATTTTATTTTACCCTACGGTGTCATATTTATTTTCCAACTTCATTTGTGGGTACCCTGTCGACCAAAACCTGTCAGTCCTAATTATGGACATGGCCCACATTGAGCCTACTATCCGCCTGCCACTTGTGTCCCATTTATTGGAATCCCCATGTGCTACTTATTTACCTATGATCATCAACACCTAATTTTAATTCGATTATTGCATAATGTCTGATTTTGACCCAATCCGGCTCCATCGAGTCCAGCCCAGCTCCATATTACTCTCCATCATAACACCCTCATATTTTCTTGCCCAAAAATATCCAGTACTCTTCTACCTATTTTTTCTATATTTATTGGAAATTTCAGTTGAATTAAATACTATAGAAATAACCTTTTTTCCTACAAATTAAATCCTAGCCATAGAATCTACCCATTGAATCCTACCCATTAAATCCTACATAAAAACTTTTCCCCTCACCCCCTTGGCCATGTGGCCGGCCCTAAAATTTATGGGATCATACTTTTTCTCTCTCTCTTCCTCTCTCACTTGTATTCTTCTCCCCACAAAACACAACAACAGCAACATTAACACCATAGCAGCACACCCTGGCCCGACCACCTCTCCTCCCCGAGCCTCCCCTGGCCGAGCCCCCTGGCCGGCCATCCTCGTCGTCGGCCACCGCCGACCACTCCACAGCCTATCTCCTCCTCCTACTTCCTTCTCTCCTCCTCTTCCACCTTAACCGCGACTACCACCATCAATAACTCAACCGATCACCACCACCCCCTCCGTCCAGTCGCGCTGCCACCCTTGGGCGCGTCACCCCTGGCCTCGCCGGGCCAGGCTCGACAGTGCACCGCCGTGCCTTGTCGGCCAGCCAGGCCGTGCCACCATCAGAGCACAGCAGCAGCTGCTGCATGCGTACAGGCGCACACGCACGCGCGCGTGCGGGCCGCCGTCGTTCACCGCCGTACGGGCCGCCGTGGCCCCCTGGCCATGCGCCCCACCACGGCGAACTCTCCCCTGACGGCCACCGTCCTCCGGGACGTGCCGTCGTGACGATTCGTGCGTTTCGTACAAAGTTCCGTCGTGACGCGCGCGGGATTGATTCAGGAATTACGTTCCGTCGCAGCAACTTTGCACGTGTTTTTCCGGAAATCTGACCGTTGAATCGGCGATTTCTTCGCTCCGTCACAATCTCGGTATATCCACCTTCATCCCTGTCAATTTTCGTCCGTTAATTTTATCGTTTGATACATCAAAACCGGCCACCAAGTTGACCGTTTAAATTGTATTAAATTTGGACAGTTTCGCGGGCCAACTTCGTCAGCTTGTATCTCCTCCATCGCAGCTCCGTTTGGCGTGCTACCAGTTTCGGTACGAAGCTGGTATAACCCTCTTGTTACCCCTCCAGTTTCGTTTTATTGTGAGCTTGTTTGATTGGTTGAATTCGACGCCAAAGTTGGCCGTCCGAATTCGTAATTTCCAAGTTGTAAAATTCTATTTTTGAACACGGGACTCCAGATTTTATTTCTGACACCACCATTAGACTTGTGGTGTCGTTCTAGCATATTTTTATATAAAATTTGTTAGATTTGGAGAACGTGGGCCCTGACATGTTTTTCGGTGCAAAGTGGGTCCCATATTCTGGGTCAACGGGACTTTTTAATGCCGGCTCATCGGAATCCAATTCCAGATATACCGTTGAGTTTGTATCGTCATTCTGGACTCTTTGACATATAATTTGCTAGGTTTTGGTGGACATTGGATCCGGCACGTATTTCGGTGCAAGTCGGATACCAATATCCGGGTCAACAGGTTATTTTGAGATCGGCTCATCGGAATCCAATTCCGGATATACCGTTAAGTTCGTATCGTCATTCTGGACACGTTAACATATAGTTTGCTGAGTTTTGAGAACTTTGCCTCCGGCACGCATTTCCGTGCAAACCGAAATTCCAAGTTCTGGTCAACGGACCAAATTGAGATCGGGTCAACGGAATCCAATTCTGGAGATACCGTTGGATTCGTATCGTCATTCTGGTTTCGTGGACATATAATTTGCTATATTTTATAGACTTGTTTTCTTGCACGTTTTTCGGTGCAAAACGGCTCCGACACGGACACCGTTTTGACCCGAAATTACCTTTTTGCCCTTGTGTCCAAATTGGACCGATAGGTAGGCTATCCTAGCTAATTTGACCATTTTGGACACGTTGGCGATGTTTATTTCATCGTCCGACAATATTTTTTGATAATTTCTCTGAGTTTAACCTTTTTATAATTAATTAATAATTAATTCTTATAATGTTTGTATTTCGGGATTAGTACAACCAAACTGAGACCAGTCAATTCCAGTGATCATCTATAATAAGATTATCAACTTTACCGTTGATCATCTCATCTCGATTTGCATGTCGTAAGTTTCGACGTACGAATAACGAAGTACACTTTATATCTTTAATAATTAGACTAGAATTGATCCTGTTGACCAGAGTTGACCAGTTGACCCAAAGTCAACTGTAAGTCAACACTTGACCTAGTTTGACTAGATTGTTGACCGGAGTTGACCTAGAGTCATTTTGACTTAGAAGAACCTAGTATAAGATAGATTGCTTGTAGAGATTTAATTATTACAACTTGAACACCTTGTAACCTGTGTTGCTTTAAATAGGACTCTGTAGCTTCAGTTGGATCCCTATACTTATCAGCTGTTCAGGTTATCAGGCGAGTACATTCTCTGATCATTTCATATCCTGCTTAGAATTATTTTCTGCAGTAGATTACTTTACTTGTACTGTCACGTTGGTCACACGGATTGGTACTATATGGATCCCTTCTTGAGATGTTATCCTTAGGGAGCATCAGGTACTACATGTTCTGTGCGTTTCACTTACATGGCGTATCACCATGCTTCATTGGTTCTTCGATCACTTGTGACATATACTCTTATGATCACAGAGTCTTCCTGGAATCCTTATCCCATTTATGGGTCTACTATGTACCACCCTTCGGGGGCTTATCACCCTTCGGGGGCTTACCACCCTTCGGGGGCTGTTACATAGAATTATAACATAACCTGGTTGGATCCTTGTGTATTGATTGGGGGTACGGGGGAGTAGAAGTGGACATGTGAATAATACACCAGTAGTATAGCATCAGAATCATTCCATAGTGTAGCATCAGAATCATCCCATGCCATTTACATGTCCATGTTGTACTCTGACTCACTAGCCACATGTTAGTTCTTTATTTATAGTAGATATTTCTATTACAGCTCTTTCTCTCTGTTTACATACTGCATTTCTTTCAGTACCTGTATCTTACTTTACTACATGATTATATTTTCTAACCTGCTATGAACTGTTGAGATGTATTGTGCTCGCTCCTGTCCTGACTGGACCTGTTGATAAATTTTACAGATAGCATGGGATTGCCTGCTAGCCTAGAGGAGACACAGTAGAGGTTGTTTAGATAGTTTTTCCATTGTCTGGAGTTGTATTATTTTATGGATTACTGTATTTTTGAGATTTAAGATGTATTTCTGGGTTTGTGTATCTTAGACACTTAGATTTCTCTCTGTTGTACCTCTTTTGGATTTCATGTTTTATCTATCCTTATCATGCTCTACCTTAGATGTGATTGAGTCTGTATCTGCTATGTTACCCCCATTCGGGGAGTATAAATTACTTAGCATTATAATGTTAGATGCTGTGACCTAGGACAATGTTCTACCGCCGACACTACGGCGTAGGCTGGACGTCGTTACGTTCTCGTACCCTAACAGTGGGTGCGGGTCGTGACAGTAAATAAAATAATTATTGTGAATAAGCAATTAGATATAATTTTATTATATTTTATTTTGACATTGAGACCTAGACAGCGTACTACCGCAGATGCTGCGACGTAGGCTGGACTTGGCTACGTACTCGTGCCCCAAAAAGCAGGAGCGGGTCATGACAAGTTTTTTTTGGTGGCCCATGCATGTCTATGTTCGTAAAAGATTGTGAACTCGCGGTAGTACCTATATTAGTTGTAGTATTGCGATTCTGCGACTGGGAAGTGCTCATTCATAATTAGGATTGATTTAACTAGGAGTCCTTTATTCAATTCCATTGTTGGGTTGTTAAGGTTGGTATATAGGCTATGTGCTTTGGGTAGATTTATTGAATTCTAAATCCAATTAGATTACTTGAGGAATTTTTCTAGAAGAATGTACTATTGTGTTTCGACACGTTGGTAGGATCAAAGGTGGGTAGACTATTCGCCTGGTAAATTAAGACTTCCTAGGATTCGATTCCTAATTTTGATCATTTGTGCAATCTTATTTTTTTCCTCTAATCATTATCATCCTATCGTGAAGTCTGTATTTAATTCATTGCCCATAGTAATTATTATTTTTCTAAGAGTCAATATTCTATTTGCATCTATGGAGTTTTGACCCTAACTTGATTCAGTTATCCATATATTTATTCTGAGTCATTTTTTAAAATTCAAGATGTATATGATTTATATTTCTCTCGTCTTCGATCGTTTTCTTCCTAATCGATTGTTTGATTCTCAAAATTGATACTTTCATTATAGATACTTAAAATTTTCTATCATGATCAATTTGTTTGAATTTCTAGAAGCTCCTTTGAAATTCTTATAGATATAGTTGGAATATTTTTTATGACTTACAATGGCAAGGCAGATGCGCAATGTACCCATTTATTTGAATTAAGGAGACTGCGGGTTCATTGAAGCCAACAGCGCACTAGCAAGGCATGGCCCCAAAGTTGAAATATTTTCAAGTAAGCGTATGTTATCGAATATTATTAAAACTATGTCCTAGTTGCCCTATTTGACCTTTGAGTTATTATGTCAATATTAGTAGAGTTAATAGAATATTCAATATCGTATTTTTATTTGAGTCATGAAAACAAAGAGTTTACTGCAGCCAGATCTACACTGGCGAGACATAATTCTCGGTAAAATGACTTCGGGTATGCTTATATTTTTTCGAATACTATAGAGGCTATATCTTTTATTGGCAAATGACTATTAGTTTTCCAAATTGATTTTGTGCCTTATTTCTTCTTACAATCTTCTTAATAAACTGGTAATTCTTCATTTCTTTCTTATTTTTCTATTTTTGAATCATCATCTTTTAAATCTATTTCAATTTCCTTCCACTAGATTCCTAAACGCATCTAGATTTTGATTCTAAAATCGTACCTAAATAATTTTGGTTAAATAGTTAATCGTATCGAAACGATTTTGATTTAATCATCCTAAAATGATTTTTGATCGCGACTAGACTATTTTGATTATATTTCGATTATGCCAATTCGTATCTTTTCCTAGATTTTAATTCTATTCATTGGTCAATTTTGATCATTGATCGTATTATTTCTTGATTATATTATTAGTCATGCCTAGTCGTATCCTTTGAAATTTCGAGGATGAAATTTTTCTAAAGTGGGTAGATTTGTAAGCCCGCTTCTTAAATTTTTAAACTATTTTTTATTTTTATTTTATTATGATTAATTTTATGATCATTGAGAGTTATGTCGAAGCTTGTAGATGAGCAATGACCATCTTAAGGTCATATGACATGTAGATAGCTTATATATGTATTATTTAGCTATTTTATATTTTTTTCTATAATTTTTGGATATTTTTATATATTTATTTAGGAACGTTTATTTATTTTAAGTACTTCTAAGATTTTACTATTAGGTTAATTAGGGTTATTTTGTGACCTAGTATTTTTATTAGGTTCTAGAGGGTTAGAATTAATTTCTATAATTTTTTTGGAATTTTTCAAGAATTTTTAGGATTTTATTTGGATTTATTTGTCTCTAAAATGATTTTTAAACTAATTTTCTAAACTAATACCCAGTCATACCTACCCGGTCAGTCGTCGGGCCCACCTGTCAGCCACTTGGGCCAAGCAGGCGGGCCCCGCTGTAGAAGCATAAAAAAATTTCAGCATTGTAGCTCTATGTGCCCAGCCAGTGAAGCTCTATGCGCCCAGCCAGAGAAGTTCCATGCGCCCGAGACTAGCTCCCCCAAAAGGAGGGCGCATAGCCTGAGACATGGCTATGCGCCCAAGCCTGACCCAGTCAAAGCCATGATCAAAACGTGCACCTAAGCATACGGCCACGTCAGTCTCCACGAGCAATCGTGCACCAAAGCATGCGGCCACGTCAGCACCACGATCAACCCACGACTACGCATCCTGCATGCGCCTACATCCTATGCGTCCACATGAAAACCAGCGTGTTTCCTCAAGTGGGCGCATAACATCATTCTAGCTCAAGAATGACTATAAAAATGGGCCTCATCCCTCTTCAAAACACAGAACGGAGAGCATTTTCAAGAGCCAAATTGCTGCACTTCTTGCCAGTGAGCCGAGAGTTAACAATTTCCTTAGGTTTTCTCCCACTTTTGTAATCGGAGTGTCAACAGAGTAAAGGAGCAACTGTCGCTCGATCTCCATCATCCCATTCCCCAGAGTTCTTTTTTGTACTCGGGGATCCTCAGCGCAGGATCTCTCAGGCGTACTCGATTTGTGGTACCTTCCGCCAATAAAGAAAAGACAGCATTTTCTTCTTCTTTTTTGTGTGTATCCAAATAATGGCGACTCTGCTGGGTACTACCTTTTCCTCTGATGAGAAGGTGGTGATGCAATCCGATACCGACAAAGTGGGGGGCATCCAGAAGATGCTGATCGTAAAGTTCGATCAGCAGGCATTCGAAGAGATGCTCTCGAGGGATGGCTCTACTCCCTCAAAATCAGCGAAGCCAAACAAGTCTCGCAAGACTTGGCTTCCGAAGGCTCGTTGTGCATATCCTGCTAGTGTCATAGCAGATATGTAACTAGAGGACTCCGTCACATGGGCGCATGACTCTGCTACAGAAGTTCTCCAAATAGAGAAGGCTCACATCGTTCCGGGCTCTACTAGCCCAGTGACTTCTTTCCTGCACAACCAACAACAGAGTGTTCGATGCTCGAGACTTGGCAAAGGAAAATACTACGATGACAAGAATCGGGGTGTACGACACTCTAGGCAAACCCGACGAGGCTCACAAACGAAGGAGGCAAAACTGGGAGAAAACAGCGCTGCTCCACCAAGCATGCGTCCAAGGGGATGTTTGGGAGCATAACCCCAACCAGAATGCTTATGTCTTCAACAGACTGGACATCCAGGGTCATGCACCCAAATCTATGCTCCCAGGCTCACTGGATCCATACTATGCGTCCACATCAAGGAGGATCAAACATGCTGTCAAGAAGCATGCGCCCAAGGCGAGTCTCCAAGGCCTATGCGCCCACAACAAAAAAATAGGCCCCAACGCGTATAACACGGGGCTGCCTTCAAGGACATCACAAAACTTAGGTATAGGGGTTGCCCCTGCACGTGAACTAAGTCTGGATGCGACAACTCTCCTTACGAACCCGCATGCAAAGCTCGACGATGCATGCAACATGGGTTGTAAGGCAAAACTCCCTTCCGCTGACTTGCGTGACATGATAAATCATAAGCGTAAAGCGAGGGAGGACATAACAATTCATAGTGCACATCCGTGCACCAATATTGTTATTAACTGTTGCTGCTCCAAAGCAACAAGAGTGCCTCAGAGAAAGTCTGTGCTTCGACGGCTGCATTTCTCTGACGATAAAAAGCCGCTATGTGTCTCATCCAACATGGCTTCATGGGGTCCTCCTTACGGAAGCCCCAATCAAAGACGGTGGACCACGAACCAACTTTCTCTCTCAGTTCCGCAAGAAGAAGAAGAAGAAGTCAACCAACAGATGGCCAGCAAGCTGTCACATCTGAAGGAGTCTATATGGGTACTCGGTCAAAGGCAAGATTCCGTATGGACGACGAAGACTCTCAAGCTGGGGGTAGTATTCCCTCAGAGTCTAAAGCAAATGACCTTCACACTGGAGGTAGCCTTCCAGAGGACGATCCCTTCGAATCTGATGGCGACTATCTACCTCCTCGACCTGAAGATAAAGGACTTGTCCACTCAGAGACAGACAGTATCAGCACCAATTGTACTGTTTCCTCTGTTCATCCTCGTATGTTATCTACATACATGGTGGACGGGGAAAGACTTGAAGAAGTCAGTGATCATACCGGCAAACGGCTAGAGGGTCTTGAAATAGCATTCACCAAGATCACTGATTAGCTTACCAGTATCATGGCGGTTCAAGCTGCTGGGGCTGTTCCTCCACCTCAACAAAAGGTCTCGACTCACGCTAGTCCAACACATATCAACAACCCTCCTTTACTATAAAAGGAGTATCATTCCGTTGCGACTCCTCTAAATCATACAAATGCTGGGGGTGGTCCTTCGCCAACGACGCCTAAAAACCGTTCAGCAGCTGTTTCCCAACACCTGCTCAATCAACATGATACAATTGATTCCCTGGTCGTCCGTATCGAAACCATCTCACACAAAGACGAGCTTCTGATGATGGGGATATCTCAACCGTATCCTCCTGAGTGGGAGAATATTACTTTCCTTCCTAATTACAAGCCACTGATGCTGAATTCATTTGACGGATTGACTTTTCATCGTCAACACATGACATACTTCAACACTCAAACTCTACACTTGCCCAGAGACGATCTATTCTTGTCGAAGCTATTTATTAGTACCTTGCAGGGGGTAGCTTTCGAATAGTTCTGCAGTCTGCCTGACGGATGTATCAATTCATTTAAAGACTTGGAGAGGTTGTTCCTCAACAGGTTTTATGAGAGTGGCATGCATGTTAGTATGTCCACCCTCATCGAGACCAAACAAAGGAGGACTGAGTCTGTCATCGCCTTCATCGAACGCTTCAGGCGGCTAGCACTGAAGATGCCCTTTGATATACCAGACTCAGAACTTATGGATACTTGTCGACATAACTTCTTTCCTAAGGTAAAGTTTTGTCTGGGTATACATAAGTATGACACATGGCCCGCTTTCATTGGGGCCGCAGATGCTGCTGAAAACAACGTTCCTAACCTAGAACTACTGGGGTTGAAAATACCCAAATTCGAAGACAAGGGCAAGCATCCTCAAACTATCCCTGTTCGTGGGGGTAAAGGGAAAAAAGTCCTGAAGGTCGACACATTCAAAGGAGCTTCCAATTCTCAGGGTGCCTCCGACAAGCCTAAGGAGACCTTATCCTTTGACGAAGACGATGTCATTACTA
Organism: Iris pallida; assembly: GCA_029216955.1. NCBI lineage: Eukaryota > Viridiplantae > Streptophyta > Magnoliopsida > Asparagales > Iridaceae > Iris > Iris pallida. The sequence goes on along the minus strand of JANAVB010017197.1, from coordinate 4,289,392 downwards.
TCTTTCACACATTGACGAAGGGTAATAAGCTAACATTGCCTCCACGACGACGTCCTGCAGAGGCAAACCAGCTCAATGATCCCAAGTACTGTCTCTATCATCAGTACGTTTGAGAAAATGCAGTGAATTGTTTCAAGACTGATCCCCCTTGCTTTGTTTACTTTGACTGACCTGACCCATCAGAACAAGACTCGCTTGATTTACGAATCCAATATCGACATAGATTCAAGGCATTTTCTTGAATCATGTGATGAGGGGATTCGTACCCCGAATTGAATTCTCCAAGGACTGCATCATCCTGAAAAAGAAGATACAATAGCTTATCGACAGCCAAGTGATCAACCTCGAAGCTGAAGACAAGGTCGTATCTTCTAACATGATCTCTCTTCAGTTTGGTGAATTTCCTCCCATAGAAGTCCCAGACGGCGTGGTCTCGATTCCCAAGGCAATAATAGAAGTCATCAACCTACCGCCAGCTCGCAACTCTATCTTGGTGCCACTCACGACTGAACGTGGTGAGATCATGTGGGTCTATCCGGACCTTGTACAAGAAGTGACGCAGGGGGTAGTACCTCCCAAAGCAAAAAGGGGCAAGAAATATAAGTCATGCCATATGGTATCCTCTCCCATCTACGAGGTCCTATCTGGCGAGACACGATCGGGGAAGGCTTATCTTCGGACATATGATCCCGTACAAGAAGAAGCAGTACCTTCTCAAGCTCATGCTACCCCCACAAGCTCAGAAGTCGGCCCGTCTAAGCATTCAACTACGGACAAAGTCAAGCAAAAGGAGACGCGGTTTGACAAGTCTCTAAAGGCTCCAGCCCCCGGGGGCATGGATCGGCCCTACAACTTTGACATACTGGCACAGCTAGCCAATACACCTGTCAGGTTGTCTCTGTTCGATCTATTGCGACTCTCCAAAGAAACACGGAAGGCCTTAAGTGAGGCATTACTACATGCCGACTCTCATCAAACCGAAGTCAAAGCCCCCGCTGAAGACCCTGTCTCCTGTCCTCACTGCCACAGTACTATGGAAGTGGTGGCCAACATCACCTATTCACAGGAGGACATGCTAATAAAAAATAATCGTCATGATAGACCCCTGTACTATACAGGGTATGTCAGGGCGATTAAGGTGGACCGCATGCACATCGATCCAGGATCCTCCCTCAGCATCATTCCTAGAAGTCTGCTTCAAATTCTAGGAATCCCTCTGCACAAGCTATCTGCAACCAACACAACTATCATGGCTTTCAATGCTGGTCGAAGCCACCCGCTGGGCAAGATCCGTCTCAAGTGCCAGATCGGTGATCTCTGAACGGAGGTTTTCTGCTATGTGATCGATGCCAATGTATCCTATAATATCTTGTTGGGACGTCCATGGATACACGAGAACATGATCGTTCCTTCCACACTTCACCAGTGTTTCAAGTACATTAACAGCGACGGTATCGTGAAGACGGAGTTTGCCGATGTCGATCCTTTTAAGGGCATCGAAGCTTACTACGGAGATTCGTTACTTTACCAATCTCTGCCCCCCAAGGATGACGGCAACGAATCAGACAATAAAGCTGAAGCAAATTCATCCTCCAATGATGGTCCTCTGATCATCCGAGTCAAAGGACGTACTACTCCAAAAAGTACTCCGAAGCCTCTCACAATCTGGATGAAAAAGAAGAACCCTGACAAGCTCAAACCATTGACCATCACTCTTAGCAAGACACCCCAAGAGGAACCTACTGACACCCGTCCTCCCAATTCTGAAGAATTACCCTACGTGGTGAACTCGGCCAAGACTGTGGCTCCTCTTCCAGATGATGATCCTCTCAATGAGTATATCAATACTCATAATAATATACCTTCAGCGAATGATGTTATCCCTGAAGAAGAACTTGCGTATTTACTTAGTAAAGGTTTATCTTTGAATTACTCCAATGTCTATCAATCTGTAAACCACTACATAGATACGATATACGCTCTCGAGAACGGCATAAGACCACATCTCTGTATGCCGGTCATGACGCCTCACCGGCGAGAAAAAGTTTACCCAGAAGATATCCACTACTTCATCGTTCCAGCCAGAAAGAGGGATGAAGAACTAATCATCTGCGGTCGTATAATTGGCGACAGAAAATTTGTTCCAGACTCTGCTTCTTCCAAGCACAATACGGAAGATGACTATGACTCTGGGAAAATGTAACTTTTTCGATATAGTTGGCAGGCCAAGAATATTATCCAGAACCTGGGATATGACATCAAAAGCGACCAGGGACTAAATTACGGTCGGGGACGACAGTTGCCAATACGACACGTTGCTCCTTCCGACAAACTTGAGAACTACTATCAACGAAACAGTGTTGGTTTGGGCTATGTCACTCCTTCAGCAACTCCAGAAAGATCAGATGATGAAGCAGATCATTGTTCTCATTCTTCTGACTCCTCCCTCTAGGACTCAGACTCTAGCATTGGTGACATGTTCAAGACAACTCTGTCCGTCAACATGGTTTCCGCTGACCAAATCACAGACGATTGTTAGGGTTATATACTAAAAGCATCACTTTTGTAGTAACCTTATTTCCTTAAATTTTGAATGAGAATCATATGGGCAAATGTTTGCATATTGTATTTGTTGCAAGTGTTAATACAAATGTCTGATATTCTATATTGTTGATAATATGGTGTGTGGCGTCACACAGAAGATCATATTATCAGTTCCCTATGGAGTATATAAATAGTTCACAACCTAGATGGACTTGGACAATCTATTAAAAAGGTTGCAGTGTAATCTGGTATTAGTCTATCTTGACTATAGGTTTACACTAGTACACTTTGTGTGTATTGAATAGGACCACTTGAGGTTGTTCTCTTTGTACTGACTACATAAGAGAACAAATACCTCTGTTATTATGGATGCTTGTGCTCTTAATCCGGATATAATAACGGACATGTATATGCAGTGTACATTACTTTGACTCATAAAAGAGTGATATTCATTATGGATCAACAACCTCTATGAATTGGGTAATAATATTGTATGTATGATAGGTTATTAATTATAAATGGAATCTATGTCCCGATACATCGGGTTGATGATGTCCCCTTAAGGAGCTCATAAGGATTGTCATGTAAACCCTGTAGGTGGATTATATCGAACATGACAAATAAAGTTGAGCGGTACTACTTAAGGATAAAAGATGTCGAATCAATATAGTTGTCAGTAACTTAATTTGATCGACGGACATACGATATCTTAACATGGGGAGCCAAACGAGCATATAATAAAAGGAGCCCATAAACATAATTTAGGATTAGGGAGGTAGTGCAACAATAGCTCATTAGTGGACCGAGCTATTGTTAATGGGCCTGGATTGTGTGTTCGGGCTGAACACGGGATATCCAGATCTGTTAGGAGGCCTAACCCTAATTTCTCCTCATGGTCCCTGCCGTAGCCTATATATATCCTCTATTCTCTGGCCACCAGATTACAGATCAGAAATCTGAAACTTTTTCTAAATTCGTGATTCACGTAAGGAGAGAAAGAGAGGGCTGCCAAAGAGAAGAAAAGGTTGGAAGATCGTTGTCCATACGACGTCCAACTCGAGGAAGGAATACGTGCAGAAGATCTTGGGGTCGTCCGCTCAAGATTGCCAGAAATTACTTGTCTTCTTTCCGCCGCAGGTATAATTCGTGAACCCTAGTTTCCGCCTATGAAGGATTAGAACACGTATTAGATCTGTTTAACTTTTTATCGATCAATACGCACACCAAAGGAAGGGTCCTGGGAATCCCCAGTTCCATCAATTGGTATCAGAGCCACTTTGGATCTACGTATTGATTGATACGTCCATGTTGTCCAATAAAACCTGTGCTGTGTAATAGTCGGTAGATGTAGATCTGTTCTAACTCGGTTTTGCAGGCATCTTAGATCCAACTATTATGGTCCAATGCATGTTTTTGATTGTGTTGTTTAAACCACGGACATGTCGTGGATATTGTTGTTGCTGTGGATGTAATTAAAATCACGAGGGTTGATCGTGCTTATTATTTTAATTTTTCAATCTAGATTATGTGTGAACTCTTTCGGGAGGCATAGGATTGATGTAATTTTAATTATTTTTGATCAATCGTGATGGCAGTAAATTTTGGATTCAGATAGTTGAGGACGGAGCAGCAAAGATGACCATAATAGTTGGATATTTTCTCTTATTTTTGTCATTTTGCTTTTTCTGATTATGCATGTTTATTATTATGCGGTTATTTTTTTGAAAAACCAAGCCTACATTAATAATGGACAACATGGACATAATATCAACTAGTACAAAAACCCTCATTATTAAATAACTAAGTGGGAGAGGATATTTATTTAGTATAAATTCTATGGTCTCCATTACTGGTTTGTAGGTGATGTAATTATACTTGCGTGTTGGCTTTAGTGCTTTCCTCCATATCGGATGAGTATAATTATGGATCAACAGTACAAACTTTCTTAGGGATAATTGTAGAAAGTTACCTAGTATGTGTTCACTTCTTCATTTGAAGGAACTCATTACAAGGTAATGGACTTAGTATTAAGTAATGGTATACACTTAGATACAAATAATGGTATCCTCCCCATCGGAGTCACTACTATTATTTGTATAACCAGAGCAAGACCAGCATATTAATTTTATTTGTCATAAAGTTATGTTGACATGACAGTAAAATTAATAAGAAAAACCTACTTGAACAAAGTTGAATTTGTATACGTCCATACTATCGTGGCATGCTAAATTCATGGTGTTCAAGGTGTTGGTGAATTTCTTATTATTGTTTTGAGGGAATCAATATTTAGTTAATTCAAAAAGTTTTTTTGCCCTACATAATTTTATTTATGTGATTCTCAGGATTTCAAAAAAATAGGTTCTTTCAGTCCACTTATGGTGATTCTTAAAGAAAACAAACTTACTGGACCTAATTATATTGACTGGAAACGTAATTTAGACATTGTTCTGACTGCTGAGGAGTACGAATATGTACTTGTTGAGGAATGCCCACCTAAGCCTGATGCTAACTCTGATGAAGAGGTCAAAGAGGCTTATAAGCAGTAAAAAAAGGCAGATGAGATGGCGCGGTGTTACATTCTGGCATCTATGTCAAATGTACTGCAACATCAGCATCAGGCCATGGCCACTGCTTATGACATGATGTATAACCTCAAGTAACTCTTCGGACATCAGAGTAGAGCAGCTAGGCAGTTTGCTATGAAATGTTTGATGAATACAAAAATGGCTGAGGGTACACTAGTAAGGGATCATGTTCTCAAGATGGTGGATCATCTGAATGAGATGGAGATCCTTGGAGCTAAAATCGATGGGGAATCCCAGGTCGATATCATTTTCAGGACTCTGCCTAAAAGTTTTGATAATTTCTGCCTTAATTACAACATGAACAAAAGGTTGTATAGTTTGACAGAACTTACAAAAGAGCCACAGGATGCTGAATCTCCCTTTAGGCAGAGTGGTCATGTTTTTATTTCTGAAAAGGCTTCTACTTCTAAGCCAAAAGGCGGTAAGAAGAAGAATAACATTCAGAAATAGGCAAACTCAACAAAGAAGGGCATGGGACCTCAAGGCGCGGTGAAAAAGCCAAAAGGCAAATGTTTCAAGTGCAAAGGGTCAGGACATTGGAAGACTGATTGTCCACTTCTCAAACAAGGGAACAAAGAAGGTATATCTCATTTACTAGTAGTTAAAACATGTTTAGCGGTGTTATCTACCGTCACCTGGTGTGTAGATACAGGAGCCACTAATCATATCTGTAATACATTGCAGGGGTTCCAGGAAATCAGACGGCTCAGTGATGGAGAGATATGCTTGTTCATAGGTGATGCTACAAAAGTATCGATCGTTGCATTAGGAGATGTTACTTTATCTTTTGGTAGAAATAAGTCTTTGACATTGAGAGATTGTCTTTATGTACCTTCACTTAGAAGGAATTTAGTTTCTGTTTCTATGTTAGTTAAGGATGGATATTCAGTTTATTTTAATGACAATATTGTTATTAGAAAGAATAAACATTTTATCTGTTCTGGTGCATTGGTTGATAATTTTTAAGTCATTAATCCTATTTCGCCCACAATGCAACTTATGAAAATGAATAATATGTCATCTAACTTAAATAAGCGAAAAGAACCTTCTTGTATGAACTAAACATATCTTTGGCACTTACGATTGGGGCATATTAACCTAAAAAGGATTCAAAGACTGGTTGAAGATGGACCTTTGAGTTTATTGGAAGTGGAGGCACTACCAGTCTATGAATCCTGCTTGGAAGATAAAATGACCAAAAGGCCTTTTACGGCAAAGGGGTATAGGGCCAAAGATGTGTTGGAATTGGTTCATTCTGATTTGTGTGGACCCATGACTATCCAAGCTAAAGGTGGTTTTGAATATTTTGTCACATTTATTGACGATTATTGAAGGTATGGATACATTTATTTGATGCGCCGTAAGTCTGAGTGCTTTGAGAAATTTAAAGAGTACAAGGCTGAAACGGAGAAACGTCATAGAAAATATATCAGGTCATTGCGTTCAGATCGTGGTGGCGAGTACCTCTTTGGAGAGTTTAGGGATTATTTATCAGAGGCTGGAATTGTATCCTAATTGACTGCACCTGGAACGCCCTAGCAGAATGGTGTAGCCGAAAGAAGGAATAGAACTCTTATGGAGATGGTTAGATCAATGATGAGTTATTCGGGTTTGCCAGATTCGTTTTGGGGATATATCTTAGAGACTGCAGCTTATATTTTGAACTTGGTTCCTTCTAAGTCAGTACCTCTTACTCCCACAGAGCTGTGGATTGGGCGTAAGCCTAGTCTGAAACATGTTTGTATTTGGGGTAGTCCAGCACATGTGCTGAATGGAAAAGCAGATAAGTTGGAATCTCATACAGAAGTACGCTTGTTTGTAGGCTATCCAAGAGGAACGAAAGGAGGTTTATTTTATATTCCTAAAGATCAGAAGGTCATTGTTAGCACCAATGCCCGATTCTTAGAGGAAGACTATGTGATGAATCATAAACCCACAAGCAGAGTTGTTCTAGAAGAACTGAGACGTGAGACACCAAGTACTTCAGTACCAACAGTACAAGAGGATAAACCACAAATAACTGCACAACGTGTCACAAATGTTACACAACAACCGATAGTGCCTCGTCGTAGTAGGAGGGTTGTGATACAACCTGATAGATATATATTCTTGGGAGAGTCGTCAGACTTCGTCCCTGAGGAACAATATTATGATCCTTGTACCTACAATGAAGCACTCCAAGATAAAGATGCAGAGTCTTGGCAAAAAGCAATGATATCTGAAATAGAATCTATGGATTCTAAACAGGTCTGGGAGCTTATAGAACCACCCGTTGGTGTAAAAGCCATTGGATGCAAATGGGTCTATAAGAGAAAAAGTGGATCAGACGGTAAAGTTGAAACCTTTAAAGCTCGGCTTGTAGCAAAAGGTTTTACTCAAAGAGAGGGTATCGATTATGAGGAAACCTTTTCTCCTGTAGCCATGCTTAAGTCTATCCGGATTATTTTATCTATTGCAGCTCATCTCGATTATGAGATTTGGCAAATGGATGTCAAGATAGCTTTCTTTAATGGAAGTCTTGAGGAAGACATCTATATGAAGCAACCAGATGGGTTCATTGAAAAGGGCCAGGAGCATCTTGTTTGTAAGCTCAAGAAGTCCATTTATGGACTTAAGCAAGCTTTCAGATCTTGGAACATATGTTTTGATCAGGTGATAAAATCTTATGGATTTGATCAATGTCATGATGAATCATGTGTATACAGAAAGTGTGACAGAAATGTGGTAGTGTTCCTAGTACTTTATGTGGATAACATCTTGCTCATTGGAAACAATGTGAAGGTGTTATCTGATGTAAAGGTATGTTTATCCAAACAGTTTGATATGAAGGACTTGGGAGAAGTAGGTCACATCCTTGGGATCAAAGTTCTACGAGATCGCAAGAAAAGGATGTTGGGTTTATCCCAAGCTTCCTATATCGATACTGTACTAACTCGTTTTAGTATGCAAAATTCTAAGAAAGGTTTCTTACCATTTAGACATGGAATTGCTCTATCAAAGGAGCAGTATCCGAGGACACCTAAAGAGATAGAGAACATGAAGGCAGTTCCTTATGCTTCAGCAGTAGGAAGCTTAATGTATGCCATGCTATGTACGAGACCAGACATCTGCTTTGCCGAAGGCATGGTCAGCAGATATCAGTCTAACCCAGGACAAGAGCACTGGACTACCGTAAAGCATATTTTGAAGTACCTGAAAAGGACTAAAGAGTATATGCTAGTTTACCAGGCAGAAAGTTTAGTTCCCTTGGGGTATACAGACTCAGATTTTTAGTCAGATAGGGCTTCCAAAAAATCTACCTCAGGTTATGTGTTTACTTTGGAAGGTGGAGCCATTGTGTGGAGGAGTATCAAGGAAAAATTTATTGCTGATTCCACCATGGAAGCCGAGTATGTGGCAGCCTCTGAGGCAGCCAAAGAAGCGGTTTGACTCAGAAACTTTCTGTTGGACTTGGATGTGGTACCTAATTTGCCTAAGTCTATTACACTTTATTGTGATAATAGTGGTGCAGTTGCAAACTCGAAGGAACCACGAGCCCATAAGATAGGCAAACACATTGAGCGCAAGTACCACCTGATACGAGATTTCGTAAAGAAAGAAAAAGTTGTTGTGATCAAGATAGCATCAGCCGACAACCTAGATGATCCATTTACAAAGAGCTTACCAGCTAAGGCTTTTGATAGTCATGTTGAGGGAATGTGAGTCAGATGTGTAGCAGCATGGCTTTAAGTATAAGTGGGAGATTTGTAACAGTATACTAAAAAGCAATGCTTTGAGTATAAGTGGAAGTTTGTTAGGGTTACATACTAAAAGCATCACTTTTGTAGTAACCTTATTTTCTTAAATTTTGAATGAGAATCATATGGGAAAATGTTTGCATATTGTATTTGTTGCAAGTGTTAATGCAAATGTCTGATATTCTATATTGTAGATAATATGGTGTGTGGTGTCACACAGAAGATCATATTATCAGTTCCCTATGGAGTATATAAATAGTTCACAACCTAGATGGACTTAGACAATCTATTGGAAAGGTTGTAGTATAATCTGGAATTAGTCTATCTTGACAATAGATTTACACTAGTACACTTTGTGTGTATTGAACAGGACCACTTGACGTTGTTCTCTTTGTACTGACTACATAAGAGAACAAACACCTCTGTTATTATTATGGATGCTTGTGCTCTTAATCCGGATATAATAACGGACATGTATATGCAGTGTGCATTACTTTGACTCATAAAAGAGTGAGATTCATTATGGATCAACAACCTCTATGAATTGGGTAATAACATTATATGTATGATGGACTGTTGATTATAAATGGAATCCATGTTCCGATACATCGGGTTGATGATGTCCCCTTAAGGAGCTCATAAGGATTGTCATGTAAATCCTGCAGGTGGATTATATCCGACATGACAAACAAAGTTGAGCGGTACTACTTAAGGATAAAAGATGTCAAATCAATATAGTTGTCAGTAACTTAATTTGATTGACGGATATACGATATCTTAACATGGGGAGCCAAACGAGCATATAATAAAAGGAGACAACAAACATAATTTAGGATTAGGGAGGTTGTGCAACAATAGCTCATTAGTGGACCGAGCTATTGTTAATGGGCCTGGATTGTGTGTTCGGGCTGAACATGGGATATCCAGATCTGTTAGGAGGCCTAACCCTAATTTCTCCACATGGTCCCTGCCGTAGCCTATATATATCCTCTATTCTCTAGCCGCCAGATTACAGATCAGAAATCTGAAACTTTCTCTAAATTCGTGATTTACGTAAGGAGAGAAAGAGAGGGCTGCCAAGGAGAAGAAAAGGTTGGGAGATCGTCGCCCATACGACGTCCAACTCAAGGAAGGAATACGTACAGAAGATCTTGGGGTCGTCCGCTTAAGATTGTCAAGAATTACTTATCCCCTTTCCGCCGCAGGTACAATTCGTGAACCCTAGTTTCCGCCTATGAAGGGTTAGAACACGTATTAGATCTGTTTAACTTTCTAACGATCAATACGCACACCAAAGGAAGGGTCCTGGGAATCCCCAGTTCCATCAATATCCAATCAATCAAACTCGAACAATGGGCTCAAAAGATAGACACTAGGTGGGATCTGTGCTTCGAACAACGCGAACCACTTACCGAAGACGAAGTCATCCAAGTCAATTTAGGAGATAAATTATCTTTCAAACCAATCTTCATCAGCAAAAGTCTATCTAGCGATGAACGCCAATCTCTTATACAGCTTATAAGAGAATACATCAACGTCTTCGTATGGAGCTATAAAGACATGCCAGGCTTGGACCCGGAAGTCGCAATGCACCGCCTGAATATTTTGTCTAAGGCTAAGCCAGTGAAGCAGCAACAACGACGATTCCGACCAGACGTCATGGAGGCCATCGAAAATGAAGTCAAGAAGCTCATTTCCAGTGGATTCATTCATGAAGAACAATACCCAGACTGGGTTGCCAATATCGTTTCAGTCATGAAAAAGAACGGTAAAGTTCGAGTCTGTATCGATTACCGTGATTTGAACTCTGTATGTCCAAAGGACGAGTTCCATTTACCAATTACCGACGTAATGATCGACAATACTTGCGGTTTTGAGCGGATGTCCTTCATGGATGGGTTCTCAGGCTACAACCAGATCAAGATGTTTCCCGACGATGAGAAGCACACATCTTTTCGAACACCGTTGGGGGTATACTGCTATACGGTGATGTCCTTCGGATTGAAAAATACAGGGGCGACATACCAGCGAGCCATAAACACAATTTTTTATGATCATTTGTGCAAAACTGTGAAGTACTACGTAGACGATATCGCAGTTAAAAGTCGTCTCAAGGGCAACCACCTCCAAGACTTGAGAACGGTATTCGAACTAATGTGTGCACACCAACTCAAGATGAATCCAACCAAGTCTTTTCTGGGAGTCTCCAGCAGCAAGTTCCTTGGCTTCGTCATCACTTCAAAGGGTATACATCTTGACCCAGAGAAAGTGAAGGCTATCCTCGATATGCATCTTCCAAGAAACCCAAAGAGCTACACGGACTACAAGGAAGGCTAGCCTATGTCAGACGATTCATTTTGAACCTCTTTGGAAGGTGTCAACCATTCACTTAGCTCATGAAGAAAGGCATATCTTTCGTCTGGACTGAACAATGTTAACGCGCATTCGACGATATTAAGGTGTATCTTACAAGCCCTCCAGTATTGGTAGCTCCAATAATGGAGAAGCCCTTCTTACTATATGTCCGCGCTATGGACCATTCTCTTGGTGCCCTCTTAGCTCAGAAGAATGAAGGTGGCCATAAACAGGCAATCTACTACCTCAGCCGCACAATGGTGGGTGCCGAGCACAGATATACACCTGTGGAGAAGGAATGCCTTGCACTAGTATTTGTCATCCAGAAGACACGCCACTATGTGTCTGGGCAGACTATCCATATTATATTTAAAGTCAATCCTCTCAGAATACTCATGACTAAACCGGGTTCTTTCAATTCCTGTTTAGCTACATGGGCAATGCTATTGACTCCATACGACATGCTCTTCGTTCCTCAGAAGGCAGTAAAAGGCCAAGCATTAGCCGATTTCTTGGTAGCTCATCCGGTGTCAGAATTTTCCAAACTCTACAACGAAATCCCCGATGAAGTGGTAGAGTCTAACACTGAAACTAAAGAAATCCCTATTTGGCAAATGTTCTTCGACGGTACATCAAGAACAGGACCCAAAGAAAATATTGTGACTGGAGTAGGTGTCGTGCTCGTGTCACCTGATCATCTGGTTGTACATCGTGTATATTCTCTCGTGGAACCATGCACCAACAACGTGGCCGAATATAATGCCCTATTAATCGGCCTATAACTGGCGAAGCAACTGGGAGTTGACTATCTAGAAGCTTACGACGATTCCAAGCTAATAGTCAGTTAGGTCCGAGGGGATTATGAAGTTTGTCACGAAGATCTCATCCCCTACCACAGAGCAACAATCGAGTTGGCGTCTACTTTCGCTGGATTCTTTATCGAGCACGTGCCTCGACTACAGAATATAGAAGCAGATGCTATAGCCGGTCTTGCTGCTTTCTTGACCGTCCCAACCAATACTCAACAGTCGATCACAGTGTCTGGTCGAGAACTATTCTGTGTGAAAGATGCCTTGCATATTCATCACAGTTATACAACGGAAACAAACGTCGATGCTAAAGACTGGTGATTTCCTTTCATAGACTACACCGTCTATGGAATCCTTCCCAAGGACCCGAAGGAAGCAGTATCCATCCAAAGGCGATCCCTCAGATTTTACTACGACACAGCTACCAAGATGTTGTACCAACGCTCTTATGACGAGCTACTGTTACGATGCCTATCAGACACAAAAGCCAAACATGTACTTCGGGAGGCTCACGATGGAGTTTGTGGTACACATCAACCAGGCCCCAAATTACAAGATCACCTCAAACGAATGGGTTATTACTGGCCCATAATGATAGCAGATGCTGTTGAATATGCAAAGAAAGTGTAGAGCTTGTCAGTTCTATACCGATTTTATTCATCAACCTTCGGAGTTCCTATACATGACGGCAGCATCTTGGCCATTTAAAGCCTGGGACATGGACGTCATAGGACCAATTAGCCCGCCATCCTTCAAAGGACATCGGTTCATCCTAGCCATAACCGATTACTTCTCCAAATGGACGGAAGCTATACTGCTCACTGAAGTGAAGGCATCGAACGTGATCAATTTCATCAAACATCACGTCATCTTCTGCTTCGGCCTACCTCGTAGGATCATCCATGATAATGGTCCATAGTTCGCAAGCCATGCATTCTATCGGTTCTGCGATAGGAATCGAATCCAGAACATAGCCTCTACTGCCTACAATCCAGCGGCTAACGGGATAGCAGAAGCCTTCAATAAAAACATCATTAAACTTCTCAAGAAGTTCATGTCTTCAAACAAGCGCGATTGGAATGAGAAGCTCGGTGAATGTTTATGGGCCTATCGTACAACGGTCCGGACTCCAATAGGCAGTACGCCATTCTCTCTGGTTTATGGGAGCGAAGTAGTTCTTTCCCTAGAAATCCAGATTCTTTCTCTTCGAGTAGCCTTAGCCCGCGAGTTGACTACCGAAGAAAGCTACCGTTTTGTGTCTACAAGAGCTCGAAGCACTAGACGAAAAACGCTTGTTAGCTCAGCAGCATATTGAGCTATACCAAGTACGTCTTTCCAGAGCCTTCAATAAAAAGGTGAAGGAAAGAATCTTCCAAGTCGGTGATCTAGTCTTAGCAGTGAGAAGACTAATGGTCATGACGCACAAAACAAAAAAAAATTTAGCCCAAATAGGAAGGTCCTTTCATCATAGAATTAGTATATTCTAACGGTGTGTACCGACTAACCAGGTCGAACGGTGACTTGCTCATGATGCCTATTAACGGTAAGTTCCTAAAAAAATACTATGTGTAACCTTTTTACATAATGTTCACATATGTTCAGTCATGTAAATGTACAGTGCGATGTTTATATGATTCAAAAAAATTATCTAACTATTATCTGTATTTCAAGAGTCTTGAATACGCCTTGGATAATAGGTCCTCCAAAATATTTCCCCAGTGGAATCATTCCCATTTTTTACTCTGTCCAAATTCGATTTGACGAAAACAAGTCACGTCCCTATTACCTCTGAATTATTTTCTGATAATTATTTCTCCAGTGAAATAATTATGTTTCGCCATATCCATATAACCTCTGAGCAAAGCATTCATCAAGGATAATCACGTCCTTACTACCTCTGAATTATCCACTCGCACCTAACGTTATATATCTTTCCACGTCCATATTACCTCTGGTCAGATATAGAACATCCTCTGCTATTACATCCATGTTACCTCTACTAGGAGCTTTGTTCAACTTATTACCTATATTCGAATAACTTCAATATAAAACGGATAATAGGTCCACATCAAAATTTTCCAGCGGAATACCCACAAGAAATATCCTTGCTACGTCCACATTACCTCTAGTTTCGATATTTCATAAAGCCACAATCATTTTGAAAAGATTCTTTATCCTTTACTCAAACGTCTATCAAGAGACGGAAAAAAGGGTACAAGAGCCGTGACGGCCAAAAAAAGTTACAAAGAATCTAAGGGATACATAAGCGATTGATGTTGTCCTTTAGAGCCGCGATTTTGGCTTCAGACTTCGCGGTAGCTCGACGGCGTGCCTCTTCTTGACGAGCAGCTTCATCCTCAAAAAGGATCAGACTCAGATGCTCTCCCTCCAACTTCGCCAGTTGTTCTTCTAAATAGGCAAAAGTGGTGACAGTCATGGCAGCCCGAGCCAAGTAATCCTCCTATTCAGATGTTGCCGCCCTCAAGTCCGCTTCCAGTTGGGCGATCTCGTTCTTGATCTGCGCGATGTGATTATACCTATCGGTGATCTGTGCAGCCAGTCTGTTCTTCGAGGCGGCACGCGCCTCACTTGCAACATTGAACTGACCATGCTGGTCAGCCAATTCACCGATCTCTCGAATAAGAGCATCCTTCCTCGCCTGGAAAGTAGCCTTCTCCTCCGTGGGAGCCTTGATCAGAGCCTCACCTTTCGCGCAGAACAGGGATAACGGGCTCCATAGTTTAGCATCCAAGAATCGAGCTACCTGACCCTCCAGGTCATTCAGAACTTTTCTTAGAGTATTAACCCTCTCTTCATAGCCGGTAATGCTCTCGAGGGCTGCCACTTGGAACTCTGTAACAGCCTTCACAGAGCCAAAGGCAGCATTCTGATTCAGGACTCCAGGAAGCTTCACTTTCAGCACAGAGTAGAAAGCTTTGACGACTTCCTGGGCCATCTCCTCATCTTTAGTGGAGGTCGTCGGGGAGGAGGCTTGGAAAGTTTCTTCCACTCCTAGAAGGGATACCTGACAAGAAGCCGAACTTGACAAGAAAATCCTTTCCACTAAAAACCACTCTTGATTATCAGGTGTCACGTCCACATTACCTCTGATACTGATAATCTTCTGACTCGACACCTATACCCAACCCGGAATAAAAGACACGGTGTCAACACCACAAAATCTATCACGACCATATTACGTCTGTTGGGTTTTGTTTCAAATCTATTTGCTCGCATTCCCAGATGCACAAAGGGGCAATAGGTCCAAACAAAAAAAGGGGGGGCCAGCGGGATACCTTTTACACAAATGCTGTATTAGGCCCCCTAATACAAGCACCACAAATACCACAAGCAAAGAATGGAGTGAATGTATTTTATTTATTCAAAATCAGTTACATTCACAGGACTACATCTCATGAACAAACCAAAAAGTTGTCCATCTTTTCATTTGGGCAAGAAGTAAAGGATTACATTGACGTCCAAAAGAAGGGAAAATCCACCACTCATCAGCAACACATAGTCTGGCCAGTTTGGCAGCACTATGCCTTCGTCAAAAAGCAGTTTTGTGGCCCTCGAAAGAAGTCATATTTTACTGCTGAGAAGCAAACAAGGCTATTGAACCTTCGAGAAGCTATACAGAGGAGGGCAAATATAGCATGCTAAAAACATCCACAAATGGTGATTTTCTCTCCTCCGTATTTCGGATATCTTAGGCTCGTTCCTCCAAGAGGCCATACCTTCAAAACAACATCTCTAGTATTGTTTTTGCCTACTTGAAGAACTGTAAAAACAGAACTTCCACGATGACGTCCAACCACCGTCCGACTCTCCGATGTATAAAGGTTCTTCCTACCATCTGAGAAAAACCCTTCCAAAGCACGAAAAGTTCTGAGCTCTCTGATGTGTGTGTCAAGTGTTACATCTTCACCATGCCTAAAATCGTCGATACCAGTCCTGGAGAAATTTGCTAGCCAGATCCCTACAAAATATGAAAAGGGACAGAAGAGAAAGTCAGACTTAGAAAACTGCAGGAAAAACTAAGTGCTGAAGGACTCTTATGCGCACAAAGGGTTATGCGCCCAAAAGGTTATGCGCCCAAAGGGTTATGCACCCAAAGGACCATGTGCCCAAAAACAAACATGTGGGCGCATAACATACAATAGTACGTGGGCGCATAACATGCATCAGCAAGTGGGCACATGTCATGGTAACATGTGGGCGCATAGCACACCATAGTGTTGGCGCATGACTTCTATAGGCGCATAAGAATGCCCACAGAAGTATGCTGCCTTAGGTGCATGACTTCTATCGGGTCCTGGACTGGTGAAAATGCTGCCACAGGAGGAGATCCACTCGGCGCAGCCCCCTTGTCCTTCGCAGATCTCTTGGCGACCTTGGAAGACATGGTTCTCAAAGAAAGAAGATGAAGAGTTTCTAGAAAATTCTAAGAGAGGAGAATATGAGCTTTCTCTCTCCTTCAGAGCCTATTCATAGGCATAGGCCACTTTTTATGCGTATACTATCTTTATGCGCCTATGCGCCCATTGCGGAGTATGTGCCCACAATGGCTTATGCGCCCACGTAAAGATCTAGCCTCTTGCACACTATACGACTGCCACTTGCTGACGTGGATGACGTATGGACGATGGACCTCTTCAAATTCTACTCCGATAAATCTGTCAGTTCAGATTTCGAGGAAGATCTCAATAGTCGTATCTCTCTGACAGGCTGGCCAAATACTATGCACCCAAAGAGAGAGCCGTGCTATGTGCCCATTGCATCACGAGAAGACAGTCCATGCTTCTTATTTCAAACTCGTTCAAGTATTAAAAACTTTGAAGGGGATCTTGTAGAAGTATGAAAAAAATTCAGCAATGAAGCCTTATGCGCCCAAGCCAGTAAAGCTCTATGCGCCCAGACAGTGAAGCTCTATGTACCCAGCCAGTGAAGCTCTATACGCCCAGCCAGTGAATCTCTATGCGTCCAGCCAGTGAAGTTCCATGCGCCCAAGACTAGCTCCCCCAAAAGGAGGGCGCAAAGACTGAGACATGGCTATCCGCCCAAGCCTGACTCAGTCAAAGCCATATTCAAATCGTGCACCGAAGCGTACGGCCACATCATTCTCCATGAGCAATCGTGTACCAAAGCATACGGCCATGTCAGCACCACGATCAACCCACAACTACGCAGCCTACATGCGCCTATATCCTATGCTCCCAAAGCAGGACTATGTGCCCACCTGAAAACCAGCGTGTATCCTCACGTGGGCGCATAACATCATTCTAGCTCAAGAACGGCTATCAAAAGGGGCCTCATCCCTCTTCAAAACATAGAAGAGAAAGCTTTTTTAAGAGCCAAATTGCTTCACTTCTTGCCAGTGAGTCGAGAGTTAGCAATTTTCTTAGGTTTTCTCCCACTTTTATAATCGGAGTGTCAACGGAGTAAAGGAGCAACTGTCGCTCGATCTCCATCATTCCATTCCCCAAAATTATTTTTTGTACTCGGGGATTCTCAACGCCGGATCTCTCAGGCGTACTCGATTTGTGGTGCCTTGTGCCAATAAAGAAAAGACAGTATTTTCTTCTTCTTTTTTGTGTGTGTCCACGCCCGCTGTCAGTTGCACAGCATCTGACTGTGCTTTTCCATATTAAGTCGGCTTCCTTAACCGACTCAGCTTAAGCCGCATCGCCATCTGACTGTTCAGCCTTTAGAGCTGAACCGTTAGATGGACGACACGTGGCCTAGCCACAGCGAGAGGCTCACCGCCTCCTAAGCTGCGGCTCTTTCTTTCTCTCTCTCTGTATATATATATATATATATATATATATATATATATATATATATATATATATATTCGTTTTCCAGAAAACCTTAGTTATTCTTTTGCCATTTTTGAGAGAATTGATCTCGGTGATTCCCCGAATTCTCTGAGCGATTGCGGACAGCCCCGACCTCGTTTTCGTGTGCCATTTTTTGTTGGAATCATCTTGAGGTCAGATTTTAGAATATATATTTATTTTTTGAGATTTTGCTTGTGAATTTCTGGAGAATTATTTGAGTATTGGTTGTCCAAAACTCGATACGTAGTACGGTTTTCAAGATTCCTGGAGATCAAGAACTCCGATTTGTGATCCGTTTAAAGTTTTGGAAAGCTGACACGACAATCTTCGACATATAATTTTTCCAAAATTTTAAAAATTTGTTTAATATTTTATTTATTACGTTGAACTCAGATTTGAATGGTAAATTACTGATTTGGTCACGGTTAGCCATAACGGCGATAACTTTTGACCAAAGCATGATTTTATGGCACAGTCGATTCTGGTACACTTGTGGCACTGAAATATACCAAGATGTACTTTTAAAATCTTGAGTTCATTATGTTTGGCTAGTTAGTGAATGGTACGTCTCGATTTGCGTGCCATGGTTTCCAAAATTAGAAACATGACTTTCTATGGCCAAAATTCCCGATTTAAATTATATTTCAGATTATTATTAGGTTAAATTAGATTTTTTAAGTGATTTATTTTAATATTAAATAATATTATTATTACTTTTTGTAGTTAAGTATAGCTTATTGACCTTAAAATATTTTATTATAATATTTTTCTACCTATATTATAGTTTTGACCTAAATATGATTTTTCTCTAGTTCCAAAATATTATTTAAAATATTTTGACTAATAGTTTTCAAATATAAAAATGTATTTTCTAAAATAGTTATATATATTTATTTATTTATACAAAATTATCTTCGATTTTTATCTTAATCGTGACTAGTCATACGTTTCTAATTTTTGTTATTCTGACTACTTCATATCGACCATAGGCTAATCGGACTGCCCCGGACCCAATGGCATGGTCCATTCCATCATTAGAGATTCTTTTGCTTAGTTATGACATTTATGACTATTCTGTGCCAACATGATCAAGTCACAAATCAACTGTAACTTAACTCGAGACAAGTACTGTCACACCCTGACCCAGAAAATCGCTCGTTCTCGCATCAATTTATCTGAATCATCGTCCTCACTGGGGCGTGATGTCGTACGAGTCTGGAGTTACACTCGTACAAGGCAAGATGATAAGTTCTCAAATGGTTATCTTTGATTTGATATTAGCAACGAAAGAAAATAGAGTATACGAAACAATTCTTTTTATTGATGAATGAACTGAGATTATAAACGCTTTCAATAGCCCAACTGAATTTTCCAGACTGGCTACAACACTCAAGTTCTCTCTTGCCCACAAAGGATTTCACCATTCTATACATCACGTCTTCTATATCTTGACTGTATCAATCCTATTGCAAGTCCGAGCATCAATGCGATTGCATGCTTCAAATGCTATGGCATTCCATGCCTCAGTGCGATCAAGCGAAGCTCCGTCGCAAGCAAACCATTCCCTGAACCTGCTAGCAAACTAGTGGGGGATTAGTACTTTCATCCTCGTTGTAGTGATCAAAGACCCACTTAACTAAATCGATATTTAAGTAATGTATTGATTCATGCAGCATACAATTTAGTTATCTTTCTATGCTCTCCTTAGGATCAGTTTTATGGCATATTCGAAAGTGGTAAAGTATGTTATCATGGCAAGCATGTTATATTCGATTCGCATAAGCAAGCAGGCAAGCAATAGCAATCTCGTATTATTTCGTAACTTCTTACCAACACTGACGTACTCGCCCTTGCACCGACACAAGGTGAATATGCATCATTTCTTCCCTGTCATGTTATAAGTGCTCTGTGTAGGATCTCTATTTTTCTGTACTTTTGGCCCTCCATTGCTTAACTATATGAAGGTCATTGGTGCATCCGCGCTAGAATGGACTAAAGTTATTTCTCTTTTCTATTATTTTCTTTTCTTTTCTTTTCTTTTCTTTTCTTTTCTTAATTTGGGTAGCCCGGTGCCTCACGGGATGGGTTGCTGTCCCAACAATCGGAGGCTTACTGTTGCATACCAATCATTATGGCTTTCACATCAATAACTGATTGCTAATCGTCTTAGAGATGTGTGCCCATCAAAGTTTAATGTCCCTCCTAGGCCAAACGGTCCCGGTGCCCCGTTACAAACCCATTCGAGGGAACAGCCATGCACGGGAGATTATCTCCAAATCCTTTTTCTTAAGTCTATTCGACCATACAACGTGTGTCTTATTCAAATTACCAAACATATCTTGAGTACGTGACTCAGACTTCGTATCATCTCGTATTTCTCACATTAACTTTCTATGTTATTACATTCCATACTTCGTTTCAATGTTGAATAGTATCATGTTCCAACTCAATGTTCGTCAACCGGATGACCCGAAGGTCCCGAACATTTTCGAGGCATTATGTCACATCCGACAGTTTTGTCACATTCATGCCACAACTGTTCTCTTCGTAACGAAGCCATCTTTTATTATTCTCGTGCATGTACGCATGCCTTGACACGAATGTTCTCTATTCTTCGAGTCGTGCATGCAATGCACACCTTGATATCGTATTTCCATGTTCTATGCCTTAGTGTTCAATATTCATGGCTCGTGCACTAGGGTACTCGTCTCAATGGTCTTTCAATGTGCTAGCCTTCTAACTCGTGCATGGGGGCACGAATGACTTGTACGCTGAGGCACTCGTCGATACAGTTATCCCATGTTCATATGGCTTGCGTACCGAGGCGCTCGCCCTTGCGATATTCAATGCTCAATAGCGACTCATACATTTTATGTACGTTTTATTTCAATTGTTCTATCTAGTGTTCGACAGGCACTATGTTCATCTATCGATCGAGCCATGCTCGTGGTCTCAATAGGTTAACTTAGCATACAATGATATATTTTACTTAGGCATGAAGGAGTAGAAAATAGAAGTTAAGGTCCCCCCACCTTAGCTGATACGCCTTGTCATTTTGTCGAGTCAATACGGCTTGATTTCATAACTTTATTGTACGACCAACTCTACTGACTTAGCTATTCGAGCACTTCGTGCTTCATTAAATTATACGACTGATTTGGCTTACCGAGCATATGCCTCAGTCCATTGTGAGGCGATGATTTGGTTTTACGGACGCCGTTGTAAATAAGGCAAAATGTCAACCTCTTATATTTCAATATAAACGTATAGCTTGCACAGAAACCAACTAAAATTAATACTTGTCCGAATCGAACTAACGTCTTACGTCGATTCGATTTCTTAGAATCTTCGAACTGATTCAATGCTTTCTCTCGGGCCAACTTAACACTTGCATCGATCTTACTCGATGCGTTCCTCAGGTCAACGTAACTCTTTGCATCGATCTTACTCGATGTATTTCTTGGGTCAATGTACACTTGTATCGATTCGTATCGATACTTAATAAGGTCAACGCAACTCTTCGTGTCAACGACTCAGCATAATACACCGAGCAGAGTGGGGCAATACAAGTACACTATTGCTTTTGGGAATCCATCTCCTAATAGGTAAAACACATGTTATTTCCCTTAGTTTAGACATTATTTTCATACATGACACTATTAGAAATACACCCATGCACTAGGGGTACCCATAGAGAGAAGAGAAATGCTCTAACCATCATTTTGGTTGAAGTTATATAGAATTTTTGTGTCATTTTTGGAGAAATCCGAGGATGGCACACCAAGTATTTGTCAAAATGACAAATTGACCATTGAGGTTTTGTTTTCAGTTTTATACTTATGTTTAGCTTGGTTTGCTCATAAGATAGGCATATGTGAGTTCTAAGTGTCTATATTTATGTAGGCATATGTTTGGGTATGGCAATGGGTATGTACATATGAATTTGTATATAGGCATAATGTGTGCACTATTTTGAACTTTATGTGAGGGACTGTCATATGACAGTATAGGTTAGGGGATTAGAGTGCACTACCATAGTGTTTATGTGTGTGGCATATGGTTAAGTATAGAGTGTCAAATAGAGAAGAGGACTGTCAAAACAGCCCTATGTGTGGTGTCAAAGGCATGGAGTGTGGGTTGGTTTAAAGTAGTTTAGTGAGTGTAGAAGAGGGAAAACTGTCAATGACAGTGAACAAGAGAGTGAGTGTGACAGTGTACATGTGAGAGTGTTAGATGATTGTCCAAGTGAGTGTCCTAGTGTCAAGTTAACAGTGAGTAATGAGAGTTTCTAAAGTACTTCTTGGTATTGTTCATGACATTTTGATAAATCTTGTATTGTCTTAAAACCATATCAAATTGCTCCATTTGTTTATATTCAGGAATGAGGGAATTTAAACCCCCTGCATTCAGTGGACAGGGACATGGGAGTTGTGAGGCATCACAATTGAATGTAATGTGTGTCATGTGTGTGTGCACTGCACACACACTGGTTAGCACTGCCAGTGACAGGAGCCTTGGCCTTAGGCCATGTTGGCCTGTACATTGGGTGCACAGGCAGGGATTGAGCAGGTCCTGTTAGACCTGGTATAGGCCATAGCAGGGACAGGGGGTATAGGCAGCAGTGGGACTATTGGCCTTGTTAGTATTGCACAGGTGAGGGAGTGGGCCATTGGCCTATGTGAGTGAGAGTGCACTGGTGTCATGAGGTAGTGCATTTATGTGAGTATCTTGAGTGTTAGTGGTAGTGTTTGAGTACGAGAAGGAGAACTATCAAGTTGACAGTATACATAGGTGTCTTGTAAATAGGATTAGGGGGATTAGGTAGGCAGGTAATTGGCGGGCCAAAATTGGCCATTGCAGTGGGGGGGTTCTTGGCCAGGCAGGGTCTTTAGTAGCTGGCCAATTGGCCAGGCAGGGCCTTAGCTTGCAGGACAGGCCAGTATGGCCCTTGTAGGCAGGGAGAACTGCCAGTGTAGTGACCACTGCCTTGTAGGACAAGGCAGATGGGGGCCTTAGGCCTGTAGACCAGTGCCTACTGCACTATTGTACAGCTCAGGCAGGGGCTTGGCCCACTAGCAGCACACACATGTGTGTGTTTTGTAGCACACAGGTTTGTGTGTGTGTGTGTCTAACACACACACACACATGTGGTGTATCCAGTGTCTTGATAGTGAGTGTATCCTGGTGAGTTTTGTGAGGAGTTGAGTGTCTAAGTTTGTAATGTGTGTGCGTGTGGGGGTAGCCCTATACATAGGGTATTGTCATGGTCAGTTGTGAGAGTGAGTTAGGTAATGTTAGATAATGTAGGTAGTGGCCATTTGAGGGTAATAGAAATCCTGTAATGTGTAGGTAACACATGAGTAGGTAATGTAGAGTAGAGAGGGTATGCCTAGAAAGGTAATATAGGATAAGTGTAGGGAATTACCTAGTTTAGGTAATATCTAGTATAGATAATACCTAAGTATATGTTATAGTTTTACCTACATATAGGTAGGTAAGTTAGGGTAAGGTAATTTCAAGGTATATGTTATAAGTTTATTTATATATTGGAGATAGATAATATCATAATATAGGTAATAGGATAATGCCTATAGCTAGGTAATGAAATATTGGATATTACCTAGTGTAGGTAATATTATTAGATAGGTAATATTAGGTAATGGGTAATGTAATGCAAGGTAGGTAAAGACTAGATATAGGGTAAATTTTTCTTAGGCATTGTTTATATATTGAAATAGGTGAACTTAACCTAGGTTTGACTCGATTTGGCCAAAGTTGACCATTTTGATCCTAAAAGTCAACATTTAAGTTAAATTGACACAGTTTGACCACGAAGGCCTAGTTTTGAACTAGAATTGACTTAGAATGCATATTGTACTTTATATATCCATGTTTAACACATCATAATACCAATTAACATATATATCTCATGTATAGGTCTTTATGACTCCACGGGCCTCGATTCACATTTACTGCTCAGTACCGCAAGCGAGTACATTTTTTGATAGTTTTCATTATTTACTGATTATTATAATTCTGGTTCTAGTATTGTAATACTTGATTCCCTGACATGATGGAAACACAGATTGGTATTTCTAGATTCATTTACTTGTGACACATGCATATTACTTGTTGTCTGACCTCTATTTCTGGAAACACCTACTGACATCACCTACTTTATCTAGCAGGCCTCGTACTTGATTTGCGTGTCAGGAATTGGGTTCATTGTACTAGTCGGGAAGAAAAATACTTGAGTAGACATGTAAACAATCCTAAACATGATGGAACCACCCCCTTACTGGTCTAATCTGGAACGATAGCAGTCGCACACCTCACGTGCGATGAGCCGTATTATTCCTAACCATTTACATGTCGAAAAAGGTATTTTAAAACACTAGTGTAGTTATAGTTTGGCTGGACTCACTTTATACCTCTTGACTGGACTCACTATATATATTTCTGCTGGACTCTCTTATATTTTCTTGTTGGACATACTATGTATCTCAGTTAGTTCTCTTGTACTTTATATCTTTATTTCCATATTTTTTAATTCACTATGCTCATCTTGTTCTTATTCTCTAGTTGGTAGCTGCTCTTTATATTGCTTGTCCTTATTTTATTTCTTGCTCATCATGTACTACTTGCTACAACTGCTTTATAGTTTTTATCATTTAATTGGAACTGCAATTAGAGGTGTATTTTGCTCCAATTCTGACTGGATATATATTTCAGTTGACGAGCTCGTAGATACATGCCTTATCTATTACGGTGCTCAGGAGGCCCAAGGGGTGGATCCCCCGACAGAGTAGCTTAGCCTTCCTAGATGGGTGTTAGTTAGATAGTATCACTATTGCTGGATTTGTCTCCAGCCTTGATATATTTGAGACTTGTTATATTTATTCGGGATATGTACTTATTTATAGACTTTTAGACTCTATTGTATTTGACTTACGATATTAAACTTTATTTCATTATTTTATCTCATGTTTATTAGTGTTATAATCTTCCTTAGATATTTGTGATTTGAGTATATATTCTAGATGATATGTTATTCCTCTGTACGAAGATGACAGGTTATATTCCATATCTATTAGATGTTAGATATTACAGACGACCTATGTAACCCCTCTTTTCAAAATCGTGAAAATATTTTTTTATTTTATTTATTTGAATTAAATGGTAATTTTTGGAATTTTATAAACTTTTAATTAAACAGTTATTACGATAGAATGTTTTAGTCATGGTTAAGATTTGGAGTACAAGATGACTAGGACTTGTGATACGGATAGTGCAGTGGCATGCTTTGACTAGTGTATTAACCATGGTAGGGAAAGCCAGGCCATAGCGGTGTCCTAACTAGAAAAACTAAGCTAAGTTGTGACCAAACCCCTAAATGATTTGGTTAATTAATTAATATTATGATTTTTAGAAAATCCATTTATACCAAAATAGTCCGAATTTCATCCAAACCCAAGCCCATGTAGTCATGCGGTGTGTCCAAAGACATCCATGTAGATATTTACTGTGCATATAGGTATTTGGCATTTATTTTGGTATAGTAAGTAATTTTATAGATAAAGTGTGATATATATAAGATATATGTTAATTGATATTTAATTTATATTTTATTTACTGATGACAATAATTTTCTTAAATATCCTTGAGGATTTTGGAATTTTAGGCTAAATATATATGTGTAGAGTTGCTATAAATATTATGTGTGTGTGTGTGTGTGTGTGTGTGTGTGTGTGTGTGTGTGTGTGTGTATATATATATATATATATATATATATATATATATATATATATATATATATATATATATATATATATCGAGGTATATATATGTAATAATGTATATAGATATTTATATAATGAGATGCATATATATAAACATATATAAAGATATATAGGCAGCTATAAAAAGAAAAGAGGGAAAGCAAATTATACAATGAATAATGTACTGTTCACTCTCCCCCTACGAGTTGGTTAGGACAGAACCAAGGTTTTATAGAGGAAAAAAATGAGCCATGGAAACAAATTCGGATGGAATTCAAATCTCGATTAAATATGATCAAATCTTCTCCCGCATCTATCCTATCTAATCCCAGTCCCATTCTCTTATGGATTAACACAAATTTTTCATTCAAATCAAATTTGAATTTAAAAAGGAGTTAAATCCCGATAATCCCGATCGGGTATATACATGACAATAAAACCGACGCCATTAGAACAAAACCGAGCTAAAGTTTCTCGAAAGCTTTTCCCCAACTCCTCCCCGACCCATGGTGACCCTACCCTGACACATGTGCGCCTCCCCGATACAGTTGAGCCACCGTGGAACGCCGGCACGTCGCCGGATCAAGCATAGCAGCGGACAGAACCGGAGTTCTCTGTTTTGAGACAGTTGAGGTACCACCCTTCTCGATCTAATTTCCTCATGCATACTCGATCGAATCCCGAACCACTTGATTCCTGTAGAAGCCCACCTATCCACCTATGAACACTAGTAACTAGTTTGATTTGTATTGGATTGAGTTCGACGAGAAGTTGACTCAACATCGAAAAAAATCACAAGAAGCCGCTGCCAGTTATAATATCATGAACTTGTTTAGGAAGGCTAGTTATTATCAAACCATTAACAATTTAGGGATTCATCTCGAACAGTAATAGTGAAAACCTATACATGTTCTAAACATTGTTTACGGATTTTAATTTTATTTATTATACATCAAGAAAAGTCTGTTTGAAGATCAGTAAAAATAGGTTTAGAACAATTTTAAAAACATTAAAAACTTTCCGATACGGGGTCCGTCTCATCAAACCGGTGAACATGGTTGCAACCCGTAAGCATTGAAAGGCGCGTACGGATGTTGCAGACGTGTGAGATTCGACAGAACTCAATTTTGCTGTGTGTACGCGACAAAATCGATGCGTATCCATCGAGATACCCCGTATCGGCCCCTTTGCAAATTAGTCAATTACTTCGTGCACGTTCGTCATCTCGAGACGAAACTTACGCCAATAGGACCATGTCATTTTTCAGGTCCTGTATGCCAAGTTTGGTCCGATTCTGAGAAGGTTGACCGGAACACTATTTTGGCAGGCCCGCGACATGATCTAACGGGCGAATTTGTGCATGGCCCACCGAAATTCAACTTTGGACATACGGTTAAGTTTATATCAAAAAACTGGACCCATAGACATATAGTTTGATGACTTTAGAGACCATAGGGTCCGGCACGTTTTTTGGTACAAAACGTGTCCAACGGCGGACACCATTTTGGTCCAAAATTATTGTTTTGTCCCTGTGTCCAGAATTGGACTTATGGGTAGGCTATCCTAGCTAATTTGACTATTTTAAACATGTTGGTAATATCTGTTTCAGCCTTCGAAGACTATTATGAGAGTTTGACTTTTGTGGCTCGTCGATTGACTAGATAGTGTTGGTTCTATGTGCAACTTCAGGCAAGTATACCTTGCCTCATCTTTACAGTTATTGCATGCTTATTTTCTCTTCTAGTTATATGTCATCATTTAGTTTTATTGGATTGTTTTGGTTGGTATGCTTTTCTTTATATCATGTATATTAGTTAGTTGTCTCGTTTATATATCGTCATTGTTCATAGTTTGACATTATAGTTCAAATTGGATTTGTTCTCACATGCACTTGACAGAGTCGTATCGTGTCGTCACATGTACCTTGACTGAGTCATATTGTGTCGTCACGTGTATCTTGACTGAGTCGTATCTTGTCGTAGAATGAGTGCGTTATAACTGAACTACTATTTCTTTGTTTCGATTTTCTCAACCTGCGAGTCCACACTCGGGGCGAGGGTTGACTGTTTGCACCTGTGAGTCTACACTCGGGACGAGGGTGATTGTCGTAAAATAACCTATGAGTCCACACTCGGGGCGAGGGTTAGTGATTTGTTTAAACCGGCGAGTCCACACTCGGGGCGAGGGTTTGGTATCCGTTGATCTCTTGTTCACTTGTTTCTTCCAGAAGTTCATTTATGCGTAGTTGTTCTCGTATCCGTGTTCATAGTCACTTGTCATTGTCTATCGCTTTCATGCTTATTTCTTATGCATGATAAAACTGTTAGATAGGCATATTTTATGTATCTTGCTAGTCCCCTGAGGACCTGATGATCGCTTCTGGTAGTTGATTACACGGAGTTAGTTAGCTGATCATGATGATAGTCTATTACATCTACATGATTCAGGTATTTGCTACTAATATTACTTTGTTATTCTCTCGTGCTTTATATTACTTATCATGATATATCCTGCTTGTTAGCCTAGTTTTATAGACTCATGTTATTTCTTGGAGTCTAATCGGACATATATGCTAGTGGGCTGCAGACTACGACCCATAATGTTTATTCTTCTTTTATATACTCTTGTGGATTGAGATATAGTTTTATCTTGCCATGATTTGGCATATTACCCAATTCTGGACAGTGTATACGTATTCGAGTTGGGCTGGAGTCCGCTTGATACGTAGCTGGCTTACACACGTACTTGCATCCAAAAAGTGGGTGCGGGTCGTGACAACCTATACAGCATTCTAACGTCGATACTATGGCATAGGCTGGACGTACCCACGTGCTCGTGCCTCTAAACTGGGTGCAGGTTGTGACATGCTATGCTTTATTCCTTCACCTACTCATACGTACCAAAGTAGTCTTCGACATGCATACACTTAGATAGTTAGTCTCCCTTGTCAGTTAGATTCATGTTCATATATATTACTTTTATTGTTCATATTATAGCTAGTTGTTGTATCTTATTACGTCTCTCTGAGGACCTGGTGTTCTCTTCAGGTTGTTGCTGAGCTTATAGTATAGACAGGTGGATGGTACAATTTTGGCTGCAGGGTTCAGGTATTGCTTGTAGTGTTAGTTTATCATTTTTATGTGCTTTTTATTTCCTTTCCAATTATATCTTGTTCATTTTGCCTAGTTTTATTAGACCTCTATTATTCTTCGGGTCCATTCCAAACATATATGTTAATGGGCTGCAGACCACGATATATATTATTTGTTCCTGATTTTGTTCATTATTGTAGATTAAGACAAAGTTAAGATATAGATTAGTTAGCATATGTTAGTACACTATTCAACTTACTACAATTAGGATAACTCCATTAATTGGAAATACTTATTCTAGTCATACAGCCAGCATTCTCATGTCTTAGGTTCCTATATATTTAGAACTTGGGTGTGACATATATTTGTGGTAGCCCATGCAGGTCATGATTAAATCATTTCGGTTACGTTACTATACTGAACGAGCCAACAATAGGATAGTGTATTAGAATCTCAATCCACAACTGCTATTGAATTTTCTTTGATATCTACTATCGCCCTTGAATCTCTTGTTTGTAATCGAACATACCTCTCTTGAACTCCTTTTATCAAATTCTCGTCTTTTCTTGTTTCGAAAATCGAACATCTGTGCTTGATGAACTATTTTGTTTATATTGTGTGATAGAAGTAAGAGGATAGAATGTTATAGGGCGTGATTGTCCACAGACGAGTAGGGTAAAGATAAACACCTATACTAGATGGACCGAATAGGTAAGAGTAGCATTCTTCTACAGTAGAAATTTCTACTTAGAGGACATAGAAACACATGCTTGATAGGAGTAGGTAAATAGCTAAGGTAGGTAGAATTTTATAGATATTTCCCTAAGATGGAAGTTAGAATAGAGTACATTATAGGATTTGACCCTAACGAGAGACCCTAAGATTACTAGACTAATCTATGCTACCATTTGCCTAAGATATAACCTTGAATAGAAGTACTAGAGGGATTTTTATCGAGTGCTAATATCATGATAGGTGACCTAGAAGTATTAGATAGAGTATGAAGGTTTGAGTTAGGCTAGACAACAATCTCTACATATAGTAAGACTAGCCTTGAAACGATCTATAAAACACCATGACTAGAAGATTGACCAATAGGTGTGTGTATCTGTTCAGCTCAGCATCGACCCTTGTCTAACAGATAGGTGCAAATTTTTAGGTGTACTTGTAAGAATTGTATAGCCTGTTGACAATCAGAAGGAGTATAGTATTGTTTTTCTGTTATTTTGTTGAAGACCTAGCCTATATAGGAATAGTGTTGAGTTAGTAATAATTTCTCCTTATAAAGTTGCTAACCAATAGCACCATAACGGTACTTAGGACTCCTTAGATCCTAGATTTATATCGCAATACCTAAGCTTTGTATTCTTTATAGAAAGTTGTATCATTCATGACCATGATTTTTGCGTTGTCATCGTATTAGTTAGGAAGTATCTAGAATTGTGTAGTATATCATGTAACCTTAGAATCCCATTGGTATACGGGTCCTCTAGAAGTCATATTTAAATAATTTTATTTATGCATGCTTTAAATATAATTTCGAGGATAGCATGGAGGATCGATCAAACATCCAAGAGTACATCTTCAGCAACGAGTCATCCCGTATCCTGTGAAGGAGCTCCCGACTTGTCATCATTGTGGCAAGAAGGGACACATTCAGTGAGATTACCGAAGAAGACTAGGACAATGCTTACGGTGTGGATCTAACCAGCACCGTGCCATGGAGTATCTGCAGCAAAATGACCAACCACAGTATCCACCTCCGAGACCAGTATTACCAGCAACCAGGACCGAGAACGTCTGCTGAGGTGACTGCAGCACCAGTAGGAAGGACCACCTTTACCACCATAAGAGGTCCAGTACGGAAGGGCTAGACAGCATGATGGAGGATAGAGAATTGGTCAGGCTTATGTATTGGCACCAGTAAGGAAGGAGCCTCGGGGTCTAGCTGTAGCAGGTATTATTTTAGTTGCACCCATTATTGATTCTAAGTCTAAATCATTTTCTTTTGTCTATGGTAGTTTCGTAGCCAAGCCTACAGTAGCCACTTCGCCTTACCTAAGAATTTGGAAGATTCTTATAGGGAAAAGTTAGGAATCATGCTTAATAAGACTAGGTAACGAACTATGGTGGGTAGACTTCCATAGATGAAAGTATTAGAGAGATTACCATATATTAGGAATGATTATCCGATCATAAGCTGATTTATGGTGGTTGTTGCTTCTGTTAGCAGTCTAGGGACATGGATTTTCATGGTGCATGGTTCATCAATTATCCTTGTTGGAAGGGTTGATCTATTATGCGATGTTAGCCTACGAACCAAGCTTGCGACAAAGAATCCTTTAGTCTAAATCTAGCCATAGGATGTATTACTATCTTGATGCGATATATTTTCCATGTTTGATATAGGGGTGTCATATTATTTTAATGATAGGAGATATGCCTAGAATATAGATTATGATAATTTAGAACCCATTAGTATTAGTATCGTCTAAAAATCCTATATGATTAGTTTCCTTATACCACGAGTTAGTATAATTTTGAGTATGAAATTCTTTAAGGTAGGTAGGTTGTAAGCCCCCTGGATTTTAAAGTTATTTTTTTAATTTATTTTTATTAATTTTTATTTAGCATAGTTATTAATAGATATTTTTCCACTAGTATTTATGATCATAAAATATGCTC
The DNA here is from genome assembly GCA_029216955.1 of Iris pallida. Classification (NCBI taxonomy): domain Eukaryota; kingdom Viridiplantae; phylum Streptophyta; class Magnoliopsida; order Asparagales; family Iridaceae; genus Iris; species Iris pallida. Next base: position 4,257,967 of record JANAVB010017197.1, on the reverse strand, counting down.
TTCCGTAGCTTTGATTTTTGGAGCACAAGAAATGCCAAACTCTAGAAACTTCCTTCATAAGTTTTGACCTAGACAAGTTTATATTCGAATTGGTATATCAAGTCCCACTCAAATATATCTTCTTATATTTTATTTACTTCGCACAACTTCGGGGTCAATTTAGGCTAAGAAGTTATCTACCGTGAGACTTATCGTGACTTCCAACTTGAATTCGGTACTCGACATTGATCAAACCTAAACAACCAAAATACGATTTTGACTATTTTTGATCCTAATACACACATGCCTAGGGTTTCTCACTCAATCGAGGCCCATGTGCTATTTAAATTCAAATGGCACATGAGACCCCTTATGTGACTTTTTAAGCCTATTTCCAAATCGGATAATTCTTCTTGAGCCTAAACTTGTCTAACAAGTTGTAAACAACTTGTTAAGGTCATTCCCACATAGATAGGGCCACCTTAGATTTTTATTTCATATAACCTATTAGGGAAACTCAATCAATGCAAGTTTCTAAATTTGGAAACTTGTATCTTCATATGTCAATCTCTCTTATATTTTGTTTCCAAAACCCATCAATACTCAACCCTACTAGCACAAGAACAGTCCATAACCGACTCCTAGCAACCCTTTATATATATAACACACTAACCTATCCAAAAACTCTCTCCACAAACCCTAACCTAACCCAAGTCCATTGCCGCCAACCTGCTGCTGTTGTCCCATCTTTCTTGTTGTCGTTCGCCCCTTGTCGACCACCTCTAGTCCAACCAGCTAATCCTCGATGTTCCCAAGACCCACCCCCTCCACCTCCCCAAGGCTAGCCATCACCGGAAACCACTCATATAGGTCGCAACAGCCCGCACAAGACACCCTCAACTTGATGTCCGAAAACACAACGGGTATATCCAACTTGCAAATGAGTTTTATCCACTTATAAATATCAAAACTTCATGGGACAAAAAATTTTGAGTTCCTCTATGTTTCTAATACCTTCATATAAAGTTTCATTTTGAAATTCTTTCTAGATTGGTCGGGGCACCTATTTTACCGAAGGGTGTCCAAAATTGACACTATCTGATATATGGAGGTTTTGATCTAGTTAGAATAACTTTTATCATTGATATCATATATAAAACGAACATAACTTCAAACACTTTTTCATAATTTTGCTGATTGGATATGTAAATCTTTCCATCTTTGAAAGACACAATTTTGCCGTAAAACGAACTATCGACATTACCATCTTATGAGTCCCAAATAAATCTGTATGCATCCAATGCTCCATATTGTCGATCCTCAACTCATGATAATAAATATTTGTTAATTTAAATATTTATTTAGAATATTTAAGTTATTTTATTTATGGTTAAACAAGTCCAAATAACGTTGATTTATCAATGTTGGTATTAGTTTGATCATGAATTGATTTCTAAATGGGTTTTTATGCAATAATAAGTATATAATATATATTTCTAGAATTATAGAGATTTATTTAAGAATTAGTTCTGAATATTCTATATTTATATTTTGTGGAATTTTATTAGAACTAGAAGGAGTATTACGACTAGTATGTATTATGACTAGTATATAGTTAGGTAAACCTTATATATATATATATATATATATATATATATATATATATATATATATATATATATATATATATAGTAGCTCCTCTAAACCCCAAAAACATCCTTCTTCACTTATCCTCATCGACAGACCAGATGATAGTCCAGACCCGGGACTCGAACAAAATAGACTCAAAAGTCATGTCAGTTGTTAGATGGTCTCAGGACCACAATCCGAAAGAGGACTCACCCATAGTGGTAGCTTGGGTCACTCTACCCAATCCACCTCTAATATGTTTCATCCCAACAGCGCTGAAAAGGATTGTCAACTCCTTCGGTACTTTCGTTTCCATGGCGGACGAAACAAAGAACCTTACCAGAGCCAACTATGCCAAAGTTTGCATGGAACTTGAAATTTCCAAAGAACTCCCCAAATCCATCAACATTGAGCTAGGAAACAAGATCCAAACGCAACCAATCTTATATGACAACAACATTATATATTGGAACCACTGCAACAAGAGAGGGCATCTAACCAAGTACTACTACAGAGCCCACCCGGAATTGAAACAGACTTTGGTCCCGAAGGCGCAAAAGCCCAAGAAGTTTCTGGATAAGAGATTACCCCTCCCTTCCCTCCTACCCCCCTCTCCCAAACTCTCACATTAGATTCAAAGCCAGCCCACAGCCGACTCACTCACCAATCAAAATCGCCGACCTGAGTAGTAATCCATCTACCGCAAAAAGTACCACCGCCAACACCCACAACAGATTCGACATCCTAGGGGAGGAAGAAAACTCCCACACCGACGAAGATCACACATACACTGCAACCACTGGCATAGAGAGCAACCCAAGACCCACAGACATTGCTACCTAGGCCAACCAAGAAGAAAACACCTCCCCCTCCAATAGCTCACAGAGGAACGAAGAGTGCACCAAGCACAACAAACACGCAGCATGCACAAGCAACACAGAGGAAACAGAGGAACAGGAAAGCCAAACACACCGATCCATCCTAGCTGAACACCTAGCCATCATCGGCCCAGAATAAGTCAACAGCTGTCAACATGCTATCGACGTAGGAGCATTCGACCCGTCCACTCACTTTGGACCATCCCATAGCCCAGACAAAGATACTAATACTACCATCATAGAGGAAGAACCCCCAACCTCATAGCAGAATCAGAACCCCGTCATGCGATCAGCAAACAAAAGTCTAAAAACCAAAGGAGCCAACGAGTCCATGGCTATGACTACCAGGTCGGCCGCGAAACTCTCCAAACACCAAATTCCCAACAAATCAAATGCCTAACATCCTATCCTGGAATGTTCGAGGCCTATCTAACAAACCCACCTTGAGGAGACTTACTAGCCTCAAGAAAACTCACAAAATCGACATCCTTATCATCCTAGAACCCAAAATCCCCCAAACAGACTCAAATCGATTCAGTTGCAGCTGGGCTTCTACTCCGCTATAGCAGGCAGACACGACATCTAGCTCTTATACTCCTCCGATGTTAATATCAGTATCGTGCACGATACGATGCAGGCTCTCTCGTGCTGGATGGAGCACCCCACCCTCCCGAACTGTGCCCTGCTCTCTGCTGTCCATGGTAGCTACGACATCAACGAGCGTAAACAGCTCTGGTCCAGGACACTATCTCGAACACCTCCTACCCTCCCTGTTTTGTGTTGGAGACTTCAACGCCATCACTAGGAGAGAGGAGAAAACGGAAGGAAGGCCTCCCCCCCGGCGGCCATGCAAGACTTCAATAACTTCATCTTCAACGCTCAACTAACTCCCCTTCAGTTCACCGACAACGCTTTCACCTAGTGTAACATGCAGGAAGGCACCCGCAGACAATACTCTCGTATCGACGGAGCCCTCATTAATGCTCAATGGAAAGACATGGGCACCACGTCTAACCTCGTCCACCTCAATGCCACCAAGTTCGATCACGCCCCCTCCTCATCAAAATCAATCGCAACTTAAAAAAGATCAATAGAAGCTTCTACTTCCAGGACTTTTGGAGCCACCACCCATAGTTCCTGAGGATCGTAGCAGACACTTGGTCCAAGACCGACTCCCTCGACCCCCTCATCCGTATGGCTAACAAGCTCAAGGCTACTAGAAAAGCACTAACTGCATGGAGCAAGCACGCTGTTGGAGACATTTTTCAAGCAGTTCATACTGCCGAAGATGACGTGACCCGCACGGAAGCCCTATTTTTGACAGACAAATCCTAAATGACTCGATCTGCCCTCAACCTATCCAAAGTATCCTCAAATTTCGCTTAAAAGTCGAAACTGAGTTCTGGAAACAAAAAGCCAGACTCAATTGGGACATTGAGGGGGACAAAAACACCGGATACTTCCACGCTTGTGTCAAGGGTCGCAGGTAGAAGCTCAACATACATCAGATTGTCGATGTCACCGGGACTATTATCAATGACCAGCAAGGTATCCAAAAGGTGGCGGAAAACTTCTACTCGCATCTGTTCTCTAAAGAAATAGTCACGAGGGACCCAGATTTCCAGGCAGATATCCCCAACAGCATCACCGACATGGACAACACTAACCTGGAGTACCCCTCCTGAGCAGGAGGTGAAAGAAGCAGTTTGGGCGCTTAATGCCCACAATGCCCCCGACCCGGACGAATTCAACGGCATGTTCTTCCGTACGTGTTGGGACATCATCAAGACAGACATACACGAAGCGGCGACCGCCTTCTTCCAAGGAGCCAGGTACCCTAGATCGATTTCCTGCACTAATTTGATACTTATTCCTAAGCAGGAGAATCCGAAGACTTTCCGAGACTTCAGACCCATCAGTTTATGTACCTTCACCAACAAAATTATTTCCAAGATTATCGCCACTCGCATGACCGTTCTTCTTCCCAAAATCATATTCGTAGAACAAAGCAGTTTTGTATGGGGCAGAAACATGCAAGAAAATATTATGCTAGCACAGAAAATAATTACTTGTATAAAATTATCGTCTAGAGCTGGAAACATTGCTATCAAATTGGACATGGAGAAGGTTTACGACAGGCTCGATTGGCAGTTCATGATCTGGGTCCTCAGTGCATTCGGTTTCTCAGAAACCTAGATCAGTGTTGTTTGGCGATTGATCAACAACTCGTAGTTTTCTACGGTGATCAATGGACAAGCGGACGGCTTCTTCAAATCCAGTCGGGAAGACAGGTAAGGAGACCCGCTTTCATCGTCTATTTTTATCATTACCGCGGAAACCCTGAGAAGAAACCTAAACAAGTTGCCGAGGACTCCACACTTCAAGCATTTCCATACGGTCAGCGGGTGCCCGATCATCACTCACCTGGCCTACGCGGATGATATTCACATCTTCTTCTCCGATGACGTCGAATCAGTGAAGGTAGTGCACAAAGTTCTACAAAGATACGCTCGTTGCTCTGGCCAACGAGTCAACCCCAGAAAAAGTATCATATATGTCCACCGTAACGCTAACAGGGAGCACACCGCTACTCCCACCAACATCACCTCCTTCTCTGCCGCTTATCCTCCTTTCTCCTATCTCGGATGCCCGTTGGTCTACGGTAAATCTAGCTCGGGAATTTTTGAAGGTATCATTGACAAAATCAGAAGAAAAAAACTTGAAGGTTGGCATAACGCAACCTTACCGCCAGGCATCAAAATAGTACTTATCAACCATGTACTCTCCTCCATCCCTATCTACACCCTCGCAGCTTGATTCCCCCGAAGAAAGTCCTCTCCTCCATCGAGAAGCTATTCGCCAACATCATATGGGGACACAACGACGCCAAAGACAAACACCACTGGGCCAGCTGGGGCTCCATGGCCAAGCCTACAGATGAAGGGTCCTGGGACTCGTCCAATTTCACCATATTATGGATGCTTTCTCTATGAAACTGTGGTAGAAGCTTCGCGTGAGCTGCACCCTCTGGGCACGCTTCATGAAGGCCAGGTATTTCAAACACATCCACCCGGCTAGCGTTATTAGCAACAGCAGATCCTCGGCGGCTTGGAGATGCATTCTTCACGGTCGCTCCCTTGCCGAACCAAAGATTCGTCTACAGCTGGACACAGGTGAATCAGCACTATTTTTTGAAAGGTGGTTGGGAGCAGATCTTATTCTATGCCACCCGGCCGCCCCGACTACCAGTAAGATTAGAGAATTGGAGGACAATGCCGGCAATTAGAATTGGCACAGAATCTGGGACTGGATCGGAGAAGAGGCCGCCAACACCCTCCGAAACTCCGGCCTGAAGATAGGCACGGAAGATGACACGCTCACGTGGTCAGAGACCCCCAACGGCGTATTCACAGTGGCATCTGCCAGAAGAATCGTTCGCAGTCACGGGCCTCCAGCTCCAATCTTGGGTCCTTTCTGGCATCCCTACATTCCTAAGAAATGGTCATTTCTGGTATGGAGAGACGTATGCAAGAAACTTCCCACAGACGACATCCTTACTACCATCGGCTTCAGCTTAGCGTCCGCTTATCATTGTTGTGCCGATAAACAACCGAAAACGACAGACCACACACTCCGCCACGGCTACTCTCCGGCTAACGTTTGGTCGACCCTATCCTATCGCTGCGACATGGTGATGGCCGATAGGAATTTCAACGATCTTTTGGCCACTTGGGCCAACGCGTCTCATTGCCACCAGATCGTTACAGCCGCCATCACATGGGTCTTATGAAAGAACCGCAACAAAGCTAGATACGAAGGTCGCCTATTCTCGGTCGAGCAGCTCACTCGCGAGGCCATCCGCCAGAGTCTCAAAATCAAATACAAGTGCAATCACGACCGACAGCAGTTTTAGGACCTTTTGGCCTCCTAATCTTTTTGCCAGGAGAACCTCCCCTCTTCCTTTTCTGTCTTTCATTTTTTGTGCTTACTTGTAAAGGCTACGACATTTTGCGCCTTGAATGAATAAAATGGGAAGGGTTTGTATATATATATGTATATATATATATATATCTATTCTACTATATAATAGGAAAATTTAGATGGTGAAACTTTTGAATTCCGAAAATACCCTTACATACTTATACTAATTAAAAATAGTTCATTAATTTTAATAAGGACAACTTAGTAATTAGGAAGACTACCCTTTGATCTTCCTAAAGAGTCTTCCTAAACTAATTAAGAAATGTTAAAATACGTGCAATGCACGTGCATATATACTAGTATATAGTAATCATGTTAGTGGGGTTGTTAATATTAGTTATTATTATTTATAGGAGTTTATGAGATCGAGACTGCAAAAGTTGGAGCCGGATCCATAATCTACACTCTTGCTGCGATTCCAGACAAGATATCGTGCCACTATGATCTGATTTTATTTCCTGCTATACATGGACGTGTTGTTGTGTGTTAGGATTAGATATGTTCAGAGAGCGTCCAGGTATGACTTGGGTGCTGTGGATGATGCGATCGATAACATATAGTGGGTGTATATATGACCTAGTATGCTAATAGACTTTCTTGTGTTGAAGTTATTTTTCAATGACTTCTATGACTGGACACGACTCATGACACGATACCTGGAGTGAGAGTTACATTGGTATTGGCACACACCCTGTACTTGGCCGGTACAAGGGGTTCGTTTGACGATTCATATAGAGTTAGTGTGAGTCTATTTAGTGACTTGCATTGAGATATGTATTATTCGAGTCATGGATATGACTAGGATAAGACATGGGTGAGGAAGACTATTAGTAGGCGTATGAGAAGCCACATATTAGCCTCAGTGGTTTTCCGATTATGGGTTCATAGTTTTCAAATTATGGGTGTATTGCTAGAGTAAATATCTGACAGCGGCCGCTGACCACGCGTCAGAACACGGTCAGGAGGTATGCTTGTATATACATAAGCCTCTAGCGGATGCTATGCTTTATTTCTTTATCTACTCAACGTACCAAAGTAGTCTTCGACATGCATACACTTAGATGGTTAGTCTTCCTTGTCATTTATATTCATATTCATGTATATTAATTTTTCTGTTCATATTATAGCTAGTTGTTGTATCTTATTACGTCCCTCTAAGGACCTGATGATCTCTCTAGGTTATTGCTGAGCTTATAGTTTAGATAGGTGGATAGTATAATTTTGGCTGCATGGTTCAGGTATTGCTTGTAGTGTTAGTTTATCATTTTTTATGCTTTCTATTTCCTTTCCTGTTATATCTTGCTCATTTAGTCTAGTTGTACTGGACCTCAATTATTCTTTAGATCCATTCTAAACATATATGTTAATGGGCTGCAGACCATGATATATGTTGTTTGTTCTTGATTTTGTTCATTATTGTGGATTGAGATATCACTACAACAAAAAACCTTGTATATATTGTTTGTTCATTATTGTTTGTTCTTGATATATATATTGTTTATTCTTGATTTTGTTTATTATTGTGGATTGAGATATCACTACAACAAAAAATCTTTTTAATGACGGCTAAAAAGCGTCATTAATGACGAACCATGACGCTCTTTTTTTCCACAGCAACCGTTATGAAAACGGGTGTTATAAATATTTTTTAAAAGCGTCATAAAATAACCGTCATGAATAGTTTCTATAAAAGCGTTATGAATAGTTAATATATAGTGCACAATTCAGAACAATTTTAAAACGTCATGAATAGATAATATGTATAGGCTCAATGCAGCACATTTATAACACTTTATACTATTCAAATTAGCACATTTATAATTCTCTATACTGTACAGTATATATTACATTCCAAAAACTTAACATTATATATCACCATCTTTATTACATTTTTCAAAATAGAGTACATATCAACATATTCATTACATTGAATATCCAAATACAGAATGTACCCAAAAAATAGGAATAAATCTCTCTTTTGCTAACCAAATTATTAGAAATATTTACTTAAGTAGATTTTGACCATGGATCTTCTCTCTGCCATCTCTTGAAGATATCGGGAGTCCCAAAGAGAAGTAGTGTCGCAGCTGAGCGACGACTTGGTGCTGCTGCAGTCGACGTAGTCGTGGGAGAGCCTCATCCTCTGATCCCTTACTCTCGCCTGAACCCTCACCAGCGCTTGCATGCACCTCAGCGTCACATTGTGCCCATTTTACAAAAAATTAGAAATGTCAGCTTAGCACTTTAGTAATCAACGCTAAAATGTGAGCCTAACAATTAACCTGGATTTTACCAAGCCAATAAATTAAAGAAAGTTAACATAAAATTTATATATTAGAAATCAAAATCGAAAATGCATAATTAAGAAAGCATCATTTATTAGACTGACTGCACTTGGCGCAAATGGAGAATTGCTAAAAATAGAATGATATTAAAATGCCAACCAAATGGAGGTCTCGTGTTCCAAATCCTCACCCTACCTATATCCACAATTTAGATGTTATCAAGTTAGAACCAGGTATAAATGACACATAAGACCTACTGAGGAAAGTATATCAGTAATATCTTGAGAAGTAACATAAATTCAAGCACTCACTTCCCTGTTTCTGCTTCATTTTGTTCAAAAAAAGTAACAAAATGATAACATAAGCAGAGAAAATGATAACATAAATAGCTCCAAGAGGTACATAAATTAGCGAGAAGAGGCTCAGATTCAGCTTCAGTCCATGATTACTCACTCACAATTGGAGGTGGACCCCCACTCTCATCATCCCTTCTTCCAACAAATGGCTGCAATGGAGCTGCCTCGCCATCTGAAGGAGCAGCCAAATCATCATTGCCAAAAAAAATTTTGTTCTTCTTCTTTTCCTTTTTCCTTTTCTTTTTTTTCCTCTCCTCTCCTCTCCTCTCCTTAATTCTAATTCCCCTGACAAGTAATTTTGAACTACCAAAATATTACCTGCTTGAAGAGAGAGTCTGCAGAGGAAAGAAAAACACACCAATATAGGCTTATACATCCTTAAACTACCAAAATATTAACTGCTTGAAGAGAGAGTCCGCAGAGGAAAGAAAAACACCAATTACTAAAGTTTCATTCAGGGGACCATCCTGCCAAAGATTTCTTGATGCAACTCTAAGCTTCAAATTTTGCACTTCATAATCCTTAATGGAAACTTTTGCTTGACTACAAAGAGAGAAAATACAAAATAACATTAGAACTTGAACTGAAGAATGATCGACAAAAAGCAAGAAGTTAATTAGTCTGGTAAATGGTATTAGAGAATCAATAAAGCAGCTAGTCAGTCCAATCCTACAGTTCATACAATTGAATCAAATGCCATTTGAAATCTAACAGAAATAGGAGAGTCATGAACAAAATTCCACTTGATAAAAAGAAGAAATTTGAGTCTACATATATAGTTTCTTTGCAAGTGAATACAAGTGATGAGAACAATAATCAATCACAGAGGGGAAAAAAGATGCATGTACAAGACAAACTAGTTCTCTAACAACAATAGGAATTAAAGATGAACAAAACTTGACACTTGTAAGATGATCTCACAGAATTTTGTCGAGAATAGTAGATCTTGCTAGATTTATTATGTGGAATAACTCATCATAAGCAGTCAAAGAAAAATTCTGCATAAACGAAACACTAGTTCAGTATGTCAATAAAGGCAAGGAAAATAATCTACCAGGATAACACAAAAAAACTTTCAGTGGCATACCAGTGACAACACAAAAAAATTAATGTGAAAAAAAAATGTAAATATAGAATTGGACTCCAAATTGGGACTTACTATTCTACAAAATAATTTTCTACATTCTGAATCTAGAAATTCTCATGTCCAACTTATAGTTCATCTGGTTGGGTTAGACCTGAAAATTTAGAAATAGAAAAATAGTATGGGTCTTACTATTCTATAAAATGAGTTCCTATATTCTAAATCTAGAATGTAGAAATTGGTATGGGCCTCCGTAATGATGCGCTAACAAGAAATCTAAGAATCAATCCACACTTGACTGTGCCCCAGTTTAGGATTTGAATACTGATTAATCTTTCTCTTTTCTTGTTCAATACAAAATGATTAAAACTATATTTAATTTAGTCTTCAATAGCTTAAATTTGTTAAACTTTTGTTTTGTTGTATGATGAAAATTCCAAAAATTTGGACAACATATAGAGAATTTATACAATGGGCCAAATGAGAATGCACAACAATGTTCGTCTCCATCCAACAAATGTCAATACGTACGTGGAATCATCATCTGTTCCTATATGCATAATAAGGAGAGACAGGAGTACTTGGTCGAGCAACGAACAGAGAGGTTTGCAAGAAATGGGCAACTCCTTACTGTATTCGTGTCCGTGTCCTTGCTTGGTTGAGCAGCATGCAGGGGACAGAGTCCTTGTGATGAGGGCAGACGGCAGCCTGGTGCGGTTCAAGAAGGGGATCCGGGCCTAGGAGGTCGCGGCGTCGCACCAGGGCTACCGGGTGGTGCGATGCGACTCCGTCCGTACGGTACTGTGGGGGTCGGCCGCGCTGAACAGCGGCAGGCTCTACTTCCTGATGCCGGAGGACGAGGCGCGGTACCAGGAGACGTACGAGATGTACTGGTCCATCGGTCCTCCGTGCGCCGCCGAGTTCGGCGGCCACCACGAATTCGCCAACGCCCGATCGAAAAGAGGAAAGAAGAGCGGAGAGACCACAATCGGTTGTCCCGTTCTCTTTTTTCACCTAACGCGACGTCGACGTCAGAGAGGCCGTGCCAGAGCCGTCGGCCCACCCGCGCCGCCAGCTTCCTCCCCATCTCCTTCTCCCTTTCTAACTAGGTTTAGGGTTTTATATCTAGGGTTAGGGTTTTGGAGTTGGGGGAAAGGAAGGAGAAGAAGAGAAGGAGAGGAGGGTGTTGCTAAACTAGAGTTAGGGTTTTAGATCTATGGGATTTTGGAGTTGGGGGAGAGGAGGAAGAAGAAAGGATCGGAGAAGGAGAAGACCAGAACGAGGGGGAGAGAAAAAAATTTGTTGAAGCGCAGGATTTTGTCAAAAAATAAACTTAAAAATATTACAAGTTTGCCACCGCTCTAAAATATTAATAACATTTTGTTTTATAAACGTTATGAAAAGTCCAAAATTAGCCCAAACTGTCATAGAAAAAAGGTATTTCGAACTTTCATAACGCTTTTTTATCAGCCGTCATGAAATCCACTTATCAAACGTCATTAATAGGTCTTTTTGTTGTAGTGTATAGTTGATATATAGATTAGTTAGCATATATTAGTATACTATTCAGTGCACTACGATTAGGATAATTCCATTAAATTGGGAATACTTATTCTAGACGTACAGTTGGCATGCTCATGTCGTGGGTTCCTATATATTTGGAAGTATGGCATGACAATATCATATAACAGTTCTTTTAATATCCCTCACATATTCTTGATGAATATGGTCGAGAATATGTCCAATCTTGATTTAGCAGTTTTAGGTTCATCAACCCTTTTTTTAATTGTGAGCTTAAGTGTTAATATCCAGTTTTTTTGCTAATCTTATATATATTTGTTGCATTGATCTCATTGTTAATCATTCTTATGAGACTGTTGAGCATATGATACGATAATATTGATACTACTATCCTTAGCATGACCTTCTTACCTGCTCAGTAATATGTTGTCCTCTTCTAGAATTAATGACAATAATGTTACTTAGTATTATTGTTGGGTGTTTGAAAGTAAGGCTTTGCTGAGTTTACTGCTGGCTTGGTTGTTTGGATGATATTTTGCTAATCTTATATATATTTGTTGCCTTGGTCTCATTGCTAATTTATTAGTAGTGTTGTTGTCGGGGTTCGACCTAGTTTGGTTGTAGCACTATTAGATTGTTAGTAATACAGTTTATACAATATATAGCAGGTTTTTAGCACTACGCTAGATACTTTTGTGCTGATTTTTAGGTTTTCCAACGGTACTTTCCATGAGTTTCAGAGTTCTATGTCATATAAATTTTCACTTTCTCCAAGATCACAACAATATTATATTCTTTTTTCTAGGTTTCTACCCTTACATAGGTTTTTTGATTTATTTTTTGGGGCTACGACGAGAAACACTATATGAGATATTGTTGATAGTACTGAGAGTACTTCTTTCTGTTTGTGTTTGAAGGGTGAATTATTTGGCTAATAGCAGTTCTAATCTATAGTATACTATGTGGGATATGGTTAAAGTGTTGATCCCAATTTTTAATTTTTATACTCAAGTGTCAAATTCAATAGTGTACTACTAAACTTTTTATCAGGTTTTATTGATATATGTGGATAATAGTAAACTATTTGAATATGTTAATATTTAAATGGGATTTAGTTGTCGGTGAGTGCATGTACGATCTAACTAAACTTTAATTTTTGTTATAATTGATTACTTTCTTTGCCATACATGGAAGGATTATATGTAGGGGATATTCTAAGTATTATGTTATCTTAGTTTTTAAGTAAATTTCAGGTGTCATAGTTGTTTACTTTGATGCCCAACTTTGGCCATTGAGATGGTGATATGGTTGTTTTGTTTTGGCCAATGCTAAGTTTGGGTAGTTTTTTTCTTATGAATTTTCATATGTTAATTGTTCTTTATGTAATAATGGTTTTAATATTCTGTGACATGAATGCCACAAGCTTGTTTAATTTTTTTGGGCTGCTTCTTTGTTCTACTGAGAAAATGATGACAGTCTTACTGATAAACTGATCACTGATTTCTTCTTTGTTCTTCTATGTTCTTCTATGTTTTTTATTCATTCTATTTTTGTGCTACTAGTATTCTATTATTTGTGTTACTATGGTATACTCTGATGTTTCAGTCATGCTGATGTACACGATGTTCCTAGTTTTTTTTAGAGTTTTAAAAGAAAGATAATGTTCAAACTTATTAAAAAATTAAGCTCCCTCATTCTGATTGCAAAAAAGGATGAACCAAAAATCTCAAGAAAAGAATTAAGGTCATCAAAAAGTGAAGCTCGTGTAGACTTTTTATAATATTTTATATTAAAGTTGTTCAATGTATCTTCTATTTTACTCCAAAAATTTTGTAGTTGCACTTTGCATCTTGCTAAGTAGAGTTCATCATCATTATTTTTTTGAATGATATACGTAGAACATCAGACAAGGTGAATTATATATAAATCATGGTTAACATGTTCTATTATTCTTTTTAGGTAATTTTATTCTAATCCATCCCAAAATGGATAAATCATGGATGTGGAATAGTAGAGTATGTAGGGAATACGAGGAAGGGTAGAAGAGTTTCTTGAGTTTGCAAAACTGCATTCAGATAATCCAAATTCCATTCGATGTCCATGTGAAAAATATGGAAATTTGATATTTCAAACGCCAAAAGACGTAAGAAAACATTTGTTCAGGAGAGGTATCAATCAAATTTATATAATATGGATTTGGCACGGTGAGGAACACCTTATCATAGGATCGACATGCTTTGCAACAAGGTTTGAACAAACACCTAACTATAAAGATGGTTCCTTTGAAGATACTACAAATGTTGTAGAAATGTTTAATGTTGTATATAAACATGTTTTTGGTGACCCCAGGTCATTTAAATCTCTACTCGATGATGCTGAAAAGCCACTTTATCCTAGTTGTTCAATGTATACAAAGCTATCAGGACTGAGGAGATTGTATAACATTAAAGGAAGATATGGGTGGTATGACAATAGCTTTTCTGACTTGTTGAAATCTCCTCATGATGTGTTCCCAATAAGAAATGAAATACCTTCATCAATGTATGAGGCTAAGAAGATAATGACCGCTTTGGGTTTGGAATATGAAAAGATTCATACATGTCCCAATGATTGCATACTTTACATAAAAGAGTATAGCGACTTATCTGAATGTCCCACTTGTGGAACATCAAGATAAAAGAAGGCAAATGACAGTCCTCATAAAATTTTGATTAAGAAAGTCCCTATCAAAGTTCTATGGTATTTTCCTTCAATTCCATGGTTTAAAATAAATAATTAAAAGATATCAACATAGCTAATAGCAAGACTTCAATAAGAACATGCTAGATTCTATAAATAGAACATTTCAAGAAAAATTATTTAGCATGTTACCAAAGTGGATCTAGTGACCACACTTATGTTGGTGTAATTTCTTGAAAGATGGCCTTTGTAGCTTTGCAATCACCAACATGTTCCATGGTTCTACTTGATATAAGAAGCTTCACCTGCACCAAGAGATGAAGACTTTGGTATCCAAAACTTGGATCCACATCTGTTAGTCTTTGGTATCCAAGTATATACATTTATGTCTACTAGTTTTTCTAACTCTACAGTACTGTGAGATATGTCCGTGTTTACCACAATAATTATATATAACATAGGTGTTGGTGCCAGGTGTCATTGTGCAGACATATGACTTTTGTGTTTTTCGTGGATATTTGTAGAAGAAAGCATGATGATGTGTAACATTTGGTTTGTGTGCTTTCTTTGATCGTGTCCTATTATGTGTGTGATGTGTCATAGGACAGATCTTTGATTGGGTAGTAGGTATTAACTATTTTCCCAACCTAATCTCTAACTTTTTAGAGATTGCACATGCCTCATCATATTTGGCAGATATATCATTTACCTTCTGTGCAGCTATACAATACTTCTTCTTTTCTTATTCTAATCCTCCTAAAGTTTAGCATTTTCTTGAGTGTTTTTCTCAATGCATTCAAGTGCCTCATGCAATCTGAACTCAAGTGTGGAAAGTTTAGTAGAATTATCAGAAGTAGAAGCATCATTCAATAAGCAAGTAAGCTTTTCATTCTCACGCTTATAGGATAGAATATCCTTTCTAGCTTGCTTATATCTTATATTTTTCTTGTGTTCTTCCAATAGATCACTGAAAGCATTAGATAACTCATCATAAGAGAATTTATTCTCTTCAAAAAGAGGGTTATCTTGTATCTCGTTGGATAATGCCATTGAGCATATATTTGTAGCTTAACGAGGGCATTCTTCTTCGTCTGAGTTGCTTGCTTCGCTTTCACACCAGATGTTAGTACTAGCAGACATGCGAGAAGATGATCTTCCTTTATACGATCATTCACAGTGATTCTTCTTTTTAACACTACTAGGACACTCTTCTTTGATGTGTCTTGTCTTCTTGCAGTTGTAACATATAAGCTCTTCTTCATATAAAGGGTTGTGTTGAACCTTAAATCCTAATGCCATCATGCACCCATTTGAATCATTATGAGGACTATTATCCTCTCTGGAGTCCCTAGCTTTCCTTTTGTACCTGCACTCATAAGTAGCTCCAAGAAGTTTCTAAATTTTATAAGATGTTATGTGTAGAAGCTAAAAATTATTACAACTGATGGCGTTGGTCAATAGGCGCTCAGAAGTCAAATGGCACTCAGAAGTTAAATGGTGGTCATCATCAAATGGCACTTAACATCAAATGGTGCTGGTAGGAGATCCTGCGTGGCAAGCTTCCTCGAGAAGCTCAGGCGCTCGTCATCATGACTGACAGCATGTTAGTCGAAAAAAATCCTTTCGAATTTCGAGCATGCGGCGCTCGAGAAGATTGTGTCAGACTTGGTCATAATGACTGACAACTGCCTCGCACTATTTGTCATTCGGTATGAGGAAATTATTGTTTATAGATTTAATGAATGAAGCAAAGGGCGCTAATCATCAAATTATGCCAGGCACCATTTGCGAGTTGGCACCAATTGATCAAATCATCCAGAAGCAGTTAGATGATGTAGCACGCATGCCACTAATCTCAACGAACGTGTATATGACGCTGCCCATGACCAAGCGCATCTCTCTCATAGAAGGCCATGCGTCCCAAGCAGTTAAGCCAACCGTTCGCACAAATGGGTGATGGTGCGCCAATTTCGAGTGTGCGCCAATCAGGATAATCGTCTGACAGTTATCTCAAAACTCTATAAATAGTGTTTCAAATCACTTCTCAAGCATCACTATTGATCATAATCTCCTGAAAAAATTGCTATAGCACTCTCCAAAGGCTTTCTTCTTCGATATTGCATCGTCCAAGGGATAAAGTAATCATCTTCTGATTATATTCCTATAGTTGTACTTCCCCAGAAATTAATTGTACTCTTGTACTCTTTCTTTTTCTTAGTTTGTAATCAAACTTTTGTTTTTGCAAAGAAAATGGTGACTCTGCTGGGGACGACTTTCTCCTCTGACGAGAAAGTGACAACTCAATGCGATGTTGCGTCGGTCGGCACGATGCAGAAGACTTTGGTCGTAGAAGTCGACCAAACTGCCTACGAAGCCATGATTAGTGCAGGGGGTGCCAAGCGCTTATATATTGCTGCTATCTCTAAAGACAGGAAGACTCACGCCATTTGGACTCCAAAGTCCTCCAGTGTGCCAATCATAGCTCCTGCACAAAACAAAGGAAAATGCTTTGTGGCTATTCCCTATTCTTCACCAGTTCTGAACTTGGTGAAGGATACGCCAACCACTGCCTCTGCGCCAATTAAGGGACAGCGCCATATGGTTATCTCTCATTCTTTCCAATATGCGCTAACCACTGTCTCGATGCCAAACAAAGGAAAGTGCCATGTGGCTACTCTTCACTCCTCCCCAGTTCAAAACATGGTAGAGAATCTACCTATCACTGCCCTATAGAACAAAGGAAAGCGCCCTATGGCCTCTTCTTATCCTTTTCCAGTTCTGGACTTGGTAGAAAATACATCTGGTTGTACCTCTGTGCCAACTAATACAAGAACACTTCAGAGTAGAAACTCTACTTTTTTGGCAGAGGCAATCAAATCAATGTCAAAAAAATAGACTCTACTCGAAGCCCACTTCCTACTACCCATCTGTGCCGCACCAAATGCGCTGGAACAGTGTGCACAAGGCAGCAGGGTATCCTGCCCACTCCTCATCAAGCTGGCTAGCGCCAATCAAGCCAAAGCCAGGATCTCCCTACCTTGCACATAACAAGATCAAGACAGTAAAAACTGATGGTATCTTAGACTAACATGCAGGTGGCACACCACTCTGATTTGCGCACTCACCTTAACCAGCACAGAACAACACCAACTTCTTTAAGTCATATGATACATCAAGAACAATCTATGCCACCTACCAAGTTGCGTACAGTGAAGGCTTCAAAGATCAAGAATCCTCTCACCTATGCTAATAAACTCAGCACTTCTCTGTACATTCAGGGGACATGGCATCTCAAGAACAGGAACCATGTTCCTAACATAATCAAGGAATATGTGCCTCCCACTTCTCCTTATCCTGTCACTGTAACCGATCTTCGCAATCTTCTTGTATAAAAGCGGAAGATTGCAGGACCATCTTATACACATGTAATTCCACATCAGGAACATCACTGTAATCATCACCATGAAGTAGTAATCAAGTGTTGTTGTCAATCTGCTAAACGGTCTGTCTTTGACCGCTTGAATTACACTCGGACTCCTGAACTCATTATGGCGGACGAAGATGAATTACTGTATGCTTCGGCCAACATGACATCCCGTAGTATCGGGGGTAGAAAACGTCCAAGACGTAATGCATCCTGTAATCCTATTCAATAGTACCTTGATCAAATTTGTGACTCCAACGAAGGAGTGTACCAAAACACAAGATCAAGAGACCGAGACTTCCTCGGTCAAAGGAATCTTTTCGCTCCTCATCTTAGGGGTTGTTCTCTGCATGACTTCGATGCTGATAGTAAAGAATCTGATCAGACTATCTTATCCACTAGTTCATCATCGGTGGCTAGAGAAGTGACTGCATACGTCACTAATGAAAAGCAAGATGCTTCTAGCTCTGCCAGTCAGGAGCAGCGGATCGCTACTTTAGAGGCCAACTTGAAAACTATGGCTGAAATGGTCATAAGTATGCATATCATGATCATAGCACAACATACTGTTCCACCGATTGTGAATCCAATTCTAACTCAAGCAGCATCTGTACCTGCCAATACTAGCCTAGGGGTACAATCTCCTCTCAATGCTACCATACTAGCTTAGGCTAAGCACAACATATTGTTTCACCGATTGTGAATCCAATTCTAACTCAAGTAGCATCTGTACCTGCCAATACTAGCCTGGGGGTACAATCTCCTCTCAATGCTACCGTACTAGCTCAGGCTACTCCAAGTCAGTCTGGTGCTGGGGGTGGTACTTATCATGCAGTTCCACCTCATAATACGTCAAACTAGTCTACGGCTCCTCAAGCATCAGGGGATCCTCTCGAGGTAGTCAAGCTTTTGTAAAATCAGTTCAAAGCTTTTAAGCTGAAGGATGGTTTATAGAAGTTAGGGATCAAACAACCCTATCCGGTAGAGTGGAAGGAAGTTCCATTTCCACCCAAGTATAAGCCGCCAACCATAATGCTATTTGAAGGCAGCACATCTCCTAGTCAATATCTCAACTATTTCGAGGTGATGACTAACCAACTCCAACAAAATGATGCTCTACTCACTAGAGTATTTGTTGGGTGCTTGGCAGGGGTAGCCTACGACTGGTATCGTAGCCTTTTAGATGGTTGCATAACATCTTTTGCAGTACTGAAGTAAATATTCCTGGAATGGTTCTATGAGGGAACAAATGACATAACCATGTCGACCCTTACCAAGATCAAACAAAGGCCTAATGAAACTATTGAACATTTCATAGAGCACTTCCGTCGCGAGGCACTCAAGATGCCTCTGGGTACTCCAGATGCATTGACTATAGATACATGCAAATCAAACTTGTTACCTATAGTCAGCATGTGGACCGGACCCAGACAATTCCAAGATTGGGCCTCCTTCATAGTAAGTGTCAGGGCAGCTAAAGATAGTACTGATAAATTCAAGCAGCTGGGCATCCAGATGCCTAACCTGGACAAAGATGAGCATTCTACTACCAACAGCGGTGGTCATCAGAACAACCATAAAGGCAAAGAAGCCTTAGCTATAAATGTGGGTCAGTCAACACCTACCACGATGTTACCTCAATAGAGAGCACCATGTCCAAAAGAAGAATATTCCTTTGACGAGGATGATATTCTGAGCATATTTGATTGTCTAATTAAGAGCAACAAACTTCAACTGCCCGAAGCTAAACGGCCAGATGAAGTAGGTAAAACTGACAATTCCAAATATTGTATATATCACAGGTTCTTGGGGCATCCAACCAGGTCGTGCTACATACTTAAAGGGAAGATCCAAGAGCTGAGCAATGCCAAGGCTATCACCCTTCAGCAAGATGAGAAGACGGTGACTGCCAATGTCGTCTCTTTACAATTCAGCGACTTTCCTGTTCAACTGGTACAGGATGGAGTTGTCCCCATTCCAAAAGCCTCCTTGGAGATCGTTAACCTTCCACCAGCAAGAAGTGATGGCTTGGTTCCTCTATTAACCAACAAAGAGGAAATCTTGTGGATTTACCCCAACTTGGTCACTAACTTTGAATCAAAGACATTTGCTTTTTCTAACAAGACAAGAAAGGCAGCCAAATACAAGTCGTGTCACATGGCATCATTGGGTGATCATCTTCCACCTTTTGATGCTACATTCGTTTCAGCAGTGGCTTCACCTTCTTCTTCCAAGACGGAGGTACCAAAGCTAGAAATCAAGTACCAGCAGGAATTCTATCGGTACAGTCAGCAGTCCCGTGAAATGATGACAAAGATGGGATACAATCTACAGAAAGTCCATGGCTTGAATGACGGAAAAGGGTCTCCTATACCTCTTTTTTGGTATCTTCAACACAATCAATCCCGTGTTGGCCTGGGATTCTGGACAGATCATTCATCTCTCTAAAAAATCTTCAAAAAATAAGACTATAATGAAGAACTGTAACATGGTTTCCTTTGCACCAGTTCCGGAAGAAGAAGCCATGACTGGTATCAGATCTGGGAGGCTCTATCTCAGAGACTATTCAGAGGGACAAGAGAATGTGGTCACTCCTTCTCCAGTCTCTGATGCCCCTCCGACATCTACTCCTCCTGTCCATAATATTCCTTCTGCATCATCACTCCAAACAGAACCTGTTCCTTCCAAACCGACAGTAGCTGACAAAGGCAAGCAGTCGACTCGCTTTGACAAAAGCTTAAAGAAAACTCTACTTCAAGGACTCGAAAAGCCGTATAATTTTAACATATTGGCTCAACTGGCTAATACTCTGGCAAGATTATCGATTTTTGAACTCCTGCATCTCTCGAGGAAAACTCGAGAAATATTAAGTGAGGCTTTGATGCAATCTGACGCTTGTTTGGCTCATCTCAAGAAACCAGATGAAGAACCAGTGGCAAGATTTCACTGTCATAGTGTGATGGAATCGATTCCCAATATCACCTTTATTCAGGATGATATGCTTCTGGAGGATAATTGACATGACCGACCTCTCCAATATACGGGGTATGTCGATAAAATAAAGGTCGATCGCATTCTAGTCGACCCAGGATCTGCAATCAGCATTATGCCGAAGACTCTATTGGATGCACTGAAGATCCTAGTTCATAAACTCTCTACAATGATCACGACTATTCTGGAGTTCAATTCTAGGAAAAGTGAACAGATGGGGAAGATTCGCCTCAAAGTCTAAATTGGCAATCTCCGTACGAAGGTCACCTTCTATGTGATTGGCAATCACGTCTCTTACAATGTATTGTTAGGAAGGTCGTGGTTGCATGAACATAACATCGTGCCATCTACTCTCCATCAATGCTTCAAGTATATTGATGACAACAGAGAAGTCCAAAAAGAAGTGGTTGACCTTAATCCCGTTCGAGGCATTGAAGCATATTATTAGACTCCAGAATATATAAAGAAGAGTTCATGAAAGTCGTACTGGCTATGGACACCGAAGAAGACCAGAAAAAGAGTTCGGACAAGGTCTTGGTAATTCCAGTCAAGGGATGCACTTCTCATCTCTCGTCTTCTCAGACGCTGACTATCAATCTCTCTCCTTCTACCAAGCGTCCTCCTGCTGAAAAGATGGTGCCTAGGGAGCTCACATCTTCTGAGCCTCTTGTTATTGACCTTCGTCGTAACAAATCTCCTTCTTCCCCTCCTCTTGTTATTAATCTTGGCAAGCCATCAGTTAAGGTTAAAAACACTGTTGTAAATGATGATATAAATATCAATAAAGTAGCATCTCCTTTGCAGTATATTGATGTCAATTATTACACACGATGTTATCTAGAAATCCTGAATAACTTTAAACCCCTTACCTTGGAAGCAGTTTAACTTTTCCAAGGTGAAGTATCATTCGAATCAGTACAAGACTCATTGTTTCTAGTTCCCTCCTGGAAGAAGGATGAACATCCAATCCTCTTTAGCAAAGGGTCAAATCAAAAGGCTACAACCGATAGCGCCTCTGAAAATAATGATAGTGGATGACTTCAACTACGTCGATACAGTCAACAATCTAAGAACATCATCCAAAATATGGGCTATAATTTTAAATTTGGCCTCAACGGCAGTAGGGGAAGACGAACTCCTATTTGTATACATGTTCTAAAAGGAAAGTCACTACAATATTATAATAAAATAAAGCATAGGTTAGGCTATACTTCGCCAATCTCAACCACGGATGTTTCTGAGTCTGACAGAGAAGAACGTTCTAACTCTTCCGACTCTGCATCATAGGATTCAGACAACAGCATAGGGCACGTTTATCGAGTGACTTTATCTTCCAAAATGGTGACCGCTGAGTTCTCGAGAAACGATGACGACTCCATCAAGACTCATGAAGCAGAGCCTTAGGCACAAAGGATAAATACTCAATGGGAACTTTATTTCGAGCAACGTGAACCACCCACTGAGGATTAATTGGTCCAGATCGACGTCGGAGATGAAGCTTCTCCAAGGCCAATCTTCATCAGCAAAAGTCTTCCGGAGGCAGATAAACAAGAACTGATCCATCTCATTCAGGAATATATTGACGTATTCGCCTGGAGCTATGAAGATATGCCGAGATTAGATCCTCAGATTGCTACTCACAAGCTTAATATTCTACCAAATGCTAGGCCAGTCAAACAACAACAGCGTTGATTCCGACCCGATATGATGGACACCATAGAAGCTGAAGTCAAGAAACTCATCTCTTATGGCTTTGTCAGAGAGGAACAATATCCAGACTGGGTAACTATCGTTGTCCCATTTATGAAGAAAATAGGGAAGGTCCGAGTATGCATCGACTTTAGAAATCTTAATGAAGCTTGTCCCAAAGATGAGTTCCCTCTTCCGATCACTGATTTCATGATCGATAACACTTGCGGGTTCGAACGAATGTCTTTCATGGATGGATTCTTTGGATATAATCAGATCAGTATAAACCCCAAAGATGAAAAACATACGTCTTTCTGCACTCCTCTAGGAGTCTACTGCTACACAGTCATGCCATTTGGTCTTAAGAACGCTGGTACAACCTATCAGCAGGCCATGAGCACCATCTTCTGCGAACTTTTACGGAAGACAGTTGAATGCTATGTTGGTGATATTGTTGTCAAAAGTCGTCTAAAGGAAGATCACATCTAAGACTTAAGAACTATCTTCGATCTAATGCGCCAGCATCAACTCAAGATGAATCCTACCAAGTCATTCATGGGAGTCTCTGGTGGCAAATTCCTCGGATTCGTTATTATCTCTAAGGGTATACACGTTGACCCCTAGAAAGTCAAAGCCATTCAAGAGATGCGTCCTCCACGTAACCTAAAAAAGCTACGAAGAATCCAGGGTCGACTTGCGTACACCAGAAGATTCATCTCAAATCTCTCTGGATGTTGTGGACCGTTCACTCAACTAATAAAGAAAGGTGTGTCTTTCGTTTGGACTAATGAATGCCAGTAAGCATTTGAAGACATAAAAAGATACCTAATGAACCCTCCAGTCTTGGTTCCTCCAATCACAGGAATACCCTTCCTGATGTATGTAGAGGCTAAAAATCAAGTTGTGCCAACCATTAAAGTGTGCAATCATCAGGTGGTGCCAAATCATTATGTTGCGCTAGACCATCAAGTTGCACAGCATCAGGTTGTACCAACATCAGGTTGCGCAGGAACCCAGGTTGCGCGAGTGCTACGTGGCATACTTCCTCGAGAAGCTATTACGACATCATTATCACCTAACAACTGACAGTACGGAGATTAAGGAAAATTCATTCGAATCCCGCGTAACGCGACGCTCAAGAAGATTTTGTCAGCATATAATTAATGCTGACAGCTAGTTTGCGCAAGCCATTGTGTAGTATGAGAGTAAATCAGCACAGTACGGAAGACCTAGTCAAAGGTGCCAGTAGTTGAGTTGTGCCCATGCGCAACCTGGCTAGTTAGCGCCATCTGATCAACATTTTAGCAGAGTGACGTGGCACACAAGCCACCAACTTCGTAGAGCGTGCCTACTACACTGCCTACGACCATGCGCATCTCAATCAAACGATGCCATGCGTCCACAAAAGTTGGTGTAGCCTCTTGCACAGGTTGTTACATTGCGCCCACGTGCAACCTGATAAAGCTCGCACAAGGTGATCAAACAGTGTTCAGAACGGAGTGACGTAGCGTGCAAGCCACTAACTTCGCAGAACATGTCCATTACACTGTCTACGACCAAGCACATCTCAAGCAAATGATGCCACGCATCCATAGCAGTTAGTACAATCGCTCATGCAAGTGAACATGAGGCGCACAACCTGAAGTGTGCGCAACCCAGAATAACTGCTAAACAGTTATTCAAGAACTCTATAAATAGAGTTTCAAATCAATCTCAAAGACATCAAGAAGAATCATAATCTCCTGGTAAAGTGTTGATGCATCCTCCAGAGGCTCGTGTCTTCGATATCACATCATCCAAGGGATAAAGTGGTCGTCTTCTGATCAGATTTCTATAGTTGTACTTCCCCAGAAATCAATTGTACTCGTGTACTCATTTTTCTAAGTTTGTAATAAAGACTTTTGTTTTTTTGCAAACAATGTATGTTCGAGAAATGTATCACTCCTTGGGTGCCCTACTAGCCCAAAAGAACAAGGAAGGTCATGAGCAAGCAATTTATTATCTCAGTCGTACAATGATCGGTGCTGAACATCAATATAGCCCGGTGGAAAAAGAATGTTTAGCCCTGATGTTCGCTGTTCAGAAAACATGGTATTATATCACGGGCCAGACCATTCATGTCATCTCCAGAATCAATCCTCTACGGGTTTTGATGAAAAAGCCCAGTACACTCAATTCCAGACTAGCTACATGGGCTATATTGCTAGCACAATATGATATGGTCTATGTCCCTCAAAAGTCTATTACGGGTCAAGCCCTAGCTGACTTCTTGGCTGCTTATCCAATTCCTAAAAATTTTAAACTCGATGATGAAATTCCTTATGAAACTCTAAAATCTAACACGATTTTAGAAAGAATACTTGCTTGGCGTCTATTCTTTGATGGTGCATCTAGAATTGGACCCAACGATATTATTGTCGCTGGAGTTGGGATCGTTCTCGTATCACCAGAAGGACTAGATATTCAAAGAGCCTATTCTCTGGACGAGCTATCACTACCAAAATACAGTCAATTAGCGACGGCACATTAGCGACGGATATTTTTCATCGGCATTAGCGACGGATTTGCGACAAATAGCCGACAGAGTACCGACGACAAGCCGATACATATTTTATTTTATTTTAAGGGAAAGAAAAGGTCGCTCATCCGTCGCTAGGGCGTCGGAGATATAGCGACGGATAAGCAGTCGTCGCTATGCAGTCGATTATTTGGCGAGAATTGTTGGAAGAAGTGGCAGGACAATTTTTTGACTACGTAGCGACGGATATTCCGTCGGCAAGTATCCAAAAGAGCGACGGATAAATTCCGACGCGAGTCCGTCGCTAAATATACCACCCAGACTTAAATTGAAACGACGGAGGAAACTTTTCATTCCCCCCAAATTTTACTCTCTCTCCTCTCTCTCTCTCTCTCCCACGGCGGTTGGCGACCTTCCTCTTCTCTCTCTCTCTTCCGCGGGCGGCGGTGATCAGCGACCTCTCCTCTCTCTCTCTTCCAAAGGTAATCCCCTCTCTCTCTCTCTCGTGGTGGTCGTAGGTGCACGTTGACGGCTGCGGGGGCGACGGAGACTGCGGGGGCGGCGGGTGCGTCGGGGGCTGGAGGGCGGCGGGGGAGGCGGGGGGTGGGGGGCCGGCGGGGGTGGGAAGGGTACGCTGGCACGTACGGGGCTGCGGGGGGCGGTGGGGGGCAGCGGGGGGCGACGGGGGTGGCACGCGCGGGGCTGGGGGGCGACGGGGGTGGGAGGGGTACGCTGGCGCGCGCGGGGCTGTGGGCGGCGGCGGGGGCAGCGCGCTCCGGGGCTGCAGGGGGCGGCGGGGGTGGCGCGCGCAGGGCAGCGCGGGGCTGGCGGGCGACGGTAGGTGGGAGGGGTACACTAGGGTTTGTTAGTATAAGTAGTAGTAATTATCCTAGTTTAAGAAATATGATGAAAAAGTCTATTGCTTATATATATATATATATATATATATATATATATATATATATATATATATATATATATATATATATATATATATGTATATATATATATATAAAGAAAATGTAATATGACAAGCCATAGTTTAAGAAATAGGATATATAAAGAAAATGCAATATGACAAACCCTAGTCTTAGCCACATGGAGTTCAACAAAAGAAAATGCAATATGACAAACCCTAATTTAAGAAATAGGATGAGAAAGTCTATTGCTTTATATATATATATATATATATATCAAGGTTCAAAGTATCGGTACCGGAATCGGTATCAGACTTTTCCTATAAGTATATTGGTATCGACGATATCGGTAGTATCGACAGTTTCGGATCGGAGTATCAAATTTTTTGGTATTGGGAAACAAATAATTATCGGTAGTATCGAATTCTTTTACATGCTTTTACAACCTTATTATGCTTTCAACCTAGGTTCACAATATCGGTATCGGGATCGGTATCGGACTATTCCTATGCTGTTTAATTTTCTTTGCCGAATTGACCGGAACAAAGACCACCAATGTTGGCATCGGTCAATATTTGGTATCGGTCAGTATCGGATCGGAACATGCCAAACCGTATCGGTATCGGCCGTATCGGATCGGTATCGGCCGATACTTTAAACCATGATATATATATTTACTGACTCGTCAAGTTGAACCGTGTATAACATGCTCGACGCTTAAGAGGAATCATTTGGACTTAGTGGACTATCGAACTATCGGTATCGGTATCGCACTATCGGTATCGGACTATCGGTATCGTTATCACACTATCGGTATCGGTATCAAACTATCGGTATCGGTATCGAACTATCGTTATCGCTAGCGGACTATCGGACTATCGGCATCGGTATCGAACTATCGGTATCGCACTATCGGTATCGGTATCGGTATCGTACTATCGGTATCGGACTATCGGTATCGGTATCGCACTATCGGTATCGGTATCGAACTATCAGTATCGGTATCGGTATCGGTACTGCACTAAGTACATCCGGCCTATATACCAGCGGGTCCACCAGTTACATGATTATATATATACTAATTCTGTTTAGTTTGTCTTACGATACAGATTTCCACATCCAATCTGTGATGGATCGTTATTTCGTTGATCGTACATGGATGTACAAATGACAACACAAGAGCAGAATAGGTGTGAGTGACAATTTTCAGGCAGGCGTGGAAGTATTTCTTAAGTATGTCATGAGCAAAGCTCAGTATATGGACGGTAACAAAATCAAGTGTCCATATCATAATTGTCGCAATAGACGTTACGAAGAAGTGGTGAGTGTAAGAGATCATTTGACCCGTAAGGGTTTCGTACATGATTACGGCCTGTGGTCATTGCAAGGTGAACTATATGCGGAAAGACAGGTTGCGAATGCTGCTAGTTATGCTTTTGATGATAATGTTGCAACGAATTTTGTTGTCGAAGATGATGAATGCTCTGTTGATTATGGAGACCTGCAGAATCTTGCACGAGATATGGTGTACGACGCGGCAGGGCCTAATTTTGATCCGGAGGATCCTAATCTCGAGGCGAAGGAGTTCTATGATATGTTTCAGGATGCTGAAACTTCTTTATATCCTGGTTGTGAGCCACATTCTGTACTGTCAGTGACGATGCGGTTGTTTAACATAAAGTTCGATTTTAACTTGCCACAAACTTGCTATGATCGGATTATACAACTAATCAAGGAGGTGTTACCGAAGGAATCAAAAGAGCTTCCAAAAAACTTCTACAAGTCGAAGATGATGGTCCGACAACTGGAATTGGGGTACGAGAAGATAGATTGTTGTCACAACGGATGCATGTTGTACTACAAGGAGAACGAGGATATAGAAAGTTGTAGCTTTTGTAATGCGGATCGTTACAAGCCAGTCAGGAGAAAAGGAAAGTCAACTAAAAACGACGTCCTTACAAGTATATGCATTACTTGTCGATCACGAAGCGCTTGCAGAGGATGTATATGTCTCAGAATATAGTAGAACACATGACGTGGCACAACGAAGAACGCACAAAAGACGATAGAGAATTGTCACATCCTTCAGATAGAGAGGCGTAAAAATATTTTGATTTGCGTCATCCAGATTTTGCTGCAGAGCCTAAAAATGTACGTCTGGGGCTATGTTCTGATGGCTTCGCCCCTTTCGGGCAGTCGGGATCTCAATACTCCTGCTGGCCGGTTATTCTGACCCCTTACAATCTGTCACCATGGATGTGTATGAAGATTCCTTATATGTTCTTCACAGCTATCATACTGGGTTCCAAAAATCCGACGAAGAATATCGATATATATTTATAGCCATTGGTGGATGAGCTGAAACAGCTGTGGGAGATCGGCGTCGCGACCTATGATATTTCCAAGAAACAGAACTTTCAGATGAGAGCTTCACTGATGTGGACAATCAATGATTTTCCCACATACGGTATGTTGTCGGGATGGAGTACTCATGGCACCATGTCTTGTCCGATATGCATAAAAAATAGTAAGGCGTTTCGCCTTAAGCATGGAGGAAAAACTTCTTTCATGATTGTCATCGTCAATTTCTGCCCGCGAGTCATCCTTGGAGAAAGAACAAGGACGCGTTCAGAGCTGAAAAACAAGAATTTTCTCATCTGCCTGCCAGATTATCGGGATACAATATTTGGGAAGATGTAAAGGACATGTCCACTGTAATGGAAGATCCATCGAACAATCGTGTCGATGGGTTCGGACAAAGGCATAACTGGACCAAACAGAGTATCTTCTGGGACTTGCCTTATTGGAAAGATAATCTTATAAGGCATAATCTTGATGTTATACATATCGAAAAGAATGTGTTCGATAATGTCTTCAATACCGTCATGGATATTAAAAGAAAGACGAAGGACAATCCAAAAGCAAGACAAGACATTACCGAGATATGCAAGCGTCCTTATCTGAACTTGATACAAAGGGGAGCTGGTGGACAATTAAGTAAGCCGATAGCACAATACACATTGAGCAAGCAAGATAGATTAATAATCTGCAAGTGGGTATCTACTTTAAGATTTTTCGACGGCTATGTGTCGAATTTGTCTAGATGCATTGATCTCAATAAACGCAAGCTAACGGGAATGAAGAGTCATGACTGCCACGTGTTTATGGAAAGATTACTGCCCATTGCTTTGAAAGAGTTGTTGCCTTCTGCTGTATGGGTTCAGTTGGCCGAACTATCTATATTCTTTAGGGATATTTGTTCAACTAAGTTGACTGTGCAACGCATGGTTGAACTTGAGGAGAAGATTATCTTAACAATTTGTAAGTTGGAGAAAATATTTCCTTCTGGCTTCTTTGACAGCATGGAGCATCTACCGATTCATCTAGCATACGAAGCCCGTGTCGGTGTATCTGTTCATTATTGATAGATGTACCCATTTGAAAGGTACATAAAATTTGATATAATTTAAGTTGAATTTCAGTGGGTTATAAAATTCATTCTTAATTCTCAAGATAATTTGTCTCTCTAGATACCTACACCATCTAAAGAAGAAAGTTGGCAACAAGGCTCATATAGAGGCTTCGATATGCGAAGCATATCTTATCGAAGAGGTGTCAAACTTCTGCTCCATTTATTTCGATACCCATGTTAAGACAAATCGAAATAGACCTCAAAGGAATAACGAGGACGTTGAGGATGGAGGTATATTCAATGTAAGGGGTAAACCTGTTGGGGCTAGTAAAAAATGGTGGTTGACTGACGATGAGTATGATGCCGCTCACCGATATGTCTTGTTAAACTGTGACATACAAGAAGTAAGAGATTTGGAGAAGTAATTCAGTACACTTGCACTCGTTATAATCTTTAATTTGATGAAGTAAGTGACTACACTTATATATTCTTATTTTCTCTAATAGTATATTTAGAGATGAAGTCAAAATAAGGACACCCGATATTACCGATGAGGGACTTCAAAGAGAGGTTGATTGTACATTTTTGTCATGGTTTCGCAAATACGTAAGTAACTGAGATTATAATTGAGGTTGATTTTATATATATTCTTATAAAATACGTAAGTAACTGAGATTATAAATATTAGGTTTTATTGCCTGAAACACACTCACTAATGAGAGTGTTCGTTATCTGGCATTGGGACCGAAGAAGCAAAAAAAGACTTGGCCAGGCTATGTCGTTAATGGCTTCAGGTTTAAGGTAACTCAGAATGCTATAAATGTCAAATTTATTAATGACGGTATCAGTACCAAGGATTCCGGTGTTTGTATAAGAGGCACCATCTATGACGACGAACCGAACTTTGACTATTATGGAGTGCTTCGGGATATTGTAGATTTACAATATACTGGCCCATATGATATGCATATTGTGATGTTCAAATATGAGTGGTTCGATACGACACCAAATATCGGTTGGAGAACCGATAAACAATTTGGATTTGTCGATATAAATTATCGCAGGAGGTATAGAGGGTCCGATACATTTGTGATAGCAAATCAGGCTGTTCAAGTCTACTATACAAGCTACCCAAGGTGTCGTAGAGATCGATTTGACTGGTGGGCAGTATGCAAGATTAAATCTAGAAATATATTTAATATTGGAGACCCAGCATACCAAGAGGACCAGATCGAAAAGTCCTAATAATTGGGACAACACTCGGATACAATAGATGTTGAAGATATTGTTGAGGAAAATAGAGGGGAGGAAGAGGTTGAGACACAAGACTTAGCTGTCAACCCAGGGAGAAAGAGGCATCTTGTCCTAAATATTGAGGCAGAAAAAGAAGACAAAGAAGAAGAAGAAGAAGAAGAAAAAGACGAATTTGATGGGGATGAGGATACAGATGAAATCGACGATGAAGATAAGGATAAGGGATGAGGAGGAGGATGATGATGAAGACGAGGCCGAGGATGAGAACGAAGACGATGATTAGGTTAAATATTGTTCTATATTAAAAATACTTCCAATTGTTGGCCCATTGGTCATATGGTCAACCTGATTTTAATAATTGATCAAACTCTGTCTGGATATACAAAGCTAGTTGGGACATCTCGGATTCTTGGACATAAGCAAGATTGGTTATCCACTCCGTTCAAGACTGAAGATCTGTTTGCCTACTCGATTCTGTATTTCCTATGCAATATAATTTCTATTTTATTTGAGTCTAGGAATATGTTGTACACCGAGTCGTACTGACAAATAGGCTATCCCTAAATGTGATCAAAATGTTTTTAAAAATGACCTATCAAAAAGGTTTACAAAAAGGTTTTCAAAAAGGTTTTCAAAAATAACCAAAACCTATTTTTAAAACCCTAACCTAACCCTGACAGAGTTCGGCCAGAGTTCGGCCAGAGTTCGGTTGGTGGCCGTTGTGATTTTGAATCTTTGGAACCTGGTCCTCCGGCAGTTGCAGATTTGACCGAGATTTGCTCAAAGAGTTCTGTCCGAATTCTGCCCGAATTCTGACAGAAGTCTGTCTTTGGAACTCCTATAAATAGAGAAGGATTTCGATCATTTTAACTCACTCATTCACTTTCAATCTTCTCTCTATCTAAAGCTTTCAGTCTTCCAAAGAGTTTTCTAGAGCTTTCAATTTCAGATCCCAAGCCAGTTGCAATCCTCTAGTCAATTTGCCAGTGCGGTACGGTCTAGAAGTTTCTGAGAGATTGTAATCAGATGGCTTGATTGAAGAATACCTCTTCACATTTGAAGTTGGACGAGTTCTTCGTATCAAAGCTCGCGTTGTAGAAGTTGCAAGGACTTCGTAAGAAAACTTGCGGTTTTTCCAATAGTGGATTCAACTGGTAGCAAGAGTTCTACCGACTGGATTAGTCGTCAACAGAGGGATACCAGTATACATTGCTGTCTTTGCGTTTGCTCTCTTAACTCTGTCTTTACATTATTTTAGTTGTGATTAATATTCTGTGATTGTGCTGCTAACTTTTTTAATTAGCATTATTCCGCTGCCAACTCTATTCACTCCCCCCCCCCCTCTAGAGTATTACGCTTTACTATTTCGTTCCTACAATTGGTATCAAAGCGGGTGTTACAGGTAAAGCAAAGGTAACAGTACAATTATTTATTCATTTTTAATTAACTGTTATATAGATCACAGCACAACACATGGCAACTGTGAAATTCATAAGTGAAGGCCAGGCCACAAACAGACCCCCACTGTTTGATGGTACAAATTATACATATTGGAAAACACGAATGAGTTTCTTCTTGAAATCTCTTATTTTTGATTTATGGTCCATTGTTCTTGATAGCTATCAAAAGCCACCTCGTATAAATGTTGATGGAGTTTTAGTTGAAAAACCCCATAGCAGATATACAGAGGAAGAAAAGAAAAGGGCCAGTCTTGACGCACGTGCCATTAATGCACTCTTTTGTGCTTTAGACAGAACTGTATTTAACAGTGTGTCTATCTGCACAACGGCTAATGAAGTATGGAAGCTACTCGAAGTCACACATGAAGGCACGACTCAAGTCAAGGAATCTAAAGTCAGCAGACTTACTCAAGAGTACGAGGCGTTCAAAATGAAGCCCAATGAAACAGTTACACAAATGTTCGAGAGGTTCTTGGATATTGTAAATCCTTTGTCGTCCCTAGGCAAAGATTATATTAACCATAAAAAGATTCGCAAACTCCTGCGAGCTCTCACCAAGAACTGGATTCCAAAGGCTACTGCAATCATTGAAGGGAACGACCTCACAACGATGTCCCTCGAAGTACTCATGGGTAAGCTACTCACTCATGAACTAGAGCTACAAGATTTTGAAGAGCCTGCACCAAAGGAGAAGACTATCGCCCTCAAGGTTCAGCACAGAAAAGCTGCTGAAGATGACTCAGACAGCAGTGGATCTGACGCTGAAGATCAAGCACTCCTAGCAAGGAAGTTCAAAAGATTCATGAAATATGAGAAGAGAGTCAAAGAGAACAACAGCAACAACTGGTACCAAGAAGATGCTGTCTGCTATGGCTGCAAGAAGAAAGGACATATAAAGAAGGACTGTCCCACCAACTCATCATCGAGCAAGAAGAACAACAGGTATGAAAAGGGCAACCTGAAAAGATCAACATCTCGGAAATATGCCAACACCAGCATATGGCATGAGAGTGAAGCCAGCGACTCAGAAGACGAACACTCAGAGGATGCTGCAAATGTATGCTTCATGGCAACCGATCAGGTACCTACTGAACCTGTAGAAACTTATGATGACTTCACCTTTGAGCAATTAGGAGATGCCTTCAGTGACCTGATGACTGATTACAGAAAACTGCGTAGTAAGTATCAGACCTTTAAGAAGGTACTCAAAGAGTACAAAGGTGAAATAGGTAGACTTACCGACCTACTAGCTGAGGTTAGAAATAATGTTAGTGAGTCTGGTGAGCTTTCTTTAATAAAGCTCTTATTACACGAGACTACCAAGTCATCTGAAGAGAAAGACAAAATTATTGACCAACTCAAGGAAGAACTTTCTATAGAGAAGAAAAGTCTTCAATGTGCACAAATCAGAATGGAATCACTTACTTCTGATTATACTAAGTTATATGACACTTCCAAAAGATTAAAAATTAGGTTAGGAAAATAGCCTGAGCCTGCCGCTTCCTACCCTAACACGTGTCACTTACCGAGAAATCGGAACATTCCCAAGCCAAACACTGTCAGACCTAACCCTATCAAACTTTTACCCCAAAAGGTTAAGCCCAAACAAGATTATAGGTATACTTTCTTCTATACTAGAAAATCCAAACCTACCAACCATGCACACCACTCAGCTTTCAACACTCGACATGCACAATGTCATTATTGTGGCCTCATTGGTCATATATCATCTGCATGTAGAATGAGAAAGCTTGTAGATTTAAATATTTATGCTTGGATACCTAAAGCTAACAATTCAGACCCTACAAGAAATGGGTACCAAAGGTTTCATCTGCAAACTGTTTTGTAGGTGGAACACCCTTCACATGCTAGAAGCAAATGGATCCTCGACAGCGGTTGCTCACGGCATATGACCGGTGACGCTACCCTATTTGCAACACTGTCGAAGAAAAAGAAGGAAGGCTATGTCTCCTTCGGTAATAATTTGAAAGGGTACATTATTGGTATCGGTGATATTGGTAAGTCTCCCTATCCTGTAATTAAGGATGTCTGTCTGGTTACCGAGTTGAAACATAACCTACTCAGCATAAGTCATCTAGCTGATCATGGTTATGGCATCAACTTTGGCAAAGACAAATGTACTATAGTTGATAGCTCAACTGGTAGTACTATCTTTGAAGGTATCAGGGAAGACAATATATATGTTTTCTATTTGTTAGAAGAAACTAACATTTCAGGTAGATGCTTAATGGCCGAGAGTGATGAGAGTCATTTGTGGCATATGAGACTCGGTCACGCTAATATGGATACAATATCAAGATTATCCACAAAGAAGCTAGTACACGATTTACCGGACATTACATTCAAGAAGGATTCGGTATGCAGTCAATGTGAAAGGAACAAAGCTACCAGATCCACTTTCAAGTCAGTAAACGCAGTATGTACTACTAGACCTCTACAATTGCTTCATATGGACTTATTTGGTCCTAGCAGAGTTGCTAGCCGCGGAGGTAAACTTTATGCTTTCGTAATTGTAGATGATTTCTCTAGATACACGTGGGTATATTTCTTGACACGCAAGAATGATACATTATCCGAATTTGTCGCCTTTTGCAAGAAAGTTCAGAATGAAAAAGGTTACATGATCACTCGCATTAGAAGCGATCATGATGGCGAATTCGAGAATGCTGATTTTGAGCAATTTTGTGACACACACGATTTTATACACGAGTTCTCCTGCCCTAGGACTCCACAACAAAATGGTGTTGTGGAACGTAAGAACAGAACTCTAACCGAAATGGCCAGAGTAATGTTAAACCAGTTTAGTCTATCCAAATATTTCTGGGCTGAAGCTGTCAACACAGCTTGCTTTGTTCTCAATAGAGTTCTAATTCGACCCAAATCGAAGAAGACTCCATTTGAGTTATGGTTTGATAGAATTCCCTCAGTTTCTTACTTTAGAATTTTTGGTTGTAAATGTTTTATTCTTAATACAAAAGACAATTTGGGAAAATTTGATGAAAAGGCCGATGAAGGTATATTTTTAGGTTATGCGGCCAAGAGCAAAGGATACAGAGTCTTCAATAAACGTACCATGATCATCGAAGAGTCAATCAATGTCACTTTTGATGAATTGAATCAAATGAAAATTGATGACAATGACGAAGATACATCTGTACCAAGCTCAACTCCAGCTGATTCTCAACCAAGCTCTGCAATAGCTGAACCTCCTAGAAAAGATCTAGGAACCAACTACCTTCAGAATGAAGCGAAAAGGTTGAAATTTACAGCTAATCATCCAAAGGATTTGGTAATTGGTGATATTACCAAGGGAAATGAGTTTGAAATGAGCATGATGGGAGAGCTGAAATTCTTTCTCGGATTGCAAATCAAACAAACTGATAATGGAACATTCATAAATCAAGCCAAGTACACAAAAGACTTGCTAAAGAAGTTCGATCTAGACAATGTCAAACCTATTGGCACTCCAATGGCAACTTCAACAAAGCTTGATTCAGATGAACAAGGCAAGCCAGTCGACACACGTAAGTATCGAGGTATGATTGGTAGTTTACTTTATTTAACTGCTAGTCGTCCAGATATAATGTTTAGTGTTTGCCTGTGTGCACGTTTTCAAGCTAACCCAAAGGAATCACATCTGTCCGCAGTTAAGCGTATCTTCCGATACCTTAAAGGCACTTCTTCTGTTGGCTTGTGGTATCCCAAAACTAAGTCCCTTGACCTTATTGGTTATTCGGATGCAGATTTTGCTGGATACAAAGTTGATAGAAAAAGTACAAGTGGCACATGTCATTTCTTAGGCAAAACTTTAGTCTCTTGGTTTAGTAAAAAGCAAAATTCTGTAGCCCTATCAACAACAGAGGCTGAGTACATCGCCGCAGGACGTTGTTGTGCTCAGATTTTGTGGATGAAACAAACCCTAGAAGACTATAATTTATTTTACACACATATTCCCATTTTCTGTGATAACACGAGCACTATTAATTTGACTAAGAATCCAGTATGTCACTCTCGTACTAAACATATCGAGATTAGACATCATTTTCTTAGAGATCATCATCAAAATGGAGATATAAACCTTGTGTACATAGATACTAAAAATCAATTAGCTGACATCTTCACTAAACCTCTAGCGGAAGATCGTTTCAATTATTTACGTTGAGAATTAGGAATTTTGGACGTCAATAATATTAATTAATTCTGTTTTATGATTACATCTCAATACGCAAAAACTGTGTTAGAGACAAGCCAATAAAGAGTCTGTCTGTCACCACAACTACGGTTGAAGCGAAGCGGTATTTAAGAGTTCCCCGGTGAACCTCCGCCAGCTGGGACAGTACTCCTACAGCTAATCTGAGACAGTTACTGTGTAACGACATTTAATTCATAAAATATTATTAATTACGTTATTTGAAGGCTAAAATAACTAATCTTTGAATTAAATATTTGAAATGAGACAATGAAAAAGAAGTGGCAAAAAATCAACTTTGAAGAACCCTAGGCGATTTCGGCCAGAGCTCTGACCGAATTCGGCCCGAGTTTGGTTGAGGGTATCTGTGTATATATCCAGAACCCGAGAGCTTCTTCTCTTTCATTGCTTCCAAACCAATTCAAACAGCAGCAGCAGCCGACCCGAGCCATCAAACCCTAGTTATTCACCAATCTTTTCCTTCCAATCTACTTGGTGAAATCTCTCCAAAATTTGGAATCGTGCGGAGATCGACATTCTCTACAACATATCCTGATTTCGTTAGGTATAACTCCCTCTCTCTCCACCTTTTAATTTGTGCTTTTTATTTCAATGGCACCTAAATTTAATCCATTCAAGAGGAAGAAGAAGACCACTCCTAGTGAGGAAGGGTCGTCTTCGAATCCACACACGGATTCACTCTTTTTGCCGATCCAAACAAGCGACGGCGCTTTCGATGGGTTTTTCTTTCAAACCCTCGACCAAGCCCTATTATGGTACGGTGATTTTTCCATCCGATCCATATACGGCGGCGCTCCGATCAAATGGACGGTATTTCCCGATCATCGTCACTTGTTTGAGGCATTAGGGTTACACTTATTTGTTAAACTGTGCTTCCCAATAGCTACTAATGCTATTCGTTTATTCTATTGCAATCTCATAGTAAACACTTTTGTCGTGAGCACACGTGTTGGAGGCATCGATATCGAGTTCGATGATGCCCTCCTAGCAGAGATTCTTGGTATTCCCAATGAAGGTGAACCGCTAGTAGATATCACGGAATTCGATTTTCCCGATGGCACGACACTCACTAGTTTCAAAGCTGAACTCTGTGCTCCTGACAGAGTACGCTCTGGAAAGTTCAAGGCTAACAACCTGAACTTGTTCAACTACGAATTGCATCGCATCATCTACTCTACTATCCTTCCCAAATCCACTTCCAAAGATGATGTGACCTCACTTGAGCTGTCCGCCATGTACCATATTCTTAAGGGGATTCCTTTTTCCACCCCTAAGACTATCATTCAGATGATGGGACGATGTCGTGCAAGAGATCGAAATCTTTCTTACGCGATGATTCTTCCTCGTATCTTTCAGCGATTCGAGATCGATCTATCGACTTGTACTCAGGACTCTGAGCCCAAGTTTTTTCAGCTATCTCGTCGCAGCCGGACTGCTTCAGCTCCACCTACTGCTCCTCCTACTGCACCTCCTCCACCACCTCATCAGTATGTTATGACATTTGAGGGCATACATCAGCACTTATCTGCTTTGCACGTCTCGACGATGGACATGGCTCGCGAGCGTGAGTTCCGCGATGTCACCCATTATCAGGCGATGACAAACTCCTTGGCTGATCTTCGTTTTGCTCAGACTGGTCATTCAGCCGGTTCCATCCCTCGAGATCCAGTTTTTTTGGGTTACCGCTGTGAGGATGAGACTGTCCATGCCTACTTCCAGCCAGGTAACGCCTATGATTGGTATCGTGCACCTCGTGACTACGTTGGTGAGTTCTATGCTGGCGCCCCTACTCATCCTTCTGGCGCTGGTACTTCTGGTGCTGGTCCTTCCGGTCATGCTAGCCGAGCTGCTGATGATGATGATGACGAGGATAGTGATGAGGAGATGTGATTTGATTTTTTAGTGACATTCTATTTTATACTTGGAAATGCTCCAACATTCCAAGTTTTTGTCAGTATTTCTTTTTATCAGTACTTTCTAGTATTTATCAGCACTTTCAGTTTTGCTTTCAGTACTATTTATCTTCATGGACATGTTTATGGTATTTCAGTTATGGTATTTCAGTTTATTTCAGCACTTTGTTTTAGCACTATCTCTTTATACTGCCTCTTCAATACAAACTGCCTGTGAAATAGCATGCCTGAGATTACTTTTTAAAACAATAGCATGCCTGTGATAATATTCTTTAGAGACAATACATGCCTGCAATGATATCTCTCTAATTTTTATGCCTTATCTCTTTTATATGTTTTCTCACTATTTGTTCCTTATGCATTAATTGTGGGGGAGCTTCTGTATTAAATGCGGGGGAGCCTTCTCTTGTGCAATTATTTTGCTAAGTGACAAAGGGGGAGAAAATTAAAGATCTAACATTTTTATTTGAGTTAAATACAGGACATGAACAATTTTACGTTTTGATTCTTTTTGAACAAGCTAAATGTTATATCATTCACAGTTTGTCAATTATCAAAATGGGGGAGATTGTTGGCCCATTGGTCATATGGTCAACCTGATTTTAATAATTGATCAAACTCTGTCTGGATATACAAAGCTAGTTGGGACATCTCGGATTCTTGGACATAAGCAAGATTGGCTATCCACTCCGTTCAAGACTGAAGATCTATTTGCCTACTCGAGTCTGTATTTCCTATGCAATGTAATTTCTATTTTATTTGAGTCTAGGAATATGTTGTACACCGAGTCGTACTGGCAAATAGGCTATCTCTAAATGAGATCAAAATATTTTTAAAAATGACCTATCAAAAAGGTTTACAAAAAGGTTTTCAAAAAGGTTTTCAAAAATCACCAAAACCTATTTTTAAAACCCTAACCTAACCCTGACAGAACTCGGCCAGAGTTCGGCCAGAGTTCGGTTGGTGGCCGTTGTGATTTTGAATCTTTGGAACTTGGTCCTCCTGCAGTTGCGGATTTGACCGAGATTTGCTCCAAGAGTTCTGCCCGAATTCTGCCCGAATTCTGACAGAAGTCTGCCTTTGGAACTCCTATAAATAGAGAAGGATTCCGATCATTTCAACTCACTCATTCACTTTCAATCTTCTCTCTATCTAAAGCTTTCAGTCTTCCAAAGAGTTTTCTAGAGCTTTCAATTTCAGATCCCAAGCCAGTTACAATCCTCTAGTCAATTTGCCAGTGCGGTACGGTCTAGAAGTTTCTGAGAGATTGTAATCAGAAGGCTTGATTGAAGAATACTGCTTCACATTTGAAGTTGGACGAGTTCTTCGTATCAAAGCTCACGTTGTAGAAGTTGCAAGGACTTCGTAAGAAAACTTGCAGTTTTTCTAATAGTGGATTCAACTGGTAGCAAGAGTTCTACCGACTGGATTAGTCCTCAACAGAGGGATACCAGTATACATCGCTGTCTTTGCGTTTGCTCTCTTAACTCTGTCTTTACATTATTTTAGTTGTGATTAATATTCTGTGATTGTGCTGCTAACTTTTTTAATTAGCATTATTCCGCTGCCAACTCTATTCACCCCCCTCTAGAGTATTACGCTTTACTATTTCGTTCCTACAATTGGTATCAAAGCGGGTGTTACAGGTAAAGCAAAGGTAACAGTGCAATTATTTATTTATTTTTAATTAACTGTTATATAGATCACAGCACAACACATGGGAATTTTGGATTATAACGACGGATATTAGTTTATGATTTCTGGATAATTGGTGTCTATTATATATTGGTTTGGTTTGCTCTATGTGATTCTTGGATAATTGGTGTGCATTAAATTCGTATGTGCATATTTGGTCTATGTGATTCTTGGATAATTGGTGTGCATTATATATTTGGTCTATGTGATTGTTGGATAATTGGTGTACATTATATATTGGTTTGGTTTATGCATATTTTTGTGAACAGGGAAAGCGCTGCAATTTTTTTCAAAAAAATCTCAGTTAGCGACGAACTAGTGACCGGTTAGCGACGAAAATTTCCAGTTTTCGACTACTTATCGACGGAATATCCGTCGCTAACTGGAGATTTGAAACTGCTTCCAGTTAGCGAAGGGTGGTCGACGGCCAGCCGACGGCATATCTTGCATGGTGACGAACTGCCGACGGAATATCCGTCGGCAAGGTTCTGGTGGTATATAGCTGTACAGAATGTTAGCGACGGATATTTCGTCAGAAATCCGTCTCCATGGTCGACGAATTCGCGTCGGAACATCCGTCGTCAAGTTTCTGGAAATACTTTGTTCGATGGAACAGCGACGGAACATCCGTCGCCAATATTCTAGAAATGCATGACATTTCCAGAACCATGGCGATGGATTATCCGCCACTAATCAGTCGCTATGTCAACGGAGGAGCGACGGAGTCGCGATGACATATCTGTCGCCAGGGTTTTGGAAATGTCAAGCATTTCCAGAACATGGTCGACGGATAATCCGTTAGGATTCCGTCGCTAATCTGTCCTTTGTTAGCGACGGCTATCGACGGAATAGCGACGGAACGATAACCTCTGATACACGGTTACGATGGTTTGCCGACGGACTATCCGTCGCTAGCGTCTAAACAGTTAAGTATTTAATACTTGAAATGGACGAAAGACCGTCGAAAAGTCGTCGCTAATGCATCGTGTTGTGACGATGAAAATCCGTCGCTATGCCGTCGCTTTTCAACTACTTAGCGACGGATCTTTATTAACGACGAGCTGATTGCCGACGAATTATTTTGACCAAGATCCGTCAGTAATCGTCGCTAATACGGATTGCCGACGGATGGGCGACGGATCTGGCCGTCGCTAAATCGACATATTTTGGTAGTGTATGTTCCAACAATGTTGCTGAATACAATACTTTACTCATCAGTCTCCAATTAGCTAAATAATTAGATCTCAAATATCTAGAAGTATAGGGAGACTTTAAACTGATTGTTAACCAGGTTAGAGGCACATATGAAGTTCAGCATTAAGATCTCATTCCATACCAAAAAGCAGCAGTCAAATTGGCGATATCCTTCAATATTTTCTTCATTGAACATGTACGCCAAGCTTGTAATATAGAAGCTGATGCACTCGCTAATCTAGCCGCAGTATTAGCAATTCCTGTAAAAAGACAACAAATGATTGTTATCACTAATAGGAAATTATTCTGCGTCGAGAATAATTTGAATGTTGAAATTTATAATTCAGTTGAAGTTGGTACTACTAGCGAAGACTGGAGAGCTCCTTTCATCGACTTTGCAGTACATGACATCTTACCTGAAGATCCCAAAGAAGAAACAACAATCCGTCGACGGTCGCTTTGATTCTATTACAATCACTCATCCAAGAAACTATACAGACGATCATTTGACAGTATGCTCTTACGTTGTCTTGCGGGAGATAAAGCAAAGCAGATACTATGTAAAGCTCGCGATGGTATCTGTGGTGCACATCAGCCCGGTCCTAAGCTACAGGATCGTATCCGATGCATAGGATACTATTGGCCCACCATGGTGTCGGACGTAATTGAGTTTGCAAGGAAATACCGAGCATGTCAAATCCATGCGGATTTCATTCATCAAGCATCAGAATTCCTGCATCCGACCGCAGCATCCTGGCCTTTCAAAGCTTCGGGCATGGATGTTATTTCCTATCAATCCTTTCTCATCTCGAGGACATCAATTTATTCTAGCTATAACCGATTATTTCTCAAGATGGGCAAAAGTTATACCCTTAGCAGAAGTCAAGGCAAGCAGTGTCATCAATTTCATCAAACATTATGTAATCTATCGATTTGGTGTTCCTTGGCAAATCATCCAAGACAACGGACCTTAATTCGTCAATCAGAAATTCATTCGATTCTGTGATGATAATCGGATCAACAATATCGCTTCTACAGCTTATAATCCTGCAGCTAACGGTTTAGCTGAAGCATTCAACAAAACAATCATTAAGCCTCTCAAGAAATTCCTTTCTACTAATAAACGGAGCTGGAGCGAAAAGCTTGGAGAATGTTTATGGTCCTACCGTACTGCCGTACGCACTCTGACTGGATGTACGCCTTTCTCTTTGGTATATGGATGTGAGGCCATTTTACCACTAGAAATTCAAATTCAGTCACTGAGAATAGCTATTGCTAATGAACTCATAATAGAAAACAATGATCATCTTCGACTTCAGAAGCTTGAAGCACTCGACGAGAAGTGGCTACTAGCTCAACAACACATCGAGCTATATCAAGCCCGTATCTCAAAAGCCTTCAACCGTAAAGTCAAAGTACAAGTATTTTGAAAAGACGAGCTGGTCCTTACTGTCAGACGTCCTATGACTACGACACACATGAGCAAGGGCAAGTTTGAACCAAAGTGGAAAGGTTCCTACGTTGTAAGCAAAGTTTTATCTAACGGAGCTTATCAAATGTCTAGGATGGACGGTCGAATTGCTATGATGTCTATCAATGACAAATTCCTGAAGAAATACCATATTTGAAAGTGTGTACTATGTATATACCCCAAATCTTCAAAAATCTCCAACGGAGCTTACCTATAACATCTACATCATCTTAACAAACATCATCTTTTGAAAGCTAGATGTTTTAAGATATATCATATTCTTGAGTCCAGTTGACCCAAGGATAATCAACAGATGTACGAATTTACGTCCACATTACCTCTAAATTATGCTATCTACATTAAACGACTTGTCACGTCCACATTACCTCTGATTATGTTACCCCAGAAATGACAATATTTTAAAATTATATTTTGTAATGTCCATATTACCTCTGAACAGAATATTGTTATTTTTAAGAGATATGTCATGTCCAGTACCTCTGAACATATTTTACTTGTGTCTCAAACATATGCATAATAAGTAATAGAGCCACAAAAAGATTATTAGTTTTTCATTCCATGTAAATAACATGCAAACATCAAAAATTATTACATTCATCGAAAAGTGTCCAAAGCAAAAAAGTTATTGCATTCTGATAACTTCACTTTGAAGGCTGGGTAATAAGATCAGTAATCAGCTTCTTCAAAG
Source organism: Iris pallida (assembly GCA_029216955.1). NCBI lineage: Eukaryota > Viridiplantae > Streptophyta > Magnoliopsida > Asparagales > Iridaceae > Iris > Iris pallida. The sequence goes on along the minus strand of JANAVB010017197.1, from coordinate 4,214,697 downwards.
ACTCGGCTCGCTCCACCCTGGAGTCAATTACCCTTTTCCGGGCCAAGTCTCTCATGGTCTGTTGTTGCAAAGTTTGCAATGATGTAACTTGATGTTCTATCTCTGTACCCTGAACCTGGAGGAAGTTATTCCGTTACCGAATCAGATCATCCAGACGACTGGAGGCAACTTGACAAAATTCAAGCACTTCTTCCTCACGCTTCTTGGCTATCGTGATCGTCTCACGAAGCTTGGCTATTTCAGTTTCCAGCTCTTGAAGACGAACTTCGCCCTCAGCTTCTTCTTTCTCTTTCTCTGCTGCCTCGGTCTTATAAAGCTCAATGGAAGAGGTAGCTTCAGCAATGCTTGTTTCCATCTTCCTAGATCGTACTGAGAAGGCAATTACAGAAGTGTTCAGGGCGACTTAACATTCTTCAAATTCACAAGCCATGGCCTCACACTATACATCTACGAGTCTCTGTATATTGCCACTCGTTAGTTCTTGATAAGATCTAATAGGATCTTCAAGCTCATCCAAGACATGCTCTAAGAAGTTGGCTCTTTCAATATCGCTGAGACCGCGTATGGTTCAACTGCAAAAGAAGAAGTTCTCCTTACTAAATCGTAAGGATGCTGCTTCTCCAAGGCCATTTATACCAGAGTGCTTCAATAAGTGAAGAAGGCACTCATATTTGTTTCGACGATGATATTGGTCATCGTCGATACACCAGGCGTCGCCGTTTCAACATGAGCTCCTCCTTCTGCAGAAGATGGATGAGCAGTAGCTTGTATACCAGGAGATTGTGATACAATTACTCTTGAGGAGCTTCCCTCCGTAGCATGAGTTCCAACATCCAAAGGAGCCATAGTGGCGCTGAAGCTGAAAGCTGTAGAAGTCAACGGGGCTTCAGTGATTGTCCCCACATGCTCAGCTACAATTCAAAATCAAAATATCTTTCAATATCAAAAAGGAGAGCAAAGAAAGACAGGGTCAAAATTTTACCTGGACCCGGCGGCATATATGGAAATTCATGAGGGATGGTATCTCGTTCTCTAACGAGCCTTCCCATGGTCGTCTAAGACACAGCTGCTTGGTTGCTTCCTGCCTTAGAGCCTTCCGACATAAAATGGCTGCTTCTAGCTCCTGACTCGACTTGGCCACCTGGGGCTGCTACTTCTGCCCCTTCGTTCCAAAAACATGTTCAGTTGGGGTTTGAATCTCCTTCACATTCACTTTGGAGTTTTCATCTCCCCAGCATCTTCGAGACCTTTAACCAGGTCGTCATCACCTTCTTTATCGTCATCCGGGTTCTCTTCACCCTTAACGTCTTCGAGACCTTCAGCGAGGCCTTAATCATCATCTGGGCTTTCATCGCCGTCAATATCAACATCAAAATTTTATCACCTTGCAGTTCATTGAAATTCTGATTGTCATCTTTAGAGCTCTGGTAGCCCTCATCTTCAACAGGGTATTCTTCACCCTCAGCAGCAATTTGGCCATCCTTGGCCCTCAAGTTTTTATCCTCTTGGATCGTTGTTCCATCTTTAAAAGCAGCGTCAATGGGATCTTCTTCAATAAACTCATCACCGAAATCACAGCCATCTTGTACTTCTATCATCTCTTCATATTTTCGAGAGAGTGCAGAAGTTTGAACAGTAGAAGGAGCTGGGACATCCGGAACAATGTTCTTTGAGGTCAACGTTTCTTCAGGAACAATGACCCCTGGAACATCCTTAGAAAAAGGTGGCAACATCACACCTACTGCAGCAAGTGTAGACATAGGAATGGAGAATCCTATGACTACTGGTTCTGAGACAATAACTGCAGGAGTGTCCGCTGCAGCAGCTGGAGCTGGAGCACTAGTCGTTGGAGCTTCTACAAATAGAAAATATATATATCAATACCAATACCCAATGGTTTAACATCTAATCATTCTTGTTAGACTGAAAGAGTATGAGTATCATCTTGTGGATCTTACAACGGCAGTGATGGTTCTGGTGGTCCAGGAGAATTCCTCGACTCTGATGGAGTAGGCGAGGGTATATCCTCACCTTGCGCTTAAGCGGTATTAGAGGTGATCCCTCGATTTCACCAGGTTCATCCTGCACATCCGGCCCTCTACTAGTCCCTTCAGTGGCAATTCTACCTTCTTTTGGGATTGAAGAAGGGGTTGCTCCAGTTCCCCCAAAAGAAAGTTCTGCTACCATTTGTCACGTCTGAGATCTCGTCCTTGCTGCGGGCTGTTCAGTAATAATAACTGATTCTTTCTTTTTCTTTCCCCGAGCCTTAGGGGGAGAAGGAGGTTCGGTTGGGACAGAATGGGTAGATGATTCCCTGTTTTCTGTCTTTTGCTTGCCCCTTTCGTAGGAGATTTCTCTTTCTGCTTCTTAAGGGAGATATGCAGCGGATCATTCACTTCATCAGGGAAGCCGATAAGTGTAGCTTCTAAAGGATCGTCAGTAGGAGCATTATCATCTGCTTCTTTGAATTCCAGATTAGTCTTGGCCCCTGCCCGCGATCGTCTGACACTGACAAAACTATCAGTCAAAGAGAAGCCTTCGAAGAAGGTATTGGCCGAAGTATAAAAATTTGTGTATGTGTATAACATACTCGGACCCACTTCAATAGTCGCAGAGAATATTACGAATGTAGCCTTAGTGCCCCCTTGTACTGTAATACCTCCATCCTCTGGCTCTATCGATCAAGTAGCCAGAAGCTTTTAGGCAGGTGGTTGCGTTCCCAACGTGCACTTGATCGTAGCCGATTTGGCGAGCAAATCGGCTAGTCAGATATGGCTCTAGAAAGCACTCACCCCCGGACCATTATACTAGGTGAGAGGGTCTGATCATCTGCAACCACATGAAAGCAGTCGGAGGTGGACGAGTAGCCATAGGTTCTAAGTCCATAAGTAGGGGAGGAAGATTCTCACATCCGGAAGGAGGAGGAACGCAGTAGATTCTCCACTCAGAGCCCATATTTAATTCCTTTTTGCAATCAGTAAGGGTGTTCACTTTCCATCGAGATGTGGCATAATGTCTGATGAAATCTCCTCTTACAATACCTAGAGCCGGATCTATTGATGGTGCAGCAGTAACCATCCAAATAAATAAGTATACGGCATCTCAGTACGAGAAAACTCGTCTCAAGTACCGGGATCCACCATCATGGTATTTGTAAAGTAAAGAAGACCTGCGTTCAGCCGACAAGTCATCGCAGAAAGAATATCCATTTTGTGTCCAAATACAAAATGCACAGCAGTGAATAGCACACCTCGGTGGATTCTGTCAACAGTACTGGCTTCGGGAACCAGGAATCGTCGTAGCCACAAGGAGAGAAAGCCTGCAAGAGTAGCTTCTCGAGACATTTTTCTACCACCTTGTCTTATATAAGTCTCGATAGGAGTACCAGCGAAAAACTCACGCCAATCCTCCATCAGCTCGTTGTCGACATGCTTTGACTCTTCTATCAATTTTTTGATAGTACTGCGGTCAAGCGGTTCAAAGAAGCGAGGCTCACAATCTAGGTGTTCTTGCACTTTGACTTCCTGAACGTGGCCCAAAAAAAGATACACCAACCATTTGGATAGATAACATGTCCCCTTTGTATGGCTCTTATATAGAAGAGTGCAGATCAAAAAATGACATAACAACTCTTCAAAGACTGCCACCACTTTCAAGTTTTCCTCGGCTAAAGCGTCTAGCTCCGTATTTGTTGGTACGTATTCTTCGTATGGGTGGTCTCCCATTGGCAGATGAGAGATATATCGCATCTCATGAAGGGCAAAGCCTATTTCTCCCTAAAGGGTCACAAAAGTGCCTGTTCTATTGTTATACCTCTCAACTAAGGCTAAAAACAAGTTGGAGTTGGTGTAGATGCCACTAGAAGTAGTCCAGATAGGTTCATAAAGCTCCAAATCAAGACGCTTATCCCTAAAGTTATTCAGAGCCCAAACGGAAATTCGGTTCCAGCGTTTGATATCTGGATTCATCAGACCCGTCAGTCACATATTCTGATTCGGATATTTTCCTTCAGCTTTAGCAAACAGGTTAGCGAAGAAGGGTATCCTAACTGGAATCAGCATAGACGAATCCTCAGGCGGCACATAACTCGATTTTAGGCCTCTCAAATGAGTGTTATGCCTCTCTGATGAACTGAAGAAAATGTCCTTCCTCTGAGGACCTACTTTGTGACATATCCTTCCAACCCTAGCCTGTTGGAAACGTGTTAGGTCCCATGCCATATTTTGAGGATGGCTGGCATGAGCATAAAGGGATAGGGATAGATGCCTCGTCATATCAGTGAGATACATTAGTCTGTCTCCACTCTGATAGACTCGTTTTTCCCGCTTCAATTTAGGCTGAGAGTCTTTTTCGATGGCTTCGCCAAACAAGAAGGTTGGTTTCCTGTGGGGCACTTGATCCAAACTTGTGAAGGGTTCACCATTCATCATACATAGTAGAGTCTGGTTATCTTGGGACTCCAACAAAGCTCTTCTAGTAGAAGGAAGATCATATTGAGGGAAGAAGATGTAAGACAAATCTTCTTGATACTCCGAGACTCGAAAAGCAGAGGCCAACATATCTGTATTTAGGTCTTCCCTGAGATTAACTGCAAGAAAAGAAGTGAAGGTTAAAATTGTGAAGGCAAAAGAGCTTAATCTTCATAAATCTCTAAATTGTGCACGCGATACAATCCTTAAGTTGTGCATACAATGCAAAGGTGCATACAGTGTAAGAAAACAACCTCTGAGTGATAATCTCTTAAGTTAAGTGCCTTATGGCAATTTTGCTATTTGAGCATGACAGTTCTTCAAGTGGCGCATAAGACGGTTCAAACATTTTGCGTATATGACAGTTCAAATATTTTGCGCATATGACAGTTCAAATATTTTACGTATATGACAGTTCAAACATTTTTGCGCATATGACAGTTATTGCGTATAAAAGATTTTAGCGCGCGGTGCACTTTTTGTATAGACAAAAAGTGTGTGCTACGTTTGGCCAGCACTCTGAAAGAGGTAGCGCTATTTGTGAAGTTGTGTAGCGCCAACCAAAACTCTGAAAGAGATGGTTGGCACTGGCTTTTTGGCGCTGCCATCGAATGGCGCTAAGCCCACTGTTTATTGTCTTCTCCGATGATCACCTTCGAGCGCTGGGTTCGCCTCCTCGACTCTCGTCGACGGTGGTGCATACTGCGGCTCCCTCAGTGGCGAAGTGTGCAACGGAGCTCCGGCGACTCCCTTGCCCTTGTCAGCGGTCGACTTCTTTGGGGCCATCGTTGATGATGATCGGAAAGTTTTGAAAATAAAGGAGGAGAAAATGAAAAGCTCGGAAATAAAAATTTCGAGTAAAAAGTTTTTATCTCTCCTCCCGAATATTTATAGCCAAAAATCAAAGTGTAACGGCTGAACAAATTGTGCAAGAAATCCGAAGTCGTTTGAGTTTCTGAAGTGTGCTAAAAGCATGAAATTGCTTCTTATTCAAAGTATTTCAAATTTTAAAAAATTTCAAAATTGAAAACTTTGAAGGAGGTCTTGTAGAAGCTGAAAATTATTACAACTGATGGCGATGGTCAATAGGCGCCCAGAAGTCAAATGGCGCTCAGAAGTTAAATGGCGCTCATCATCAAATGGCGCTCAAAATCAAATGGTGCTGGTACGAGATCCTACGTGGCAAGCTTCCTCGAGAAGCTCAGGCGCTCGTCATCATGACTAACAGCACGTCAGTCGAGAAAAATCCTTTTGAATCTCGAGCACGCGGCACTCGAGAAGATTCTGTCAGACTTGGTCATAATGACTGACAGCTGCCTCACGCTATTTGTTATTTGGTGAGAGGAAATCATTGTTTATAGATTTAATCAATGAAACAGAGGGAGCTAATCATCAAATTATGTCAGGCATCATTTGCGAGTTGGCGCCAATTAATCAAAGCATCCAGAAGCAGTTAGATGATGTGGCACGCATGCCACTAATCTCGAAGAACGTATATGTGACACTGCCCATGACCAAGCACATCTCTCTCATAGAATGCCATGTGTCCCAAGCAGTTAAGCCAATCGTTCGCGCAAATGGATGATGGTGCGCCAATTGTGAGTGTGCGCCAATCAGGATAATTGTTTGACAGTTATCTCAAAACTCTATAAATAGAGTTTCAAATCACTTCTCAAGCATCACTAATGATCATAATCTTCTGAGCAAATTGATGCAGCACTCTCCAAAGGCTTTCTTCTTCGACATCGCATCGTCCAAGGGATAAAGTGATCGTCTTCTGATCAGATTCCTATAGTTGTACTTATCCAGAAATCAATTATACTCTTGTACTCTTTCTTTTTCTTAGTTTGTAATCAAACTTTTATTTTTGTAAACATTATGCAAGTAGTAATAAGATTGAATACATTTATGTCTACAGCACAATAAAAAGCATGCATTGCTTTTGTATCAAGGCTAGCTAACTTTTTCTCTTCCTCTGTATCACTATAATAAGGCTTGTTAATAATAGAGGAAGTGACAATAGAGGTTATAGTAGGATTTTTGTAGCTATTGACAACACATGACCATAAGTCAAAGTCTAGAGACTTCAGGTAGAAGCTTATCTGTGTCTTCCAATAAGTATAGTTCATTCCATCAAATAGTGGGAGTTTATTTTTGGACTGTTGTTCACCTGTGAATATAGATTTTACGACTGCCATATATACTCTCTATAGTGTTATAGTTGAATATAACCTGTCTAATACCAATTATAGGAACAATTGGTATGATCGTAATAACTATAAAGAAAGCCCACTCTGATACCAATTATGAGAAATTGGAATCATAGTATAACAATTCATAATAAGGATCTACTCTAAGGATGTTAAGCCAAATAATAGAGTCCTTGCTCTGATACCAATTGTAGGACCGTTGAGCACCTCTGGAGGGGGAGGTGAATAGAGTACGTGTGTACAGAGGAAAAAAATCACCACTTAAAAATATTTATGCCAGTGAACAAACAAATATAAAGTAGGCAATAAAAATAAATACATAATATAAATAAGTTCAGAGAAGCAAACACAAACACCAAGGTTTATACTGGTTTCTCTCTGAGAAGACTAGTCAAGTCTCGAGTATTCTAGCTCGATGTTGAATCCACTATGCAGTAAAACACAAGCTTTGAATCCGAAGTGCTTGCAGCTCCTTAAAATATGTGCTTTTTATCTGAAGAGCACTACTTCAACTTGCAAGACTTTAATGCAAAGGACTTGCCGACTTCAATAAATGGATGAAAATAAACTGGTTTTCAAACCTTCTTTACAACTCGAACCAACTTCTAGATCGAACTGAACTGGCACTTGCTTGGCTATGAGTCGTAAAGTCTTAGATAGGAAGGTTAAGTAGCTTTGAGAACTCTTAAGGAATAGAAGAGAAGAAAATAGAATGAGATAAAATGAATGAGGAAATCTCTTCTATTTATAAAGTTCTGGAGGATCGAACTCGGACAGAGTTCGGTTTCCTAACATTCATAAATTCGAACGTTGGAGCCGATTCAACAGGGTGACCTGATCCAATGGAACACTGGTCAGGGGGACCGAGTTCGGGCAGAACTCGGTTCGAGTTTGGTTGCCTTGTATTCAATTTGGTCAAATGAAGCATATTTGGATTTTGGGCTCTTTGACTGGGCTAGCTTTTTGGTTTGTGGACTGAACAAATAGGTAGGCTTTTTGGTAATGGGGTATAGGAAGCCAACTAAGTGCCACCACGACACAATGCACATATTGTCATATAAAAGAAAGAAAAAATACAGAATAAAATATAAGGACATGATCTGAAAATTGTCTTTTCCCTTAATGGCAATTGTCCAAAGATGAACACATCTGAAAATTTGAATACCTTTCGGGAGCTTTTCCCCCGAACCCCTACGGTGGCCGCTGCTCCCTCGACCCCTGTCCGCTAACCAGGCAGAGGAACCCTCGAGCGCGAGGCCCCGGATTGGTCGTTAGACGATTCAGAGAAATCTTCTTGTATAATGTCGTCTCTGGCCCATCATTAATTCTTTATTGCATATGTCCTGGTTTGATCATACTTACTATTTGTCCGCAAGTACATGTTAGGCGAACAAAGTAGTATAGCAATATGATAAATTTAATGAACAATAGGACAATGCTAAGTTTAAGTAGTAATATATTAGTGATTACTTGAATATTAGTAACATTATTATGTTTGTAAAAGCTCAGAAATTTTTGATAGATTGCGTCGTACCATTCACAATTAGCGCGCATAAAAGTGTCAAATAGCGCTATCTATTAAATGGCGCCAATCGATGAATGGTGCCATTCATCAGATAGTGCCAGGACCCGTAGCAAAGCTTCCTTAAGAAGGCAAAACTTTATGTCGTATCAATCATGATGACTGACAGCACGACAGTTGAGAAGATTTTTTTTCGAGTTCTAAGTGCGCGACGCTCAAGGAAGATTTCGTCAGATACAGTCAGCGCCAAAGTTAGATCACGCAGATCAGACATAAACTCAAATAGCGCCAAACAACAAAATGCCACCACGTGATAATCTTTCTCGAGAAGTCAAATCTCACATCTTTTCAGAAAGATTTATCATGATGACTGTCAGTGCACTTTCTCAGCACCATTTACCAAATGGCACGAATTAACAAATTCTGCACATACTCAACACAGCACTAATTACAGTTTGGCGCCAATAAACAGAATGCGCCATTCAACAAATTGGCGCCAATCAACCACAATCACCATGCAGAAGCAATTAAAGATGATGTGGCGTGCATGCCACTAATTTCGAAGAACGTGCACACGACATTGCCCATGACCAAGTGCCTTTCTTTCACACAAGCTACGCGTCCTATGTAGTTAAGTTAACCGTTCGCACTAATGGATGAAACGATACATGGCACGCAAAGCAATGCACAATCAGTGTATCCTTGTACTGCGTGCCAGTCATTGTAACTGCCTGGCAGTTATCTCAAACTCTATAAATAGAGTTCCAAAATCACTTTTTAGGGCCTGAACACTTACCATCGACTCCCGAAAATAATTCTCGGCAATTCTCTATCGCTTTCACAGAAGTTCAAGAGCTTTTCTTCTCCAACATCGCGTCATCCAAGGGATAAAGTGATAGTCTTTTGATCAGATTCCTATAGTTGTACTTTTCCAGAATCAAAATTGTACTTAGATCTTTGTATAAGGATTTTGTACTTTCTTTCTTAGTTTGTAGTTAAGTTTTCTTTAGAAGACTTTTGTTCTTTACAAACAAAATGGTGACCCTGCTGGGAATGACTTTCTCCTTTGACGAGAAAGTGGCAACTCAATGCAATGTTGTATCGGTCGGCATGACGCAGAAGACTTTGGTCGTAAAATTTGACCAAATGGCTTACAAAGAGATTATTAGCACCGGGAGTGCCAAGTGCGCCATTGCTGCTGTCAAGAACAAGAAGGCACGTGCTGTCACACCCCGATCCCGCAGAGTCCTTTCTTGTTCATAGCATGGCAACATGTGAAATCTCTTATGAGCATACATACAGGTTACCGTCATGTTATTAGCATGACAAGGTTCTCTTTATCAATACAACATTCATTTTTAGCGAGGCAACATGTGAATTCTCTTAAAGCATACTTAATGATTTACCATCTTGTTATTAACAAAAGCATTCAATCAAAAACTCAGATTCTTATGGCGTAAGCGAATCAGCAAATGAGACTTCGTCCACTCATCCAGATCAATCGTCTTCTGTTGCAAAGCCAGCAATCCGATCTTTCTGTCTATCTAGTGCCTTCGCGGAGCGGGGCACTACATAATTACCCACCGAAAAGAAGTTTCGTCCTCGAAACTTAAGGAGAAACTTACGATATCCTTAGCAGCGATAGTCCTCATCCTTCGCCATCATCAATCCATGAAATTATAATTCAGATCATATCAAAACTCTTGTTCAATCAAGCATTTCAATCTCAATCAATCAAATCGATAAAACATTTACCGGCATCATAAAAATATTTACGGACTTATTGTATGGAACGTTCATCTCATTGATGATATCAAGCAGGCAAGGAAATTTTGGTCAGGAGAACATCTTTGAATTCAATCGGATCAATTAGCCAGAGGATCGTGTTGCTCTGATACCATTCTATCACGCCCCGATCCCGCAGAGTCCTTTCTTGTTCATAGCATGGCAACATGTGAAATCTCTTATGAGCATACATACAGGTTACCGTCTTGTTATTAGCATGACAAGGTTCTCTTTATCAAGGCAACATTCATTTCTTAGCGAGTCAACATGTGAATTCTCTTAAAGCATACTCAATGATTTACCATCTTGTTATTAACAAAAGCATTCAATCAAAAACTCAGATTCTTATGGTGTAAGCGAATCAGCAAATGAGACTTCGTCCACTCACCCAGATCAATCATCTTCTGTTGCAAAGCCAGCAATCCGATCTTTCTATCTAGTGCCTTCGCGGAGCGGGGCACTACACGTGCCATCTGAACTCCGAAGTCTAAATGCACGCCAATTACTATTGTTGACGTACAAATCAAGGGAAAGCACCAAATGGCCATTCTCCATTTTTCTCCAGTCTTTGACTTGGTAGAAAACACACTCGATTGCGCCTTTGCGCCAATCAGTGCTCAAACACTTCTGGACAGAAACTCTACATTTCGTGGCAAAGAAAATCAAAACGATGCTAAGAATGCAAGTCACGTTCAAGGTGCAACTTTTTCTGCTCATATGTGTCGTGCCAAACGTGTCGGGCCAATGTGCATAGAGTAATAAGGCATTCTGCCTATTCTGCGCCAAACCTATCCGTGCCATGATCTCCCCACCTTGCACATATCAAGGATTGAACAGGGAAAACTGAAGGTGTCACAAACTGACAATCAAATGATGACATACACTGATATGCACGCTTATCTCAATAGGTGTCGAGCAGAACTTCCTAAACTAAGACATATGGCGCGTCAGAGGACTTTGATATAGTCTGCACCAACCACCAGTTTGCGCACAGCAAGGGTTTTTAAGAATAAAAACTCGCTCACTTATGCTAATAAACTCAGTACTTCCCTGTACATGCAGGGGGCACAAAAATTTAGGGGTAAAAATCATATTCCTGATATAATCAGGCAGAATATGCCTTCTTCTTCTTCTAATATAACAGATCTCTGCAAGCTCATCTTACAAAAGCGGAAGATCAAGGACTCATCTCATGCAACAGTGACTTCACATAACGAACATCACTGTAATTCACATGAGATAGCAATCAAGTATTGTTGTAACTCAGCATAGTAATCAAGTGCTGTTGTAACTCAGCCAAATGGTTTGTGTTTGACCGCTTGAATTACCCTCACTCCCCTAATATGATCCTGATAGATGAAGAAGAGTTGATGTTTGCCTCTATCAATATGACGTCTCATAGTACTTGGGGTGGGAGACGCCCGAGACATAACTCATCTCGAACTCCAAGTCGACAATACCTCGATCGAATCCTTGACCCAGTTGAAGGAGTCTACCAAAATACAGGATCGATAAACCGAGACTTCCTCGGTCAAGGGAATCTTTCTGATTCCAACCCTATACCGGACTTTGATACCTAAAGCGAGGATTCTGATCAGACTATCTTGTCTACCAGCTCATCCTTGGTATCAAAAGAAGTGTCTATTTACGTGACCAACGAAGATCAAAATGCTACCAGTCCGCTAATCAAGAACAAAGGATTGCTGTATTGGAGACTAATCTGAAGACCATGAATGACATGGTTACGAGTATGCACGTGGTGATTATGGCATAGCATGCTGCTCCACCAATTGCAAACCAAACTCGAGCTCAAGAATATGCAACGATCTCTGGGCCTATACAAACTGGTCCGGGGTATAATTTCCTCTAAATACCACCATACTAGAAGTCATACATCTTCAAGCACAGGTTACTCCAAGTCACTCCGGTGCTGGAGGTGGTGCTTACCATGCGGTTCCACATCCCAATCCATCGAATCAATCTGCTGCTCCTCAAACATCCAGGGACCCTCTTGAAGTAGTCAAGCTTCTACAAAATTACTTTGAAGATTTTAAGCAGAAAGAGGGATTACAGAAGCTAGAGTTCAAATAACCCTACCCTACATAGTAGAACGATGTCCCGCTCCCACTCAAATGCAAACCACAGTCTATGACGCTATTTGAAGGTAAGACATCTCTGAATCAATATATCAATTACTTCGAGATGATGACTGCTCACCTCCAGAAGAATTATGCTCTACTCACTAGAGTATTCGTTGGATGCTTAGCAAGTATTGCTTACGATTGGTATCGAAGCCTATCGGATGGTTGTATAACCTCTTTTGTTGTCTTGAAACATATATTCCTGGAATGATTTTATGAAAGGATGAATGACATGACCATGTCTAAGGTTACCAAAATCAAACAGAAGCCTAATAAAATAGCCAAATATTTCATAGAGCGCTTCCGACAAGATTCACTAAAAATGTCTCCAAGCACCCCTGACGCATTGACTATCGATACTTGCAAATCAAACTTGTTACCCATAGTCAGTATGTGGACAGGACCAACATAATTTCAAGATTGGGGTTCTTTTATCACAAGTGCCAGAGCAGCTGAAGACAGTGCTAAAATTTTTGGCAACTAGGCATCCCGATGTCGAACCTTGATAGAGATAAACATCCTGCTACCAGCACTGGCAGTCACCCGAACACTCGTAAGGGTAAAGAAGCCTTAGCAATCAATGTAAGTTAGCCAACACCTACAGCAACGGTACCTCCGTAGAGGATAACAGTACGACCCAAGAAAGAGTATTCATTTGATGATGAAGTCATGAGCATCTTCGATTATTTAATCAAGAGCAATAAGATTCAACTGCCTGAGATCAAACGGTCAAACAAAGTAGGTAAAACTGATAACCGTAAATATTATATGTATCACAAGTTTCTGGATCATCCAACCAGGGCATGCTTTATACTCAAATGAGATATCCAAGAGCTAATCAATGCTAAGGCGATCACTCTCCAAAAGGACGAGAAAATGGTAACTGCCAACATCGTCTTCTTATAATTTAGAGACTTCCATGCTCAGCTAGTCTCTGACGGTGTCATCCCGATACTGAAAGCAACTTTGTCTCCGGTCGGCAACCGAAATAATGGTTTAGTACCTTGTCGATAGCTAAAGGCAAAATTATGTAGGTTCATCCAGACTTAGTCACTGACTTTGGACAGGAGACATTCATCCCTTCTACCAAATCGAAAAAGCAAATACAAATACAAATCATGCAACATGACCTCGAGTGAGCCCACCTCACTTGATGGACGTGTCCTTCCCTTGAATGTTACCTTTATTCCAGCAAGATTCGCGTCTTTCTCTTCAAAGATTGCTTCGCTGACGTCAGAAGGTGACTACCAACCAGAATTCCATCGATACAGCCAATAATCTCATGAGCTGATGCTGAAGATGGGATATGACTTTCAGAAAGCACACGATTTGAACGTGGAAAAGGGTCTTCAGTACCTCTATCTCTGCAAATACAAGACAAAAAGTCTCGTATCGGTCTGGGATTTGGGATAAATCACATGTTACCTCCTCAAAGAAAGAAATCGTCTAAAAGCAGGGCACGAGCGAAAACCTGTAACTGTTAGGGTTATATACCAAAAGCATCACTTTTGTTGTAACCTTATTTCCTTAAATTTTGAATGAGAATCATATGGGAAAATATTTGCATATTGTATTTGTTGCAAGTGTTAATGCAAATGTCTGATATTCTATATTGTAGATAATATGGTGTGTGGTGCCACACAGAAGATCATATTATCAGTTTTCTATGGAATATATAAATAGTTCACAACCTAGATGGACTTGGACAATCTATTGGAAAGGTTGTAGTGTAATCCGATATTAGTCTATCTTGACTATAGGTTTACACTAGTACAGTTTGTGTGTATTGAACAGGACCACTTGAGGTTGTTCTCTTTGTACTGACTACACAAGAGAACAAACACCTTTGTTATTATGGATGCTTGACCTCTTAATCTGGATATAATAACAAACATGTATATGCAGTGTGTATTACTTTGACTCATAAAAAGTGAGATTCATTATGGGTCAACAACCTCTATGAATTAGGTAATAACATTGTATGTATAATGGGCTGTTGATTATAAATAGAATCCATGTCCTGATACATCGGGTTGATGATGTCCCCTTAAGGAGCTCGTAAGGATTGTCATGTAAACCCTGCAGGTGGATTATATCCGACATGACAAATAAAGTTGAGCGGTACTACTTAAGGATAAAAGATGTCGAATCAATATACTTGTCAGTAACTTAATTTGATCGACGGACATTCGATATCTTAACATGGAGAGCCAAACGTTCATATAATAAAAGGAGCCCCCAAACATAATTTGGGATTAGGTAGGTAGTACAACAATAGCTCATTAGTGGACCGAGCTATTGTTAATGGGCCTAGATTGTGTGTTCGGGCTGAAAATGGGATATCTAGATCCGTTAGGAGGCCTAACCCTAATTTCTCCTCATGGTCCCTGTCGTAGCCTATATATATCCTCTATTCTCTAGCCGCCAAATTACTGATCAGAAATCTGAAGCTTTCTCTAAATTCGTGATTCACGTAAGGAGAGAAAGAGAGGGCTGCCAAGGAGAAGAAAAGGTTGGGAGATCGTCACCCATACGACGTCCAACTCGAGAATGGAATACGTGCATAAGATCTTGGGGTCGTCCGCTCGAGATTTCCAGGAACTACTTGTCTTCTTCCCGTCACAGGTATAATTCGTGAACCCTATTTTCCGCCTATGAAGGGTTAGAACACGTATTAAATCTATTTAACTTTCTATCGATCAATACGCACACCAAAGTAAAGGTCCTGGGAATCCCCAGTTCCATCAATTAGTATCAGAGCCACTTTGGATCTGCGTATTGATTGATACGTCCATGTTGTCCAATAAAACTTGCGTTGTATAATAGTCGGTAGATGTAGATCTGTTCTAACTCGGTTTTGTAGGCATCTTAGATCCAACTATTATGGTCCAATGCATGTTTTGTTTTATGATTGTTTTAAACCACGGACATATCGTAGATGTTATTGTTGTTGTGGAGGTAATTAAAATCACGAGGGTCGATCGTGCTTATAATTTTATTTTTCAATCTAGATTATATGTGAACTGTAAAACCCCCTATTTTTATTATTATTTTATTAGACTTAAAAATTAATTTATGCAAATTATGATTTTTATTTCATTAGAAATGACCTTAGCTGTTGCTGAATTTTGGAACACAATACTACCATAGATTTTGGCACGGAAGATGTAGCAGTGTACCTTGAGTAGTACATTAGCCATGCCGGAGGAAGCGTAGCCATGGTGATGTCCAAACTAGGAAAACTAGACCAAATTGTGAATTGACTTATTTAAAGTATTTTAATTAAATATTATTTTATATATTGATTTTTAGATGACCCGATTTGTCCAATTCAGCCCGAATTGGGCCCGAACCCAATTTAAGTCCAGTTAGGCATGTGGTGGAACCAAAGTGGCCATGTAGACATATTTTATGTACGTAAAAATAATTTCTAAATTATTATAGAATTTCATGTACAATTTAAAATTATTTAATTATTTGTACAATTATTGGTATTTTATTATTTAAATAATATTTTATAAAATAGTACATTTTGTGGATCCGAAAAAGGGTGTGCAGTATAAGTGCACTCATTATTAATTTATTATTATTAAAGTTATTTTGTGGAGATTTAATAAACATGTTTTTCTATTTAAATATTATTATTATTTTGAGTTGATTTATTAAGGATTGAATTTATATATATATATATGTAGATATACTTAAATATATTAAATAATTGGATAGTTCACTTTTAAATGGTATTTGGATTTTAAATAGATTTTTTGGTGTATTTATGGATATATACATATATAAATATTGATATATATATATATATATATATATATATATATATATAAAATATATATATATATATATATATATATATATATATATATATATATATATATATACATATATATAAAAAAAAATATATATATATATATATATAAGTAGAAAAAAAATATATATATATATATAAGTAGAAAAGATTTGGAGAAAAAAAAGGGCTAATGTGGTCGGCCCCACCAAAGTGGGAACCGACCATATGCAACAAAAGAATAAGCCGCTAGCAGCAGCACCATGGAGGTCGCCACATTTACAAAGCAAAGTAGCAGCACCTATATGGCCGACCCCCCTAAACCCATTATATATATGTACACATATATATATGGATTGACTCAAAAAAAACCCTAAACCAATCCTCTCTTCCACCTTCCTCCTCCTTCCTCCACCCTCGTCCACCTCTCCCCGACGAGAGCACTCAGCCTCGTACGCTGCGACAGCAGTCCCGCGACGACGGCATCAACAAACAACAACAACAGAATCAACCCCAAGGTACCTAACTTTACCGTGCAATTTCTCTCTCATTTTAACTCTGTTTTTAGATCCGTAAATTCATATAGAAAGCCTACATGACCCTCTTCGAGATCCCCCAGGTAGATTTCGACATGGCCATCCAACTTGCTCGAAAAATCGAGACGAAGTTGGAGAAAAACTACTTTTCTGAAATATTAAAAACTGTTTTAAAATGCCAACTTGTCGGCCACTTTTCTTTCTGTACAATAGAATTTTGTAGAAACTAATTAAAGACTATTAAAGACAACATAACCGAGATTGTAACGTACATTCTGGATTCACTTTTTATCTAGTATGTAGAAAGTTACACGTTGTAAAAGTTTTACGAAAAATTATAAATTCTGATTTCAAAAATTAGAAAAATATCCCGATACGGTGTCCGTCCCGACAAACCGGGCGACTTGGTCGCGCACTATACACATCGAAAGACGCGTATAGATGTTCTCGACGTGTGGGAACTGACGGAACCCGATTTCATTGTATGTGCGCGACGAAATCAGCGCGTATCCGTCGAGAAATCCCGTATCGATCCATTGCAAATTAAGTCACAACTTTGTGCACACTCATCATATCGCAATAAAACTTGCGCCATTGGACTCAAAATATTTTTCTGGTCCTGTGAGCCAAGTTTGGTCCGATTCTGAGACCGTTGATCGGAACGCTATTTTGGCGGGCCCACAATCCCACTCAACGGGTGATTTTGTGCACAGCCCACCGAAATCCAAAATTGGACATACCGTTGGGTTCGTCTCATCAAAATAAATCCATAGACGTATAGTTTGATGACTTTAGAGATCGTAGATATTGGCACGCATTTCGGTGCAAAGCGGGTCCAACGGCGGATATCGTTTTGATCCGAAATTACAATTTTGCCTCTGTTCCAGAATTTAACTTTTGGACAGGCGTTTCCTAGGCATATCTTATATTACAAACTCGTTCGTGATGTTTGTTGCAGCATCCGGAGTCATCTGCGGGATTTGACTTTTCTTGCTTTGTTTATTTGTTTGTTCGAGCTACTTGATTATTCTCTTTTGCACATAATCCCAGGCAAGATACCTTGCCATTTTACTGTTTATATTCAGTTTGTATTTTATTACATATCACTGTTCATTTATTTTCAGTTCTTATCGTTCTTGATTTACTGTCTGCTCAGTGATATTAGATATACTTTGTTATTATCCTTTGATTGCATGTGGACTTAGAGTTAAGAGACTACCGTTTGTAGTGTATTACATATACTTTAACACAGTTGTAACACAAGGATGTGTGTGATGAGTAGCATGTAGAGGTTCTTGCGTGTGGGCTGATCCCCCATGCGCATGCGTTAGGGCTAACTGCTAATAGAGGCATGTTAGGAGACTTAGCAGTTAGTAGAGGTATATAAGTCATGGATGTGACTCTGTTAGGCATTGGATGGGAAGAATAGTTCCTTAACGTATGGGCCAAGTATGCACTTCCCTATTGCCGGTTATCTCCGCGGGAGATACGGTCCTGGATCCTGATACTGATTTACTGCTGGCCTCTGACATTCGATGAATGTTATGCTTTGAGGTCCCTGGTATCCTGATGGGACTATACCTGAGATTACTGCTACTGAGCCAGAGTGCCCATGCGTTGAAGGTTTTTTCTTACTACATAAACACATTAGAATGGTCAGGTAACCCTCGTCAAATGTCATATCACCCCGTCCCATTAGTAGCTTGAGATAATGTCGCATCGCGGTATAGTGTATTACCCCTTGTCCTTGTTTGGTTGTAGAGGCAGTCCACTGTTTCGATGATGAGGTATTGGAACTTGTTACGAGTGGGACTATTTACTTTACTTGTGATTTATGACATAGTATATATATTCAGTTATTATGGCATGTTCTTTATGTATCTTGTTACGTCCCTCTGAGGACCTGGTTATCTCTCCAGGTGTGTGTGCTTCTGTGATATTGCAGGTGTTCTAGCCGAGGTCGTGATCTCCTCTATTCATTCGGAAATAACGTATTTTGGGTCTTTCTTTGCTACTCCCGCCAAATCATTTCCATTTCCATGTATATTTTTCCTTACTTGTTGGTAGTGGATTTGTCTCCGCCCAACATATTGTACAAAGACTTATTACAGTTGATTATATGATATCTTTTATTCTTTATTTGTGGATGAGATTAGATTACACTTGGTTTACTGCATTTTACAGCTTATGTATTCATACGAGGTTTTCATATATTGAAGTATACTTCGTATATATATAGCTGGCATGTCGATGTACCTAGTCCTACGTATTTTAGGACTGGGGCGTTACGTGTTTTTGTGGTGGCCCATGCAGGTAGAGTTTGTTACTTCGGTTACGTAATTGTACCGATGTGAGCCTGCAACATAGGATTAGAATCTAGGAGTCTCATCCATACATCTTGACCTCTTCCCTTGGCTTCAAATTTTGAACTCTCGTTCGACTTCCTTGAATTGCATCTTGCTTGATTCCTTTCTACCGTTGATTCTTATTTTCGTGCTTAGTGTCAACTAGGAAGATGACCACTAGTATATGCTCATAGGTCAAACACATGGCTAGAATGGTTATATTGGCAATTGGAATACATTCAAGACTCTAATTGAGTTAAAAAGGCTTTTTAGTGTGATTTAATGATTAGTAATTGGTAAAGTAGGATATTACCACAGAAAGTTTTAACCTTGAGATTTCTAAATAGTAAACACCAGAGGATTTATAGAATTTTATACTTGGTTTAAGAAATTGATTGATTTTCAAGATTTGATATTTGTGATTTATTGGATTATAGCTATACATCCTTGAATAGATATAAAGTTAGTTGAAAAGAATTTTTGAAATTTAAATGCTGCTGTAAAATTATGAGGGCGGTTGATAAAGCTTGGTTTTAAATTAGGTTGTATGGTTCCCAATTAATAAGTTCGTAAAATTTTAAATTTTAAGTTTGGAGTAAGGCTATTAAGAATTTTGATTAAAAATATTTTGAAGGATATATAACCAAATTGAGGATCTACTTTAAACTTTTGTATGAATTACAATTGATAACTCCTATTTAAAATTTTGAGTTTAAGATTTGAATTAATGATAGAAGAAGAAAAATATATAAATTTGATTTGAGATACAATAAAGGTTTATTCGAGATTGATTGAAAATTTTGGAAAAAAAAACTGATTTGATGACTGATAAGATCATTTGAATATTGAGTTTAAAGTTAGATTGCTAATATTACAATCTTTGGGAAAAGTTACTAAAGATGTGGTAAAAAGTTATTTTGATTGATTAAAGGAATTTACCATGACTTAGAAATAGAAGTTGTGATAAGTGCGTTAAAATATTGAGCTGTAAATTTTAGATTATTCGTGATATGTTAAAAGTTTATCTTGAGGGTTATTGGAGAAATTTTTGGAGTTTTAAAGTTATGAAGTGATATAAAAAACTTTTGATTCATGAGTTTCTTGAGTTTAAAAGTTGGAGTGGAAATATTAAATTTTGGAAAGGTTAGTAGTAACGTGATGGAAGTTTACTTGGAAAGGGATTTGATTTGGTCATGATTAAATCTGACGACTTGGAGTGAATACGAAATTTGGATAGTTCATTTTTGAGAAATTTATTAAGGAACTTTTGGAGGAAACTTGAGTTTTCAATTTTAATATTAGGCCACCAGGATTACCTTAAAGAGTTAGGAGTATTCCATACTAAATGCCATGTCACTCATGACCATGATAGTAGTATATACATAAGTGTTGCTTGTCATCTACCAAACTATACTGTATCTCAATCTTTACTTACTCGATTTTCCCTCGAATCTCGATCTTTTATGGCAAGCTTCTAACCCAATTGCAATTTGAATAATGATCTAATTGTTCATTGACTGTACTCAGTTAAGAGGCTATTTTCTCTCTACTATATGCCTAAATTATTTTGCTAGAATTTTTAATTAATTTTATTGCATGCTTTAACTTGATCTCCTTTATTTTTTAGCATTATTATTCACCTCATGAACTCCCACTTTTAATTTTGGATATTTTGGCATCCCTTACCGTGACTTGAATATTTGGAGCACAACACTAGACTTTTTCTTCCCACAAATTTTATATGTAAGACCTAGACAAGCCCACCGTCATGTAGATATATCATGTCCCACCAAAACCCATCTCCTTGTACTTTGTTTCTTGATATGACCTTATGGTCAAAATGGCCAAATTATAATCTTTACCATGATACCGATATAATTTTCGACCACGGATAGGGATTCAACCTCGACTCAATTCTTTCGACCCAATATGTGATTTTGTTCTACTTAATTTCTTAAATGTTTAAACTTGTGCTTTATCTTGATTGCTTGACTCATTGTCCCATCACACTACTAGTTTAACTTTTGTAAGTTGGGTAGAATACCTCACGGTCCAACAAAGCCTTTGTTCTTATGACCCATGTTGATAAGTTGCTCAGACTATAATTTCAGAGGACCCTAACTTAGCTACTCAACCAAGCCAACTGTATAGGCCCAAACTTCGGACGAGCCTTGATTTTAAAAGATCTTGGACTATGACCTCCCTTACTTATATTTCAACAACCTGATGCTGCTAAATTAGCCTTGGTTTTGCAAGCTTATCTTTTTTTAGCTTGATCATGACATATTTTATTGGGTGTACCCACTAACATAATGTCTAATCAGAACCGATGCATGATGGTCTGATCAACCTATTGCACTTTGGTTCGCTTATCACATATTATTCTACGTGGATGGAGACATAGTAAACTTGCCTTAGAGTCTCATCCGCGACAGCCTTGGCAATTCTCTTTTGAATTATTTTTGCCGCCTATGAACCCCGTAATCCGTACTCAATATACAACACCTTCTTTGAAACCTTTGTTATTTTTGTCTTTTACTTATTTTGGAAAGACAAGGCACTGTACTTGCTAGATAGACTCAAGGTATCATCTTTGGTTGCCCAATCGGTTAATTATACACAAATGTAGATAGCCACTGACCGACTCATGTGGCTGTATCCTCGCCTTTAACTACTCCTCGTTCCTTAACCCTAGAATTGTTATCGTGCCCTCCCAATTATTCTTGAGCACTCGAGAATGATTCTAATCGTTCACTTAAATCTAACTCTCAACCCAGATGATTAGTATCCAGTTTTCTCTCAAGGAACCATATCTCCCAAACGTCTAATTATCCTCTTTGATCTACTAAATTTCTCACTATTTCTATTCGGGTTATCAAATTTTGTCACCTTCATTAGCAACCCTTATTCAATTCCATAACCATGATATATTTTTGTATATATCGACTCTCCAATTTTCTATTGCATGGTGGTGTTGAACGCCGTTTTATCGCCTCCTCCAAAATTTTAATTGCATTTTGGTATTGATGAACTCTTCCTATCCCTCAACCCTATCTACCCTATTAATCCTAAATTTCGAGGACGAAATTCCTGTAAGTTGGATAGGATGTAAAATCCTCTATTTTTTTATTATTATTTTATTAGACTTAAAAATTAATTTATGCAAATTATGATTTTTATTTTATTAGAAATGACCTTAGCCATTGTTGAATTTTGGAACACAATACTACCATGAATTTTGGCACGGAAGATGTAGCAGTGTGCCTTGACTAGTACATTAGCTATGCCGGGGGAAGCGTAGCCATGGTGATGTCCAAACTAGGAAAACTAGACCAAATTGTGAATTGACTTATTTAAAGTATTTTAATTAAATATTATTTTATATATTGATTTTTAGATGACCCGGTTTATCCAATTCAACCCGAATTGGGCCCGAACCGAATTTAAGTCCAGATAGGCATGTGGTGGGACCAAAGTGACCATGTAGACATATTTTATGTATGTAAAAGTAATTTCTAAATTATTATAGAATTTTATGTACAATTTAAAATTATTTAATTATTTGTGCAATTATTGGTATTTTATTATTTAAATAATATTTTATAAAATAGTACATTTTGTGGACCCAGAAAAGGGTGTGCAGTGTAATCATTGGGACGATCTTATTAATTTATTATTATTAATGTTATTTTGTGGAGATTTAATAAACATGTTTTCCTATTTAAATATTATTATTATTTTGAGTTGATTTATTAAGGATTGAATTTATATATATATGTAGATATGCTCAAATATATTAAATAATTGGATAGTTGACTTTTAAATGGTATTTGGATTTTAAATAGATTTTTTGGTGTATTTATGGATATATACATATATAAATATTGATATACATATATATATATAAGTAGAAAAGATTTGGAGAAAACAAAGGGCTAATGTGGTCGGCCCCACCAAAGTGGGAACCGACCATATGCAACAAAGGAAAAAGCCGCTAGCAGTAGCACCATGGAGGTCGCCAAATTTACAAAGCAAAGTAGCAGCACCTATATGGCCGACCCCCCCCCCCTTAAACCTATTATATATATGTACACATATATATATGGATTGACTCAAAAAAAAAATCCTAAACCAATCCTCTCTTCCACCTTCCTCCTCCTTCCTCCACCCTCGTCCACCTCTCCCCGACGAGCACACTCAGCCTCGTACGCCGCGACAGCAGCCCCGCGACGACGGCATCAACAAACAACAACAACAACAACAACAGAATCAACACCAAGGTACCTAACTTTACCGTGCGATTTATCTCTCATTTTAACTCCGTTTTTAGATCCGTAAATTCGTGTAGAAAGCCTACATGACCCTCTTCGAGATCCCCCAGGTGGAGTTTGACATGGCCATCCAACTTGCTCGAAAAATTGAGACAAATTTGAAGAAATACCACTTTTCTGAAATATTAAAAACTGTTTTAAAATACCAACTTGTCGGCCACTTTTCTTTCTGTACAATAGAATTTTGTAGAAACTAATTAAAGACAGTCAAAGACAACATAACCGAGATTGTAAGGCACCTTCTGGATTCACTTTTCATCTAGTATGTAGAAAGTTACACGTTGTTAAAGTTTCACGAAAAATTGTAAATTCTGATTTCAAAAATTAGAAAAATATCCCGATACGGCGTCCGTCCCGACAAACCGGACGACGTGGTTGTACACTATACGCATCAAAAGGCACGTATGGATGTTATCGATGTATGGGAACTGACGGAACCCGATTTCATTGCATGTGCGCGACGAAATCAGTACGTATCCGTCGAGATACCCCGTATCGACCCTTTGCAAATTAAGTCACAACTTTGTGCACACTCATCATATCGCGATGAAACTTGCGCCATTGGACTCGAAATATTTTTCTGGTCCTGTGAGCCAAGTTTGGTCCGATTCTGAGACCGTTCATCAGGACACTATTTTGGCGGGCCTAACATCCCACTCAACGGGCGATTTTGTGCACAGTCCACCGGAATCCAAAATTGGACATACCGTTGGGTTCGTCTCATCAAAATAAATTCGTAGACATATAGTTTGATGAATTTAGAGACCGTAAATATTGGCACGCATTTCAGTGCGAAGCGGATCCAACGACGGACATCGTTTTGACCCAAAATTATAATTTTGCCCATGTTCCAGAATTTAACTTTTGGACAGGCGTTTCCTAGGCATATCTTATATTCCAAACTCGTTCGTGATGTTTGTTGCAGCATCCGGAGTCATCTGTGGGATTTGACTTTTCTTGCTTCGTTTATTTGTCTGTTCGAGCTATTGGATTATTCTCTTTTGCACATAACCCCAGGCAAGATACCTTGCCATTTTACTATTTATATTCAGTTTATATTTCATTACATATTACTGTTCATTTATTTTCAGTTCTTACCGTTCTTGATTTACTGTCTGTTCAGTGATATTAGATATACTTTGTTATTATCCTTTGATTGCATGTGGACTTAGAGTTAAGAGACTACCGTTTGTAGTGCATTGCATATACCTTGACACAGTTGTAACACGAGGATGTGTAAGATGAGTAGCATGTAGAGGTTCTTACGTGTGGGCTGATCCCCCCATGCGCATGCGTTAGGGCTAACTGCTAATAGAGGCATGTTAGGAGACTTAGCAGTTAGTAGAGGTATATGAGTCATGGATGTGACTCTGTTAGGCATTGGGTGGTAAGAATAGTTCCTTAACGTATGGGCCAAGTATGCACTTCCCTATTGCTGGTTGTCTCCGCGGGAGATATGGTCCTGGATCCTGATACTGATTTACTGCTGACCTCTGACATTCGATTAATGTTATACTTTGAGGTCCCTGGTATCCTGATGGGACCATACCTGAGATTACTGCTACTGAGCCAGAGTGCCCATGCGTTGAAGGTTTGTTCTTACTGCATAAACACATTAGAATGGTCAGGTAACCCTCGTCAAATGTCATATCACCCCATCCCATTAGTAGCTTGAGACAATATCTCATCGCGGTATAGTGTATTACCCCTTGTCCTTGTTTGGTTGTAGGGGCAGTCCACTGTTTCGATGATGAGGTATTAGAACTTGTTACGAATGGGACTATTTACTTTACTTGTGATTTATGCCATAGTATATATATTCAGTTATTATGGCATGTTCTTTATGTATCTTGTTACGTCCCTCTGAGGACATGGTTATCTCTCCAGGTGTGTGTGCTTCTGTGATATTGCAGGTGTTCTAGCCGAGGTCGTGATCTCCTCTATTCATTCGGAGATGATGTGTCTTGGGTCTTTCTTTGCTACTTCCGCCAAATTATTTCCATTTCCATGTATATTTTTCCTTACTTGTTGGTAGTAGATTTGTCTCCGCCCAACATATTGTACAAAGACTTATTACAGTTGATTATATGATATCTTTTATTCTTCATTTGTGGATGAGATTAGATTACTCTTGGTTTACTGTATTTTACAGCTTATGTATTCATACGAGGTTTCCATATATTGGAGTATACTTCGTATGTATACAGCTGGCATGTCGATATACCTAGTCCTACGTATTTTGGGACTGGAGCGTTACATGAACTCCTTTAGAAGACATAGGATTGATGTAAGCTTAATTATTTTTGATCAATTGTGATAGCTATGGTGGCTATTTCTGACGCCGAACGAGATGCTGGTTTTAAGCAGTCCAGAGGCAGACGAATGGTTTTCTATGAAGGAATCGCCATCCAAAACCTAAAAAAAATTAGATCTGCGCAGCACCAGATTTTGGATTCAGATAGTTGAGGATAAAGTAGGAAAGATGACCATAATAGTTGGATATTTTTCTCTTATTTGTTGTCATTTTTCTTTTTCTGATTATTCATGTTTATTATTGTGTGGATATTTTTTTTTGAAAAACTAAGCCTACATTACTAATAGACAACATGGACATAATATCAACTAGTAGAAAAACTCTCATTTTTAAATAACTAAGTGGGAGAGGATATTTATTTAGTATAAATCATATGGTCTCCATTACAGGTTTGTAGGTGATGTAATTATACTTGCGTGTTGGCTTTAGTGCCTTCCTCCATATCGGATGAGTATAATTATGGATCACCAGTACAAACTTCCTTAGGGATAATTGTAGAAAGTTACCTAGTATGTGTTCACTTCTCCATCTGAAGGAACTCATTACAAGGTAATAGACTTAGTATTAAGTAATGGTATACACTTAGATACAAATAATAGTATTCTTCCCATCGGAGTCACTGTTATTATTTGTATTTCCAGAGCAAGACCAACATATTAATTTTATTTGTCACAAAGTTATGTTGACATGATAGTAAAATTAATAGGTAGTACCTACTTGAACAAAGTTGAATTTGTATACGTCCACACTATCGTGGCATGCTAAATTCATGATGTGCTAAATTCATGATGTTCAAGGTGTTGCTAAATTTCTTATTATTATTTTGAGGGAATCAATATTTAATTAATTCAAAAAGTTTTTGTCCTACATAATTTTTATTTATTTGATTCTCAGGATTTCAAAAATGGGTTCTTTCAGTCCACTTATGGTGATTCTTAAAGAAAACAAACTTACTGGACCTAATTATATTGACTGGAAACGTAATCTGGATATTGTCTTGACTACTGAGGAGTACAAATATGTACTTGTTGAGGAATGCCCACCTAAGCCTGATGCTAACTCTGATGAAGAGGTCAAAGAGGCTTATAAGAAGTGGAAAAAGACAGATGAGATGGCGCGGTGTTACATTCTGGCATCTATGTCAAATATACTGCAACATCAGCATCAGGCCATGTCCACAGCTTATGACATAATGTATAACCTCAAGGAACTCTTCGGACATCAGAGTAGAGCAGCTAGGCAGTTTGCTATGAAGTATTTGATGAATACAAAAATAGCTGAGGGTACACCATTAAGGGATCATGTTCTCAAGATGATGGGTCATCTGAATGAGATAGAGATCCTTGGAGCTAAAATCGATAGGGAATCCTAGGTCGATATCATTCTCGGGACTCTGCCTAAAAGTTTTGACAATTTCTGCCTTAATTACAACATGAACAAAAGGTTGTATAGTATGTCAGTACTTGCAAAAGAGCTACAGGATGCTGAATCTCTCTTTAGGCAGAGTGGTCATATTTTTGTTTCTGAAAAGGCTTCTACTTCTAAGCCAAAAGGCGGTAAGAAGAAGAATAACATTCAGAAACAGGCAAACTCGACAAAGAAGGGCATGGGACCTCAAGGCGCTGTAAAAAAGTCGAAAGGAAAATGTTTCAAGTGCAAAGGGTCAGGACATTGGAAGACTGACTGTCCACTTCTCAAACAAGGGAACAAAGAAGGTATATCTCATTTACTAGTAGTTGAAACATATTTAGCTGTATTATCTACTGGCACCTGGTGTGTAGATACAGGAGCCACTAATCATGTCTGCAATACATTGCAGGGGTTCCAGGAAACCAGACGTCTCAGTGATGGAGAGATATGCTTATTCATGGGCGACCCTACAAAAGTAGCGGTCGTTGCATTAGGAGATGTTACTTTATCTTTTGGTAGAAATAAGTCTTTGACATTGAGAGATTGTCTTTATGCACCTTCACTTAGAAGGAATTTAATTTCTGTTTTTATGTTAGTAAGGATGGATATTCAGTTTATTTTAATAACAATATTGTTATTAGAAAGAATAAACATTTTATCTGTTCTGGTGCATTAGTTGATAATCTGTATGTCATTAATGCTATTTTGCCCACAATACAACTTATGGAAATGAATACTATGTCATCTAACTTAAATAAGATAAAGGAACCTTCTTGTATGAACCAAACATATCTTTGGTACTTGCAATTGGGGCATATTAAACCTAAGAAGTATTCAAAGACTGGTTGAAGATGGACCTTTGAGTTCATTAGAAGTGGAGGCACTACCAGTCTGTGAATCCTGCTTGGAAGGTAAAATGACCAAAAGGCCTTTTAAGACAAAGGGGTATAGGGCCAAAGATGTGTTGGAATTGGTTCATTCTGATTTATGTGGACTCATGACTATCCAGGCTAGAGGTGACTTTGAATATTTTATCAAATTTATTGACGATTATTCAAGGTATGGATACATTTATTTGATACGTCGTAAGTCTGAGTGTTTTGTGAAATTCAAAGAGAACAAGGCTGAAACGGAGAAATGTCATAGAAAATGTATCAAGTCATTACGATCAGATCATGGTAGCGAGTACCTCTTTGGAGAGTTTAGGGATTATTTATCAGAGGCTGGGATTACATCTCAATTGACTACACTTGGAACGACCCAGCAGAATGGTGTAGCCGAAAGAAGGAATAGAACTCTTATGGAGATGGTTAGATTAATGATGAGTTATTCGGATTTACCAGATTTGTTTTGGGGATATGCCTTAGAGACTGTAGCTTATATTTTGAACTTGGTTCCTTCTAAGTCAGTACCACTTACTCCCACAGAGCTGTAGATTGGGCGTAAGCCTAGTTTGAAACATGTTCGAATTTGGGGTAGTCCAGCACATGTGCTAAATGGAAAAATAGATAAGTTGGAATCTCGTACAGAAGTACGCTTGTTTGTAGGCTATCCAAGAGGAACAAAAGGAGGTTTATTTTATAGTCCTAAGGATCAGAAGGTCATTGTTAGTACCAATGCCCGATTCTTAGAGGAAGACTATGTGATGAACCATAAACCCACAAGTAGAGTTGTTCTAGAAGAACCAAGCGATGAGATACCATGTACTTCAGTACCAACACTACAAAAGGATGAACCACAATTACCTGCACAATGTGTCACAAATGTTATACCATAACCGATAGTGCCTCGTCGTAGTGGAAGGGTTGTGATACAACCTGATAGATATATGTTTTTGGGAGATTCGTCATATTTCGTCCCTGAAGAACAAGATTTTGATCCCTGTATCTACAACGAAGCACTCAAAGATAAAGATGTAGAGTCTTGGCAAAAAGTAATGATATCTGAAATAGAATCTATGGATTCCAATCGGGTCTGGGAGCTTGTAGAACCACCCGTTGGTGTAAAAGCCATTGGATGTAAGTGGGTCTATAAGAGAAAAAGAGGATCAGACGGTAAGGTTGAAACCTTTAAAGCTCGGCTTATGTAAAAGGTTTTACTCAAAGAGAGGGTATCGATTATGAGGAAACCTTTTCTCTAATAGCCATGCTTAAGTCTATCCAGATTCTTTTATCTATTGCAGCTCATCTCGATTATAAGATTTGGTAAATAGATGTCAAGACAGCTTTCCTTAATGAAAGTCTTGAGGAAGACATCTATATGAAGCAACCAGACGGGTTCATTGAAAAGGGCCAAGAACATCTTGTTTGTAAGCTCAAGAAGTCCATTTATGGACTTAAGCAAGCTTCCAGATCTTGGAACATATGTTTTGATCAGGTGATAAAATCCTATAGATTTGATCAATGTTATGATGAATCATGTGTATACAGAAAGTGTGACGAAAATGTGGTGGTATTCCTAGTACTTTATGTGGATGACATCTTGCTCATTGGAAACAATGTGAAGGTGTTATCTGATGTAAGGGTATGGTTATCCAAACAGTTTTATATGAAGGACTTGGGAGAAGTAGGTCACATCCTTAGGATCAAAGTTCTATAAGATCGCAAGAAAAGGATGTTGGGCTTATCCCAAGCTTCCTATATCGATACTGTACTAACTCGTTTTAGTATGCAAAATTCTAAAAAAGGTTTCTTATATTTTAGACCTGGAATTGCTCTATCAAAGGAGCAGTGTCCGAGGACACCTAAAGAGATAGAGAACATAAAAGCAGTTTCTTATGCTTCAGCAGTAGGAAGCTTAATGTATGCAATGCTATGTACGAGACCAGACATCTGCTTTGTCGTAGGCATGGTCAGCAGATATCAGTCTAACCCAAGACAAGAGCATTGGACTACGGTAAAGCATATTTTGAAGTACCTGAAAAGGACTAAAGAGTATATACTAGTTTATCAGGCAGATAGTTTAGTTCCCTTGGGCTATACAGACTCAGATTTTCAGTCAGATAGGGATTCAAGGAAATCTACCTCAGGTTATGTGTTTACTTTGGGAGGTGGAGCCATTGTGTGGAGGAGTATCAAGAAAAAAATATTACTGATTCCACCATGGAAGCCGAGTATGTGGCAGCCTCTGAGGCAGCCAAAGAAGCAGTTTAGCTCATAAACTTTCTGTTGGACTTGGATGTGGTACCTAGTTTGCCTAAGTCTATTGTACTTTATTGTGATAATAGTGGTGCAGTTGCAAACTCGAAGGAACCATGAGCCCATAAGACAGGTAAACACATTGAGCGCAAGTACCACCTGATACGAGATTTCGTAAAAAAAGAAAAAGTTGTTGTGATCAAGATAGCATCAGCCGACAACCTAGCTGATCCCTTTACAAAGAGCTTACCAGCTAAGGCTTTTGATAGTCATGATAAGGGAATGGGAGTCAGATGTGTAGCAGCATGGCTTTAAGTATAAGTAGGAGATTTGTAATAGTATACTGAAAAGCAATGCTTTGAGTATAAGTAGAAGATTGTTAGGGTTATATACTAAAAGCATCACTTTTGTAGTAACCTTATTTCCTTAAATTTTGAATGAGAATCATATGGGAAAATGTTTGCATATTGTATTTGTTGCAAGTGTTAATACAAATGTCTGATATTCTATATTATAGATAATATGGTGTGTGGTGTCACACAGAAGATCATATTATCAGTTCCCTATAGAATATATAAATAGTTCACAACCGAGATGGACTTGGACAATCTATTGGAAAGGTTGTAGTGTAATCTGGTATTAGTCTATCTTGACTATAGGTTTACACTAGTACAGTTTGTGTGTATTGAACAGGACCACTTGAGGTTGTTCTCTTTGTACTGACTACACAAGAGAATAAACAACTTTGTTATTATGGATGCTTGACCTCTTAACGGATATAATAACAAACATGTATATGCAGTGTGTATTATTTTGACTCATAAAGAGTGAGATTCATTATGGGTCAACAACCTCTATGAATTGGGTAATAATATTATATGTATGATGGGCTGTTGATTATAATGGAATCCATGTCCCAATATATCGGGTTGATGACGTCCCCTTAAGGAGCTCATAAGGATTGTCATGTAAACCCTTTAGGTAGATTATATCCGACATAACAAATAAAGTTGAGTGGTACTACTTAAGAATAAAAGATGTCAAACTAATATAGTTGTTAGTAACTTAATTTGATCGATGGACATTCGATATCTTAACATGGGGAGCCAAATGTGCATATAATAAAAGGAGCCCACAAACATAATTTGGGATTAGGGAGGTAGTGCAACAATAGCTCATTAGTGGACCGAGCTATTGTTAATGGGCCTGGATTGTGTGTTCGGACTGAACACGGGATATCCAGATTCTTTAGGAGGTCTAACCTTAATTTTTTTTTCATGGTCCCTGCCGTAGCCTATATATATCCTCTATTCTCTGGCCGCCAAATTACTAATCAGAAATTTGAAACTTTCTCTAAATTCTTGATTCACGTAAGGAGAGAAAGAGAGGGCTGCCAAGGAGAAGAAAAGGTTGGGAGATCGTCGCCCATACGACGTCCAACTCGAGAAAGGAATACGTACAGAAGATCTTGGGGTCGTCCACTCGAGATTGCCAGGAACTACTTGTTTTCTTCCCACTGCAGGTATAATTCGTGAACCCTAGTTTCCGCCTATGAAGGATTAGAACACGTACTAAATCTGTTTAACTTTCTATCGATCAATACGCACACCAAAGTAAGGGTCCTGGAAATCCCCAGTTCCATCAGTAATATGGTTTCTCTTTCATCTGTTCCAGAAGAAAAAGTCTTGGCCGGTATTAGGTCTGGGAGACTCTATCTCAAAGACTACCCAGAAGGTCAAAAGAACAAAGTTGTTACTCCTCCTACTGCTCCTAATTCTCTTCTAGTATCAACTCTACCAGTTGATTTAGGCCCTTACAAAGTCGACAGCAGCTGACAAGGGCAAGCAGCAGGTTCGCTTTGATAAATACTTCAAAAAAACTCTACTACAAGGTCTCAAAAAGTCGTATAATATTGACATATTGGCTCAACTAGCCAACACTCCAGCAAGATTATCAGTTTTCAAACTCCTTCGTCTCTCGAAGGAAACTCGAGAAATATTAAGTGAAGCCCTGATGCAAGTCGATGTTTGTCTTACACATCTCAAGAAGCCAGATGGAAACTCGTGGCATGCCCTCAATGTCACAGTATGATGGAAATAATTTAAAATATTACCTTTACCCAGGATGATATGCTGCTAGAAGACAACCGGCATGACCGACCTCTTTACTTTACTGGGTATGCCGATACTATGAAGGTAGATCGCATGCTTGTTGATCCCGAATCCGCACTCAGATAATTCCAAAAATTTTGCTGGATTCTTTTAAGATTCCAGTCCATAGCCTATCAGCGACGGTTACAACTATTCTCGAGTTCAATTCTGAAAGGAGTAAACCACTGGAAAAGATTTGCTTGAGAATCCAAATTGGCGATCTTCGTACGAAAGTCACCTGTTATGTGATTGACTGTCACGTTGTGAGGATCCTGATTTTTGGGAATTATTTTTTTATTTATTTTGTAGTATTTCTATTTATTAGGTTATATTGTATATTTAATTAGGATTATATATGTACTTTTTTATGTCCTTGATTTTTGGAGCACAAGACATACCCATCTCTCGAAACGCCCTTCATGATTTTTGTAGTAGATAGGATGACCTTTAATTTGATGTATTATGTCCCATCCAAACTTGTCCCCTAGCATTCTTTTGACTTTGCACAACTTTGGGTCAATTTAGGTCATTTGATTCTTTACCGTAATTCTAGACCTAACTTCCAACTTAAGTTCATGACTCGACATTGATCAAAATTATTTGACCTAATATATGGTTTTGATCTATTTTGAACCTACGACACACATGCCAAGGGTGTGCCACTTAATCGAGTCCCCATGTGCTATTTATTTATAAATGGCACAAGAGACTCATTCGTTGACTTTTTCGAGTTTGGTTTTACTAGAAAATATATTTGGACTCTAATCTAGCTAATCCCACCTGGTAAGAAGCCATGT
This sequence comes from Iris pallida, assembly GCA_029216955.1. Lineage (NCBI taxonomy): Eukaryota > Viridiplantae > Streptophyta > Magnoliopsida > Asparagales > Iridaceae > Iris > Iris pallida. The sequence continues at coordinate 4,181,751 of JANAVB010017197.1, read as the reverse complement.
TAGGTTGCCATGACTTAGTATAATTATTATGAATTTATTTTGGGATGTTATACAGTCAAATAGATTTATACAATTTTGTATATATATGATTATATTTATAATAGCCTAATATTATATATAAATATGGCCTTAGCCATGGATAAGTTCTGTAATATATATATCGACTAGAAATTTTGGCACGGTTAGCGTGGTTGTGTGTTTTGACTAGTATTTTAGCCATGGTAGGGAAGACCGGGCCATATGTGTGTTCTAGCTAGAAAAACCAGTCAAAGTTGCGATTTAACCCCTATAGACGATTTAATTAATTATTGGTTAGATTATTAACTTTTTAGGATACCCGGTTGTGTTAAACTAGTCGGACTTGACCCAAGCCAAATTCAAATCCATATAGACAGGTAGTACGACCAGAGACGTCCAGGTAGATATATTTTATGTATATTCATATATTTCGTATTTTTAATGAATTAACAAATATTTTTCTAAATATTTGTTATAGGTATGAGTGTCATTAATATTTATATATGACCTTCTACGATATTTGTTAGATTTTATGTGGACCGAATAAAGTGGGAGTAATGTGTGCACCCAAAACTATTATGCACCTATTAGTTATTTTTATTTTATTTTGTTGATTTATTACTATTATTATCATAATTATTAAAAATATTATTCGAGCTTGGTTAATTTTTCTGTTTCCTTAGGAAATAAATATTAATATATATATAAATAATTTTATGTATACCCTATACTAGAAAAAGATATTAATATTTTTTTGGATTTTTGGAGTATTTGTACATACATAAGATTTTTTTTTACATACATAAGATACCTTATGTATTTGTACATACATAAGATATATATATATATATATATATATATATATATATATATATATATATATATATATATCTCTGTGTGTGTGTGTGTGTGTGTGTAGAATAGATGGCAAGTCTGCAGAGTCTTCGTTCCTCCCTAGAGTCTTCGTTCCCTTTCCTGGGGAGTCCCTAGGGGCTCCCCCCGCTCGATCCCGTCTGGCCCTCGGCGGCCTTCTGCCGGAGCTCGATGCCGTCTCCTTGGCCTGCCGACGCTCTCGCTCTGGTAGGCCGTCTTCCTCCCGTTGCTCCTCTCTCTCGTCCCCTACAGGCCCAGCCGCCCTGGTCATCTCCTTCTCTCGGCCCTTCCCCGCCACAGTCTGGCGTCCCCGCCTCGGCGCCCGGTAGCCCCCGGCCTTCCTCCTCCCCCCAACTTCCGTTTTGGTCTGACCCCCCGCCTCGTCCATCGGTCGCGGCGCCCTCCAGCATTCGGGCCACGCCCTCCTGGGCCGACAGCTCCGCGGTGCTCATCCACCGGCAGCAACCCCCCCATTCTCCCGCCCTCTTTCGAATTTCGAACGGGTCTTCTAACCCATCGGATGGAGAGCCCTCCTGCGGTGCAGGTGTCGGGCGTCCCATCGACAGACACCTCGGGTACGTCGCTCTTGGCGCCCAACTCGAGGTTGTCCCAGATTTTTACGTACGATCGGCAGCGCGTAACTCTGGTTTTTATGTTGCTCATGGCGACGCGTACTACCTCTCCAACGAATCTGCTAGTGGGTCCCACCCAGCTGGGGTTCAGCGTAATTCTGATTTTTACGCTAGTGGGTCCCATACAACCCAGGATCAGCGTTATTTCGCTGTTCTCGCTCCTACCGCTGCTGCGTGGAACACCTCTTTGTTTCTCTGCCCTATGGTGGGGCCCTCCCTATCCTTGATTATTATGCGCCAGGCTCGTTCCGCGACCTTTACGCTCAGCCCTCTAATGGGGCCCGTACTATCAATGAGTTCTACGCGCCCCAGTCTAATGGAATTTACGTGCCTGGCGCGTTGACCGCGTATCCCCAGTCAGACGGGCATGGTCCCTCTATGGATTTCTCGCACCCGGTTCCTTCAGGCGGGCCCACCCCCATGCCCGACTTCCAAGCTTAGCAATCCCTTTATGCTACTCATCTTTCCACCCCCTCCTCTGCGCTCTACGCTCCTCCAACCACACCGACCCTCTCCTCTCCCCATCCTCCGTGCTTCACGCCACCTCCTCCTCCTCCCACCCCACTCATCCCATCCAGGACCTCACCCTCCCTTTCCCTCCAGCCCGCCCCTTCGTTAGAGCCCCAACTCCTGGCCTCCCCTCAGAGGACCTCGGCCTCCCTCTCGTGCCTTCCCCTTCCCCGTTCGTAGCTTCCGGCCCCCCTCCTATTCCCTCTATTATTCCCCCCACCGCCTCTTTGGTGTAAGCGGGATGCCCCCCCGAATCGCTCCCCTCCCGCCTTCAACTCGTCCGAGCTAGAGGATCCCGCTAGGGTCGTTCCGGTTTCTCATCATCCCCCTCCTCCAGCTGCAGTTGGTCCGTCTGTGGTTCCTTCCTCTGCGAACGGAGCGAGCTCAGCTCCTGGGCGGACCCCACCGGCCGTCACCCTTCCAGAGTGCATCCCCCAGGCAGCCCCAGCTATCAACACCCACCACCTCGAGCATATCCCTACCTCACTTGCTCTCACACCTTCCAGTAGCCCATCCATGATCCCTTCCTCGGTCGTCCCCTCCCCGTCGACCTTCGCAGCCAAGCTTCGTCCGGACCTAGCATCTGCCAAGGCGCCTCTCATCCCAGACATTAATCTTCCGGATATAGAGTACTCTCAGGAGTCTCGCATACCATCGGTTCCATTCATCGACAAGGAGTTGTCCTCACTAGCAAATTCATTCCCTCACACTTTCATCCTCAAATTTTCATCCGGGTGTTCCAAGCTTTCTAGGGTGCAGGAGACGATAGCCAGCTGGAAACTCACCGCAGATTACCGTTTTGCCCCCTTGATCCCAAACACATACTCCTTCACCTCTCATCCGACTTAGACCATAAGACAGTCTGGTCCAAAGGTGTCACGACCCGCACCCACTTTTCGGATACGAGACGTGTCCAAGCCAGCCTACGCCGCAGAGTCGACGGTAGAACGCTATTAAGCCCGCAAGAAATAAATGCTCAAAATATAACATTTGCTGCTCATTCATATTTCTAAGTTTATTACAACATTTACAAGATTTATATTTAAAGAAAATACAAGATTTTATAATTAATGAAATTGATACAACTGCTATCTATTTCTAGGTCGGCCTCAGCATACCCAAGTCTTCCCAGTGCTAAGAGTGATCGCGGCTAAACCTGAAAAATATTAGTTTCCAGTCAGGAATAGAACAAGTACACAAACCGACGGTAATACGAGAACACAATAGAATCAACAAGGCATGAAAATAACATATGGAATATGAAAGCTAGAAAGTAACTGATGACATGGCACGATGGAGGATAAAAGGAAAAATAAAAGACAACTACATATATGGTATGAAATATCCTTTTCGACATGTGAACGGCTAGGGGGTAAATCCGGCACCCTATATATGTCGTGTGCAGCTGCTATTATTCAAGAATAGACTCATGGGATAGTTCTGGGTAGTTCACATGTCTACTAAGATATTTTCCCTCCCAACTACTCCGTGTGACGAGCGTGTTAACAAGCAGCAAGATATATGTATAGACGTGAAATGAAAAGACTACTATGAATCGAAAGTAATCAGAAAGTGCACTTGCCTGAGGTCCTTAGATGGTGAAACCAATAATACTATACCACTCAATGAGCCACAATCAGTCAACACAAGCAAAAGTCTCCAGATACTGAAATAAACAGTACCAACGTTCTCAGAATAGTCAAATTAGCTAGGATTGCCTGTCCTTAAGTCCAATTCTGGACACAGGGGCAAAACAATAATTTCGGGCAAAAATGATGTCCGCCGTTGGACCCGCTTGCACCGAAAAGCGTGCCAGAGTTAACGGTCTCTAAAGTCATCAAACTACATGTCTACGAATCCGGTTTGATGATACAAACCCAACGGTATGTCCAATTTTGGATTCCGAGGGGCCGGGCACAAAATCGCCTGTTGAATCGGACCGTGGGGCCCGCAAAACGACGTTCCGATTCCACTGTCTCAGAATTGGACCAAACTTGGCATACAGGACCAGAAAAATAATACGGTCCTGTTGGCACAAGTTTCGTCTCGATCTGACGAACGTGCACGAAGTAATTGAGAAACTTGTACAGAGGCCGATACGGTGAATTTCGACGGATACGCATCAAATTCGTCGCGCACACGCGACCAATTTAAATTCCGTCAAAGCCCACACGACCACAAAACCATTACGCACCTTTCGATGCTTTTGGTTCGCGACCACGTCGCCCGGATTGGCGGGACGCACGTCGTGTGGATGAGTTTTTCAAGTTTTTTTGCTATTTTAAAACCAGGTTTTCGGTCAACTTCAGAATTGAATAACTTTTTATCTGTTTAATGAAATTAGAATCTACAAGAAGGATTGTGATGTCCTATAGGTTGTCTAGGACTGTCATAAATTAGTTTTCAAAATCTGTTAATAATTTGGCCACGAACTGCCTTCCAAATTGGGGGTCAAGAACAGTTTTATTGTTCTATTCTTCGATGGTTTTTCCTGATGTTTCAGGAATTTTTGTAATTAATCTAGAGCAAACTAGGTCGATCTATTTACAGGGTTGCGTAGGTGGTCAACTAGGCTATCACTAGAAATTTACGGATCGAATAATCGTTGGGCGATGAGGGAGAAACGTACCTCGAAACATGCCTAGTTGCTGCCATCCGCTGCTGTGTTGTTCAGTTAATTGCGCGCGGCGGTTTCCCGCTCTTGGCCGGCCTCCAGTGAGCCGCACGGCCGCGCGCGGTGGCCCAGGGCGGCGCACGCGCGCGTAGCGTGGTGTGCCCAGGGCAGGGACGGCGGCGTGTCGAGTTAGGTTTAGCGAGTTGTGAAGTATTGCTCGTGTGTATATATACGCACAGCGGTTTTGCTTTGTTAAAAACAGAGGGATCGGCTGTGCCTGGGTGGCTTGGGCCGGGCTAGGCTTGGCCCTGGTGGGCCTGGGCTTTTGCTGTTCTACGTTTGGGCTTGGATTTATTAATATGGTTTTCTTTTCCCTTTTTCTATTCCTTTTTCCTTTTTATTATTTCTCTTTCTTATTCTATTTCTTTTTCTTTTTAACACTCAATTCATATATATGTATATACACGTACACGTATACATACTTCTATGTATATATATATATATATATATATATATATATATATATATGGAACCGGATCAATGGCCCCGCCCGCGGAGCCCCGTCGAAGCCCCGTCCCTCCTGCACCATCGGATCGCGCGGGACCCGCGTGGGGCCCGCGTGAGCCCGCGCGATCCAACGGCTAAGGATCGTGGGGGCTTCGGCGGGGCTCCGCGGGCGGGGCTCCCGATCCGCTCCCTATATATATATATATATATATATATATATATATATATATATATATATATATATATATATATATATATATATATATATATATATATATATATATATATATATATACACACAAAATACCTATATTTTTTTTTTTCACACAAAATACCTATATATATATATATATATATATATATATATATATATATATATATAAAATATATATATATATATATATACACATATATATACACATATATATTTATACATATATATATTATTATTGATATATATATACATACATTTATATATTTATATATACATACACGTACACACATTTATATACATATATATATATATACACATACTTTTATATATTTATTTATTATCAGTCTAAGACCTTATTACTGCTGATATGAATATATATATTATTCATTTATTTGATACGAATTAATATAACCAAAATTAGTAAATAATTCTTATCTAAATATTAACCTCAATAAAATAAATAATAATAATAAATTTTAAAATTTTCGGGAAGGGGAGCTACAAAAGGCACGTGCAGGATTGACTCCCATCTGATGAAAATCATCAAGTGGTCAGCCAGCTTTAGCACTAAAGAAGACTCAGCGACAGTTGCCGCCTGGATCACTCTGCCTAATCTGTCCCTCGTTTGCTTCGTCCCAGCGGCACTTAGGCGCATCGCTAACTCTTTCGGTACGGATGTGGCCTCAGCCCCTGAGACCAGCAACCTCACCAAAGTCTACTATGCCAAAATCTGTGTGGAACTCGACCTCACCACCGAACCACCCAATTTTATCAACATCAAACTGGGCAACCAAACCCACACCCAACAAATTCTCTACGACAACCATATCTTATTCTGCAACTACTGCCACTTAAGAGGTCATCTCACGAGGCACTGCCATCGACTTCATCCAGAACTAAAGAAGAAATAACCCAAAAAAGTTAGTGAGCCTACCGAGGAGAGGACACCCAAGCCAACTCTCCTACAACGCCCGAATTCGCACACTCGATTCGGCTCCGGAGACGACGCGACAGACAGGAGCGAATCTCCAAGCACAGCATTGATCCCCCACTGCACCCAACCTCTCACCCTATCCAACCAATTCGATGCCCTTGTTTCGAAGGATGCGGTAGACCCAGAGGAGACAGCCTCTCCCCCTGTCGACTGTGCGCTCACCGAGTTTCTCCCCAATCAGGCAGGCGTAGAACAGTTCACCAATACCTCCGAAGCCAATCGACAGCTCACCATCGAAGATCACATGGTAAAGGCCCTAGCTATTCTAGGGCCAGACCTTATTCAGAGAGGGCTTCAGGTCCTTGCCGCGGGCTTCCCCCTTCAGCAAACCAATCTACTGACAGGGAGCACCAGCGACTCCATAATCATTCCACCAGAGAATCCTATCCTGGACTCGGTCGGGGAATCGGTCAATCAGCTACAGACCCCGCAGGAGCAATCTTGTAATGATCATCTACCCCCAACGGAGGCAGGACCTTCCACCTCGAGCGAGGCCATTACTAACCACGAACCCACAGTAACCTCCACCATCCAAACCAGATCCGCCGCCAAGCTGAACAAAAAAAAACCCCTCAACATCCTTAATGCTTAACATCCTATCCTGGAATGTCTGCGGTCTGGCGAACAAATCGACATTAAGGAAAATTATCAATCTGTAGAAAATCCACAAGATCGACATCCTTATCATTCTTGAACCCAAAATCCCCTCCAAAAGATTAAAATCCATCCAACTGCAACTGGGCCTTCCTAAGGCCATAGCTGGCAGACATGATATTTGGATCCTCTGCACGAAGGAAGTTAAATTAGGAGTCATCCACGACTCCCGACAGGCCCTCTCTTGTTTGTTCGATCACCCGAGACTTCCCAATCGCACCATCCTTTCAGCGGTCCATGGCAGCTGCGATGTTGCGGAGAGAAAATAACTCTGGGATGACCTCCTTGACATCCATTACCTCTACACCAACTCCTCTTGGCTTTGCATTGGGGACTTCAACGCGATCACTATAGCACGGAGAAAACCGGAGGCCGCCCTCCTCCCACTCCGGCCATGCTTGACTTCAACAACTTCATCTTCAACGCCCACTTAACCACTCTCCAGTTCACTGGTAATGCATTCACCTGGTGTAACATGTAGGACGGCGACCGTCGTCAATACTCTAGGCTAGACAGAGCCCTTATGAACGCCTTCTGGCATGGAATGGGGATCACCACCAATCTGTCCCACCTCAATTCCACAGAATCAGACCACAATCCCCTTTTGATTGAGATCAAAAAAAAGACTAACTCACCCAAAAAGAACTTTCAATTCCTCGACTTCTGGACCGAACATCTCCATTTTTTGGGCATCGTGGCGGAAGCATGGAACCGCGAGGATTCCCCCAACCCCCTAATTTGGGTGAGCAACAAGATTAAGGCCACCAGGAAAGCCTTGTCCGTTTGGAGCAAGCTCGCATACGGCAACATCTTTCAAGCCATTCGTGTCGCCGAGGATGACGTCACCCGTACCGAAGCCTTGGTCGTCACGGATCGGTCCTCAGAGGCTAGGAGAGCCCTTAACCTCACCAAGGCTATGCTTAAATTCAGGATCAAGGTGGAGACCAATTTCTGGAAGCAGAAAGCGAGGTTGAAATGGGACAGCGAGGAGGACAAGAACTCGAAGTACTTTCATGCCTGCGTTAACTGGCGCAGACAGAAGCTCTCGATTCATAGAACAACTGATGACAATGGAAATATTATCACCGACCAAAAGAGCATCCATGAGGCAGCCATGGATTTCTATTCTAAACTATTCTCCAAAGAGACGGTTCACAAAGACAGATCATTCCTTGACCAAATCCTCCTCCTCATTAACGACACCGACAACGCCCAGTTGAACCGCCCGCCCTCAGAGCAAGAAGTTAGAGAAGCTGTGTGGGCTCTGAACGAGCACAGTACGCCAGGATCGAACGGGTTTTCGGGGGTATTCTTTCGCACATGTTGGGATATTATCAATCAAGACATCACAGATGCGGCAATCGCTTTCTTCGAAGGCGCTATATACCCTAAAGCCATCTCTAGTGCCAACCTGATCCTTATCCCTAAAAAAGATAACCCGGAGTCCTTCCGTGACTTTCGACCTATCAGTCTTTGTAACTTCACCAACAAGATCATATCCAAGGTCATCGCGACCAGAATGGCTGTTATTCTTCCCAAAATCATTTCGGAGGAGCAAAGCGGGTTTGTTCGCGGGAGGAACATCCAAGACAATATTATGCTGGCCTAAGAGTTAATCACCTGCATTAAATTTCCGGTGAGGGAAGGCAACATTGCCGTCAAAATCGACATGGAGAAAGCTTATGACAGACTGGATTGGTAATTTATGATCTGGGTTTTCAGAGCTTTCAGATTCTCAAAAACTTGGACCAATATCGTCTGAAGATCCATCAGCAACTCGTGGTTCTCCACGGTCATCAATGGTCGCACTGAGGGATTTTTTAAATCCTACCGCAGGATGAGACAAGGCGACCCCCTATCCTCTACTGTCTTCATCATAGTAGCTGACGCTCTGAGTAGGAACCTAAATAATATGGTCAACATCCCTAACTTCCAACACTATCATACATCCAGTGGCTGCCCTATCATCACCTATCTGGCATTTGCAAACGACCTACTCATCTTTTCTTCCGGGGATGAAGGCACTGTGACGGTGGTTCACAATACTCTGATGAGATACGGTAGATGCTCCGGTCAGAAAATCAACCATTCCAAGAGCATTATCTATGCGCACCACAACACCAATAGAGACCACGCCAACAATCTTTCCAACCTAACATCCTTTTCTGTTGCAAAACCCCCGTTCAACTATCTCGGGTGGCCGTTAGTGTACGAGAAATACAACGTCGGGATATTCGAGGACTTAATCACCAAATCAGGAAGAAACTGGAAGGGTGGCATAATGCCACCTTATCCCCAGGGGGCAAGATGATTCTCATCAATCACGTGCTATCCTCTATCCCCATCCACACACTAGCGGCGTGCTCGCCGCCCATTAAGGTTCTCTCTTCGATCGAACAGATCTTTTATAATTTCTTTTAGGGGCATAGCAACGGCCAGGATAAGCATCACTGGGCTAGCTGGGATTCTATGGCTCATCCGACAGGCGAGGGGAGATTGGGATTCACCAAACTCACTTACATTGTGAATGCGTTCTCGATGAAACTATGGTAGAATCTTCGCACGAGCAACAACTTATGGAACAGGTTTTTGAAAGCCAGATACTTCAAACACATCCACCCCTCTATGGCCATATCCAACTGCAGATCCTCAGCGACTTGGCGTCGTATCCTTATCGGCCACAAACTTACCGAGCCAGCAATGAGACTCCAGCAGGGAGCGGGCGATTCGAACCCATTCCTTGAGCAATGGGTTAGAGACAGCATGATCTCGAGTCTTACGGAGACCCCGAGAGATTGTAGGATCAGAGATTTGTGGAACCCCTCGACCGACGACTGGAACTGGGACCAGGTTCGTGAGTGGTCCGACAACGATGCGGCTGATGGCATCCGCGAATGAGGATTACGCATCAGTGGTGAGGAGGATGCGTTGAGATGGTCCCTCGAGGCGTCAGGGGCATTCTCGGTGAGGTCGGCTAGACTCTCTATCCAGGGCACCGGCCAGCCGTATCTTTTCATAGCACACTATTGGTATTCCTGCATCCCTAAGAAGTGGTCCTTCCTCGTCTGAAGAGTCATTAGAAAGAAGCTACCGACAGACGATATCCTCAACACCATCGGGATTAGCTTAGCATCAGCTTCCTCCTGCTGCTCCGAGCGTCAGACGGAGACTATTGATCACATCTTCCGCCAGGGGACGCTACCAAACAGGACTTGGACTATCCTTAACCAGCTTTTCAGTATTGAGCAGGACGGTGGACCCTTCCACGATCTGCTAGCCACCTGCCTCCTATGGCCACCAGATCGTCATAGTGTAGTGTCCCGCTCCACGAAGGCACTAGATAGACAGAAAGATCGGATTGATGGCTCTGCAACAGAAGACGATTGATCTGGGTGAGTGGACAAGGTCTTATTTGCTGATTCGCTTACGCCTAATAAGAATCTGAGTTTTTGATTGAGTGCTTTTGTTAATAACAAGATAGTAAATCATCGAGTATGCTTTAAGAGAATTCACATGTTGCCTTGCTAAGAAATGAATGTTGTCTTGATCAAGATAACCTTGTCATGCTAATAACAAGACTGTAACCAGTATGTATGCTTATAAGAGATTTCTCATGTTGTCATGCTAAGAACAAGAAAAGAAAGAATCTGTATGCTAAAGAAGGAATAATTTGCATGCTAATAAGAAGACTTGTTGCCTGCTAATAAGAACTGATATGATGCTTGTCATGCTTGATAGGATAAGTGAAGACAACTGAATCGAATTGAATGCTTGATCATTGCTTGTCCTTCAAATATGCTTTGAATGCTAGACATGTACAGACGAACTTGTATATGTTGTAAAGAAAAGAATTATGTAGGAGCTCCGACTCTGATATCACAGAAAAGAAAGAAGGCAGAGTCATAGCTCTGTGTTACAAAGAGAGAAGACGGAGTCATAGCTCTGTTGTTACAAAGATAGATATAGAGAAAGATGAATTATTGCCCCTCAAATAGTTTATCTGCTAGATGTTGTATTCATGCATTGGTCTCGGACAACTTGTATACAAGGTCACTAGATCTCTCGACGGTTTCCAGGGCATTGGGAGCTGATTGGCCTAGGAGAGATTGTCTAGACACTATGAGGTGCAAGGGCCTCGGGTGTTTCATCAATGTCCTTAGCGACGAGCTGAACCCAAGAGTCACAGCGGCTAATCATGGGTTTCCCATGGACCATCATATAGATAAGTGTGGATTGGTGCAGAGCTGAACCGGAGAGTCACAGCTGCCAATCGGTCTGTATGTGTCTATCATATGTTTTGCTAAGAGCTAACGATGCAGAGACGAACAGAGAATAATGTAGGTATTATCATGTTTATGCTAATCCTTGTCTTTTGCAGGGATGGACCGTCAGCTATGGTAAGAGTCACTGAAAAGTGATATACATGTGTTGCTTAAGTTCCTATATAAATGCTTGCAAAGATTAATCTTTTGCCATGAATGACATGTCCTACTAAAGAAAAGATAATGTATCATGCTTGTCATTGTCCCTAACAGATGCTTGAATAGAGAAATGAATATGCTCATGAAATACGCTGCGTACTGCACCTGAAATGAATAGTCATCGTGCTTGAAATCAAAAGAGTCCCTTGTATGCTTGAAATAAAATGAAACAAATATTGGCTTTTCAAAGATATGTTTTCAAAAGACATGTAAACTGACTTTGTATGCATGGAATGAATATAGGTAAAAGTAGCAAGATCACATCACAAGAAACATTTTCTCACTAAATGAACAGTGATCGTTTCAGACAAATGTAGCTCTTTGTTCACAATCACCATTAGGCTGATAAACTGACCCACCATCAGTCTGCATGTAGGTGCACTATGCATCGAGAAGGATAGTCCGAAGCGATAGCCTGTGCCTCATCCTCAGGAGCCAGAAATCAGAAGAGATGCCCAAGAGATGACATCTGTTGCAAGAGTTTGGTTTTGTATATAAAGGGATGTAATGTATGAGAACGGGATCATTGTAATCTGTAAAGTTCTGAGAGATTGTAACACTGTATCAGAGAGAATCGAGAGCTTGTAATCTGTTCAAATGAAATCAATAAAGAGAATTGTTTTTTGTTACCATTGTGTTAAATGTTTGTATTCTGTAATATGTCCGCTGCTGCTTCAATTATCTGTGATACGTTCTACTGCGTATTGTCAATCTTGTCTATCTTATCTTGTTTCAGGTCTTGGCCTTGTGCAAGCGCAACTTAGGCTTGCACGGCATCACGCCTTAGCGAGGACGAACGATCTCAAAGAGTCTGAAGCGAGGACGAAAGGACTCTGCGGGATCGAGGCGTGACACGCAGCGGCCGCTACTTGGGTCATTTGGAAGAATCGCAACAAGGCGAGATTCGAAGGTCACCATTACTCGGCTGACCAGCTCTTGCGAGAAGTTGCTCACCAATGTCGTAAACGGAGCACCCTGTGTTCCCACAGTTCGAGAGCATTCTGGTCGGCGCTCCCCCCTTAGCCCCCGACAATTTTTTGCTTTCTCCCCTCCTTCATTTTGTGGTATACCTGTATAGGCTTCGGCATTTTGCGCCTTGTATACGGTTTTGTCTGCGGTTTTCGAACCGCCTTTAATAAATTAGGAGATTTTTTTAAAAAAAAAAAATATATATATATATATATATATATATATATATATATATATATATATATATATATATATATATATATTTATATATATATATATATATATATATTATATATATTTATATATATATATATATATAAAATATATATATATTTTTTATATATATATGTGTGTGTGTGTGTGTGTGTGTGTGTGTGTGTGTGTGTGTTTGTGTAAATATATATATATAGATATAGATATATGTGTGTGTGTTTGTGTGTGTGTGTGTGTGTGTGTGTGTGTGTGTGTGTGTGTGGAAACATATATATAGTTATAAAGAACAAGAAAAAAAAAGGAAAGGATTTACTGTTCCCTTGTGGGAACAGTAAAGGGAATAGCTCGAGCCCCCATATATATCGAGAAAGAGGGGGCGAGAGAAGTCGAAGAGAAACCCTAACTAATTCCCAACCACACCTGACAGCCAGTGGCCCTGCCTCACCACGACCTCCCCGCGCCACTGCACGCTGCCGATGCAATGTCGGACGGCCGTTGTGCCACCCACAGCAGCAGAAGGGAACATCGACAGCAGTTGCAATAGCGCAACTTCGTGCCGTGACATCTCATCCACCGTTCAATCATTTCTCCAGCCATTTTCTCTGGTTTGTCGACAAATAATAAGAAGGTGCGTACATGAAAATAAAATTATTTCAATTCTCACCTTTTTTCATTCTTATGCATGTGGAGGACATTTTGGAGCTAAGAGGACGACAAGAAAAGTATTAGAATGTGGTTTCTATTGGCCATCTTTATTTCGTGATTCATATTCTTTCTGTAAAACATGCAATAATTGCCAAAAGACAGGTAATATATCTCAAAGGAATGAAATACCACAAAATCCTATATTATTTTATAAAATTTTTTATGTTTGGGGCATCAATTTTATGGGACCGTTCCTTGTATCTTTTGGTTATTTTTATATTTTGCTTGCTGTTGATTATGTATCAAAGTGGGTAGAAGCTAAAGCTACCAGGACTAATGATTCTAAAGTTGTTTCAGATTTTATCAAGTCCAACATATTCTCCAGGTTTGGGATTCCAAGAGCCTTAATAAGTGATCGAGGTACTCACTTTTGCAATTGAACCGTCGAGTCTTTACTGAAAAAGTACCATGTGACCCACAAGGTGTCAACTGCCTACCATCCACAAACGAGTGAGCAAACGGAGTTATCAAATAGAGATATCAAGTCCATCATTGAGAAGACGGTCAATCCGAGTAGAAAAGATTGGAGTTTGCGCTTGGATGATGCTTTATGGGCGTATAGAACTGCTTATAAAACACCTATCGATATGTCACCATACCGATTGGTGTTTGGGAAACCATGCCATCTTCCTGTGAGTTACAACACAAGGCTTATTGGGCTATCAAGAGTCTCAATATGAAGGCATATGAAAATGGAGAACATAGGAAGTTACAACTACAAGAGCTGGAGGAAATTCGCAATGACGCCTATGAGAATGCTCAAATTTAAAAAGTGAAAATGAAGGCTTTTCATGACAAGATGATCTCTAGGAAGGAGTTTCAAGTTGGTCAAAAAGTCCTTCTATACCAGTCACGACTTCGTCTGTTTTCGGGTAAATTACGTTCTCGTTGGATTGGTCCTTTTGTTGTTACTAAGCTTTTTTATTCATGGTGCAGTTGAAATTCAAAGTTTAGCAACATCTAAAGTGTTCAAGGTAAATGGCCAAAGGCTCAAGCTTTTCTATGAAGGTTTTAAAGTGGAGAATGTGGAGAATTGAACCTTGAGGATCCAATTGATACCAATTGAAGGATAGCACGTCCACGACTATAAACATAGGCAACCCAAGGGGAGTTTGTTCTTATTCTTGCAAAAAAAAAAATTTGTTTATTTTTGTCTTTTCTTTGCATTTAGCCTTACATTGGGACAATGTCAGTTTAAATGTAAGTGAGGGGATTTAAATTATTTTATGCAGTTTCATTTTTTTTTTATGTTTCAAAAAAATGAGTTTTTATTTTATGCTTTTTGTGGTTTTCAATAAAGTTTTATTTTATTTTATTTTCAAAAAAAAGTTTTGTTTTTTTTTTGTGATTTTTAATAATTTTTCGTTGTATATGTCACGAGGAAGATTTAACTAAGTTTAAAAAATTCATAACATGATTGAATAAATACTCTTTTCAACTTAGAATTAATTAGTATAGTTATTTTTCTTGAGGATGGTTGTGACTAAATTTGGTAGACAAAGCCAGTGAGATTTTGAGCCTTTAGACTGACACATCAGTCTCACTATATTTCTTTGATGAGTGATATTCTTCCATGGATTTGTTTCTCTAGAACTTGCTTTGATTCTCTTCAAGGTCACATCAACACATGCATACATGAACATGATTAAGGCCATCTTTGTTATACGCTACATAAGCCAAATAGCCATTCCTGAAATTATTTTTCCTTTGGTTGAACCCCTTGAGCCTTATTGCTTTTATTTTTGTGAACCCACATTACAAGCTTTAACCTGGAAAAAAAATCCTTACCCAAGTCGGAAAGCTAGTGGAGCATTATGATATGTATGGGTGTATATGAAATAAGTATGGGGGTATTTAACTTCTAGTTTGGCTACATATTTTTATTCTTAAATTCTTGTGTCCCATCATGATTGAAAAAAAAGAGAAAAAGAAAAAGAAAAGAGAACTGAGAAAAAAATGAAAAAAAATGAAAGAAGAAGAAGTAAAAAAAAAAGTGATGGAGGAAATAACTTTTGATATCCATCTTCATGATTCCTTCCAAAATTTCAAATAAAGGGATATGTTGAATGCTGTGAATGGAGTGATTGGTTTTATATATTTTATATATTCGAGCTTGAGTTAAATCATTTTTGCTCCACTAGTTTTGATAGCTTTTGAGCTACACTCCCAAAATATATCCTACCTTAATCCTAAACCCCGCTACAACCCATAAAAAGTCCTTATGATTTGTGTTATGCATGTGATCCAAGTGGTGGAGAATGAGAAGATATGCAAGCTTATGGTAGATTATTTCTATTGGAATGAATTTGAGAGAAACACTTACCCTTCAAACCATGAGAGCTGAGTGTTTATTCCCGTGAGAGTCTACCAATTTAGTTTACTCTATCTTCAAGTGAAATTACTTACTAAGTAATTAGAAGTTGTTTAAGAATATATTTTCACAATATTTTATGAGTTTGAAGAGCATGGTTATTCTTTATTTATGATATTACAACCTTGATTTTTGTTTTGAAAAAATAAATTTTGGGTTTTATCCGAGGACGAACAAAAGTTAAGTATGGGGGTATTTGATGAGAACATAAAATGTTATATTTTATCCCTTAATTTTCATCATTTTATGCTCATTTTATGACTATAGGTACTCATTATATTTATATTTTGCTGTAGGATGAATTTGGAGACACTATGTGCAAAATGGAGGTAAAATGCAATTCTAGACAATTTTGACACCTTTCACCAAAATGGGCATAACTTTCTCATCCGAAAAGCAATGGAGGTGATTCAAAACGTTTTGGAAAGCTAAGACACAGGGCTACAACTTTTATATTTTGTGTTTTTCGTAAATCAAGCTGCATCATGGACGAAATCAGACTTGAAGATGGGTCAAAGATGCTGTGAACAAAAATAGGAACCAAAATAACCATGTTCCTACTTGTTCTATGACTTATTCTATTTGGTTTGAGAAGTTGTAACTTTTAGAGGATATATGGGGAGATATTGTGGGCTTGAAACAACTAATTTATGGTGTATAAAAGGGGTAAAAATCATGAGAAGAAAGACACAACACAACTCTTCTTCTTCTTCTCCAACTTTTCTTTTGAAGTTTTGAAGAACATGTGCGACTAAAAGTCTTGTTGGTCGAAGTGTAAGGAAGCCTTGGAATCAATAAACTTGTGAGATCTAAATTGTTTCTATATTTTTGATTTTATACTTTGAATATTGAATGTTTTTCTATGCCAACTTTCATGATTGTTTTGTTTAATTACTAGGAGGCCTACTAGTTTATTATTTATTTCGATCTACCGCTAAATTAGATATCAAATCTGTAATTATTTGATGTTTCTAATTTAGGAAGCAACCAAGATTTAATGAACTGCTTTGTTTTATTAGATCTTAGGGGAAAAGCTTTTGACAAAATTAAATACAACCGCTTGTGCTTGTATTGTTTTGCTTTATCGATCTCTTTGTTCTTTAAAAAATTGCTAGATTAAATCTTTAGCGCTTGTCTGAGATTATTTAGTAATTAAAGTTAATTAGGTCGCTTGTATCTAATTAAATAAGCCTAAGAGAGTAGAAAAATACTTCCAACGGTAAATATTCAAAGTATGATTCAATGTATGCTTGCATCAATGATCAAATTTTATGATTTCCAATGGTGAATGTTCACTGAGACCAATATGTGTTCCTTGATTGATTCTAATACTTTAATTGCTTTAGCTCTTCTTAAATTTTCTTTTCAAAACCCTCTTCCCCAATCCTTGTTCACATAGCATAAAATTTATACTAATTACTCTCCGTGGGATCGATCCTTACTCTCTCTACTACATATAATTTTAAGAGTAAGGTTTTATTTTTGGGTGCCTGCGACAGCACACCAAATTTTGGCACCGTTGCCGGGGAGTAATCTTAGTTAATTTTTGTGCTTTTTGTGATCTTTATTTTTTTATAATTAATTATATTTTCATTCATTTACAAAAAAAGAAAAAGAAAAAATCATTAGTTATCATTCTTATTTTTTTGAATTGCTTTTCATATTGTTCTTTATTGTTTATGGTTGTGACTCTATCTTCTAATCAAGGTGATTTTCAGACCGATCCAGAAATAAAAAGAACTTTGCGCAGGTTAAGGAAGGAAACTCAAAGAGAATCTAACGAGAACAACCTCGCTCCGGATTTTGTATTCTCTTGCAATTCTAATCCTGAAGAAGGAGTCATGGCTGCAAATAGAACTTTGAAAGAACTCGCTGCCCCAGATTTGAATCAACACCCTTTATGCATAACGTTTCCTACTTTAGATGCTACTATTACTTTTGAATTAAAATCTGGACTTATACATTTATTGTCAACATTTCATGGTCGTGTAGGTGAAGACCCTCACAAGCATCTAAAGGAGCTTCATGTGGTTTGCACAAGTATGAAGCCAACGGGGGTGACTGAAGAGCAAATTAAATTAAGAGCCTTTCCATTTTCTTTAAAGGATGCGGCTAAAAGATTGGCTCTACTACCCACCCTCCGGAAGTATTGTCACATGGAATGAGATGAAAAGATTGTTCCTAGAAAAGTACTTTCCAGCTTCAAGGGCGGCCAATATCCGAAAAGAAATTTGTGGGGTAAGGCAACACAATACAGAATCTCTCCACGAGTACTGGGAAGGTTTCAAAAAATTATGTGCAAGCTGTCCCCATCATCAAATTAGTGAGCAACTACTTATTCAATACTTCTATGAAGGCCTTCTATCAAATGATAGAAGCATGATAGATGCTGCTAGTGAAGGAGCTTTGGTAGATAAAACTCCTGAGGCCGCAAGAAATTTAATTGCAAATATGGCGGCCAATTCTCAAAAATTTGGTACTAGGCTAGATCTTCCATCTAAACAGGCCAACGAGGTAAATATTTCTTCCCTAGAACAACAAATTGCTAGTTTAACTTCTCTTGTTCGTCAAATGGCTGTAGGTAACATACAAACGACGAAGGCTTGTGGAATATGTTCAATAATGGGGCATCTAACTGACATGTGCCCAACTCTTCAAGAGGAGCCCAATGAGCAAGTGAACATGGTAGGTAGTTTTCCTGGACAACCACAAAGGAAGTATGATCCCTACTCAAACACATACAATCCAGGATGGAGAGATCATCCCAATTTCAACTATAGGAATCCACAATCAAATCAGCCAGTCAATCAAAATCGGCCAAGTTACCAACAGTACAAGCAACCATACCCCCATGAAAAATAATCGGGCCAAACTTCTAACTCTGGTATGTCTTTAGAAGATATTGTTAAGTCTCTTGCCACTAATACTTTACAATTTCAATAGGAGACAAGGGCCAGTATTCAGGAGACAAGGTCCAGTATTCAGGAGACAAGGGCCAGTATTTAAAGCTTGGACGATCAAATAAGTCAAATGGCTACAGCAATTAATAAGATGGAGGCACGAAGTTCAGGAAAGCTACCATCTCAAACGATAATAAATTCGAAAGAAAATGCAAGTGCAATCGTTTTGAGAAGTGGTAAAGACGTTGACATTCAAGTAAAAGAAGCACTTACATCGTCAAAATAAGAGGAAGAGAAAACAACTGTTGCAGACACGAACTTCCCCAACGATGATGAGGTATCCAATTGTAAGTTCCCACCTCTTTCTGATTATAAACCAGTACCTCCTTTTCCTCAAACTTTAGCAGAATCTAGAAAAAATGAACAAAATAATGAGTTATATGAGACTTTTCGTAAATGTAAGGTAAATATTCCACTTTTAGATGCTATCAAACAAGTACCTCGTTATGCTAAATTTTTAAAAGAATTGTGTACAATAAAAAGGAAACAAAAACTTAAAGGATATGAAAAAGTGAAAGTATGGGAGAGTGTTTCTGCAGTAATTCAAAGAAAACTTCCTACGAAATGCAAAGACCCAAGAATGTTTACTATCCCTTGTAAGATAGGTAACAATAAATATGAGAAAGCCATGTTAGATTTAGGAGCTTCTATCAACGTCATGCCATATTCTATATATGAATCTCTAAATCTTGGACCTCTAAATAAAACAGGTGTTGTAATTCAATTGGCTGATAGATCTAATGCTTATCCCAATGGATTAATTGAGGATGTTCTTGTACAAATTGATAATTTGGTTTTTTGCTGATTTTTATGTACTTGATATGGAAAATGGTGATCAAACTGCTCCTATTTTGTTAGGAAGACCATTTTTAAAGACATCCAAGACTAAGATAGATGTGCATAGTGGCATACTTACTTTGGAATTTGATGGTAAAATTATTAAATTTAATAATTATGATGCCATGAAATATCCTGATGATGATAATACTGTTTATTCTATTGATGTGGTTAATTCTTTAGCATAGGATGTTTTTGAACTTGATGGAAAAGATGAATTAGAAGTTGCCATTAGTGAGCATCTCGAAAAAGAGCATAAGGGGTTAGCTCTGAGTACTAATTTGCAGGAAACTATTGCATCATTGAATGATTGTCCAAAAGTACAACCGTCAGGTAACTTTCCTTCTATTTCCTTATAAATTTCTAACAAGAGGCCTTCACCCTCTATTTTGTAGGCCCCTGTTCCAGACTTGAAGCCTCTTCCTAGTCACCTCAAGTATGTTTTTCTTGGAGATGGAGGAACATTACCAGTGATCATCTCTAATAAACTTAGTACAACACAAGAAGAAAAGCTTGTACATGTCCTTAAGGAGGACAAGACGGCTATCAGTTGGACAATTGCTGATATAAAAGGAATTAATCCGTCTACATGCATGCATCGTATCTTACTTGAGGAGGAGCAAAACCATCCCGACAATCGCAAAGAAGATTAAACCCACCCATGATGGAGGTAGTAAAAAAAAGAGATCCTAAAACTTCTTGTAGTTGGAGTGATCTTGTAGGACCGATTGTAGGAACGAGTTGTAAAGCACAATACTCTAGAGGGGGGTGAATAGAGTAGGCAGCAGAAATTAACTATTTAAAAATGTTAGTAACAAGATCACAGATAATATATCACAGATATGTAAATGAAAAGCAGAGAGTAGAGAGCAAACGCAAATACAAGGATGTATACTGGTTTCCCTCTTGTGAGGACTAGTCCAGTCGGAAGAACTCTATCTTCCAGTTGAATCCACTATGGAAAATCACCACAAGTTTTCATCCGAAGTTCTTGCAACTTCTACAACGCGAGCTTTGATCCGAAGTACTCGACCAACTTTAATAGTGAAGTGTGTACCTTCAATCAAGCCTCTGATTACAACCACTCTGAAATTTCTTGACCGTACCGCACTGGCAAATCGACTAGAGGATTGTAACTGACTTGGGATTTGAAAATGAAAGCTCAGAATACTTTGGAAGAAGTAGTAGGCTTATAGAGAAGAGATATGAAAGTGAATGAGTGTATTGAAATGATCAAAATCCTTCTCTATTTATAGTTTTTCCAAAGACAGAATTCTGACAGAATTCGGGCAGAATTCGGGCAGAGCTCTATGAGAAAATCTCGTTGGGATCCGTAACTGCAGGAAGACCAAGTTCAAAAAGCAACATTCACTAACCGAACTCTGGCCGAACTCTGGCCGAACTCTGGCCGAATTCGGGCCGAGTTCTGCTAGGGTTCTGTTAGGTTTTTACAAACTGGTTTTTGGGCTTTTTTGAAAAGTCAGGCAGTTAGGAAGTAGTTTGGGCTTATGTAAATGGGCTTGTTTTCAAAATGAAAGGGTATTTTGAAAACGTTTCTTAGGTAGCCTATTTGCCAGTACGATGCAGTGTACATCGTATTCCTAGACTCAATAAATATGGAAAATACATTGATCAAATAGGAAAACCAAGAGCCCTTTGATGACGCCTTTATTCAAATATTTGAGCAGACTTGAAGACGCCTTTTTCACTTCACGGCGGTCGTCCAAAGATAAACAGATTTGAAAATCTGAATACCTTTCGGTTCAGAGAAATCTTCTTGTATAACGCCGTCTTTGGCCCATTAATAATACTCTATTGTATATGTCCCGGTTTGATCATGTTTGATCATGCTTACAGCATGTCTATAAGAATATGTTAGACAAACAGATTAATATGATACAAGCATAGCAATATGATATAGAACATTTAGGACAATGCTAATATTAGGACAATACTAAGTTTAAGTAGCAACATGATAATGATTACATGAATATTAGTGACATCATTATGTTAAACTTAATTGATTAGCCATATTCAAAAACATGATATAATCATTGGGCTAACAATCTTCCCTTTTTTTATTATGGCAAATCCTTTAAGTTTAATATATATATAATAGATGCATGTATCACTAATAAACACATAATACTAGAATATTGTGTGCTAACTTAAACTTATTTCTCCCCCTTTGACATGATCAAAATAAGCTCCCCCGTAATTAGAGCTAAAATGAACTTATGTATAAGTAAAGGAGGAAAGCAAAAATAATCATGATCAAGGATTAGGAGAATAGTGTAATGACAAGTGTAGAAAAATTGTATAACTAAAGTAGAAAAACTTGTCAAAAATAGTTTAAACTCAAAAGGATTATCAATATATTAAATTAATTTTGGCAGGATAACTTTTAGAAACTTGAAAATGAGAGAATTAAAAATAAATATTAAAATCATATACTATCTCATCTAATACAAATCCAAATATCATGAACAACTCAACAAGATATTTTAAGTAAAAGAATATATGTCCATGATGAACTAGATATACCACATATTAAGGGCATAAAATAATTGAAATAATTAATTTGCTCCCCCTTAAAATATGCGTATATAGTTCAAAAATAATTTATACGCATAAAATAAAAAAAAAGATAAATAATCACAAGATCTAAGGGATTTCCAAGATATGCATCTTTTCTTTCCTATGATAAAATGCATATAAAATTCCAAACTCAAAACAAATATCATCTTTAGGCAAATAAAAGAAATATCCAATGAATAAATGCTTAAAAATGAACAAACAAAATATATCTCCAATATATATATATATATATATATATATATATATATATATATATATATATATATATATATATATATATATATATATATATATATATATATTTTAAGACATTAAAAGATTTTGAAAACTGTCTTTAATAATAACATTTGAGTACCGGACAGATTCAATAAATCAAAAAGAAATCAAAAAGACTTTTCAAAAAAATGTGGAATTATTACGAAAAACTGTCTTAAAAAAATGTTCGAATACGTCCATTTAGTCCTCAGACTTAAAGCTGGCGATTCGAATCACGGAAATAATTTCAATAAAAGAATCCATAAATCATAAATAAATCCATTTGAACAAATAAACATAACTAGATATATGTCCAAAGTAAAGTGTATTCTAGATATATGGCATGTCAAGGGGCTAATTGATTTGAAAACAATTAACTATTCCATCTTTACATGGCTATATCCAAAAATAATAGTATAGATAAAAATTCAGAGACATATTTTCAAAAGTAGAAAACTAATTCAAAAATATTAGGTCTTCTTATCAAAGTTCATTTCTTCCCTTTTAAAGCCGTTGCATGGTGTCTATCCGAGAACCGAAGGCTTTAAAGAAAAGAAACGCTTTGAGAGAGAGACATTCAATATGCATGACTTCTCCCATGCAAAGAGTTACTGTTGTAGACAGTAAGTAACTTGAATAAGAAGATAATAATATAAAGCTCAAAATCATTAATATTACGAATATTACACAAGCTAAAGATGAAATCACAATACCATAATATTCAATGATTAGTCACGAATATGAAAACAATCATCTTTAGACAAAAGAAAAAAAATATCCATTAATGAACATTTAAAAATAAAATAATCAAAAGATATTTCAAATTAGCATGATGAATAATAGTATAAGTCAAAGGATGACATAAATTGATCTATGCTATAGAATCTCACAATCGACAAGATAGATCAACATATGCTACCTTTTGTGAAAATATAAAGAGTGAATATTGTCCATCAAATTTAAAATTTAAAATTCAAAATCCATCAGATAATAATTGCAACTAGATCTCAATAAATCTTTAGTTTATAAAGCGTTGATTAATCTTGGTTTAGCTGTAGGAGTACTGTCCCAGCTAACGGAGGTTCACCGGGGAACACTTAAGTACCGCTTCGCTTTGACCGTAGTCGTGGTGACAGACAAACCCTTTGTAGGATTGTACCCATAACAAATCTCTTCTTTAATAACCGAGGATTTAAGAAGAATTAGTGCAATATGAAAAAAAATATTCTATGGACTTAAAAAATCTTAGAATAATGTATCATACAGCATAAGATGTATGAATTACATTTATCCATATGTGCTACAAAATCATTGGGTAACAATAAAATATAAAACATTTGTAAATCAAAATGTAGGACTAGATACGTTGATGTATTCTGGAACCTAGAGGACTGGGTTCAATACCTTGGATCCAGAACTAAACGATAGTTGCAAGTACATCTTAATAAATCTTAAGTCTATAAAGTATTGATCACTTCGGGTTAGCTGTAGGGACCGGTTTCCAGCTAGTGGTAGTCCGAAGACTAGTGCATCGTGTCGCTTCAGACTATTTACACCTGTATGACAGAAGGACCCTTCGGCTTGTTCTTAAAATAATTTCTACTCTTAAGAACTTAGATTCAAAAGAATATATGCAGTATCATCGAACATCGTCGAAATCCAGAATCCCTAAAAGTAAAAGAAATAAATACCCAAAGAATGGTTTATCAAGATCAAGATATTAAAAAAATATCATGTATCCAAAATGTCAACCAAAAAGCCAAGAAAATAAAAACATCATTAAAAGAGGCTTTGAGGAAGAAGCTAATGAAGAGAAGAACATAAATTTGTTCAAAGTAATCAATAGCTGAAGTATGAGATAAGCACAAGTTTGAAAATACTTTTCAAAATAATATAATATAGAACTTGAACTTAACTCATATATCCCCATAAAGATATTTATACAAAAATATAAGAAGCATATCAGCAATATATAAATGACAATGAATTATTCATGTATCATTAACAAGCATAAAAAAAATTATCACAAGATCAAAAACATGCATAAATATGCTTTATCAGACAAAGATGTAATTGATTCATAAGAAGTTAATCACAATAAAGCTTGAGAATCAATAGTGAAGTATATTATGCAAGCACAAGGTTAACATAAAAATATATGTATATACTTTTCAAGTAAACAGGAGATTTGTGCTAAACATACATACTCACAAAATACTGATCAAAGTAAATACGATATGTTAAAGACAAATCAATAAGAAGAGACCATTAAAATATTAAAGGCGAAGAGTCAAAAGCATAAACCAAAAACAAAATTAATCTCCTATGCATGCTTCAAGAATAAAGATTAAGAGTAAATAGCATACATAGATAAATGTGTCACACTAATAAAATACTATATAGTGTGAACTAAACATTTAAGCTAAACAGCTAGTCATGCTAGAATTATATCTCACATTGATTTAAACAATAAATAATTAAAAGATATCAATGAAAGCTAATAGCCAGAAATCAATAAGAACATGCTAAATATTAAAAACTATTTAGAAAGCATGTTACCAAAGTGGTTCTAGTGACCACACTTCTGTTGGTGCAATTGCATGGAAGATGACCTTTGTAGCTTTGCAATCACCAACATGTTCCATGGTTCTATTTGATATGAGAGGCTTCACCTGCAATATTAGGTGAAGACTTTGGTATCCAATACTTGGATCCACATTTGTTAGCTTTGGGAACCCATTTACACAAGTTCATATCAACTAGTTTTTTAATCTGACAATGATTAGAAATATGTCCATTCATACCACAATAATGACAGAAAGAATTAACATTAGTACTATGTGCAGCAGTATGAGAACGTGCAATAGTGTGATATGATGTGCGTGGATACTTGTAATAGAAAGCATGGTTATGTGAAGCTTTAGCTTTGCTTGCTTCCTTTCTAGATGATCTGTCGTGTATGACTTTGTGATGTGCTAAGTGTCTTGTGTTAGACTGAGTCATAGGTTGTACTACCTGCTTTTCCAGTCTAATCTCTAACTTTTTAGAGTTAGCACAGATCTCATCATACTTAGCAGAAAGAGCATCAATTCTACATGAAGCAATAGAATACTTCTTCTTTTCTGATTCTAATTCCTCCTTAAGCTTAGCATTTTTTTGAGTGCTTTTCTCAATGCAATCAAGTGCCTCATGCAATCTAAACTCAAGTGTGGAAATCTCAGTAGAATTATCAGAAGTAGAAGTATCTCTAGCATCATTCAATAAGCAAGTAAGCTTTTGATTCTTACGCTTGTAGGATAGAATATCCTTTCTAGCTTGCTTATACTTATCTAATACTTTCTTGTGTTCTTCTAACAGATCACTGAAAGCATCAGATAAATCATCATAAGAAAATTCACTATCTTCAGAAAAAGAATTACTTTGTACCTCGTTAGATAATGCCATTGAGTATAAATTTGCAGCTTGATGAGGTCTCTCTTCTTCTTTGGAATCGCTTGCTTCGCTTTTACACCATATGCTCATGCTAGTGTACTTATGTGTCACTTTCCGTTCCCAGAATACGTATTCTTAATACATATACTGCTTTAATATATTTATTTAATATTTATCATGTATTGTTCTGTAGTTAAACCCCTTTAATTTCATGTTCATTAATTTTCTGCAATTTTATTTCTGTATTTTATTTTCTGCTTTTATACTCTGCTTTAGCTTTACTTTGGGTTGGGCTTGGATTGGTTTAGTATGCTATTTTATCTTGAACCGAACACAAACCCCTACCTACTACCACCCCTTCCATTTAAAGCCATCCTATTTCTCTCTCTTCATTACTTCACCCTTAATCTTCTTCTTCCTCATAACTCCTCCCCCACCTACCAGCCACCAAGGCAAGTGCCAAACTTGCTTCTTGATGGATCACCCTTATTATTGTTCCATCATCTTCCTTACTTGATTTTGAGCCTCTTTAGTACTTAGCATTTCCAATTTCCATGGTTCATTTCTTGTAGATCTAAGTTTAATGCATTTTCGGATTTCTTAGATTTTGATCTAGTAAACTTTGTTATCTTTAAGTTTTGAAGGTTCCATGTTGTAGAGAATTTTGTTCTACCCTATTTTGACCTATGAAAGTTCAGATTTGGGCTTGGAACGAAGGATTTAGAGAGCTTGGAAACAAGGGTTTCCATGGTTCTGTCCTTAGGAAATTTGGAGAAGAAGAACAGATCCTGGCCGTACGACAATGCTTGACCGCATGAGTTTTTCATGCGGCAAGTCTTCTTGAGCCGCATGAAGTATTGGCCGCATGAAGTGTTGGCCGCATGGAGTCCTGGCCACGTGGCATTTGAATTTATATTCTGGCTATATAAGGACCCGAGTCCTTTCTGGCCGCATAAGCTTGGGCTTAATTAGCCGCATGAACCGTCGACTTTCCGACCGCATGAAGTTTTCATATATATATAAATATCAGCCGTATATTGGCTTACACTTACTCAACCGCATGGACTCAGTTTAACCCACAGCCGCATGGTGCTGACCATTCTCAGCTGCATGAGCTGCATGACTTACCCTAGCCGTATAGGGACCCTGCCTTAATTAGCCGCATGAGGCCCCTTTAGTTTCTAGCCGCATGAGGCTTGCTAACTTGGCCGTATGAAATCACCCTTGTCCAGCCGCATATAACCTATTCATTCCTGGCCGCATGTAACTTATTCATTCCCGGCCGCATAAAATCCAAGTCTCACGAGCCGCATGAACTCTGGCTCTAATACCTTTTTGGTTGAATCTTGTCCTGAATTGACACTGACTGACATTGATTAATTATCTTGGCATTTATTAGCATTAGTTGGCATCTTTACATTAATTTATATTGATTGTTATCTTGGCATTAATAAACAAGGATTGATATCTTAATTTAAATAATTAATTATGCTTCCTAGTTGGAACTAAGAGACTGGCTAGTCGTCTTATTGAAATGAATGAATGAGACACGTTCATATTAACTATGAACTATTGCAATCGACTGGCTAATCTCGAATATTGGCATACAGGCACATGCAGGCTTCAAATTATTTATTTATTTATTTAGTTATTTATTTATCTTACAAAAACAGCATGTGCACTTTATGGTCAAGGCATGATTACTCCGTGGTTAGTTTTGATTGTTGCATTACGCTATGTAAGACCTATAACCTGACCGCACTGGTACCGTTGTAGAGTTGTGCATATCGTACCCCGTACGAAAGTACTCATTTGAATGACCATGACCCACGGCATGGGACTTCATTCAATGTAGAGACTATTAAGTAAAATTAAATAATTATTGTATGGAGAGAATAGATTCCCGAGTTTTTACATGGCAGCCCTCTTGGGACTAGTAGTGCCCGACAGGCCGGTTGGTCCCCACAGATACTGTAAATCTGCCACACGGGCAGGGAGCGGTATCTGGTTATATTATCTATTATAGATTGTATATTGAAGACGGGCGTCCCGCTGGGACTCGTCCAATTCATGATTGGCGCAATTGATTGACTGGGTAAACTAGCCTTGCTTGCACATAGTAAGAACTGAGGAATCTTCTATTGCATAATTCCAGGATAACCTGGAACTTACAGTAGCAAGCCGTAGTAGTTGCATGGCCGTTTAAGCTGATTTGTTTGTGTACTGTCTCTACTCTGATGACTAACTAAGATGATCGGAATATCAGGACATGACGGGTCAACTTCTATCCTTGTTTGGTTGGGAGGTTGGTTCGAAGTGTCGTGATGTGAGGTGAATCCCAGTAGTCAGCAGAGATCTATTTATTATGTTTTCTATTACTGGTTTTACTCCTCATATCGTGCTTCCTTGCGGTACTTGCTATTAGAGGTCTAACCTCTCTGGTTTTGCATGGCCAGATTTAGAGCCGGTCTCCGAGGATCCAGCTTACTTCTACCTCCAAGATGGTCAATACTAGAGGGATGATCGCAGGAGTACTCGAGTGGGTTTCTTACTTCCCCGCTCGTTTTGTTAAATACTTTATACTTTGCAGTTTGGCACCGACATGTTAGTCGGATTGTCTTGTACCTACTTTTGCATAATTGTAACTAAGTCAGGCTGCAGCTGATAATAATTGTGTATACTTACTACATCATCTGGCTGTATTTTGTAAAGCCAGATATCAAGAACATTTTGACTGAGCGTTTGGGATGCCTTACTGCTTTATCTCACATGTTCTCTATTTCTGTTTCTTGTTCGAATGATTGAGATAATAGATGTGAAGGGACCATAGCGAGACTTTTATGTAGTATGCACCTCCTCATCTTATTAGACAGCATTGATCGTATTATACGGTATTCATCTACCCGTAATACGTAGCTGGCTGAGTCATTCCCCCGCTCTCTAGTATTCTGGTTTTGGGGCGTGACATTGTGAGACGATGATCTTCCTTCATTTGATTGTTCGTAGTGACTCTCCTTTCTTGTAGTAGTAGAATCTTCTTGGATGTGGCCTACCTTCTTGTAATTGTCATATACAAACTCTTCTTCGTATAAAGGATTATGCTGTACCTTAAATCCTAATTTTGTCATGTACATATTTGCATCATTAAGAAGACTATCCTTCTCTCTGGAGTTGCTAGCTTTGCTTTCATACCTGCACTCATAAGTAGCTTCAAGAACTTTCCAAATTTTATGAGATGTTGTGCAAGTAGTAATAAGATTGAATACATTTGTATCTACAGCATAATAAAAGATATGCATAGCTTTTGCATCAAGGCTAGCTAACTTTTTCTCTTCCTCCGTGTAACAATAATAAGGCTTGTTGATTATAGAGGATGTGAGAATAGAAGTGATAGTATGCTTTTTGTAGCCATTTACAACAATTGACCATAAGTCAAAATCTAGAGACTTCAAGTAGAAGCTCATTCGTGTTTTCCAGTATGTGTAATTTGTACCATCAAATAGTGGGAGTCTATTTGAGGATTGCTCTTCAGTTGTGAAGTACATACTTGCCATATGTGATATAGTGATCTATGTAACAGCAGTTATATAATAACAATATTACCTCGCTTTACCTGTATATCCCGCTCTGATAATGAGGATCTGCTCCAAGGATGTTAAGCCAAATAATAGAGTCCTTGCTAGGATACCAATTGAAGGAGCAATTGGTATAAGCAATAATATCTCTATAAGGAGCACCTGCAATAATATCTCTAGAAGGAGCACTTGCTCTGATATATCTATAAGGAGCACCTGCTTTGATACCAATTGTAGGAGCAATTGGTATGAGCAGCAATATCTATATACCAAGAACCCGCTCTCTAGTTGTAGCACTGGCTCTGATACCAATTGTAGCAACAATTAGGATCAGAATATAATACCTCTAGATGGAGAACCTGCTCTAAATAACAAGCACCCGCTCTGATACCAATTGTAGGACCGATTGTAGGAACGAGTTGTAAAGCGTAATACTCTAGAGGGGGGGTGAATAGAGTAGGCAGCAAAAATTAACTATTTAAAAATATTAGTAACAAGATCACAGATAATATATCACAGATATATAAATGAAAAGCAGAGAGTAGAGAGCAAACGCAAACACAAGGATGTATACTGGTTTCCCTCTAGTGAGGACTAGTCCAGTCAGAAGAACTCTAGCTTCCAATTGAATCCACTATGGAAAATTACCACAAGTTTTCATCCGATGTTCTTACAACTTCTACAACGCGAGCTTTGATCCGAAGTACTCGACCAACTTCAATTGTGAAGTGTGTACCTTCAATCAAGCCTCCGATTATAACCACTCTGAAACTTCTAGACCGTACCGCACTGGCAAATCGACTAGAGGATTGTAACTGGCTTGGGATTTGAAAATGAAAGCTCAGAATACTTTGGAAGAAGTAGTAGGCTTATAGAGAAGAGATATGAAAGTGAATGAGTGTATTGAAATGATCGAAATCCTTCTCTATTTATAGTTTTTCCAAAGGCAGAATTCTGACAGAATTCGGGCAGAATTCGGGCAGAACTCTATGAGAAAATCTCGTTGGGATCCGTAACTGCAGGAAGACCAAGTTCAAAAAGCAACGTTCACTAACCGAACTCTGGCCGAACTCTGGCCGAATTCGGGCCGAGGTCTGCGAGGGCTCTGTTAGGTTTTTGCAAACTAGTTTTTGGGCTTTTTTGAAAAGTTAGGCTGTTAGGAAGTAGTTTGGGCTTATGTAAATGGGCTTGTTTTCAAAATGAAAGGGTATTTTGAAAACGTTTCTTGGGTAGCCTATTTGCCAGTACGATGCAGTGTACATCGTATTCCTAGACTCAATAAATATGGAAAATATATTGATCAAATAGGAAAACCAAGAGCCCTTTGATGACGCTTTTATTCAAATATTTGAGCAGACTTGAAGACGCCTTTTTCACTTGACGGCGGTCGTCCAAAGATAAACAGATTTAGAAATCTGAATACCTTTCGGTTCAGAGAAATCTTCTTGTATAACGCCGTCTTTGGCCCATTAATAATACTCCATTGCATATGTCCTGGTTTGATCATATTTGATCATGCTTACAGCATTTCTATAAGAACATGTTAGACAAATAGATTAATATGATACAAGCATAGCAATATGATATAGAACATTTAGGACAATGCTAATATTAGGACAATGCTAAGTTTAAGTAGCAACATGATAATGATTACATGAATATTAGTGACATCATTATGTTAAACTTAATTGATTAGCCATATTCAAAAACATGATATAATCATTGGGCTAACAGATCTATCCTATTTCAGATAGCCAGTGGGTTAGTCCGGTGCAAGTGGTTCCTAAAAAGATCGGAATAACTTTCGTAAAGAATCAAAATGATGAACTAGTTCCTACTCGTGTCCAGAATGGGTGGCGGGTTTGTATAGATTATAGAAAATTAAATGCTGAAACTCGCAAGGACCACTTTCCATTACCTTTTATTGATCAAATGCTTGAAAGGTTAGCTGGTCATACTTACTATTGTTTTCTTGATGGTTATTCAGGTTATTTTTAAATTCCAATTTCTCCGGAAGATCAAGAAAAGACAACTTTTACATGTCCATTTGGAACTTTTGCATATCGTCGCATGCCATTTGGTCTTTGCAATACCCCGGCCACTTTCCAAAGGTGTACGGTTAGCATTTTTTCAGAATATGTTGAGCATATTATAGAAGTATTTATGGATGATTTCACAGTTTATGGAGACTCTTTTGATAAATGCTTGCATAACCTTACACTTATTCTCCAAAGATGTGTAGAAACTAATCTTGTGTTAAACTCAGAAAAATGTCATTTTATGGTTGAACAAGGTATAGTTTTGGGTCATATTGTTTCATCTAAGGAAATTGAGGTAGATAAAGCCAAAATTGATATTATTCAATCTTTACCTTATCCTACTAGTGTGCGGAAAGTTCGTTCTTTTCTTGGACAAGCAGGTTTTTATCGAAGATTCATCAAAGAATTCTCCAAAATAGCGTTACCCTTGTACAAGTTGCTACAAAAGGATGTGGCATTTGAATTCGATAAGGCGTGTAAAAGGGCATTTGATAC
Source organism: Iris pallida (assembly GCA_029216955.1). Taxonomy (NCBI): domain Eukaryota; kingdom Viridiplantae; phylum Streptophyta; class Magnoliopsida; order Asparagales; family Iridaceae; genus Iris; species Iris pallida. The sequence continues at coordinate 4,149,805 of JANAVB010017197.1, read as the reverse complement.
ACTAAAGAAACTATTGACTTCTACCCCAGTTATCCAGCCCCCTGACTGGAACGTGCCTTTTGAGATAATGTGTGATGCAAGTGATTATGCAGTCGGCACTGTATTGGGTCAAAGAATGGGAGGAGCATCTCACGCAATTTATTATGCTTCAAGAACATTGAATGAAGCTCAGAGAAATTACACTACTACTGAAAAAGAACTTTTAGCTGTTGTTTTTGCTTTAGAAAAATTTAGATCTTATTTGTTTGGTACTAAAATTATTGTCTATTCTGATCATGCAGCTCTCCGTTATTCGATGACGAAGAAAGAGGCAAACCAAGGTTAATCCGATGGATACTTCTCTTGAGTGAATTTGATTTGGAGATCAAAGATAAAAGAGGGAAAGAAAATCATGTTGCAAATCATTAAGTCGTTTAGTTCATGTGGAGTATGAACTTCGTCTGCAAGAAACGTTCCCCGATGAGCAATTGTTTGCTACAATTGTGACATTACCCTGGTATGCAAACATTGTAAATTATTTGATTACTAATATGTTTCCTCATGGTTTGTCAAAGTCTCAAAGAGATAAGCTTAAATGTGTGTAACGCCCCAGTCCCAAAATACGTAGGACTAGAACGTATCATGCCAACTGTATACATACGAGTAAATATACGACTCGTATATATACATAAGCTGTAAATGTAGAAAGCCAAGACACTAAATCTCATCCACAAAGATAAATAATGATATAAAGTAACTTTGAGTTTGTCAAGTACACAATAGTTGGGCGGAGACAAAGTCCACTACCAACCAAATTAAATATGAAAAAAATACAAGGAAAGAATTTAGCAAGCGAGAGCGATGGCGAGTCCAAGAGCAATCATCACGAAGGAAGGAAGGGCCTTAGCTAGAACACCTGCAGAAAATATGAACACACACCTGGGAAAAAAACCAGGTCCTCAGAGGGACGTAACAAGACACATAATATCATGCCGATAAACTGAATAAATAAGCTCAACAGAAAAGTATGCATGAGTAAAGGTTCCTAACCATTCTATGTGACATGTATTTTGAGGACAACGTTCTACGCAGGGGCTGTAACGGATTCACGCAAGCAAGTAATAGAGAGTGGCCAGCAAGTAACGCTCATCCGAGACGCTATCGACCTGGGCAGAAGGTAGTGCTCATGAGAGTCACCCTCGGCCCAAAATGTGTGTAAAAAAATAAAATGTAGCCCCTACGCTAATAACTGTCCCCTCCCCCCAATGATACTATACATGTGTCGACTCCACGACACTGTTTAATCCTTAATAACTGCCAAGTCTTCTACAACAATCTATTAGCAGTTATATCCTAACGCACGGCCTGTACGCGCCAATGATCAGTCAGCATGCAAGTCCGCATCTATATGCGACTCACAACTCACACACAATCCGTAGCACATCGTGACAGTTTATGAGATGCACTAAACCTACGGTGGTCCCTTAACTCTAAGCCAATTACATAAAATATAATAATTTGCATATATATGTAATTTGAAAGAACAACATAAAGAAAAGCATGCATGATATTGAGCAAGAATTTAAACAGTAAAGGCAAGGTGTCTTGCCTGGTGTTACGCCTGGTGTGACGCCGAGTGTGGTGCAATAATCCGGCAAGTTTCGATGGTCTAATAGCCATGTTCGATGCAAAAATAGGAAAACATGATTTAGTCATAAGTAAGGTCGAACAATAGAGAAAATTTGAGGAGAAGAGTATTTATATTATTATTTTTTTAGAAAATTTCCGACCATTTTAAAAATATGTTTTTCTTAGTCAAAAGGATTTGTAGGAAAAATACTTGAAAATATTTATATGTAATAATTTTGAAATATCATCTTATTAGTCAAAATATTCTAAGTTGTAAAATATGATCTAAGGTAGATACTATATTTCACCATTCAAATATATATTTTTTTTAGATAAACAGTTAAAAATATTTCTGAATCATTTGGTCCAAAAAGTATAACTGGTCAAATTGAAAGGAATATTTCAGTGTTTTAAAACTAACTTGAAATTTTGCTAGAAATTAATAGTAATAATAATAATATAAATAATATTTTTAACATAACCACAAACTAATATTAGCAATAATATATAAATAATTTACACCATTCTTAGTAATTTAGATAATGAAAAATATAATAATAACAGAAATAATAATACTAATAGTAATAATGATAATACTAATAATAATAATAATAATAATAATAGAAATAAGGATAATAATAATACTAATAATGATAATAAGATATTAATAATAATTTTACTATCAGTAACTAAACAATTGATTATACTTAACCAACTTTATCACTCCAACCCTATTAAAGAATAGAGAGAAGAGAGAGGAGAGAGAGAGAGAGAGGAGATCGATGAGGGAAGAAAGGGTTTGTGGTTACCGAGGCTCGGCCGGCGGTTTGGAGAGCGGCGGCGAAGGGGATTTTCCGACGGGAAGGAGGCGGCGCTCGTCGTCGACTGCTGCGGTGGTCGGGGAGTCGAAGAGGGGAGGTGGTCGGCTCTGGTCGAGGGGCTGTGGCCGCGTCGAGCGCGGCGGATCTGAAGCGGCGTGGTCGAAAAAACATCCGGATGCTGTGGAGAACGCCGGATACGGCGCGGTGGAGTGATGGTGGCGCGGCACGCAGCCTCGGTCGGGGGGGCGGACGTATGGCGGTACCGGAGGAAGGCGCGGCGGTTCTCAGGCGCCGGCGGCGTGCCTGGGAAGGCGACGGCGGCGCGGTGTAGCGCACGCGCTGGTCGAGGGCGGAAGACGGCGGCGGGACTACGGCGACGCGCCAGGGCGAGGCGATCACCGTCGATCCGCGGGCGGAGGTACGTGCTGGTGGTGGTGGTAATGTTTTCTATTTTTTGGGGTTTTCTTCTGTTGCTGACGGGTTGCGGCGGTGACGGTAGACATGTCCGGGTGGGGATGGTATGGACAGCGGGACAAGGGTGGTTCGGAGCGCTGTCGGAACGGGTGGTTGTGGTGGTGTTGTCAGAGGTTATGGTGTTGGAGGCTCGGGCGGTGACGGTCGTGGTCGCGGATGATTGTTTAGCCGGGGTCGTGAGGGGGCTGGTTGAAATCGGGATGCTGGTGGTGGGTTGGATATGATGGTGGCGTGATGGGTCTGTGTGGTGTTGGTCGGGTTGTTTGTGGTTCTGGACAAGGCCGTCGTGTCCGGGGTGTCGGACACGACGTGGATGATTGTAAACGAGACTGGAATAAGAGTTTGGTCGTCACAGACACGATGCACGATGCGATTGTGGTTGTAGAAATTTGGAGAAATAATGAATGATAGAAATTGGAGGAGTACCTGCCTATTTATAGGATGTGGGAATTTCTAATTGGATAGGATTGTGGGGATTTTAAATCCCCTTAGATAATTTACTCATTTAATTTAAACCAATCAATCCAATCAAAATCAAATCCAAATAATTCCAACATAGATAAATCTTCATCCTTTATTTTAAACTATTTAAAATAAATCCAATCAATATTTAAATTGCCATATTTACAACATATATTTCTAAAAATACTTATAATATTAATTTTGAAAATAATAAATATTTTTAAATATCCTTTTTAAATAATAAAATATCAATAAATAAATTTAAAAAAAACAATGATAATTACTAAACTATTTGAAATACCTTTTTAGTAAGTTAAAATAATTAATAAAATAAATTTGAAAATTTGTTGACACATAAATTACATCTTACGTATTTGCATGAGAAGAAAGTATTTTATGAAACATAGTTTTCTAAATCGCCAATAAAATAAATTCGCCTATTTATAATAATAAAATCAAATAATTTTTTTTGAAACTCGCTGCGGTACTTTTCACAATCTTAATTAATTAAAACTAATTACTATATATTATTTTGAAACTATAGAATGGAAAAACGTTTTTAACAACATATGTACGCTAGCACATATTCGCACTCGTCGAGCAGTTACGAAAATGAATCTCGCGCGCGACGTAAAATACGATTACGCGACGTACAATACAAAATTTTAAATCAGTACCAAAATTTTTAAAAAATACAGTAGAAATTTAGGGGTTTTACATCCTACCCAACTTGAAAAAAATTTCGTCTTCGAAATTAAGAATTCGTAGGGGGTGAGAAGACACAAGGGGTATCGATGAAGAACAATCAATAACAAAATCATGCCGTAAGAATTTGTGATCTAGATCATAGGAAAATAATACGATATGGTCGTACTCGATAGGATGGCTAGAGGAAGTTCTAGTATAACGCTTTTGTCCCTCTAAAATAGGTGAAGGCGAAAGCAATATAGAGTTCGAAGGAGGTGTTATCGAATACGAATACGTGATTCAAAGGCGATCGAATAATTTCAAAGGAATTGTCAAGGCAGTCGTGAATGGGATTCTAGAGGGTAAGTTCAACTACATCCGTCCACGTAGATTGATATATGAAAACAAAAGCGAACAAAAGTGCAATAGGTTGATCAGACCATCATGCACCGGTTCTGATTTGACAGTATGTTAGTGGGAGCGACCCAATAAGATACGTCATGATCAAGCTTTGATAAGAAAATAAGCTTGCAAAATTTATGCTAAGTCAGCATTAAAAATAGTCAAAGTATAAGTAAGGAACCATGATAAAAGAGAATTAAATAGTCCTAGATTCTTTAAAATCAAGTCTTGTCCAAGGTTTGGGCTTATACAGCCGGCTTGGTTGACTAGATAAGTTAGGGTCCACTGAATTCTAGGGTCCAAGTGAACCTATCAATGTGGTCCACAAAGGCTGGTTAGGTCGGGAGGTATTCTACCCAACTTACAAGAGTTAAACTAGTAGTGTAAAGGGGTCAATGGGTCAAGCACTCAAGGTAAAGCGCAAGTCAAGCATTACACAGGGTGGAAAGAATTGAGTCGAGGTCGAGTCTTATCTATAGTTAAAAAGTATATTGGTTTCACGGTAGGAATTAGAGTCCAGTCTTTTTGACCCGAAAGTCGCAATATGAAATTAGAGTACAAGGAGACGTGTTTTAGTGGCACGTGATATACCTACATGAAGGTGGGCTCGTGTAGGTCTTGCTTGTGAAATTTGTAGGAAGGAAACGTCTAGTATTGTGCTTCAAATATCCAAGTCACGGTAAAGGACACAAAGAATTAAAATAGAAAGTGGGAATTCATGAGATAATGATTAACGCACAAAATAATTGATCAAGTTAAAGCACGAAAATAAAAAAATTCATATTCGAGTAAATCAAGGTAAAATAAGTTAGAATACAGTTTCTAGAGATATGATAGCCACTTAGATGGAGTATGAGAAAGTCACGATAAATCTAGGTTTGAGTGAGTGTCGAGTGAGTCAAATTGGGATATCTTCACATAGACTGGCAGATGACTTAACTACACTCGAGTACATACAACTATCATGGAAAATGAGGAATACTTGCATCCCATTAGGGTGACCTGCTTGCTTCTTGGTCCTCTACCAATATATGATCAAATTTTAAATTTCTAGTTCCTCCACCGTTTCGAAATAAAATCTCAAGATACTCCATCAAGTATTTAATCATAACTTAAAGTTTAATTTCCTTTAAATAAATTCCAAAAATCCTGCGGCACAACTAAATTTTATAATAAGCCATCACTTTTAAAATTTCCAATTCCCCAAATGTACCTCAAGATAAACTCTTGGCCTATTTCATTATTCGCAAATCGTGTAACCCAAATTAAATCTTTTTTTTTACCGAAATTTAAATATCCATAATCAAGGCTTTTAAACTTAAAATCTAAATAACTTCTTAAATCATAGATCATATGCCACAATTTAAATTTTTAAATTTTCCTTCAAAGTCGCTTTCATATCCTCCAAATATTTAAACAAATTTTTACCATCATTTCTTCAACTCAAAATTAAATAAACTTATAAATCGTACGACTCAATTTTAAACCTCAAGCTCTCTCAAACTAAACTTTCGTCTTCTCTAATTGTCTAAAAATCATAATTAAAACTCCTTAAATAATCTCGAGATAAACTTTATAATATTACAATCCAACTTTTAAAGTTAACCGTAAATCATGTGTCACATATAAAAACTCAAGATATTTCTCAAATGATTTCATATCCCTAATAAATCATAACTATTTCACAATTTCAAAATTCATAAAAATTTGTTTTCTCGATCTAGCTATCCTCTCGTGTATACCACCTTGTAAATTTAAAAAAATAAAATTTCAACTATCCTTTGATGGCGGTAATATGCTACTACCCAACTTGGAATAAACTAATCCTTAAAGAATCATTTCTAGGAAAATAAATGCCTTTATACTCAAATATAGCCTCAATGGATATTATTTGTCAATATAATCCTTCTAGCCATAGAGTTGACCAATAAGTATATATAGTGTAGTCATCTCTCTAACCATGTTTAAGTACGAGATGATAGGGTGGGTAGAAAGAGTTCAAGCAAGATGCAAAATTAAGGGAAGCCACGGGAGTCGGAATATGGAAATCAAGGAAGGTCAAGGAAGATGATCAAGTATGTAGATGAGATTTCTAGATTCTAATCCTATATTGCAGGCCGGTTCGGTACAGTCATGCAACCGAAACGGCAAATAGACCTGCATGGGCCACCACAAAAACATGTAACGCCCCAGTCCCAAAATACGTAGGACTAGAACGTATCATGCCAGCTGTATACATACGAGTAAATATACGACTTGTAATATACATAAGCTGTAAATGTAGAAAGCCAAGACACTAAATCTCATCCACAAAGATAAATAATGATATAAAGCAACTTTGAGTTTGTCAAGTACACAATAGTTGGGCGAAGACAAAGTCCACTACCAACCAAATTAAATATGGAAAAATATACAAGGAAAGAATTTAGCAAGCGAGAGCGATGGCGAGTCCAAGAGCAATCATCACGAAGGAAGGAAGGGCCTTAGCTAAACACCTGCAGAAAATATGAACACACACCTGGGAAAAAAACCAGGTCCTCAGAGGGACGTACAAGACACATAATATCATGCCGATAAACTGAATAAATAAGCTCAACGAAAAGTATGCATGAGTAAAGGTTCCTAACCATTCTATGTGACATGCATTTTGAGGACAACGTTCTACGCAGGGGCTGTAACGGATTCACGCAAGCAAGTAATAGAGAGTGGCCAGCAAGTAGCACTCATCCGAGACGCTATCGACCTGGGCAGAAGGTAGTGCTCATGAGAGTCACCCTCGGCCCAAAATGTGTGTAAAAAAATAAAATGTAGCCCCTACGCTAATAACTGTCCCCTCCCCCCAATGATACTATACATGTGTCGACTCCACGATACTGTTTAATCCTTAATAACTGCCAAGTCTTCTACAACAATCTATTAGCAGTTATATCCTAGCGTACGGTCTGTACGTGCCAATGATCAGTCAGCACGCAAGTTTGCATCTATATGCGACTCACAACTCACACACAATCCGTGACACATCGTGACAGTTTATGAGATGTACTAAACCTACGGTGGTCCCTTAACTCTAAGCCAATTGCATAAAATATAATAATTTGCATATATATGTAATTTTGAAAGAACAACATAAAGAAAAAGCATGCATGATATTGAGCAAGAATTTAAACAGTAAAGGTAAGGTGTCTTGCCTGGTGTTACGTCTGGTGTGACGCCGAGTGTGGTACAATAATCCGGCAAGTTTCGATGGTCCAATAGCCATGTTCGGTGCAAAAATAGGAAAATATGATTTAGTCATAAGTAAGGTCGAACAATAGAGGAAATTTGAGGAGAAGATTATTTATATTTTTTTTTAGAAAATTTTCCTACCATTTTAAAATATGTTTTCCTTAGTCAAAAGGATTTGTAGGAAAAATACTTGAAAATATTTATATGTAATAATTTTTGAAAATATCATCTTATTAGTCAAAATTCTAAGTTGTAAAATATGATCTAAGGTAGATGCTATATTTCACCATTCAAAATATATTTTTTAGATAAACAGTTAAAAATATTTCTGAATCATTTGGTCCAAAAGTATAATTGGTCAAATCGAAAGGAATATTCAGTGTTTTAAAACTAACTTGAAATTTTGCTAGAAATTAAGTAATAATAATAATGTAAATAATATTTTAACATAACCAAACTAATATTAGCAATAATATATAAATAATTTACACCATTCTTAGTAATTTAGATAATGATAAATATAATAATAATAGAAATAATACTAATAAGTAATAATGATAATACTAATAATAATATTAATAATAATAGAAATAAGGATAATAATAATACTAATAATGATAATAAGATATTAATAATAATTTGCTATCAGTAACTAAATAATTGATTATACTTAACCAACTTATCACTCCAACCCTATTAAAGAATAGAGAAAGAGAGGAGAGAGAGAGAGAGGAGATCGATGAGGGAAGAAAGGGTTTGTGGTTACCGAGGCTCGGCCGGCGGTTTGGAGAGCGGCGGCAAAGGGGATTTTTCGACGGGGAGGAGGCGGCGCTCGTCGTCGACTGCTGCGGTGGTCGGGAGTCGAAGGGGGAGGTGGTCGGCTCTGGTCGAGGGGCTGTGGCCGCGTCGAGCATGGCGGATCTGAAGCGACGTGGTCAAAAAAACACCGGGTTGCGGTGGAGAACGCCGGATACGGCGCGGTGGAGTGATGGTGGCGCGACGCGCGGCCTCGGTCGGCGGGGGCGGACGTATGGCGGTGCCGAAGGAAGGCGCGGCGGTTCTCAGGCGCCGGCGACGCGCCTGGGAAGGCGACGGCGATGCGGTGTACTCGTGCATGCGCCTGGTCGAGGGCGAAAGACGGCAGCGGGACTACGGCGACGCAGCCAGGACGAGGCGATCACCGCCGATCCGCGGGCGGAGGTACGTGCTGGTGGTGGTGGTGATGTTTTCTATTTTTTTTGGGGTTTTCTTCTGTTGCTGACGGGTTGCGGCGGTAACGGTGGACATGTCCGGGTAGGGATGGTATGGACAGCGGGACAAGGGTGGTTCGGGGCGCTGTCGGAACGGGTGGTTCTGGTGGTGTTGTCAGAGGTGACGGTGTTGGAGGCTCGGGCGGTGACGGTCGTGGTCACGGATGATTGTTTAGCCAGGGTCGTGAGGAGGCTGGTTGAAGTCGGGATGCTGCTGGTGGTGGGTTGGATATGATGGTGGCGTGATGGGTCTGTGTGGTGTTGGTCGGGTTGTTTGTGGTTCTGGACAAGGCCGTCGTGTCCGGGGTGTCGGACACGATGTGGATGATTGTAACGAGACTGGAATAAGAGTTTGGTCGTCACAGACACGATGCACGATGCGATTGTGGTTGTGGAAATTTGGAGAAATAATGAATGATAGAAATTGGAGGAGTACCTGTCTATTTATAGGATGTGAGAATTCCCAATTGGATATGATTGTGGGAATTTTAAATCCCCTTAGATAATTTACTCATTTAATTTAAACCAATCAATCCAATCAAAATCAAATCCAAATAATTCCAACATAGATAAATCTTCATCCTTTATTTTAAACTATTTAAAATAAATCAAATCAATATTTAAATTGCCATATTTATTTACAACATATATTTTCTAAAAATACTTATAATATTAATTTCAAAAATAATAAATATTTTTAAATATCCTTTTTAAATAATAAAATATCAATATAAATAAATTTAAAAAAAACGATGATAATTACTAAACTATTTGAAATACCTTTTTAGTAAGTTAAAATAATTAATAAAATAAATTTGAAAAATTTGTTGACACATAAATTACATCTTACATATTTGCATGAGAAGAAAGTATTTTTATGAAACATAGTTTTCTAAATCACCAATAAAATAAATTTGCCTATTTATAATAATAAAATCAAATAATATTTTTTTTGAAACTTGCTGCGGTGCTTTTCACAATCTTAATTAATTAAAACTAATTACTATATATTATTTTGAAACTATAGAATAGAAAAATGTTTTTAACAACATATGTACGCTAGCACATATTCGCACTCGTCGAGCAGTTACGAAAATGAATCTCGCGCGCGACGTAAAATACGATTACGCGACGTACAATACAAAATTTTAAATCAATACCAAATTTTTTAAAAAATACAGTAGAAATTTAGGGGTTTTACAATGTGATGCCAAATACTATGTGTGGGATGACTCATACCTGTGGAAGCATTGTGCAAATCAAATAATAAGAAGGTGCGTACATGAAAATGAAATTATTTCAATTCTCACCTTTTGTCATTCTTATGCATGTGGAGGACATTTTGGAGCTAAGAGGACGGCAAAAAAACTATTAGAATGTGGTTTCTATTGGCCATCTTTATTTCGTGATTCATATTCTTTTTGTAAAACATGCAATAATTGCCAAAAGACAGGTAATATATCTCAAAGGAATGAAATGCCACAAAATCCTATATTATTTTGTGAAATTTTGATGTTTGGGGCATCGATTTTATGGGACCGTTCCTTGTATCTTTTGGTTATGTTTATATTTTGCTTGCTGTTGATTATGTATCAAAGTGGGTAGAAGTTAAAGCTACCGGGACTAATGATTCTAAAGTTGTTTCAGATTTTATCAAGTCCAACATATTCTCCAGGTTTGGGATTCCGAGAGCCTTAATAAGTGATCGAGGTACTCACTTTTGCAATTGAACCGTCGAGTCTTTGCTGAAAAAGTACCATGTGACCCACAAGGTGTCAACTGCCTACCATCCATAAACGAGTGGGCAAACAGAGGTATCAAATAGAGAGATCAAGTCCATCATTGAGAAGACGGTCAATTCGAGTAGAAAAGATTGGAGTTTGCGCTTGGATGATGCTTTGTGGGCGTATAGAACTGCTTATAAAACACCTATCGGTATGTCACCATACCGGTTGGTGTTTGGGAAACCGTGCCATCTTCCTGTTGAGTTACAACACAAGGCTTATTGGGCTATCAAGAGTCTCAATATGAAGGCATATGAAAATGGAGAACATAGAAAGTTACAACTACAAGAGCTGGAGGAAATTCGCAATGACGCCTATGAGAATGCTCGAATTTACAAAGAGAAAACGAAGGCTTTTCATGACAAGATGATCTCTAGGAAGGAGTTTCAAGTTGGTCAAAAAGTCCTTCTATACCAGTCACGACTTCGTCTGTTTTCGGGTAAATTACGTTCTCGTTGGATTGGTTTACTAATGTTTTTAATCATGGTGCAGTTGAAATTCAAAGTTTAGCAACATCTAAAGTGTTCAAGGTAAATGGCCAAAGGCTCAAGCTTTTCTATGAAGGTTTCAAAGTGGAGAATGTGGATGAATTGAACCTTGAGGATCCAACTGATACCAATTGAAGGACGGCACGTCCACGACTATAAACATAGGCAACCCAAGGGGAGTTTGTTCTTATTCTTGCAAAAAAAAAAAAAAAAAAATTTGTCTTTTCTTTGCATTTAGCCTTACATTGGGACAATGTCAGTTTAAATGTGGGGGAGGGGATTTAAATTATTTTAAGCAGTTTCAGTTTTTTTTATGTTTCAAAAAAACATGAGTTTTATTTTATGCTTTTTGTGGTTTTCAATAAAGTTTTATTTTATTTTATTTTCAAAAAAAAAAGTTTTGTTTTTTTTGTGATTTTCAATAATTTTTGGTTGTGTATGTCATGAGGAAGATTTAACTAAGTTTAAAAAATTCATAACATGATTGAATAAATACTCTTTTCAACTTAGAATTAATTTGTATAGTTATTTTCCTTGAGGATGGTTGTGACTAAATTTGGTAGACAAAAGCCAGTAAGATTTTGAGCCTTTAGACTGACACATCAGTCTCACTATATTTCTTTGATGAGTGATATTCTTCCATGGATTTGTTTCTCTAGAACTTGCTTTGATTCTCTTCAAGGTCACATCAACACATGCATACATGAACATGATTAAGGCCATCTTTGCTATACGCTACATAATCCAAATAGCCTTTACTGAAATTATTTTTCCTTTGGTTGAACCCCTTTGAGCCTTATTGCTTTTATTTTTGTGAACCCACATTACAAGCTTTAACCTGGAAAAAAAATCCTTACCCAAGTCGGAAAGCTAGTGGAGCATTATGATATGTATGGGTGTATATGAAATAAGTGTGGGGGTATTTTATTTCTAGTTTGGCTACATATTTTCATTCTTAAATTCTTGTGTCCCATCATGATTGAAAAAAAAGAGAAAAAGAAAAAGAAAAGAGAACTGAGAAAAAAAATAAAAAAAAATGAAAGAAGAAGAAGTAAAAAAAAGAAAAGAAAAGAAGTGATGGAGGAAATAACTTTTGATATCCATCTTCATGATTCCTTCCAAAATTTCAAATAAAGGGATATGTTGAATGCTTTGAATGGAGTGATTGGTTTTACATATTTAATATATTCGAGCTTGAGTTAAATCATTTTTGCTCCACTAGTTTTGATGGCTTTTGAGCTACACTCCCAAAATATATCCTACCTTAATCCTAAGCCCCGCTACAACCCATAAAAAGTCCTTATGATTTGTGTTATGCATGTGATCCATGTGGTAGAGAATGAGAAGATATGCAAGCTTATGGTAGATCATTTCTATTGGAATAAATTTGAAAGAAATACTTACCCTTCAAACCATGAGAGCTGAGTGTTTATTCCCGTGAGAGTCTACCAATTTAGTTTACTCTATCTTCAAGTGAAATAACTTACTAAGTAATTAGAAGTTGTTTAATAATATATTTTCATGATATGTTATGAGTTTGAAGAGCATGGTTATTCTTTATTTATGACATTACAACCTTGATTTTTGTTTTGAAAAAAAATAAATTTTGGATTTTATCCGAGGACGAACAAAAGTTAAGTGTGGGGGTATTTGATGAGAACATAAAATATTATATTTTTATCCCTTAATGTTCATCATTTTATGCTCATTTTATGACTATAGGTACTCATTATATTTATATTTTGCTGTAGGATGAATTTGGAGACACTATGTACAAAATGGAGCTAAAATGCAATTCTGGACAATTTTGACACCTTTCACCAAAATGGGCATAACTTTCTCATCCGAAAAGCAATGGAGGTGATTCAAAGAGTTTTGGAAAGCTAAGACATAGGGCTACAACTTTTATATTTTGTGGTTTTCGCAAATCAAGCTGCATCATGGACGAAATCAGACTTGAAGTTGGGTCAAAGATGCTGTGAACAAAAATAGGAACCAAAATAACCATGTTCCTACTTGTTCTATGACTTATTCTATTTGGTTTGAGAAGTTGTAACTTTAGAGGATATGTGGGGAGATATTGTGGGCTTGAAACAACTAATTTATGGTGTATAAAAGGGGTAGAAATCATGAGAAGAAAGACACAACACAACTCTTCTTCTTCTTCTCCAACTTTTCTTTTGAAGTTTTTAAGAACATGTGTGGCTAAAAGTCTTGTTGGTCGAAGTGTACGGAATCCTTGGAATCAATAAACTTGTGAAATCTAAATTTTTCTATATATTTGATTTTATACTTTGAATATTGAATGTTTTTCTATGCCAACTTTCATGATTGTTTTGTTTAATTACTAGGAGGCCTACTAGTTTATTATTTATTTCGATCTACCGCTAAATTAGATATCAAATCCGTAATTGTTTGATGTTTCTAATTTGTGAAGCAACCAAGATTTAATGAACTACTTTGTTTTATTAGATCTTAGGGGAAAAGCTTTCGATAAAATTAAATACAACCGCTTGTGCTTGTATTGTTTTGCTTTATCGATCTGTTTGTTCTTTAAGAAATTGCTAGATTAAATCTTTAGCGCTTGTCTGAGATTATTTAGTAATTAAAGTTAATTAGGTCGCTAGTATCTAATTAACTAAGCTTAAGAGAGTAGGAAGATACTTCCAACAGTAAATATTCAAAGTATGATTCAATAAATGCTTGCATCAATGATCAAATTTTATGATTTCCAATGGTGAATGTTCACTGAGACCAATATTTGTTCCTTGATTGATTTTATTACTTTAATTGCTTTAGCTCTTCTTAAATTTTTTTTCAAAACTCTCTTCCCCAATCCTTGTTCACATAGCATAAAATTTATACTAATTACTCTCCGTGGGATCGATCCTTACTCTCTCTGCTACATATAATTTTAAGAGTAAGGTTTTATTTTTGGGTGCCTGCGACAGCACACCACGAGACAAAACTTGTGCCGACAGGACCGTATCATTTTTCTGGTCATGTATGCCAAGTTTGGTCCGATTCTGAGAAGGTCGACCGGAACGCTAATTTGGCGGGCCCACGATCCGATCCGACAGACGAATTTGTGCACGGCCCACTGGAATCCAACTTTGCACATACGGTTGAGTTTATATCATCAAACCGGATCCATAGATATATAGTTTGATGACTTTAGAGACCATAGGCTCTGGCACATTTTTCGGTACAAAGCGGGTCCAACGGCGGACACCGTTTTGATCCAAAATTACCATTTTGCCCCTGTGTCCAGAATTGGACTTATGGATAGCCTATCCTAGCTGTTTTGCTTAATCTAGGAATGTTGGCAATGTCTGCTTCAGCATCCAGAGGCGTTTGTAGGAGTTCAGGTTTCGAGACACTTTTATTTGACGAGTTGTTTGCGGGACATTTTGCTTCCACCAGGCAAGTACACCTTGCCAAACTTTACAGTATTTATATGCTTTTCTATATTTCTATTCTTTTTTGCTTTGTTACATATTTCTCTTACTTCATGGTTACTTTCTAGTTTTACATACACGTAGATTATTAATCTTTTTTTTCTCATGTTACTAGCCATATTTTTCTATCGTGTTCATGTCTAATGATAGTATTGCTTAGTCTCTGTCATGTCCCTTTCACATGATTGAGCAGGACTTGACTTGTTGACTTATTGAATTGACTTGACTCGTAGTTCTAGGTGGGGACCTTGTGATAGACGATGACTATACTTGACTACTCTCTGTTGTGAGCCCCCACTGAGCTGCGATAGATACTTACTATAGGTTGTGAGCCCCCACTGAGTTATGATCTATAGGGTCGTGCGCCCCCACTGAGCTGTGGTTTATCCCGATTTACTCTTAGTCATGTTTATCAGCCCGATTCTCGATGGCATGCCACTTCCTTATATTTTATTCTTGTACTACTCTGCAGTCTTTATTTCTTGTACTATTTCCTATCCTTCCTTGCATGTTAAAACTGTTAAAGTAGGCATGTATATTATGTGTTTTGCTAGTGCCCTGAGGACCTGGTTCTCTCTCCAGGTCATAGCCAAGCTGGTAGAATCGATGGATGGTTATGAGTTGTGTCTGCAGGATTCAGGTATCGTTGGTGCATTATTTCATTTTATTCTCTTGTGCTGTATATTCTTATCTTGATATATTCTGCTTATTAGCCTAGTTTATTAGACTTGTGTTTCCTTTCGAGTCTATTTGGACATGTATGCTAGTGGGCTATAGACCACGAACCATATTGTTCATTCTTGTTGTTTTATTATTTTATGTGGATTAAGATTAGTTTTGAATTACCATGGTTATACCTAATGTCATAGTCCATACAGCTCATATATATTCGAGCTGGGCTGGAGTCCTCTCGATGCGTAGCTGGCATGTATACGTATCCTAGTCCTATACGTAATTTGGGACTGGGGCGTTACAATGTCATGTTTCCTATAACATATTATTATGGAGGTCGTAGTTGCATGAGCACAATATTGTATCGTCCACTCTCCACCAGTGCTTTATGTACGTGGATGACAATGAAGAGGTCAAGAAGGAAGTTGATGATCTCAATCCTTTTAGAGGCATCAAAGCCAATTATACAGACTCTAGGATGTACAAAGAAGAATATATGAAGGTTGTATTACCAATGGACACGGAAGAAGACCAAAAGGATGACCCAGACGAGACCCTGGTGATCCCAGTCAAAGGACGCACTTCTCATCCTTCATCTTCTCAAATGTTGACCATCAATCTCGCTCCTGCTACTGAAAACGTGGAACAAAGGGAGCTCACCTCTTCTGAGCCTCTTGTTATCGACCTTCGTCATAATAAGTCTATCACTTCACTTTCTCCTCCTCTTGCTATCGACTTGGTGATGTCTTCAGACAAGGTCAAAAATGTTGTTGAAGCAGAGAAAAGTATCAATAAAACAATGCCTCCTTCACAATATATCGATGTGGATTTTTACGCACAATATTACTTAGAAATTTTGGATAATTTCGAACCTCTCACCTTGGAAGCAATTCAATCTTTCCAGGATGAGATAGCATTTGAACCTGTACAAAACTTGTTCTTTATATTTTCTCTTTGGAACGATGATGAGCATCTAATTCTCTTTAATAGAGAACATAATCAAAGGGTTGTACTCAATAGCGAATCTGAAAATGATAATTATGAAAGAATACAACTACGTCGTTATTGTCAACAATCCAAGAATATTATTCAAAAAATGGGTTACAATTTCAGGTCTGTACTTAACGGAGGTAAAGGTAGACGAACTCCTATTCGACTACCCGCCCCAAAGGAAAGACATCACAGTAATATACTAAAACTAAATATGGGTTAGGTTACACTACGCCGATTACAACCTCAGACAGATCTGAGTTAGACGAAGAGATACGGCCTCATTCTTCTGAATCCTCCTTATGGGACTCAGACACCAGCGTAGGAGATGTCCATCGACTGACTCTATCCGCCAATATGGTGACAACTGAATTTCCAGAAAATGATAATAACTTTATCGAGACATATAAGAATGAGCCTTGGTCACAAATGATGGATACTCAATGGGAACTTCGCTTTGAATAGCATGAACTGTCCACTGAGGATGAGATGATCCAGATCGACGTCGGAGACGAAGCTTCTCCAAAGCCTATCTTTATCAGTAAAAGCCTTCCTGAGGCGGACAAACAAGAACTGATCTGGCTTATTAAAGAGTACATTGATATGTTCACTTGGAGCTATGAGGATATGCCGGGACTAGATCCTCAGATCGCTACTCATAAGCTCAACATTATGCCAAATGCTAAGCCTGTTAAATAGCAATAGCGACGATTCTGACCTGATATGATGGACGCTATAGAAGCTGAAGTCAAGAAGCTCATCGCCTACGGCTTCGTTAGGGAGGAATAGCATCCTGACTAGGTGGCTAATGTCATCCCAGTTATGAAGAAAAGAAGAAAAGTTCGAGTCTGCATCGACTTTAGAGACCTCAACACAGATTATCCCAAAGACAAATTTTCTCTCCCAATCACCGATGTCATGATCGACAATACCTGCGAGTTCGAATGAATGTCTTTTATGGATGGATTCTCTGGTTATAATCAGATTAAGATAAATCCTTAAGATGAAAAGCATACGTCCTTTCGCACTCCTCTTGGAGTCTACTGCTATACAGTCATGCCGTTCGGTCTTAAGAATGCTAGTGCTACCTATCAACAGGCTATAAGTACGATCTTTCGCAAATATTTACGAAAAATAGTCGAATGTTATGTCAACGATATTGTCGTCAAGAGTCATTCAAATGAAGATCGCATCCAAGATCTGAAAACTATCTTTGACCTAATGCGTCAACATCGGCTCAAGATGAATCCTATTAAGTCATTCTTGGGTGTCTCTAGTGGCAAATTTCTCGGATTCGTTATTACCTCTAAGGGTATACACATTGACCCCGATAAAGTCAAAGCCATTCAAGAGATGGGTCCTCCACGCAACCTAAAGGAGCTGCGAGGATTCTAAGGATGACTTGCCTATATTAGGAGATTCATTTCAAATCTCTCTGGATGCTGCAGACCGTTCAATCAATAAATGAAGAAAGGTGTATCTTTCATTTGGACAGATGAATGTTAGCAAGCATTTGAGGACATTAAGCAGTTCTTGATAAACCCTCCAGTCCTAGTTCCTCCAATCATAGGAAAACCCTTCTTAATGTACGTTCGAGCAATGGATCATTCTCTCAGTGCCCTCCTAGCCCAGAAGAATAATAAAGGCCATGAGCAAGCAATCTACTACCTCAGTCGTACAATGGTCGGTACTTAACACTGATACAATCTAGTAAAAAAATAATGTTTAGCGATGTTCGTTGTCCAGAAGATGTGTCACTACATCACGGGTTAAACCATCCATGTTATCTCCACAGTTAATCCTTTGCGAGTCCTAATGAACAAGACTAATATACTTAATTCCAGACTTGCTACATGGGCGATGCTGTTAGCGCAATATGACATGCTTTGTGTCCCGCAAAAGTCTGTCAAGGGTTAAGCCCTAGGTGACTTCTTAGCTGCTCATCCAATTCCTGAAACTTTAAAACTTTATGATGAGATTCCCGACGAAACTCTAGAGTCTGACACGACTTCAGAAGGAGTACCTCTTTGGCGTCTATTCTTTGATGGCGCATCTAGAATCGGACCTAATAGTATCATCATCGCTAGAGTTGGAGTTGTCCTCGTATCTCCAGAAGGGCCAGTCATTCAGAGAGCCTATTCTCTAGACAAGCCATGTTCCAATAATGTTACTGAATACAACGCTTTGCTTATCGGTCTCAAATTAGCTAAACAGCTGGATATCGATTATCTTGAAGTATACGGAGACTCAAAACTGAATGTCAACCAGGTTAGAGGTACGTAAGAGGTCCGGCACCAAGATCTCATCCCCTATTAAAAGGCAGTAGTTGAACTTGATATATCATTCAAGGGTTTCTTTATTGAACATGTACGTCGAACATGCAATATGGAAGCCGATGCACTCACTAATCTAGCAGTAGTACTTGTGGTTCCTGTGAAAAGACAACAATTAATCGTCATCGCTAATCGAGAATTATTCTGCGTCGAGAATAATTTGATTGAATTCAGTAATACAGTCAAAATTTGCTCTACTAGTGAAGATTGGAGGACTCCCTTCATCGACTTTATAGTACATGACACTTTACTAGAAGACCCTAAAGAAGCAATGACAATTCGTCATCAGTCACTCCGACACTATTATAATCATTCTTCCAAGACACTCTAACGTCGATCTTTTGACAACATGCTCCTGTATTGTCTCACGGGTGATAAAGCAAAATAGATACTGCGTAAAGCTCACGATGGTGTCTGTGGTGCACATCAGTCTGGTCCTAAATTACAGGACCATATTAGACGCATGGGATATTATTGGCCCACTATAGTGACGGATGCAATTGAGTATGCAAAGAAATGCAGAGCAAGTCAAATCCATGCAGATTTCATCCACCAACTATCAGAATTTTTACATCCAACTATAGCATCTTGGCCCTTTGAAGCTTGGGGCATGGATGTCATTGGTCCTATTGACCTACCATCATCCCGAGGACAACGGTTCATCCTGGCTATAATCGATTACTTCTCAAAATGGGCACAAGCTATTCCCCTCGCTGAAGTCAAGACAAACAATGTCATCAGCTTCATCAAGCACCATATGATTTATCGCTTCGGCATTCCTCGAAGAATCATTCACGACAATGAACCTCAGTTCGTAAGTCAAACACTTACTCAATTCTGTAATAACACTCGAATCAACAATATTACTTCTATGGCTTATAATCTCGCAGCCAATGGTTTAGTAGAAGCATTCAATAAGACAATCATCAAGCTTCTCAAGAACTTTATTTTTGCTAATAAACGTAATTGGAGTAAAAAGCTTGGAGAATGCCGATGGGCGTATCGTACTACTATACGTACCCCAACTGGTTGTACACCCTTCTCTCTAGTGTACAGATGTGAAGCTGTCTTACCATTAGAAATTCAAATTCCATCCCTAAGAATAGCTATTGCCAACGAACTAATAGTAGAAAATAATGATCGCCTTCGACTTCAAGAGCTCGAAGCACTCGATGAGAAACGATTGCTAGCTCAACAGCACATTGAGCTATATCAAGCCCGTATCTCGAAAGCCTTCAACGTAAAGTCAAAGTACGGGTCTTTCAAAAGGGTGAACTAGTCCTTACTGTCAGACGTCCTTTGACTATGACGCACATGAGCAAAGGCAAGTTCGAGCTAAAGTGGGAAGGTCCCTACGTCGTAAGCAAAGTTTTCTCTAACGGAGCTTATCAGTTGACCGGGATGGATGGTCGACCAGCTATGATACCTATCAATGGCAAAATTTCTAAAGAAATACCATACACTACCAAAATACAGTAAATTGGCGACGGCATTTTAGCGACGAAAGAAATCCGTCGTCCGTAGCGACGGATTACCGACAACCTGGCGACGACTTTCCGGCTAATCGCGCACCAATTTTTTTTAAGGGTGAACATCCGTCGCCTATCCATCGGCACACCGTCGGTACAATATTGACGGAATAAAATCCGTCGGCAAGTAGTCACTCGGTAGTCACTAATTGGCGGGAAAATGTTAAAAAAATTGTGGGAAAATGTCACTAGTTGGCGGAAGAATTGACGACTACTTAGCGACGGATAATCCGTCGACCAGATGATGGAATATTAGCGACGGACATACAATCCGTCGCTAAGTGGTCACTAAGTGGTTGGAAAAATTTTAAAAAATTTGTATGAGATTAACGACTAAGTAGCGACGGATTTTATCCGTCGCTAGTCCGTCGCTAAGTTAAAAGCCTAGCTTAAGTTGAACCGACGGGAGAAAATTTTATTCCTCCTAATTGTTTCTCTCTCCTCTCTCTCTCTCTCTTGGACGCATACGATATATCGAGGTAACTCTCTCTCTCTCTCTCTCTCTCTCTCTTGGGTGACGGTGGGGGGCGGAGGGGAGCCGGCGGTAGTGGGAGGGGGCGGGCAGCGGGGGGGTACTGGCCGCGGGGGGGCTGGCCGCGGGGGGTGCTGGAGATATCCTCTTAACTTTTGCACGTGTCACATGACATGCTATATTATACATTTCTTATATAGCAATTTTTTTTATGAACTACTAGTATCCTCTTTATTTCCATCAAGTTAATAGTTTATATTAGTTTGACCACTTAGACGAAGATGACATATATGTTGCACAATTATGAGCACGGACACTGATACATATACGATACAGATATAGGATACAAACATTTTCAAATGGATACAAATGTAATTACCTATGTTGCATGAGTAATGTATGTACTGTTACACCCTTATATGCCATAAACCTGAGAATAACTGAACCTATAACTTGAGGCTCTCGCCTGTACACACACCCACCCTTAACACACACACATATTTGACTAGGACACACACACACCCTCTCACTCTTTCACTCTCACTGTCACACCCTTAACACACACACATACACCCCTCACCATATCATTCTTTGTCTATACTCACAATGTTATCCTGATTGGGCTAGGAACTTGATCCTAACAGCGCAATGTTATCCTGTTCTCAGAAGGAGAACTATAAGGACTATATTTTTTAATTACAAATATCTTTACTTTGTCTTACGAATCGGTATCGGTATCAAACTATTTCTATGAGTATCGATATTGATCGCTTAGGCGTCTAGGCGGTGTCTAGGTGGTAGGTAAGTGTTGAAAATCAAATTTAAGATATCGGTATAGGATGAGTATCCTAGAAGGATATATATAAGATATCTTAGTAGTAGATAGGTAAGTGATGAAAATTAAATTTACTTATGCCAAGTCTTTTGGGCCGATCAGAGTTATAAATCTTTTCAGAAATCTAGTATAATGTTGATTACCTCAAAAGACTTGCATAAGTAAGAGTGTATAGAGTGTATATCGTAGGCGGATGAGTGTATAGAGTGAGCCTCCCTACTCCCCTTCTTCTCATTCGGGTCATGAGGCATCTTATTCCGCATTATATGAAATACATCTCAACCAAAGCATGGAGAAGGGTGAAAATATTAATATTAACCAAGGATCAGTATCGGAATCAGTATCACCATGAATCTCATAGCTTGTTCTAACAGAGCATAATATAAAACCAAACGTGAAGCAGAGCTTCACATTCATAATATTAGAATGTGAAGCTCTGATTCACACGTTTGGTTTTATATTATGCTCTGGTAGAATAAGCCATGAGATTCATGGTGATACCGATTCCGATACCGATCCTTGGTTAATATTAATATTTTCACACTTCCCTACTCTTTGGTTGAGATGGATATCATATGAGAGTCGAATGAGAAGAAGAAAAGTAGAGGGGGTCAAAGAGGGGGCCTTCTCTAATCCTCTATATTCTGGTTGTGAGACTCATTCCGTACTGTCAGGCTATGTCGATAATGGCTTCAAGTTTAAGGCAAGACTGCTGAGGGTCATTCACCGTTGGAGGTTGAAGTATCCGAAGAGGTTGAAGTATCCGAAGAGGAAAACGAAATAGATGAAAGAGAAGATGAGGAGGAAGAGGAAGATGAGGACGCAGAGGACGTCTAATACTGTCATTTCCATACAACAATGAATCTTCTACATTACACGTCTAATATTGTTATTTTGTTTAATCCCTAATTAATCTCCATGTTTTCATCAATCTTACCAGATGGCACCCACACATACACAAATACATACACACACACATACAAATACACACACACACACACACACACACACACACACACACACACACACATATATATATATATATGGCATACACACACACACACACACACATATATATATTCGGTACACACGCACATATATATATATTCGAGAAGTATATGTATATATATAGAGAGAGAGGAGTACATATTAACTTTGGACCGAAACCGAATAAGTAAATTTAGTATATTGAAAACTGAACCGAATTTAGTATATTCAAAACCGAAACCGAACCAAATTTTTTAAAACCAAAACCGAACCGAATAAGTAAATTTAATAAAATTTAGTATATTGAGGCTCTCGCCTGTACACAAACCCACCCTTAACACACACACACACATTTGACTAGGACATACACACACCCTCTCACTCTTTGACTCTCACTGTCACACCCTTAACACACACACATTTGACTGAAACACACACACACATATACCCCTCACCATATCACTCTTTGTCTATACATACAATGTTATCCTGATTGGGCTAGGAACTTGATCCCGACAGCGCAATGTTATCATGTTCTCCGAAGGAGAACTATAAGGATATATCTTTTCACAACATGTCACCTTGTCAAAGACCCTTAATGTGAATATCATGTTACCGCGGTGTCGGAAGACTAACATGTCATAATTTTCTTAGCCGTGTGCTTTGACATAATCCTCCCAACTCTTTCCTCCTATGTAGTAATCTTGCATTTCTTTATGAAGTTCAAGATGGCATATCGTGACTCGTAATGGAAAAATATGTCGTCTTGAACTTTATAAGGAAATGCAAGATTACTACATAGGAGGAAAGGGTTGGGAGGATTATGTCAAAGCACACGGCTTAGAAAATTATGACATGTTAGTCTTCCGACACCGCGGTAACATGGTTGTCACATTAAGGGTCTTTGACAAGGTGACATATTGTGAAAAGATATATCCTTATAGTTCTCCTACAGATGTTGAAGAAAACATCATCCTTCTAGACAATAGCGATAATGGAACGTCTAGTAAGTCCTTCGAATCACTCTATGTTAAGATTTTCTCATAATTATGTTTAGTTTGTCTTACGATACAGATTGAACTAATTATGTTTAGTTTGTCTTACGGAGTCAGCTCCCTGGCTAATAGATTTCTCGTCTGCCTAGGCCCATAAATAGGCGGCTTGTGAGGAAGAAGAGTCTTCTTTTTTTCTGAAAAAAGCTTTCTTCTTCCTCAGAACTCTTTTCCCTTCTTTTCTTTGTTAGAGAGATGGCTCCCAAGACTTCCCGAGGCGGTGCTGCTAGCCGAGGAAGGGGCCGAGGCAAGGAACCCTTGGAGGTCGATACGGAGGAAGTCCCCATCGTTAGGGCGACCCACGCCGACGTTCGCCCGAAAGTGCTCGGTGGGTATTCTCTTGCCTTGGTCTTTGTTGCAGTGATGTTGGGGTAACCCAACTGTAGATGAGCCGCCTCATGTAGATGTGCTTAGACTGACGTGCATGGGTTTCATCCCAGTTGATGTGCCAGAGATTCTGATGCGGCTCAGATGTCACCCTCATTTCCTGTATTTCCCGTATTTCGTATTTATACTCGTATCTGGATTTTGGCATGTATTTTTATTTTTCTCAACTTGTGGAATTTCGGTATCTCTCGTATTTTGGGTTTTTGGCATGGTTCGGTTTTAATTGGTTGGATTGGGTTGGTTTGATTTGGTTTATTATGCATTGGAACACCTTAACCTACACTCCACCTTCAACATACCACAACCCACCCTCTTTATATTCCCCACCTACCACTCTGTCTCCTCATAACTTCCACCATTAATTTCCTTCTTCTTCTTCTTTTCCTTCCTCCACAACTCTCTCAACCCTAGGCAAGTGCACCTTGCCACTTTATGAGAGCCCTATTTTCTTGCTTTATTTGCTAGATTAGGACATGGTGATCAACATTAGAACTTGGTGTTTTGTGATTTAAAGTCTCCTTTGCTCTAGATCTAAGTTATTTCTATTTTTGGATTTTGCATGGTTTGATCTCTTAAGTTGGATTTTATGGGTTTTCGATGTTTCCATGTGGTAGAGCATTCAATTTTACCCAAGTTGGAACTTTGGAAATCTGGATTTGGAGTTCGGATGGCCAAGTTATGATGCTTTGAAGCCTTGGGTTCATCCATGGTGTGCTTGCTGTTTGGAGAAGACAGTGAGCAGTGTGTAGAGCTATTTAGCTTACGCACCCTGAGCTACGAGCGCTCTTTAGCGCTGCGTACGCAGGCTTGAGTACGCTTCCTGTTGGAAGCGTGTCTCCTTGAGTGTGCGTGACTTTTCACGTACACTGCTCCCTTGAGTGTGCGTGACTTTTCACATACACTGCTCCCTTGAGTGTGCGTGACTTTTCACGTACACTGCTCCCTGTAGCGTGCGTGACTTTTCACCTACGCTGCTCCCTGTAGCGTGCGTGACTTTTCACCTACGCTGCTCTCTCAGCGTGCGTGACTTTTTACCTACGCTGCTCCCTCTAGCGTGCGTGACTTTTCACCTACGCTGCTCCCTGTAGCGTGCGTGACTTTTCACCTACGCTGCTCCCTCTAGCGTGCGTGACTTTTCACCTACGCTGCTCTCTGGCGTGCGTGACTTTTCACCTACGCTGCTCCCCTGACCCCTTGCTTAATCCATTAGCTCTTGGAGTTTTGGTCTTATTTCTTTAAGCTGGGCTCTTCTATAACCCTGTACTTTGATATTTTATTAGATATTTTACGCCCATTTTATATCCTTACGCCTTTTGTCATGAACTTGATTTTACTTATTATGTTTGGAATGACTATTGTACATGGTATGGTATGACAAGGAACTTGCATGACATGACAGTAACCCGTAGTGGTGCACTCCTGACATGACCAACCTGACATGATTTATCTTGATAACTTGATAGTGGCTGTGGCGGCGCACTCCTGACTTGACATGACTTGATAACCTAACTTGACCTGCCTTGACACCGTGGGTAGTTCTTTCTTGCTTGCTTGTTAAATCCACTTGTCCTGTCTTGCATCATGTCTAGAAGGAGACTCCTGAGTACCACGGTCAGAAGTACCTACTAAATGGATTAAGGTTAATAACTAGAATAACTCAGTAGTCATGAAGAGATGACACAGCTACAGGCAATCCCATTACCTGGGCGCTCTTGGGATCTGTAGCCTGCCGTCGAGTAGGGCACATTTCCAGCGCACCGTCGAGTGTTGCACCCTCTAAGTCACCTAAGGGTACATGTGTCTCCTGGACGATGTACTCACCTGAATTCAATCCTAATCTTTCGTCCTGGGTAGCCTGGATGGTCTGCAGGGCTTGTGGCTGTGGAACAATCTCACTGCATCTTGTTAGTAATTAGGCCTGTGATAACCCTAGTTAGTTAAAGTAGTAAGCCGTAGGATCTGCTTGGCCGTGATTGATTGAATGAGGTATAACCAGTTTAGCCATGTCTTGATCCAGTATAAGATTGCTTCATGTCTTGATTTCTTATATTATTATCTTGTCGATAAATTGTGGGAAACCAAGTTCTGTTCAGATGAAGGGTTACAACCCCGATCCTTGTTTGGTTTACGGGTTGTAACCTGGTTATCGAAATAGTCCCATGGTTATCTCGTCGTATATCACCCTGCCATGTTTTCGTAAATTCTAGTCTTAATATTATATTTTTCTTGTGCTGGTTGCTGGCTTTTGTTCTTATTTCGTGGCCCCCTTGTGGCACTTGCTCTTTCTGGGGTTGACCCAGCTGGTTTTGTGTGGCCAGATTTTGGAGCAGCTTCCGAGGATCTACCAAGCTTCCAGCCCGATGGTGGCAACTAGAAGGAACCCGGGCTACGAGTGGGTTTTCTATTTTGCTTCGCTCACTCTATTGTAAAGTTATTCTTTTGAGGCGTTTAGCCGATGAGCACCTGTTAGCTCGATGTATTTTTACTTACTGTCTGCCTACGGGCTGTAAACATGATTGACAAATCCTAGGGTTGATCATGTATGACTAAACTCTTGCTAGTCCTAACATTTTGTAACGACTAGCTTCATGATCAGCTGAATATGTAATATTTGGGACGCCTTATTATTGTATATTTAATGATCATACATCTTGCGACTTTACTTACTTATAGTGATTGAGACACTAGGCTTGTTCATGACCAGAAGAGACTGTTGGCTTGTAGAAAACCCTCACATATCTAGACAGCCGTGACCGTATATCGAGGTGGTTTCCATTTCAATATACGTAGCTGGCTATGTCTGTCCCCGCTCTCCAGTATTCTGGTTCTGGGACGTGACATGGTTTAAGTTGGTGGCCCATGCAGGTCTTGTCAATCAAGAAATGTGAGGGTTTACCGAATAGATGTCTCAATCAGTATTCGCCCTTGATCTCCGTCCGTATTTTTAAATCCCTGAAATTCTTGACCTGATTACATGCTTGTATCGTTGATCTGTCCTGGTCCTTCCTTATTATTTTTCTGTGTCATCTTCTTCAGCGGCACTGTACCTGACCCTGCCGATCAGCAAGGAGGAGCACCTCCCGTGGGCCAGCAGCAACCTGGAGATCAAGTCCAGCATTCCGGAGTCGCCTCCAGAGTGATACCCACTGGAGGAGAGTCACCAGTTCGGCCCGTCCAGCCTGCAGAGCCAGATGTTGGTACCTTAGTAGGCCTCATCAGAACCTTGATAGCTTCCCAGGATCGTCGAAGCGACGCCCTACACCAGACAGTTCAAGATGCTTTGACCCGAGGCGGACATCCAAGTAACCAGGCGGCCAACAGCTTCAAGCGATTGAACCCTCCTTTCTTCGACGGCACCGAGGATGCGATTGTCGCGGATGCATGGCTTCAGGATACCGAGGTGATTCTGGAAGCAGCTAGGACACCCGAGAATGAGAAGGTGGCGGTGGTACGCCTGTAGTTGTTGGACTTGGCTCGCAGTTGATGGGCGGCGCAAGCCATGGGATTAGTGGCACCCATTGCTTGGGCAGTATTTAGAGAGAGATTCTAGACGAAGTACTTTGATGTTGTGGCTCGGTACGACCTGCAGACCAGATTTACCAACTTGAAGCAAGGAGGCAGGACGGTCGATGGTTATGCATCGGAGTTTTCTAGACTCAGTAGGTTTGCCCCCACCTTGGTGGCGACCGAGTTTGATAGGGCCCAGCGGTTCCAGCAGGGACTGTATTGGAGATCTTGTTGGCGGTCGAACGGTTCGAGCACCAGACGTTCGATGCGGTCTTGAGAGCAGCTAGGAGGCATGAGTACACCTCCCAGAGGATCGTGGATAGGACCGAAAGTAGGAAGCGGTCCCACAGTCAGATGCACCAATCATCAGCTCCAGCCCCGGCAGCTAGGGGATTGACCATTGGAACTCCAAGGCGGGCGGCCTCAGTAACGTCGGTTCAGCATTCGACCCCAACGTACCCGCAGCAGCAGAAGCAGAAGCTGACTTCCGCGATGGGATGTTCTCATTACGGGAAGCCAGGGCATGTGGTGGCAGACTGTCGCAGGGCACAGGGATTGTGCCTGGCTTGTGGAGCAGCAGATCATAGGATAGGGGCTTGCCCGAATAGGGGTGGTTCATCAGCATCCAACCCTTCTAGTTCTTCGGTGAGAGGACCGGCCCCAGCACCAGTTCAGCAGTAGCAGTATCAGTCTTCGAGGTCCTTGCCGCCTCAGTCTCAGGCATTCCAGCAACAGCACCCCCAGCATTATGCACAAGCCCAAGCTCAGACCTAGAATAGGCAGAGAGGTTTCCAGCAGAGGGGACCAGCAGCCAGAGGACAAGGTCAGGCCATGATGATGGCTATGGAAGAAGAAGTTGCACCAGGTGAGGTGGTGGCAGGTACTATTCTCGTCAACTCCTTTCCAGCTTCGGTATTGTTTGATTCTGGTGCATCGCATTCATTCATGTCTGCACGATTCGTGACACGGATAGGATTGGAGCCCGAGTCATTATCAGTGAGGCTCAATATACTTACTGGTAATCGTCTTGGGGGAGTAGATCGAGTGTTTTCCTCGTGTCGGATCGTAGTTAGCGGTAGGGAGTTCCCCGCTAGATTTATAGAGTTCCCTATGGCAGACTATGATGTAGTCCTAGGCATAGATTGGTTGAGGAACCAGTATGCTAGGATAGACTGCCATATTGGCAGAGTTGTCTTTAGTATCCCCGGCGAGCCAGAGTTTTTATTTTTCAGAGGCGCAGTGGAGCCATCTTCCCCAGCATTGCGGATGGCAGTAGCAGCAGTACAGTTACCCCGGATAGTTGAAGAGTTTCCAGATGTCTTTCCAGAGGAGCTTCCAGGGATGCCGCCGGAACGGGAGATTGAGTTCACTATAGACTTGATTCCCGGGACAGCACCAGTATCAGAGCGAGTCTACAGGATGGCGCCTTCAAAATTGGAGATTTTGTACAAGATGATTGAAGAACTAAGGACCAAAGGATTCATCCATGCAAGTGGATCGCCTTGGGGAGCCCCGATGCTTCTTGTGAAAAAGAAGGATGGTACGTCCAGGCTATGTGTTGATTATCGTACCTTGAATTCGATGACAATCAAGAACAGATACCCTCTTCCGAGGATAGATGACTTGTTTGATCAGCTCAGAGGGGCTTCAGTGTTCTCGAAGATCGACTTGCGGTCGGGATACCACCAGATCAGAGTCAGAGAGTCGGACATCTCGAAGACGGCATTCAGATCGAGGTATGGACATTGGGAGTTCCTTGTTATGCCCTTTGGAGCGACCAATGCGCCGGCCGTATTCATGGACCTCATGAATCGTATTTTCATGTCTTACTTGGACCAATTTGTGATCGTGTTCCTAGATGACATCCTGGTCTACAGCAAGAGTGAAGCAGAGCATGAACAGCATCTCAGAGTCGTCCTTCAGACGCTTAGGAAGCATCAGTTGTACGCCAAGTTCAGTAAATGCGAGTTCTGGCTCGATCGCATTTCGTACTTGGGTCACATCATTACCCGAGAAGGAGTGGAAGTGGATCCCCAGAAGATTATGGCTATCGAGTCATGGCCGGTACCCAGCTCAGTGGCAGAGGTTCGCAGCTTCCTTGGATTGGCCGGCTACTACCGGCGGTTCGTTTCAGATTTCGCAAGGATTTCAACGCCGATGACCCAGTTGACCCTCAAGGATGTGCCATTTGTTTGGACAGCAGAGTGTCAGGAATCATTTGAGAAGTTGAAGCGAGATTTGATAACGGCTCCCATTCTCACCCTTCCAGATGGGACCGGAGGATTCACAGTTTATTACGATGCTTCAGGCAGAGGATTGGGGTGTGTCTTGATGCAGCATGGAAAGGTAATATCTTATGCGTCACGCCAACTTCGTGATCATGAGAAGAATTACCCGACCCACGACTTGGAATTGGCGGCGGTAGTGTTTGCTTTGAAATTGTGGAGACACTACTTGTATGGGGATAGAGTGGAGATCTTTACTGATCATAAGAGCCTGAAGTATGTTTTCACCCAGAAAGACCTTAATATGCGGCAGAGAAGATGGCTCGAGCTATTGGTGGATTATGATGTGGATTTGCAGTATCATCCCGGGAAGGCCAACGTTGTAGCAGATGCATTGAACAGGAGAGCCGGAGTTTATTTCCTGACGGCGCAACCAGAATTATTGGCAGATCTTCAGAAGATGGGAATTGAAGTGGTTCTTCCTACCAGTGTGGCATTGATGGCCAGTCTACAGGTTCAGTCCAACATAGTTGAGAGGATCCGGATGGCGTAGTCAGCAGATTCCAGGATCTAGCGACTCAGAGCAGAGTGTGAAGCAGGAAGAAGGCCAGAGTTATGTATCCATGAAGACGGTACCCTTCGGTACGGCACTCGCCTTTGTGTACCCAGTGGAGATATCAGACAGGAAGTTATGGCAGAAGTCCACAGTTCACAGTATTCTATTCATCCGGGTGGTACGAAGATGTACCATGATATTCGTCAGCATTTTTGTGGAATGGCATAAAGAGGAAGATAGCCCGGTTTGTCTTTCGGTGTTTGGTTTGCCAACAGGTTAAAGCTGAACATCAGAGGTCCGCTGGACTTCTTCAGCCCTTACCGATCCCAGAATAGAAATGGGAACATATAACCATGGATTTCGTGACCGGATTGCCCAGATCTCCGGTCGGCAGAGATGCTATTTGGGTAATTGTGGACAGGCTTACCAAGGTGGCACACTTTCTCCCATTCAGAGTTGGACAGTCGACGGCGCAGCTAGCAGAGATGTACCTCAGGCAGATCGTCAGGCTTTACGGTGTGCCAGTCAGCATCACCTCAGACAGGGATTCAAGATTTACATCACACTTTTGGTACAGCTTGCAGAAGAGTTTGGGGACTCGTCTTCAGTTCAGCTCAGCTTATCACCCACAGACAGATGGTCAGTCAGAGCGCACAATCCAGACCCTTGAAGATATGTTGAGATCCTGTACCCTTGACTTCGGTGGTTCATGGGAGAATCATCTGTACCTGGTAGAATTTTCGTACAACAACAGTTATCAGGCCAGTATCCAGATGGCACCCTTCAAGGCTCTTTATGGCAGGAAGTACAGATCCCCGCAAGCATGGGACGATGTCGGAGAGAGGCAGATGCTCGGATCCGAATTGATTTCCCAGACGGTTGAAGTGGTCAGGAAGGTCAGAGATCACCTCCGAGTTGCCCAGGACCGCCAGCGCCATTGGGCCGATGCTCATCGGCGTCCCTTAGAATTTACTGTCGGCAACCATGTATTCCTTAGGATCTCGCCTAACCGCGGCGTCATTCGCTTTGGCGTGCGGGGAAAGCTTAGTCCTAGGTATAGGGCCGTTCGATATTCTAGAGCGAGTAGGAGATGTATCCTATCGTCTTGCTCTTCCGCCGTCACTAAGTGAGGTGTATGATGTATTCCATGTGTCCCAATTACGACGGTATATTCCGGACCCGAGCCACATCCTAGACCATTCGGAATTGGTTGTTGGTACCAACCTTTCGTTTGAGGAGAGGCCCGTGTCTATTTTGGACCGGAGGGAAAAGATACTCAAGAACAAGACTATTAAATTAGTCCGTGTTGCTTGGGGTTATCACTCTCTGGGTGAGTCAACGTGGGAGCGTGGGGACGACATCCGATCACGATATCCCTACCTGTTTGACTCGTGAGGTATAATGTCTTTCTTATGCCTTACATTTTCCCTTCCTTGCTTGCATTGTATGATTGTATGATTGAACTGCTTAGTGTAACTTGCCTGTGCTTAGTGTAGCTTATCGTGACAATCTCTAGCTCCTTGATGAAATTTCGAGGACGGAATTCTTTTAAGGTGGGTAGAGTTGTCACCATCATTTCCTGTATTTCCTGTATTTCGTATTTATACTCGTATCTGGATTTTGGCATGTATTTTTATTTTTCTCAACTTGTGGAATTTCGGTATCTCTCGTATTTGGGTTTTTGGCATGGTTCGGTTTTAATTGGTTGGATTGGGTTGGTTTGATTTGGTTTATTATGCATTAGAACACCTTAACCTACACTCCACCTTCAACACACCACAACCCACCCTCTTTATATTTCCCACCTACCACTCTCTCTCCTCATAACTTCCACCATTAATTTCCTTCTTCTTTTTCTTTTCCTTCCTCCACAACTCTCCCAACCCTAGGCAAGTGCACCTTGCCACTTTATGAGAGCCCTATTTTCTTGGTTCATTTGCTAGATTAGGACATGGTGATCAATATTAGAACTTGGTGTTTTGTGATTTGAAGTTTCCTTTGCTCTAGATCTAAGTTATTTCTATTTTCGGATTTTGTATGGTTTGATCTCTTAAGTTGGATTTTATGGGTTTTTGATGTTTCCATGTGGTAGAGCATTCAATTTCACCCAAGTTGGAACTTTGGAAATCTGGATTTGGAGTTCGGATGGCCAAGTTATGATGCTTTGAAGCCTTGGGTTCATCCATGGTTTTCTTGCTGTTTGGAGAAGACAGTGAGCAGTATGCAGAGCTATTTAGCTTACGCACCCTGAGCTACGCACGCTCTTTAGCACTGTGTACGCAGGCTTGAGTATGCTTCCTGTTGGAAGCGTGTCTCCTTGAGTGTGCGTGACTTTTCACGTACACTGCTCCCTTGAGTGTGCGTGACTTTTCACGTACACTGCTTCCTTGAGTGTGCGTGACTTTTCACGTACACTGCTCCCTTGAGTGTGCGTGACTTTTCACGTACACTGCTCCCTTGAGTGTGCATAACTTTTCACGTACACTGCTCCCTGTAGCGTGCGTGACTTTTCACCGACGTTGCTCCCTGTAGCGTGCGTGACTTTTCACCTACGCTGCTCTCTCAGCGTGCGTGACTTTTCACCTACGCTGCTCCCTCTAGCGTGCGTGACTTTTCACCTATGCTGCTCCCTGTAGTGTGCGTGACTTTTCACCTACGCTGCTCCCTGTAGCGTGCGTGACTTTTCACCTACGCTGCTCTTTGGCGTGCGTGACTTTTCACCTACGCTGCTCCCCTGACCCCTTGCTTAATCCATTAGCTCTTGGAGTTTTGGTCTTATTTCTTTAAGCTGGGGTCTTCTATAACCCTGTACTTTGATATTTTATTAGATATTTTACGCCCATTTTATATCCTTACGCCTTTTGTCATGAACTTGATTTTACTTATTATGTTTGGAATGACTATTGTACATGGTATGGTATGACAAGGAACTTGTATGACATGACAGTGACCCGTAGTGGTGCACTCCTGACATGACCAACCTGACATGATTTATCTTGATATCTTGATAGTGGCCGTGACGGCGCACTCCTGACTTGACATGACTTGATAACCTAACTTGACCTGCCTTGACACCGTGGGTAGTTCTTTCTTGCTTGCTTGTTAAATCCACTTGTCCTGTCTTGCATCATGTCTAGGAGGGGACTCCTGAGTACCACGGTCAGGAGTACCTACTAAAATGGATTAAGGTTAATAACTAGAATAACTCAGTAGTCATGAAGAGATGACACAGCTACAGGCAATCCCGTTACCTGGGCGCTCTTGGGATCTGTAGCCTGCCGTCGAGTAGGGCACATTTCCAGCGCACCGTCGAGTGTTGCACCCTCTAAGTCACCTAAGGGTACATGTGTCTTCTGGACGATGTACCCACCTGAATTCAACCCTAATCTTTCGTCCTGGGTAGCCTGGATGGTCTGCAGGGCTTGTGGCTGTGGAACAATCTCACTGCATCTTGTTAGTAATTAGGCCTGTGATAACCCTAGTTAGTTAAAGTAGTAAGCCGTAGGATCTGCTTGGCCGTGATTGATTGAATGAGGTATAACCAGTTTAGCCATGTCTTGATCCAATATAAGATTGCTTCCTTTCTTGATTTCTTACATTATTATCTTGTCGATAAATGGTGGGAAACCAAGTTCTGTTCAGATGAAGGGTTACAACCCCGGTCCTTGTTTGGTTTACGGGTTGTAACCTGGTTATCAGAATAGTCCCATGGTTATCTTATCGTATATCACCCTGCCATGTTTTCGTAAATTCTAGTCTTAATATTATATTTTTCTTGTGCTGGTTGCTGGCTTTTGTTCTTATTTCGTGGCCCCCTTGTGGCACTTGCTCTTTTTGGGGTTGACCCAGCTGGTTTTGTGTGGCCAAATTTCGGAGCAGCTCCCGAGGATCTACCAAGCTTCCAGCCCGATGGTGGCAACTAGAAGGAACCCGGGCTACGAGTGGGTTTTCTATTTTGCTTCGCTCACTCTATTGTAAAGTTATTCTTTTGAGGCGTTTAGCCGACGAGCACCTGTTAGCTCGATGCACTTTTACTTACTGTCTGCCTACGGGCTGTAAACATGATTGACAAATCCTAGGGTTGATCATGTATGATTAAACTCTTGCTAGTCCTAACATTTTGTAACGACTAGCTTCATGATCAGCTGAATATGTAATATTTGGGATGCCTTATTATTGTATATTTAATGATCATACATCTTGCGACTTTACTTACTTGTGGTGATTGAGACACTAGGCTTATTCATGACCAGAAGAGACTGTTGGCTTGTAAAAAACCCTCACATATCTAGACAGCCGTGACCGTATATCGAGGTGGTTTCCATTTCAATATACGTAGCTGGCTATGTCTGCCCCCGCTCTCCAGTATTCTGGTTCTGGGACGTGACATCAGATGCTCATGTTGGGCTTCTAAGTCCATTTTTGCTAACTTTTCTTTGACTCTGTTGCAGTACCCATGCCGAAGGTGGAGGCTCTCGTGAAGGAAGAGATATTGTCTTCGTTCGTCAAACAAGAGCTGGTGACTGTTAAGGAGGAGGTGTTACCAAAGGTCGAGGTCAAGGAAGAACCGATGACCATCAGGGAAAAGATTGCTCCCAAGCTTGAAGTTAAGGAGGAGCCACCGTCAGAGAGTAGTAGCATCGAGACTGACCCTCTTGTCCCTATAGAAGACCTCAACCAGATTGTGACTTCGTATGTAAAGTGGCTGAGAGAATGGTACATGCCTCAACGCAACTATGATCCCTGGCTGTGAGGATTCATCGTCTGACTTGCCGTCTTTGCTGAGGCCGAAGTTAATTTTCCTTTTTATTGAACATTAAATATTTGTGTTTAAATATTGAATAGTTGTGTGTTTTGTATGAACAATTTGAATGCTTGGGATTATTTATGCATTTTGTATATTGGAATTGTGTAAATTGGGAATGCCCAGTTTTATGCTTTTTTTTCAAAAATTTCCCAGCTACCGACGGACTGGCGACCAATTACCGATGGACTATCCGTCACTAACTGGGTGATTCCCAGTTAGCGACGGATGCGCGACTAAAAGCCGACGGATTATCTGTCGCCAAGGTTCTGGAATTATGAAAGATTTACAGGATAGGGTCGATGGATATTACATCGGTATGTTGTCGCTAGTAGTCGATAAAACACACAATGTTCCGTCGGATATTGGCGACGGATAATCCGTCGCTATAAGGCCGACCGATTGGTGACGGTCTAGCAACGACTCACGAAGGAATAACGACGGATTATCCATCGCCAATGTTCTGGAAATATGAATAATTCACAGAACCTGGTCGACGGATATTCTGTCGGTATTCCGTCGCGAATCCGTCAAAACCTAGCGACCATTCGCGACTGATTGGCGACAGAATTTGCGTATCAGAAACTCCCTGATACACATTTACCGACCAAATAGTGACGGATATGTCCGTTGGTAAGTGATACGTCATTGCTTCTTTTGATATGTGATTTGACGGTAATCCGTCGGCGAGTCGTCGTAACTGCACGAGTATGGTTGACGGTAGTCCGGCGCTAATTCGTCGCCGGGCGACAACTTGCCGACAGATTGTAGTTAACGACGAGGCTTTTTCCGACGACCTTTTTTAACCAATATCCATCGACCATCCGTCGGTAATTACATTTACCGACGGATTTTTGACGGATATAGCCGTCGCTAAATCGATGAATTTTTGTAGTGATATTTGAATGTCTGTATTGTATTTTCTAGCAAACTATTATATGTAGAAGCATGGAATTTCAGGTGCATCTAAAAGCTAGAGGTCCTATGCGCCCTAACTCTCATGCGCCAAAAATCAACATGCGCCAGGAAAGCAGAACACTTGGCACATTAGAAAAAAATAGCAAAGAGATATGAAAATAGGCCTTATTCCATATAAAAGTCGATTACATGTCTAGAACTCTTTTATAAAGGAGAATTCTTTTACAAAGAGAAAGAAAATCCTAAACGTTACAGCCAAGCGCATCACTTGTCAGGCACATAACTTGAAGTGTTATTGCCAGGCGCATCACTTGTCAGGCACATCATTCCGAGGCCTTACTCAGGCGCATCATCCCATCATATCAGCATAGGCGCATCCCCGTGCATAGTCAGAGCAAATCACTTCTTCGCCGACGTACAGGCACTCTAGCAAGAGGAGTGGCTCTTCTAGCCTAACAAAATTGGGGCACGATAGCCCCGATCTGCGGGTCTTCCAGCCTAACAAAAATTGGGGCACGACCACCTCGATCTTTGGATGCAACAGGCACCTTCAGCCTGTGTCGGGACACGACGATCCTAATATTTGGATGCAACAGGCACTTTCACAGGCTTGTACGAAAATAGGGCCGATGGTGAAAAACTAACTCGGCACATCTTCGTCTTCGGAAGGAGTTCGTCGTCAAAGCTTCTGCGAATGAGGGGATCAACAACTCGTCGAGGCAGGGGACCGATCGAGTTCGTCTCCATGAAAGAAAGCCAAGTGAAACAAGTAATCTTCTCAAAGCTATTTATAGGCAGGGAAAACCCTTGCCCATGTGCCAAGTGGCAATCTCCTCATATTCTGTGCAATGAATTTGTATTAATGACGATGAATCTGCCTCTTTGTATTTAGCCAAGTCAAAACAGCCATTAATGCCTCGAAAAACTTAACAGATAGACCAATGAGGCTGCACTATGTGGCAGATACGCCGTCAGCACCATGCGCTCTGTACCGATGGGATATCGACCCATGCACCTAGCGTGGCACGAGCTGATGCGCCCGTTACAACTCGTCACCTATTAAGCATTTAATACTACGTGACAAAGTTGGCAGCACATCCCCCAAAGAATGACGAATCGATAGCTTTTTGTAAAAAACGAAGAACCACTGACGTCAGCATCATTATTTGCTTTTTTGTTGGCTACAGCTGTCTTTGCCACGTGGCCGACTGATCATTCGTATGCGCCCCCGCAGCCATGCTCCTAGAAGTCCATATGCGCCTCAAAAGTCATGCACCCCCGACTCGCTCCTGATCCTAAAAGATGGAAGCTAAGTCTTTGCATGCGCCTCCACAGCCATGTGCCCAAAACTCAGCCTACGCCTCAGAAGCTATGCACCCAGACTGGTCTATCATAGACTAAGTCGTCCTCCATGCGCCTAATCCTAGGCCCATCCTGACAAATCATCTGCCACAAAATCAGAGATCTTTGAGTCACAGACATGCGCCACGTGTATTCTGACTCAGTTCTGCTCAAGAATGAGTGCTAACCACCTAAGGTCTCAGCAACAATTGAATCTCCACAACTGCCACGTGTCATCTCCACCGCAGCCCAACAGAGCAGTTCAACAGATTCGGCTTCAACTCAGGGCTCATCGTCATACGCCCCACAGCATCAGCCACATGGCATTCCCACGTACAGATGCATCCTACATATACGTGCATGAGCAGACCAGTCTGTTGCATATAAATAGAAGGATCATTCCTACATCCACAGGGACAGATTATTATATCTACATACAGAAATAAGAAGAGACGTAACGTCTACTTCTCCTCCAAACGCTCAGGCATCCAGAGCAGCCCAGACCTTCAGAGAATTCAAGATCATC
Organism: Iris pallida; assembly: GCA_029216955.1. Taxonomy (NCBI): domain Eukaryota; kingdom Viridiplantae; phylum Streptophyta; class Magnoliopsida; order Asparagales; family Iridaceae; genus Iris; species Iris pallida. The sequence continues at coordinate 4,112,012 of JANAVB010017197.1, read as the reverse complement.
GTCAGATCGTCAACGGAGTCAACGCATTACCACTCGCTCCACCGATACAGTTCCCAGATAAAAACAAAAGTGTACTCCTAGGACTACGTCTAAGTCCTTCATTGTATATTGTTCTGTTTGTAATTGAAATACCAAAGTTTTACCAATCAAAAAAACTTTGTCGCATTTTCGATGGCACCACCGCTGAAGGGGACACACCACCGTATTTTCGATGCGTCGAGCACCACCGTTGAAGGGGACGCGCCACCGCAGCCCACCCTTCCTGCTGACATTCTCAGCAAGCAAGATGCGTCCACCAGTGCAGTGCATCTGCCAGGGAAATACAGTGTTGACTGCATTCCTAACTGTCATCTTTCCAGTCGAAGAAGATGTGCCGACGAAACAAAGGCGCATCCAGCTTCCCGCGCATGAACTCTAGCGTGTAGGAAAGGGCCTCTGTCTTTGACAGAATCACTCGCTGTCGTGGCAAGGATGATTTGGATTATGAGTACTATACGCCTTCGTGGGCTGGTACGAATAAATCCAAGGCAGCATGGGCCATGCACTCCAAATGTGCTATGCCCACAGTGAACCGGAGATACGTGCTCAAAATCATGTACGATGCTGATGGTAAACTGTACAGAGTCGACTCGGGTACATTTGCACCAAGTCGTGCGAGGAAAAACTTGTGACTTTGAACCCATGCACCCACGTGGGTTGTGCGCATGAAGTGGGTTCAAGTCGCAATACATGTTGCTCCCCCACCAATGATCTGGGCATATCTCCTGCGCTGGAACTGGATCAAGGGGTATAGCATTCACATGATCACCCCGGCACTTGGCCTCACCATGCGCCTGAAGGGGGTGTGAAAGTGAAACTCTTCCCTCATGATTTGCGTAATGTGATCACTCACAAACGCAGATCAAGGGAGCTGACCATTAAGCACGATGCGTCCCTCGCGGGGCACACTTCTACCATGGGGTCGGACGTCGTCTCGGAAAGAAGGTGTCGGACATCATCTAGGCAGTCTGTGTTCCAGCGACTGCAATCTATTGCACCCATCCAACGTCGTCTCGGAAAAAGGTGCCAATTGAAGATGAGTCAGAGCCCAAGGTCGTTTCTTGCCATGTTGTCTCCAACTCCCACTCATCAGGGAGAAAGGCAACTACCAACTCCTCGACCTCAGCAATGTCATCCAAGAGTCAGTCGAGGAAGAGTAAAACGATGGTCCCGTCCTCAGGGGTGTTTAAGAGCACCCGATCAAGGAAGAAAGTTCCAGCGAAAGCATCAGATGGGAGTGATTAAACTCCTACTATCCATTATAACCCTCTCGAAGATGAGGATGTCCTCCAAAGAACCAACCCCGATGTAGATGGGGGTAGCCAGGCGAGGCCTCAGAAGAAGAGGCTCTTCTACTGGAAAGTGAGGTCGAAAGTGAAGCCACGACTGATCCATCCACCTCTACCCATGTCATGCCAATCTACATGGCAGGGGATAGTGATGAAGGAGAGCCAGATACTCCGGCTCTGGACATCGTACAGCGCATGGATACCCTGGAGGGGGGCTCAAAACCCTCTCTGCCTCCATGCAAACCTTGACCCAAATGGTGTTTGAGATTCGAACCACTCTGGCTTCTCAACCATTAGCAAGGGCACATGTCTTCACCAGTCCCGTCCCAAGAAGAACGTCAGAAGATGGGAATCCCGCAACCTTACCCCCTCGAGTGGAATAAAGTGGTTTACCCTACTAAGTATAAACCACAAATATTGACGCCATATGATGGGAAGGATTTTCCTCGCCGGTATGACCTACTTCCAGTCTCAAACGGGACATCTCCCGAAGGAAGACGCCCTACTCACCAGCCTGTTCATCGGGGCATTGAAGGGAGTCGCCTACGACTGGTACTGTAGTCTCCCTGATAACTCCATATCATCCTTTGACGACTTGATACGCCTCTTCCTCGATCGATTCTACGATGGAGGGAGAGACATAACCATGTCGTCCCTCGTAGAAGTGCGTCAGACAGAGAAGGAGACTATTTGAGCCGTTATCGAGCGTTTCTGACAAGCATGCCTAGGGTTGCCTCTGGGTATGCCAGAACATGCACTCATCGATTCATGCAACATGAATATTATCCCTGCAATCAAGCTCTGGCTCAACTCCGCTCAACCACCCGATTGGAGTTCGTTGATCATCGAGGCCGAAGCTTCTGAGAAGAAAGCACGTAATGCTCGCCATCTGGGGGTTAACTTTTTCGCCTTCGACGATAAAGGAAAATGGCCTGCTACCAGTAACAGTGGGCACGAGATGAAAGGGAAGCAGGCATTGATTGTCAACACTTCAAAGAGTGCACAGGGGCCTACTCAGAAGCCTCCACCTGCACCAAGGCCGAAGGAGGTCTACTCCTTTAATGACGAGGACACCTTATAACTCTTCGAGATGTTGAAATAGAGCGACAAGATCAAGTTGTCTGATCCTAAGCTTCCTGACGATGTGGACAGAGTGGGCGACCCGAGGTACTGTCACTACCATCGGTTCGTTGGACATCCAACTCAAGACTGCTATATCCTCAAGAACTGTATACAATGCATGATCAATGCTAACGTCATCTCAGTCGATTACGAGGAAAAGACAGTCTCGGCCAATATGGTGTCGCTTCAGTTCGGTACATTACCGCCTACTACAACTCAAGATGGTGTTGTCCCCATCCCCAAGGCGACATTGGAGGTGGTCAACCTTCCGCCGACTCGTGACAACGCGAGTGGACTGATTCCACTCACCATATCTCGGAAGGAGATCATGTGGGTTCACCCAGATCTCGTTCCGGAACTGACTCAACCGAGGGTATATTCTACCTCCAAAGCTAAAGGTAAGAAGACCAAGTCTTGCCGAATGGTGACCTCCTCCCCCGAGGAGGCACTTTCTATACAAACGTGCTCACAGCAGAACGCTCAGCCTGAGGAAGCCCCTGTCGAAGTGGCACCTCCCGTCACCACCTCGGCTGCTCAAGGTGAAGGTCCTTCCCAACTTCCAGCAGCTGACAAACAGAAGCATAAGGAGGCCCGCTTCGATAGGCCTCTACGAAGGGAGAACACTTCGGGCTTAACCAAACCCCATAACTTTGACATACTAGCACAACTTGCCAGTACTCCAGCTCGGCTGTCCTTGTTCGAGCTCCTCCGACTGTCTAAAGATTCTCGGGAGGCTCTCTGCGAAGCCCTGAAGGATACTGAGTCTTTCATCAGTAAGGTCAAGTAGCCTGAGGACGATCCAGCAGCATGTCCACACTGCCATAGTGTGGGGGAGATCATCTCCAATATCACATTCACTCAACAAGATATGCTGCTCAAGAACAACAGGCACAACATACTACTATTTTACACAAGGTACGTCGGTGCCATCAAGGTTGATCGAATGCAGATCGACCCGGGGTCTTCTTTCAGCATTATCCCCCGAGCTCTGCTCCAGACATTGGAGATCCTGATGCACCGTCTGACAGCGTCCCACACTACAATCAGTGGCTTCAACGCCAGCAAGAGTGAGCCGCTGGGAAAGATCCGGCTGAAGTGTCATATCGGTGATCTCCAGACCGAAGTGACCTGTTATATTATAGATGCAGACGTCAACTACAACATCTTGTTAGGGCGGCCGTGGCTACACAAATACATGGTGGTACCATCCACTCTCCATCAATATATGAAGTACGTATCCACCAACGGCATAGTCTGAATAAAGTTTACTGATGTCGATCCTTTCAGAGGGATTGAGGCCTTCTTCACCGACTCTAATCTGTACAAGTCAATTTATCTCGAAGATGAAGCCAACGATGATGAAGCCGAAGCTAACTTGGAGGCAGAAATGATAATCGACACTCCCCTGAAAGTGCGACTCAAGGGGAAGCCGCCTCAAACACCGTCTCCTATAGTATTCAAACTTCGCGGGATGGCACCAACTCCTCTAGGTGGAGCATCTACTGAAGCCCCCTTGAAGATACTACTCAAGGGGAAGCCTCCCCAAGTGTCGGCTCCTCTTGTAGAAAAACTACGTGGGAAGGCACCAGTCGCCGGAACACCAACTGAGGCACCTCTCAAGGTGCGGCTTAAAGGCAGACCTCCTCAGTCTTTAGCCCCTCTTAAGCTTCAAGAGAAGGCCCACGTATCTCTATCGGCACCGATGCCGACAAAGGCCAAGCTCCCAATAGGTTCTCCCGAACCACCTCAGGCTGCTCCAGTACTCACTAACGAAGAACTGGGGAGTACATATCCGCCAATGTGGACGTACTGTCCCTTGATGATGTAATCCCTCGGGACAAGATCTCGTATTTTATCAATAAAAGGGTATCTTTCAATTATTCTAGTCTTCCACATTGGAATGCCATATATACTCTAGATAATGCTCTACGGTCGTTGCAAACACAAATAACGACTGTTAATTATGTAAATCGAGTCGTCCTGTACCAAGGAGTCTGTTATATAGTCCCGTCTCGGAACCAGGACGAGAAACCTATCATCTTCAACAAAATCGAACATCACCAAGACCTTCCACCGACGGAACCAGAACCCGACACCGACATAATGCAAATTTACCGGTACAATGATCGAGCCAAGTATCTCATCCAAAAGATGGGCTATAACCTGAAAAATGGCCAGGGTCTAAACTATGGCAAGGGCCGATGTCTTCCCTTATGAATCCCTGTTCTGAAAGGGAAGCCACAAGACTATTATCACCGTACTCGACGAAGGGTGGGATACATCACGCCCCCAACAACCCCAGAAAGTTCAGAAACAGAAGACGTCGCACACTCTCACTCATCTAAGGCTTCAACTTGGGACTCCGACACCAGCATCGGCTCAATCTTTAGGAAGGTGCTGTCAGCCAACATGACATCTGCACATCCTTCAGAAGATAAAGACAACAATCAAACAATAAAGTTCTTCGAAGAAGAACCCTGGGCTCAACGCCTAGGCACATAATGGGAATCTCGCTTTGAATTACAAGAACCCCTACCGAAGACGAAGTCGAGCAAATCGACCTCGGGAATGGATCTTCATCCAAACCTATTTTCATCAGCAAGAGCTTGGCGGGAAAGGACCAAAAATCTTTGGTCCAACTGGTCAAAGAATACATCGACGTATTCGCCTGGAGTTACGAAGACATGCCGGGGCTCGACCCACAAGTCGCAATGCACAAGCTTAATATCTTATCTGATGCTAAGCCCGTTAAGCAGCAACAGCGACGCTTCCGTCCCAACATTATGGACGCTATTGAAAAAGAAGTAGATAAACTCCTAGGCAGCGGGTTTATTCACGAAGAGCAACATCCGGAATGGGTAGCCAACGTCATCCCCGTCACCAAGAAGAACGAGAAGATCTGGGTCTGCATTGACTTCCGGGACCTCAACTTGGTTTGTCCGAAGGACGAGTTTCCACTCCCGATCACGGACGTAATGATCGACAATACATGTGGCTTCGAGCTCATATCCTTCATGGATGGGTACTCGGGCTACAACCAAATCAAGTTGTTCCCAGACGACGAAAAGCAAATATCGTTCAGGACTCCGAAGGGGGTTTACTGCTACACAGTAATGCCCTTTTGGCTTGAAGAATACAGGTGCCACATACCAAAAAGCTATGAGCACCATCTTCTGCCAGCACCTCCGTAAAATAGTCGAATGCTATATTGACGATGTCGCCATCAAGAGCCGTTTTTAAGGTGATCACCTACAAGATTTTAAGACAGTCTTCGATCTCATACGGGCACATCAGCTCAAGATAAACCCCGCCAAATCCTTCCTTGGGGTTTCCTGTGGAAAGTTTTTGGGCTTTATTATCACTACAAAAGGCATCCATATCGTCCCCGAGAAGACTAAAGCCATCCTTGACATGGACCCTCCGAAGAACCTTAGAGAACTTTGAGGCCTGCAGGGACGTCTCGCATACATCTGAAGGTTTATCGTAAACCTTTCCGGGAAATGCCAGCCCTTCACCAAGATCATGAAGAAGGGAGTCTCATATATCTGGATGAAAGAATGTCAGAAAGCTTTCGACAACATCAAAGCTTATCTGACGAGCCCCCAAGTCTTGGCGGCACCCGTCACAGGCAAACCATTTGTACTCTATGTCCGCACAATGGACCATTCCCTTGGCGCTTTGTTGTCCCAGAACAATGATGCGGGCCACGAGAAAGCCATCTACTACCTTAGCAGGACAATGATCGGGGCCGAACACCGGTACAACCCTGTCAAGAATGAGTGTCTGGCTCTGGTGTTTGCCATCCAGAAGACTCGCTATTATGTCTCGGGATAGACAATTCACGTCATCTCCCGAATCAATCCGCTCAGAGTTCTCATGACAAAGCCGGGAGCGCTAAACTCCCGATTGGCTACTTGGGCGATACTATTGACACCATATGACATGGTATTCGTCCTACAAAAAGCTGTTAAGGGCCAAGCACTGGCCGACTTCCTAGCCGCACATCCAATTCCGGAATCGTCTAGACTCTATGAAGACATTCCAGATGAAGTGCGAGAATCAAATATTATAAAAAAAAAATCCCGTCTGGCGGATGTTCTTCGACGGCACTTTAAGAACAGGCCCCAAAGGCCAAATCATCGCCGGAGTAGGGGTAGTCCTGATCTCTCCCGACAAGTTGGTCATCCAGCGTACCTATTCCCTTTTAGAGCCGTGCTCCAACAATATTGTAGAGTACAATGCCCTCATCATGGGGACTCCAGTTAGCAAAATAGCTGGGGGTAGAATACCTCGAGTCTTACGGTGACTCAAAGCTTGTCGTCAATCAAGTTCGAGGATAATACGAGATCCGCCATGAAGACCTGATCTCTTATCATAAAGCAGCGTCGAACATCATCTTAACCTTTGCTGAATTCTTCATAGAACATGTGCCTCGGCTACAAAACTTAGAAGCTGACGCTCTGGCCGACCTCGCTGCCTCATTAGCAGCACCGGTTGGCACGCAATATTTTATTACAATAGTGTGACAGGATTTGGCATGCCCCAGAAACAATCTGTACATGCGGACAACTTATGTCATGGATACAGACACCAGCATCAACGTCAGAGACTGGAGGTTCCCGTTCATCGACTTTGCCGTCTACAAAATCCTTTCGGAGGACCTAAAAGAAGCAGTCTCAGTCATAAGGCGCTCGCTCCGGTTCTGTTATGATACAGCCACTAAAATGCTGTACCGACGCTCCTACGACGGACTTCTCCTCCGATGTCTATCAAATGAAGAACCAGTCGAAGCTCTTCGAGAAGCTCATGACGGAACATGCGGAGCCCATCAACCAAGTCCTAAGCTACAGGATCGACTTTGACGTATGGGCTATTACTGGCCCACCATGATGGCCGACGCTGTCGAGTATGCAAAAAAAATTGTGCTTGCCAGCTGCACTTCGACCATCCACAGTCCGTCAGAATCTCTACACCCTACGGTCGTCTCCTGGCCATTCGAAGCCTGGGGCATGAAAATAGTGGGACCTACCACACCTTCCTCATCCAGAGGATACCACTTTATCCCAGCAATTACTGACTACTTCTCTAAATGGGCAGAAGCAGTACCATTGACAGATAAAAAGCTCAAATGTGATCAGCTTTATCAAGCATCACGTCATCTACGTTTCGGGGTGCCCCGGAGGATCATCCACGACAACGATCCATAATTCATCAGCCATGCATTTAGTAGATTCTGCGACAAGAATCGTATTCAGAATGTGGCATCAACCGCCTACAATCCGGCAGCAAACGGATTGGCTGAAGCTTTTAATAAAACCATCGTCAAGATACTCAAAAAGGTTGTGTCATCCAACAAGCATGACTGGGACGAGAAGCTCGATGAATACCTTTGGGCCTATTGTACAACGGTACGGACCCCGACGGGCAATACACTATTCTCTTTGGTCTATAGAAGCGAAGCAGTACTGCCTCTAGAGATCCAAATACCCTCACTCCTAGTGGCGATCACGAACCAGCTGATGGAAGTAGACAATCAACGTCGCCATCTGCAAGAGTTGGAAGTGTTTGATGAAAAATGCCTTTGGCTCAATAACGCATCGAACTTTATCAAGCCCACATTTCACAAGCTTTCAACAGAAGAGTCAAACAGAGGACTTTTCAAGTAGACGACCTGGTTCTGGCAGTCAGAAGACCGATGGTGATGACTCACAAGAACCGGGAAAGTTCGAACCCAAATGGGAAGGACCCTTTATCATAGAGACGGTATACTCAAACGGTGCTTACCGTCTTGCTCAACCTAATAGAGACTTGTTCATGATGCCCATCAATGGCAAGTTCCTAAATAAGTACTATTCTTGACATCCTTCAAAATGTACTTCCTTCTCCCCAGCAAGAGAATTTGTGAACTTGATAAACCGAGTTCGCTCCCCTTCCTTGACAATCATATGCTTCTAGAGCCCAGTTGTTCCGTTGCATCTTTTCTCCAGTAGAAGAACAAGCATGTCCATATCACCTCTGAGTTGCTTCTCTACACCCCACAAAGCAGAATTTTATACTACGTAAGATCACACTAGTTACCAAGTTTACCATGTCTATATTACCTCTGAGTAAACATCCTGTGCAACAACCCCCGTGTTGTTGCACATCATTTATAGAACATCCACGTCCACATCACCTCTGAGTTGTTCTATAAATCCCTACAGAGTTCACTCCTACCACGTCCATATCACCTCTGAGTAGGAAAGCTCTACCATTACCCCATATTTACCACGTCCATATTACCTCTGAGTGAATATGTCAGTTTCCTCCATGGGCAACTTATTATCTGTACCTAGAAACCAAGGTACGCAAAAGATAATAGGTCTACCAAAAGTCATAAAAAATAAACAAAGCAAAAAATTCTTTATTGTCTTCATCCAATAACGATTACATCAGCGTTGGAGAGAAGCAAAAGCAAACTACATCTTCAGATATCAAAGGAAAGCAAAAGACAGACAGAAACACTAAGACAAAATAGGGACATTGACTTTATTCATATTCCCAGAAACAGCAACTGCAAGGCAACCTACGAATCCTTACAGCCAGGGATCACAGTTGCGCTGAGGCATGTACCATTCTCTTAGCTATTTTGCATATGAAGGCTCTATTTGATTCAGATCCTCAGCAGGGCAGGAGGGTCAGAACTCCCGGTGCTACTATCCTCTGACAGTGGCTCCTCCTTGACAGCAAATTCAACCTTAAGAGTAACTTCCTCCCTGATAGTCATTGGTTCTTCCTTGACTTCAACCTTTGGTAATACCTCTTCCTTAACGGTCGCCGGCTCTTGTTTGACGAGAGGAGGCAGTATCTCCTCCTTCACGACAGCCTCCACCTTCGGCGTGGATACTGTAACAAAATCAAAAAAAAGTTAGCAAAAGACTTAGATGCTCAAAACAAGCATCTGAGGCGCATCAATAATCTGGCGCATCAACTGGGTCAAAACCCATGCGCATAGATAGAATCTTACCAAAGGTGCACACACAGGACCGAGGCCCAGGCACATTTGAAGAGAAGCTTCAGTGCATCATCAGGACCTAAGTCCATGCGTATCAGCAAAAGAAGCTTCGGCGCATCATCAGAACCTAAGTCCATGCACGTCAGCAAAAGAAGCTTCGGTGTATCATCAGGACCTAAGTCCATACGCGTCAGCAAAAGAAGCTTCGACACATCATCAGGACAAAGTCCATGCGCGTCAGCAATGGGAAGCCTAGGCGTGTCAATGGGGATGCGACTCATTTCAGTCACACCCACGCGCCCCAACAGTGTTGCAACAAAGTGAAAACACCAAGGCAGAGGATCACCCACCTATCACCGTCGGCCGAACGTCGGCGGGCGTCGCTGCGATGACGGAGATATCCTCCACATCGACCTCCACGAGCTCCTTGCCCTTGCCCCTTTCTCGGCCAGCACCACCGCGGAGAGTCTTAGGAGCCATCTCTCTAAAGAAGCTAGGGTTTTTGAAAGACTCTAGAGAAAGAATGAGGAGAAGAAAACAAAAGTAGAAGACTCTCTCTCTTTCTCCCTCACAAACGCCTATTTATAGGCATGATCCACACGCGTGAACCGATAAAGGCTGACATCAGCAAAAACTCTTCGGGTTTCATGAAACTGACGGCTGCATATCTTCCAAAAGATTATCATTAATCTTTTAAAATTTGAGGCATTATCTTCTTACATTAAAACCAAAAAAGAGCATACACCCCCACGGTCATGCGCCCAGAAGCGCCATGTGCCCAGACGAGTACATGCGACTAGAACAAACTACTACCCATGCTTCTTGTTTAAAGTATTTCAAAACTTGGCAAAAAATTTTGAAAACTTTGAAGGGGGTCTTGTAGAAGCATGGAATTTCATGCACATCTAAAAGCCAGAGGTCCTATGCGCCCTAACTCTCATGCGCCAAAAATCAACATGTGCCAGGAAAGCAGAACACTTGGCACATCAGAAAAAAATAGCAAAGAGATATGAAAATAGGCCTTTTTCATATAAAAGTCGATTATATATCTAAAACTCTTTTACAAAGGAGAATTATTTTACAAAGAGAAAGAAAATCCTAAAAGCTACACCCAGGCGCATCATTTTTAGGCGCATCACTTGAAGTGTTATTGCCAGGCGCATCATTCTGAGGCCTCACAAAGGTGCATCATCCTATCATATCAGCATAGGCGCATCCCCGTGTATAGTCAAAGCAAACTACTTCCTCGCCGACGTGCGGGCACTCTAGCAGGAGGAGTAGCTCTTCTAGCCTAATAAAATTGGGGCACGATAGCCCCGATCTGTGGCTCTTCTAGCCTAACAAAAATTAGGTCACGACCGCCCCGATCTTTGGATGCAACAGGCACCTTCAGTTTGTGTCGGGACATGACGATCCCGATATTTGGATACAACAAGCACTTTCACAGGCTTGTACGAAAACATGGCCGATAGTGAATAAACCAACTCGGTACATCTTCATCTTGTCACGACCCGTACCCGCTTCCGGATACAAGACGTGAACAAGCCCAGCCTACGCCGCAGTATCGGCGGTAGTACGTTGTCTAATATACACAAGTCACGGCAATCTAGAATCTCATGGTAAACTATATCTCATCCACAGAAAATAATCATATCACAGTCAAGATCCATGAAAAGACATGAAACTGAACAATAATGAATATAACTGAATATCAAGAATCAATGTCACGTCCGGTGGACACAAATCTACTACCAATAGACAGAAAAATAGAGAAATACAAGAAGTGACTAACTAGATAAAAAACTGCTAATCTAGACCACCTCAACTGTAAGTACTGCGATCTGATGCTAACTCAAATCCACTCGACTGCTCCTGGCTCAACTCGGCTAACCTGAAGAGATCATCAGGTCCTCAGAGGACTAGCAAGATACATAAAAACGAGCCTTTCTAACCGTTTATTATGCATGGAGAAAAAGATAAAAATAAACAAGTAAAACTGAACAATAAATAAAGTACGAATCTATACACTGTCTACACATACATGAACTGCTGAACGAGGACGAGAGAACTCATGTCAAGATGTCACGGATAACCAAATTGAATACTCAAACCCTCGTCCCTAGTGTGGACTCGCTGGTTTGAACAACTACTAGCCCTCGTCCCTAGTATGGACTCGCAGGCTAGCATCACCCTCACCCCTAGTGTGGACTCGCAGGTGTGAACCATATACTACTAACCCTCGTCCCTAGTATGGACTCGCAGGTTAGCATCACCCTCGTCCCTAGTGTGGACTCGCAGGTGTGGACCAATAACTACTAACCCTCGTCCCTAGTGTAGACTCGCAGGTTAGCTTAAGACACAGATAACTACTAACCCTCATCCTATTGTGAACTCGCAGGTTAGCTTCAAGATTTTAAGACATGGAGGTAAAGCAGTTCAGTTCACGACTTCTCGACCCATGGCATGACTCAATCAAGGCACAAGAGAACACGACCAATAAGACACAAAGCTAACTGTGAACACGGTCTATATAGCAATGATACAAATATATAAGCAGGATATAAAAGATACATGTCAATAATATGAGAAAAACTAGATAATAATAAAAGATAGTGCATGTAAATAAAGCTGTATAGAAAGGCAAGGTATACTTGCCTTTAGTCCTAAGCTGCTGGTATGGTTATGATTCAAATCGAGATCCAAGGAACCTATTTAATGAATCACAGAGTCAAGACACAATTTGATATAAAAGACTTGCATTTTAATCTACTAATTCACTCTGTTGGTTTTAGTATCCTTAATCCTCATCCTAGTAGTCTACTTGTTGATGGTTTATACCCCTGGTGTGTATTTACTGGCTTTTAGGCTCATCCACTAGGTATGTGATCTATGTGGATGATTTAGCATGAGCTTTACCCTATGGAACATGTATACCTAACCTCTTTACTAACTGGTCAAAGAAACATAGTGTTTCCATGGTTGCACCCATGTGGTAACAGGACTTTGAGTGACAGAAATCAAAGAGGTCACAACCATTCCAGGCTTCATCTAGATACTGACACCCTAGTTACCAAGTTAATTTGCATTTTTAACCCTTCATTTACTGAAGCTTCCCCTGTTCAGGTTTTATGTCCTAACAACACATTTGATTCTTGACTTTCCATCCTCAAGTTCCTGTACATGGGGTAAATACTCATACTCCATTGTTACCCCTATATCTCCACATGGCTTTGATACCTCTACTTGTAGTTCAAGCTTATAGGGCTTCATTAGGAGTCCTCTGATATAAGGGAGGCTTGGGTTCCTATCACTATTATGATGAATACAAGACTCCTCTCTTACAGTCCCTACCTGTGTGTTAGTCCTCTAGACTGGTTGAACCAAAGCTAATCATCCTAGGTGAGTCAGTACCTACATACCACCCTATTGTGCAAACCTTGTTCACTGCAGACACCTGGCTTGGGCTGTCTGTTTGATGTTCCCTGTCCCAGGCTACTCTAGTTTGCTTTGGGGTAGCTCTATAACCAAATGGACATGTCATTTACATCCTTGCCTTATCTGTCATGTGGTATACCACTTCCTGGAGTCTTAGGCATTCAACATGGGTATCCACGTGACTGCATTACCTGGGTATTTCATACCAGTTAAACTGTCCTATATTCAGAAAAGGATATGGGAGCAGGGCACAATGCCAAGTGGAGTCCTGTACCCGGTTTAGGCTTTAAGCCAGGTACAACCCAGGCACCCCAATGGTTACTCCCTGTTACCCAGGTATTAGAAGCCTGCGGGTACTCATCCTGTATGAGTTTCCAATACTTCTCAGTTAACAAGAGCACCTATTAACCTGTCACGTTATCTGTACCATAGAAGTAGGCCACTAGAAACAAACATTGAACAATCTTGGGGTCCTTCGGATAATCACTGAATCCAGCAATGGTCTCTTTTGTTCCCGTTTTAGTGAACGAACTACCCAAGACACCCTTTGACCAGTATGGATTTGTGCCCTCTGAAATTAGCTCCGGTGTCTTCTCAATATGTATTATACAATATATATCACAGATAAATATTTTTATGAAGTAATGTAAAGCTAACCATGTATGAGTTGCATGATCTTCAGTGGTATCATGCAATTACGACTGTTACTAAAGGAATACAAAATATGAACTATGCCTATTTAGAAATGGCATCAAGCAATTCACATTGATCCATATCACTTATAGATCAGATGAGGTTCTAGATTGGCTATTAGTTATACCTAATTCAAGTCTTATTTATCTGAGCTTGTAACTAAGACTAAGTGATGAGATGAGACATTTTAAGCATAACATAGATAGAAATTAATGTGGTTGCACTATATCCTTGAAGCTAAAGCAAAATAACTGAGGAGATGGCCTTTAATAGAGCCAAGTGGAGAAATTTCACTCATGTACAAAGACTTGGATAAAGGCTTTTTTGTTATTATAGTTGCATGTGGTTCACATTATTGTGGATAACCTCAGACAAACATTTCCATATAGTTTGTTGAAGAAGAGTATCCTATGAATCCCTGTAGCTTGTTTCATTCTCTATGTAAAGCAAGAAAAGAATAAAAAAAATAACAATCATCAGAAGGAAGTTCACATATAACAATCATGAACAAGAAATAATGGTTCCCTAGAAGCTTGGTTGTGGTCCCCTACTGGACTGAATCTCCCATTGAACAATAGGGCACCACCTATGATCTATTGAACCTATTACCCTGCTGGTTACACCTGAACAAAAGAGAAGACAGGGAAGGCATCTAGGGACCATACAGGCTTGCTGGTTTTCTCCTGTACATAACCAGGTACTGATGTATCAGTACATCTGATACATCAATCACACTTGGCCCATCACAGGACAACTAGTCCCCAACTCTGGTATTCCTATACCCCAATGTCAATCTAACATCAAAATCCTTCGGAAGTTTAACTGATGTCTACCCATATCTCTACTTCCTGTCGAACACACCCTCTATTGTCGTGTACAACACTGGTACATCAATCTTACACAACTAAAACGTCCTGTGATACTTATATTTGCATTGACACCACACCCTATTAGCCATTACACATAATTCCCCAATGATTCATATACACTCCCTGTGACAGGTTCTGTGATGAAGATGGACCGACACCTTATTAGCATAAATACAAACACCTACAAGTCGTAATCTCATGCTTGGTAGATGACAGTAATCTACAAGTGTAGTTGTAAATATGATTACCTTGGATTGAAACAGGAACTTGACTACTCCTCCTCTTCCTCCTCCTATACTGTTCTTGTGACAGGGACAATTGACTTCTAGGGTTCGTCGAGGAGTTTTGGGTCGGACAAGCCTCTGTATAATATATATACTCCTTTGTGATCGGATTGGAGGAGATGGGAAGTGTTTGATTTCTTCTTATCTAAGCTTTGGTGAAGGTTTATCCCTATTTCAAAACTGGATTTGAATACAGGGGATAAGTGTTCGGTTTTAAAGAATATTTGAATTTGAAACTTTTGCACATCAGCCCCTGAATTGCTTCTATTTACTCCTGGGTCCCTTTGTTGACATTTCAAATAAAACAATTGTAAAGCATAACCAATCTATGAGACAAAATAATAAAATAAAATAAATAATAGAAATATATATAAATAAGGGGATAAAATTGGTCAAGGGGTTGACACATCTTAGGAAGGAGTTCGTCGTCAAAGCTTCTGCGAACGAGGGGATCAACAACTCGCTGAGGCAGGTGACCGATCGAGTTCGTCTCCATAAGAGAAAGCCAAGTGAAACGAGTAATCTTCACAAAGCTATTTATAGGCCGAGGAAACCCTCGCCCATGTGCCAAGTGGCAGTCTCCTCATATTTTGTGCAATGAATTTGCATTAATGACGATGAATCTTCCTCTTCATATTCATCCAAGTCAAAACAACCATTAACGCCTCAAAAAACTTAACAAACTGACCAATAAGGCTGTGCCATGTGGCAGATGCGCCGTTAATACTATACGCTCTGTACCGATGGGATATCGACCCATGCGCCTAGTATGGCACGAGCTGATGCGCCCATTACAACTCGTTACCCATCAAGCATTTAATGCTATATGATAGAGTTGGCCGTACATCCCCCAAAGAATGACCAATCGGCAGCTTTTTGCAAGAAACGAAGAGCCGCTGATGTCAGCATCATTATTTGCCTTTTTTGTCGGCTACAGCTGTCCTTGCCACGTGGCCGACCGATCATTCGCATGCGCCCCCGCAGCCATGCACCTAGAAGTCCACATGCGCCTCAAAAATCATGTACCCCCGACTCGCTTCTGATCCTGAAAGACAGAAGCTAAGTCTTTGCATGCGCCTCCACAGCCATGCGCCCAAAACTCAGCCTGTACCTCAGAAGCCATGCACCCAGACTGATCTATCATAGACCAAGTCGTCCTCCATGTGCCTAATCCTAGACGTATCCTGACAGATCATCTTCCACAAAATCAGAGATCTTTGAGTCAGAGACATGCGCCATGTGTATTTTGACTCAGTTCTACTCAAGAATGGGTGCTTCCCACCCAAGATCTCAGCAACAATCGAATCTCCACAACTGCCACGTGTCAGCTCCACTGCAGTCCAACAGAGCAGTTCAACAAATTTGGCTTCAACTTAGGGCGCATCGTCCATGCGTCCTACAGCATCAGCCACGTAGTGTTCCCACGTACAGGCGCATCCTACATATGCGCGCATGAGCAGACCAGTCTGCTGCATATAAATAGAAGCATCATTCCTTCATCCATAGGGACAGATAATCATATCTACATACAGAAACAAGAAGAGACACGTAACGTCTACTTCTCCTCCAAACGCTCCGGCATCCAGAGCAGCCCAGACCTTTAGAGAATTCAAGATCGTCGTCAGATCGTCAACGGAGTCAACACATTACCACTCGCTCCACCGATACAGTTCCCAAATAAAAACAAAAGTGTACTCCTAGGACTACGTCTAAGTCCTATATCGTATAATGTTCTGTTTGTAATTTAAATACCAAAGTTTTATCAATCAAAAAAACCTTGTTGTATTTTCGATGGCAAATATTATACATACACAATCTTCGAATTATTATCTTTTATTCATTCTTACGTGAATAAATCCATAGATAATAAGTCCTCAAAAATTCTCTAGTAGAATCTAACTCAGATCTTATGGTACGTCCCCAAAAGATTAACCCATAACATCCATCACAATATATCAAAAAAAATCATCTTTTGAAACTCAGTCGTTTTAAAAGGTATCTTATTCTTGAGCCCCAGTTGGATTAAGAATAATCGAGAGATAAAAAAATTCAAGACCACATTATCTCTGAATTATATTGTCTGTATCAACGACTTGTCACGTCCATATTACCTGTGATAATGTCGTCCCAAAAATATTGTCACATCAAGTTATATTCTGTTACGTCCGCATTACCTCTAACAGATTTAATAAGTGATGTTATTCTCAAGAAATATATCACGTCCAGTACCTCTGAATGTATTTCTATACTTCTAACTATTGCTTGTGTCTCAAACAAATACATAATAAGTAATAGAGTCACAAGACCAACAACCTTTCATTTTATTTTGAATCTTAAGAACACGAACTATTACATTTCTCAAAATGTGATAAAGATAGTTCAAAATGACTATTACATTCATTTTGCCTCTTGAAAGATTTATTGTGGAGGTAGAGTATTGAGGTCAAAAACCATTTTTTTAAAGCTTCAGCGCGTTCCACTCTGGTAGCAAAAACTCTTTCTCTGGCCAGGTTCCTCCTGAATTCTGGTGTTAATGGCTGCATCGACAAGATATGACGTTCTATCTCTGCATTTCAGGTTCGGATAAAATCATCTTTTTGTCTGTTCAAGTCATCCATATGGCTCAATGCAAATTGACGTAGTTCTAGAACTTCCTCCTGATATTTTCTAGCCGATGCGATTGATGCACGAACTTAGGCCAATTCAGCTTCCAGTTCTTGGACACGAGCCTAACCTTCAGATACCTCTTTTTCCTTATCTGCTTCTTCAGCTTTGTAAAGCTCAATAGAAGAGGTGGCCTCAGCTATAACAGACTCTATTTCTCCAGACTATACAACAAATGCTGCCATAGTGTTGTCAAGCATGGCTCGTCGTTCTTCATGCTCTCGAGCTATGACTTCACATTCAGTATCCCCTTATCTGTTCATATTCCCCCTGATCAGATCTTTGTAAGACTGGATAGGCTCCCTTAGCTCCGACAGGATCTGCTCTAAGGCATTTGCCCTTTCTATGTCGCCAAGATTACGTATGGAGTCAATTGGATAAAGAGAAGACCTCCTTACAAAATCATAAGAATAGTTCTTCTCTATGGCCAATTGTACTAAGGATTGCAAAGAGCTGAAGAAGGCATCCGTATAAGTACGGATAATGCTACCCATCACCACCATCATGCTAGGCGTCGCTGCTACATCCGAAACGTCTTCTTTTACAGAGGTTGGAAGAATACTGGCGACCGGGGTAACATCAGCACTCAGAGATTTCAGTATAAGCGCACCTGATGAACTCCCTTCCATGGTATGTGGCGCAAGATTCCCAGCATCCAAGGGAGCCAGAGCCGAACTAAAACTCAATGCAGTAGAAGCTAGTGGTACTTCAACGAGTGTCCCTACATGACTTTCTGCAATTCAAATCAAAATCATTATATCACATATCATTAGATATAAAAAAAAGCAATGGTAAATAAAATCAAAAATTTACCCGAGCCTGTTGGAATATAAGGGGTGTTGACATGCTGAGTATCTCTTTCCGAGTAATGCCTTTCCATTACAGAAGCATATACTTGTGCACCAGCTTGACTACTCCCTGCCTCCAAACCTCTGGACATAAAATGACTGCTCTTAACTTCTGAACCAGTATGGTTGCCCCTAGCTTCTGATTCAACCTGACCGCTTCTAGTCTTCGACGGAGCGAGGATCCTTCCAACTTCAGATATGACTTGTTCTTCCCGGGCTTTTAATTCTGCCTGCTTCTCTTCAGAAATATGTTCAACAGGACTTCGAGTCCCCCCAATATCAGTGTCAGGGTTTTCATCACCATTGGGGCCTTTGAGACTTTTGTCATCTTTAACACTTTCAGTAGGGCTCTCGTCGCCCTCATCTTTACTAGATGAGCTTCTGTTGCCCTCAATGTTGACATCATAGTTCTCATCACCAATGGGTTCGTCGAGACTCTGACTGCCTCCATCTGCACCAGGACTCTGGTCGCCCTCATCTCCAACAGGGTGTTCATCACCCTCAGTTATAATTTGGCCATCTTTAGCCACCAAATCTTGACCCTCCAGGGTCACTAACTGGTCTCGGCTCGATTCAGCCTTCACAAAATCTTGGACGGTGTCAGCAATATCCTCATAAATCTGCTCGTCTTCATAGTCAGAGTCCCGCAGTACTGCTATAATGTCTTCATCTTTAGAGGGTAGCTCGCTCGAAATAACAGCTTCAGGAGTTTGGATAATAGAAAGAGCTGGAACCTCTGAAGCAACCTCCTTTCCATCTCGACTCCAAACTCTTCCAAACGGAACTGACACTTCCTCGAGAATAGTGGCTCTCGACGTGTCATTAGAAGCCGACGTAGACATCAGACCGGATAAAATAAGTGGTATGAGTGCCCTAGCAGGGGATATCAGTCTCAGCAGTCGTTGGCTTCGAAACAGTAACCGCAGGGACATCAATAAAAGTGGCTGGAGCCGATGCGCTAGCCTGTGGAAGTCCTAGAGATGAAGACAGCTCAATACAAATGGCCAAAGGGTTAACGTCTAATAACTCTTGTTGGACTAAGAAATTAAGGGTATCACCTTTCGGAGAGGGTACATCTCCAGGTGACGGTAGAGATCTTTCTCGCGACGGCAGCTATGGCTCTTGAAGGCAAGGAGACTGCATCGACGAGGATGGGGTAGAAAGAAGCTGCAGCCTTTTCCTTCACAACTCTAGACACCACTAATTTTCTCCTTGCTTTACGCTTGTGCAATGGTTGGAGTGGTACTTCAGCTATGATCTTGTGATTCTCTAGGAGCAATTCACTCTCTGCTCGTTTCTTCAACAACTTTCCTGCTCTCCCTCTAGCTAGGAGATGGGGTTGTTCCCTTGAAAGATGATGTTCCCCAGGGGAAAGCACAACTTCCATAGAGATACTTTCGAGTTGTCGTAAATGAGCCCTTGTCATCGTCACGGGTTTCTCAACGACAACTGCTTCTTTCTTCTTCCTTTTCCCCTTAGCAGGAGAAAGAGGTTCGTCATGAGCTGACTGAGAAGACACTACAAAAAAAAAATAACGTTTCTTGACGGTTTATTTCTTAACGGTCGTGAAAAATCGTTAAGTAAAGGGGTTATCTTGACAGTTTTAGCTATACATTAAGAAAACACATATTTTATGTCAATTTAACAAATTTGTACCATGATAATTGACGGTTTTAGAGGATCCGTCAAGAAACATCATTTTATTTATTGACGGTTTGGTGATAACCTTCAACTAATGTATACACACAAAAATTACTGTAATTTTTTTAGTTGCCATTATAGTAATTTTTTAAACCTTTTATATTTGGTGACGGTTCCAAATGAGAATTCATGTACCATTTTGGTAATTGTTCTTAACTTTTTTTACATTTATTCCGATCCCTTGCTTCTTCCCTCTCTCCATTTCATCAAACCCTCTCAATTGCCGCCACTAGACATATTTTCAAGAAATCGGAAGGGCGCCGCGAACGAAGGAACCCAAGCTAGGTTTCAAGCTCCGTCCCCGATCGTCTACCACGGGAAGAAGGCGGCGGAGGCTGCGACGGTGGCGAAGAAGCTGCTGTGGAGCACCGGCAGGGCGGCGTGGATCGCGGGGACGACGTTCCTAGTGCTGGTGGTGCCGCTGATCATCGAGATGGACCGGGAGCAGCAGATGAACAAGATGGAGCTCCAGCAGACCAGCCTCTTTGGTACTGCCCCTCCGCCTCCCCCCCAAGTGATGGTCGATTGATCGATCAGGTTGGGGTTAAGGTTTCCTCTCCTTTTTCTGATGGGTTTTGTAATAATAGAAAAAAGTTCATATCTTCTGGCTTTCTGTCTGGATTAACGTGATATATATTGATAAACCTAGGGTTTTGATTTGAGATTTGGGTGGAAAGATTGGATCTTGGGGCCGGTAGGGTTGCTTGGTTAAAAAAAAACCCGTGAGCCTATGCCTGTGGGAGATCTTCCCGGAGAAGCCTTTGCTTCTCCCCTCCTCCTCCTCCTCTTCTATCTTTCTCTATAAATCCATTCCCAAATTCCCTTCTTCTTCTCCACCAAAATTAGGGTTTCCAGGAAGGGAATGTAGGAGAAGAAGCACTGCTCTTCATTCAAGTACAAGATGAATGTCTTTGATTTGGTATTATTCCTTTTTTGGCCAGGGTTTTCTCTCTTTCGGTTAGGGCTTCACTTGATTTTCTTAATGTTTAGGACTGAGCCAAAAAGGAAGGGCTGAGCAAAAGAGTACCATCCATCTCCATCCGCCTCATCATCCCCAAGGTCTCGATCCCAACTCTACTTCTCTTTTTTTTTGTTACATTATGAAGTAGCTTGACCAAGCTACGTTCGTGGAGTAGTGTCAAAACTGGAAGCTGTTTGGTTTTCAGCGATGGTAGATTTTACTTGGCTGTGCAAAGACCGCTAAAAACAAACATCGTTGTTCTTGAGAGTACCAATTGAAAATTTCGCTAGTCAATGGAAAGGACATTTGTTCAGACGTCATTTTTTCAAGACACGTCAAGTTTGATTTCTTGGTGACGATTTTTTTGTATTTTTCTAGTATTAATATCCCGTTCTATTTGATGCAAATAGAAAGCTGCTTGAGTTATTAACTGTATATTGTAACAGTATATTATGGCAAATATTTTTTTCAAGATGTTTTAGGGCTAGATGGGATTACAATTATATTTTTTCCATGCTCGTTGAACTGATGCCTTGAAAATATCCATTTCAATCACGAAATGAATGATACGTTAGAATAAATGTCTTTTTTTATAGTTCGGATGAAGTATAAATTGTAATCAAAAACGAACCTAGGTAAGTATTTTTATTCGAGGAAATGGAACCGTAGGGTCCAAACTAGTTCCTTGTAACTCTTAAATATTTGAAAATATGTGCCATACTTTTTCTCATTTTTCGTTTAATTTTTGTAAACATACGTGCTTACATTTTTAGTTAATTTCGCCATTCATTTTTGGTTGTGTCGCACTGCACTAATATCAATCGAGTTCGTAAAAATTCATCAATTTGGATGGAAGATGGCGAGATATTCTTAACAATATAAAATTGCAATCACATGGGATGAAGGAAAAATAAATTAAGTGGGACAAGTTAAAAGCATGGGGTTTAAAAGGCAGGAGGGGCGAATGGAGATTGGAGGAGGAATTGATTCAGTACTTTGATGAGCATGTTCGGTAGTAGGAGTTGTTGGAGTCCAGTCTGGATTTGGTAATAGCATATTTATGGAGTCCAAATTTGATTAAATATTTGATTTAATTTAATTTGGATGTCCATAATTAGTGCTGGGCTATTTTAGATATAATAAGATTCTTATTTGAGGGTTTCCTATTTAAGAGATCCTATTATAATCTAAAATATGATGTTGATGGGCTATTTTAGGTGTAGTAGGATTCTTATTTGAGGACTTCCTATTTAAGAAGTCCTATTATGACCTAAAATAGGTTTTTCTCATCCTATATATATGGGGTGAGGGTGGAGGGACCAAAACATAGCACAAAAGTGGAGATTCGAGGTGCTCGTCCACAGGAAATCTAAGAAAAAGTTTTGCACTTTACTCTTGGGACTTCGTCATCCAAGACAGAAGGAAGAAGAGATCTAATCGAGGGGTCGTCAACTTCGGTTAGGAAGATTGCTACGGGTTGGTGAGCGATTTCAATTGTAATCTCTTTCTTTTCTTCTTGAGTGTGGTGAGGGGGTTGAACCTATTAGGGCAAAGGGTTCAACATTAGTTTTTGTCAATCTTGTAATTTCATCTGGGTTATAGAGATTGTGATTTGTCCAGGTGATGTAGTCACCGCCATATACTTGTCTTTATCTGTGCTTGGTGTCCGTTAGACGGGAGTTGGTTATTTCAGGTGGGTTGGCCTAAGTTTCCGTTGCGGCAACATCTCAGACACGGTATCGGAGCACAAGAGGGCATATCCGATTTCCAACATCTGGTATCAGAGCTTTGGAGGTTGTGGCAACCATGTCTACGGAGCAGATGAATACTCGTATGATCACCCTCACAGGAGGAAACTAGGGATTTGGAAACCAAAAATGGAGGATATACTCTGGTGCAAGGACTTGCATGGTCCGTTGGAGGGCGACAACGCAAAGCCAATGGACAAAGCTGCTGAAGACTGGAAACGACTGGATCGGAAGGCCGTTGTATTCATCCGCCAATAGTTGGATGATTCGATGTTTCACCACGTGTCCATGGAGAGTTCAGCAAAGGCATCATGGAAGAAGCTGTATTCGCTGTACGAAAGGAAGACGACTGGCAACAAGGCATTTCTTATTCGTCAACTCGAAGTACACGGAGGGTGCCCCAGTGGCACAACACCTGAACGAGGTTCAGGGTATCATCAATCAGCTGTCTGCGATGAAGATGGTGATTGATGATGAGCTTCAGGCCCTACTGCTCTTGAGTTCTCTGCCGAAAAGCTGGGAGACGTTGGTGGTGTAGGTGAGCAACTCCGCGTCTGATGGAGGCAGTCAAAAGTAGCTCGTTGAATGAGGAGGTTCGGCGCAAGCAAGTGGAATCGTCGCAGGAGTCTGCTCTGGTGACTTCCTACGGGAAGGGAAGACCCAATTCACAGGCGAGGACATGGGGGAGTTCTCGAAATCTTGCGATTGTGGACCACAAGGAGGGCTGCTATCACTGTGGCGAAAGGGGTCATATCAAGAGGAACTGTATGAAGCTCAAAGCTGAGAAGGCAAAAGGCAAGAACAATCAGGAGGATCTTACAGCAATGGAAGATATCATCATCACAGCAACCGACGCGGAGGAACCTTGTGGCATGTATCATGACGGCGACTGGGTCATGGACACGGGGGTGTCGTATCACACCACTCCACATAGGAGGATCTTCACGTCATACCACGGCGACAGGTTTGGACGTGTGAAGATGGGCGACAAGGGGACAGCTGCAGTTGTAGGCATCGGTAATGTGCACTTGACAATGGAGCTCGGTGAGAAGCTCGCTCTCAAGGGTGTGCGACATGTACCGAGTTTGCGCTACAACTTGATTTTGGTAGGGAGACTGGCAAATAATGGCTGTCGCAGTCTGTTTGGGGACAAAGATTGGATTCTTGTGAAGGGTTCCCAACAGCTGGCTCGGGAATATTTGTGTTGTGGCATGTACAGGCTCAAGCCGATGAGCTGTACAGGTAGGCCACAAACACCGGATGGAGGCTCGAGTGGTGCTCGACAGGAGGTGGATCGTCGAGAACTTGCTGAGGAGGGGCTTCTTGGTGCTTTGAGGGATACGGAGGATTCGGTTCGTCGAGACAAAGCGACGGATGGTGGTGAGTCAAAGATTGAGGGTCAGTCTGTCGGTCCCATGACAGCTGGTCGGTCTCCAGGTGGGGGTTGCTCTATGGATCCGGTTTTTGCGACGGGTGGTTTGCCAAAGCTTCACGGAGCGACATCGATTTCAGCAGTTCGAAGCCATGAAGGAGATCAAGGTTTGCAGCAAACTCAATCTGAGGCGGGAGCATCATCATTCACACAGTTCAGGGAGAGTTGTGGGTCATCGACGGCATGCACAGTGCGTGATGTTCTGTTCGAGGACGCATGTGTATGTGGAGCTTCAAGTTCAGACACGAAGGTAGGCAGGTTCAGGAGTTCGAATCTCAGGAGGACCGTACCGTCTGCTTGGTTGGGCCAGCCAAGGATGAAGAAGCACGTCGGAACGTTAATACTTTCCGGTGGAAGACAGAAGTCGGGGACAGGCAGCCGAGACTTGCGGTGAGGCTGATCGTTAAGGACTTTGGTCTTGATCGTATTATTGATATTGGCAGGATCCCAGTGGTGCAAGAGGTGCTACGCATGGCAGCTAGCGTCGACGTGACGGTCGAGGAGCTGGAGACGAAGGAAGATGTAAAGCAGCTCGGGGGATCGAAGATCAGTGGCATGGAGGAGCAGGAACTCTGTCGCACGACGACATGCATGGAGTCCAGTTGAGGAGCCATGAGGTCAACACCCTCTCATCGGACTGGAGGGGGAGATTGTTGGAGTCCAGTCTGGATTTGGTAATAGAATATTTAAGGAGTCCAAATTTGATTAAATATTTGATTTAGTTTGATTTGGATGTCCATAATTACTGTTGGGCTATTTTAGATATAATATGATTCTTATTTGAGGGTTTCCAATTTAAGAGATCCTATTATAATCTAAAATAGGATGTTGATGGGCTATTTTAGGTGTAGTAGGATTCTTATTTGAGGGCTTCTTATTTAAGAAATCCTATTATGACCTAAAATAGGTTTTTTTTCATCCTATATATATGGGGTGAAGGTGGAGGCACAAAACACTGCACAAAAGTGGAGATTCGAGATGCTCGTCCACAGGAAATCTAAGAGAAAGTTTCACACTTTCCTCTTAGGACTTCGCCATCCAAGACAGAAGGAAGAAGAGATCTAATCGAGGGGTCGTCAACTTCGGTTAGAGAGATTGCTACGGTTTGGTGAGCGATTTCAATTGTAATATCTTTCTTTTCTTCTTGAGTGTGGTGAGGGGGTTGAACCTATTAGGGCAAAGGGTTCAAGATTAGTTTTTGTCAATCTTGTAATTTCATCTGAGTTATAGAGATTGGGATTTGTCCAGGTGACGTAGTCACCGCCAT
The DNA here is from genome assembly GCA_029216955.1 of Iris pallida. Classification (NCBI taxonomy): domain Eukaryota; kingdom Viridiplantae; phylum Streptophyta; class Magnoliopsida; order Asparagales; family Iridaceae; genus Iris; species Iris pallida. The sequence continues at coordinate 4,086,666 of JANAVB010017197.1, read as the reverse complement.
ATACTTGTCTTTATCTGTGCTTGGTGTCCGTTAGACGGGGGTTGGTTATTTCAGGTAGGTTGGCCTAAGTTTCCGCTACGGCAACGTCTCAGACACGGTATCGGAGCACAGGAGGGCGTATCCGATTTCCAACAGGAGTTGCTGCTGATTGTGTGCTAGCGCTAGCTGGTGCTGTATTGATTCAGTACCAAGAAAGCGGACATGATACATATATGGCCATATTTGTGTCCATGCAACATAGGCCAATAATTTCACAAGCTATTCTCCTATGCATCTAAACATAGATTTTTTGTTCTTACCCAGATTAGCTGAACCTGGGTTTTGAACACTTTTCAATATTTTGGGGTTCTGATGATGCAGGAGAAGACAAATGGTTCGCTGAAGCAGCATGGTGATGAGACGGACACACCATCATCTCCTGTGGCACCACCTTCACAGAAGCAACTCAAATATACATCTGGAATTGTCAACAGTCCAAGGGTCGACTGGAAACTTCAGCAACCAGACACTAAAGGTCCGCCTCCCTCACCCAACGGTCGTTGTATCTTGTAGTTTTGTCATTCTGATTTACTTACCAGAAGATGTATTCTCCTGACTGCAGATGGTTCCAGTTGGTCATCTTTCCATGGGGAAGAAGCTGACGGTAGCAGCGAAACCAGGAAAGCTTTGGAGATGGAAAAGAAGTCATCAGCTTAAACTGGGTCTTCCCCCCTGACCACGACACCTGGACTTTGGGCTAAGATTTGACGACGGGCCTCAACACACAACAGATATTTGTGGGGAGCCTTTGTGTATGCCCTCTAAACCATGTTATTCATCATGGTACAAAATTGTTGTGTCTGTGGTGTCAATGCTTCCCATAATCTAACTTTATCCCTTTAGTATGTAGTCTTTCTTTCTGCATTTTTTTAATTGTTATACTAAATCATTATATGATAATAAAAGTACACTAAGATACAATCTACCGAGTATTCTAAGTATTATAGATTCATGCTCATGTCTGGGTTTTTTTTGTGCTATATGCATTTCCTAGCTTTTGCTTAAATTTTTTATTCTACTAATTTATCTAACTTTCTAGTTAAACTACAAATTTGCAAGTGAAGGTTTCTATTATGTTATTATCCCTGCATTACATCCAATATTAAGATAACCTCTTCTAAATGGACATGAGATATTATATACAATATTAAGATAACCATTATTGCAGATCTACATCATTAAAGAGATGGTTACTGGCAGCTTGCTTTGCTATTCTTCGAGACCTGTGAAATAACGTGTAGGCAACTCTAGAGGGAGGGTGAATAGAGTTTGTGTCGATAATCACCAAATAAAAATTAACTCTATATCACCTACACAAAACAACTATCAAGATAGTAAATAAATCAGAGAGAAATGCGGAAGTAAATAAAGATCATAAGAGCATACGCAAACACAAAAATTTTAACCTGGTTTTCCTCGTGGAGGACTAGTCCAGGCCTGGGAACTCTAGCTCAGGATTGAAATCCACTATTTGTGAAATAGTGTACAACCACGTGCCTTTACTCAGAAGAGCACGCCAACTTCTTACAGATTCGCAGGTGGCGAAACTTGTAATTGTCCAAGTAACTTTTATTTTCAACTCTTGCACAAAAACTTCTAGCTGAATCGCACTTGAGCACCTTGGGGCTTAGAAAGTTTTGTGGCTAGTAGATTGGAAGAGTAAGGCTTAGGTAGTATAAGGCTTAGATGATTGAGAGTGAAAGATAGAAAGATGTTATGAAATGAGAGAAATCAAGTCTTATTTATACTACTCTGGGGAGGCAGAGTTCGGCCCGAATTCTGTCCCAAGAATTCAAATTTTTGAACGTTGGACAGCTTGTACCAAGCAGGCCCAAAAAAATCAGTTCCTGGAAATCAGGGGACAGAGTTCGGCCCGAACTCTGTGTGGGGGCAGAGTTCGGCCCGAACTCTGCCTCCTAGGTGGCAGAATGGCCTTTGGGCTTTGTTTGGCTTGGTGGAGCTTGGGCTTGGTTCAGGAATTGGTCTGTTTGTATGGTAGAGCTTGGAGAGAGATATCTAGGGGTTGAGATGACACAGTGCGACTCAACGTACACATTCTCCTAGACTCAATAAATTAAAGATTACAGACTTGGAACAAATAGGAAAACCAAGAGCCCTTTGATGACGCCTTTCTTCTGATATTCGAGCAGACCTGAAGACGTCTTTTTCCTTGACAGCAGTCGTCCAAAGATAAACAGATCTGAAAATCTGAATACCTTTCTGGGGCTTCGCCCCCGAACCCCTAACGGGGGGCGCTGCCCCCTCGACCCCTGTCCGCTGACCGGTCAGCGGAACCCCCGATGCGAGGCCCCGGATAGGTCGCTAGGCGGTTCAGAGAAATCTTTTTGTATGACGCCGTCTTTGGTCCATCATTAATTCTTCATTGCCTATGTCCTGGCTTGATCATGTTTGATCATGCTTACTGTATGTCTACAAATACAAGTTAGACGAGCAAAATATGTTGCAGTATGATACAAGCATAGCAATATGATATAGGACAATTAGGACAATGCTAAGTTTAAGTAGCAACATGATAGTGAGTATATGAATATTAGTGATATCATTATGTTAAATTTAACTGATTAGCCATATTCAAAAACACGATGTAATCATTGGGCTAACAATACCTGTACCAACGTAGAGATGCCCGCTAATTGCAGCTAAAAACTTGTAGCTACTCTTGGCTAGTTTGTGATGTTTAGGAAGACATGCAGGACTGGCAGCACGAAGAGATACGAGAAAGAACGCATTGGTACGGTACGCAAATCGTATGCATCCAATATTTGAATTTGGTGATGGTTGTACAAAACCAATGCTTCAATTTTTTTGGCACCTCCCTATGCTTTTTCAAACCAGAGTTATCACAAGCAGCGATGTAAGATCCTTATAAGCAAGCATTCCAGATTCTCATATTATGTACTTACTATGCTGTTAGATAAGTGTCAAATGTTTGCATCCTGTAACTATATAGCTTTATGTGGTCAGGTGATATACCGTGTTGAAGTTTTTTCCTTTGAGTTGTAGAGAGCTTGCTCTCAAACAAACCATGTAAGTTTAGTCCCACATTGGCTAGAAAAACTCATGGGTATCTCAATATAACTCCTCTTGAGGAATGGAGAGATGCACAAGGGGTGGTGACCCTAAGGAGGGGACCATGTGGATGATTTTACATGGAGGTAAGGATAAGACACCTATTAAAGCATTCATGCTTTTTGGCCAAGCTCAATTTAATTCCATATGAAGGCTTAGCGACTCAGACTCAGACTCGGGCTCACGGGCTCATGGGCTCATGAGGCGTTTTGTTTGCACACTTTGCACTTAGCACGTCAGCCTCGTCGCTAGGCGCATAGTGCGCTCGTTGCGCGAGCCTCTTGCGCGACCAGTTGGCGTGGCCAGGTGGCGCATGTTGCGCGCGGACGCGTGTGGCGCAAGTGCGCACTGGCGCACCTTGCGCACGCGCTCTCGCGCACTTGAGCGCTGAACGCTAGGCGCGTGCAACTATGTGCGCAGTGGCGCAACATGGTGCTCGCGTACGCTGGAAGCTGATCGTGTGGGCGGATCTAGCTTTGAGCGCCGGTGTTCTAAGCACCCCAGCAGGCTTTCTCCGATTACGAGAATCTTTTTAGACTTCTCGTTTGTCACCTTTAACGAAAATTTTCTTAGATTTCTCGTTTTCAGAATTCTCCAAGGATTTCTGTTTTGCACCTTCTGTTGAAGTGTTGTACTCGATTCAAAAGAGTTTTCTTCTGATATTCACGTCTAGGGTCTAACAATCTCAAAGCTAGATCAGAAGATGGAAAACTCTTGTGCCTCTCTCATCAATACCACCTTTAATAAGTTGGAGAAATTCGACGGAGAACACTTTCAGATCTGGAAGAGGAAGATCACCCTTAATCTTCAACTCGTAGACGTCGACCATGTGTTGATTGAGGATGAACCGACGATTCCCGAAGGTGGTACTGCTGACGCTGTTGCTGTTGCACATGTCAAGCAGAATAAATGGAAGAGAGAAAACAGTATCTGTAAACTGCTGATTCTCAATTCCATGGAAGATTCTTTGGCAGAGTCCTATTCCAAGAAGGTGAAGGCCAAAGAAATCTGGGAGTCTTTGGGAAAGCTCTATGAAGACGACGAGAACAGGTCCAAAATCTTCATCATCGAGAAGTACCACAAGTGGCTCTTCGAAGACGAGAAGTCGATGCTGCCTCAGGTGAAGGAATTCTTGAAGTTGCGCCAGAAGCTAGATGACGAGAAAATGCCCCTCGTAGACAAGTTTGTCGCTGGAGGGTTTGTCTCGAAACTTCCTGCTGGATGGAGGAATTTCTACGCAAGAATGCATCGGAAGAAGCTGGACATTAGCTTGGAAGATCTCTTACAAGAGATCCACGTTGAGGACGAGATGCGATCTCAACAGAAGATGGATTCTCTGTCCAAACAACTGGCTAAGGCCAACTTGGTGCAAACAAGAGAGTTCAAGGGGAAGCAGACGACTTCTCATCACAAAAAGGACTCCACTAATCTGAAATTGAAGGGTCCTTCATTCAAGCAACAGAAGTCCAAGTCCCACGTGACTTGCTTCAACTGTGGCAAGAAGGGCCACTACAAGAGTGAATGCAAATCTAAGCCCAAACAATCAGGGCAAGGTGAGCCTAGTAAGGTTTCTTTGGTTTATAACATTGTTGCTATGATCGCTCAGGTTACAGCTGTGGGGGCTGACTCTGACCGGTAGTGCGACATGCCATGTCTGTTCTGGCAAGGAATGGTTCGTCACGTACCAGCCAACTTCTGAGAAAGTTGTCATGGCGAATCAGGTCCAAGCTGAAGTTCTGGGGATCGGGACTGTGGAGCTGAAACTCACTTCTGGGAACACTCTAACGCTTCAAGGTGTGAAGCATGTTCCGGTGATTGCCAAGAACCTGATCTCTGGGAGCCTGCTTAGCAACGCAGGCTTGAGGATGGACATCAATGCTGGCCAGATGGTGATGTCCAAAAAGGGAACTTACTTCGGAAAGGCTTTTCAAACCGAAGGAATGTTTAAAATTCAGCTTGTAAACCAGTCAAATAAAATAAATGCAGTCGCTCTTTCTGATTATTCTCTTGAGTTATGACATAATAGGCTAGGATATGTTTATTGTAAAAGAATACATAAAATGTCTAGTTTAGGACTTATCTCCAAATGTGGGGGTAAGGTAGAGAAGTGTGAAGTATGTGCTCAGACGAAGATCACTAGGAAACCCTTTCATCGAGTCAATCGAAGCACAGATCTTCTGGAGTTGGTGCACTCCGATATCTGTGACTTCAAGCAATTCTCTACAAAGGTCGGGATGAAGTATTTTATAACCTTCATCGATGACTTCTCTAAGTACGCATTTGTCTACTTGCTCAAATTTAAAGACAAAGCGTTCGAGAAATTCAACGAGTTCAAGGCCGAGGCTGAACGGCAAACTGGACAACAACTCAAGAGGCTAAGAAGTGATCGAGGTGGAGAATATCGGTCTCATGAATTTGCATCGTTCTGCAGAGAATATGGAATCATTAATGAGACTACTGCTCCGTATTCTTTTTAATCTAACGGAGTAGCAGAGAGGAAGAACCGAACGTTGACAGAAATGATGAACTCAATGCTTCTAACTGCGGGTCTTCCGAAATGCTACTGGAGAGAAGCTGCGTTGACGGCCACTTTTATTCTGAATAGAGTGCCATATGCAACTTCGGATATAACTCCTCATGAACTCTGGTTCAAAGTCAGACCTAACTTGAATGTCATTCGAGTGTGGGGGTGTCTGGCTTATGTGAAGCTCCCAGATCTGAAGATTCAGAAGCTGGGTACAAGGACTACGAAGATGATCTTCTTGGGGTATGTCGAGAAGAGTGATGCTCGGAGCGGAGATTTCTTGATATTGAGTCAAATCATATCATCGAATCTCGCGATGTTGAATACTTTGGAGACAAGTTTGCAAGGCGTAAAAATATTGTTCTTACAGATGTTCCGGTGAATGATGAAGGTGCAAAGGAGACTGAAAAGATTGAGCCAGTAGTCCAAGATGAAGTTGTTGGTAAGGAGACAACAATTGAACCAGAACTCGCTGAGCCATCAACAAAGCGAGCAAGGAGGCCGAAGAACTTCGGAGATGACTTGTCACCTATCATGTGGAAGCAGATCCGCTTACATATGATCAGGCAATGAAGACCAGAGATGCTATCTTCTGGAAGGAGGCAATAGACAATAAAATTGACTCAATCACCTCCAATAACACTTGGGTGTTGGTTGATTTATCCGAAGGAGCAAAACCCATAGGATGCAAGTGGATCTTCAAGAAGAAGATGAAAGCTGATGGAACTATTGACAAGTTCAAGGCCAGGCTAGTGTCCAAGGGATTTTCTCAGAAGTAGGGGATTGACTACTTTGACACGTATGCTCCAGTAGTCCGGATGACAACTATCAGATTGTTAATTGCTCTTGCGGTAATACACAAGCCGTGATACATCAGATGGATGTGAAAACGACATTCCTGAACGGCGAGTTGACCGAAGAGATTTATATGCAACAGCCAGAAGGATTTGTCGTCAGAGGTCTTAAGGACAAAGTCTGCAAGTTGGTAAAATCTCTTTACGGTTTAAAGCAAGCTCCTAAAATGTGGCATGAGAAGTTTTACAAAGTCATAAGGTCAAATGGCTACAGGGTCAGCGAAACAGACAAATGTGTCTATACAAAATTTGCTGATGGAAGAGAAGTCATCGTTTGTCTGTACGTGGACGACATGCTAATCCTAGGAACGGATATAAGCTGTGTCACGGAGACAAAGAAGTTCCTCTCGATAAAGTTCAGTATGAAGGACTTGGGAGATGCTGATGTTATCTTGGGACTCAAGATCATCCGGACAGACACTGGATTGGCATTGTCACAATCTTATTACATTGAGAAGATGCTCACTCGATACGGGTATCATGAACTTCCTATAATTGATACGCCGTACCGAAGTGACCAGAAGCTGGAGCCAAACTCGAAGGAAAGCGTAGACAATTGGAGTACGCTAGCATAATCGGGAGTTTGATGTACACTACTACTGCCATTAGGCCTGACATAACTTTCGTCGTGGGAATGCTGAGTCGATTCACTAGCAATCCAGGCGTTGAGCACTGGAAAGCTGTGAAGCGTGTTATGAGATATCTCAAGAAGACTCAGACATATGCACTGCACTTCAGCGGAGAGCCGCCGGTAGTAGAAGGCTTCAGTGATGCCAGCTGGTGCTCAGAGTTGGAGAGCGAGAGGTCCACAGGTGGATTCATTTTCACAATGGGTGGAGCTGCTATATCGTGGAAGTCGAAGAAGCAGACCATGCTCTCGCGGTCATCTATGGAATCTGAGTTCTTTGCACTTGATACCGCAGCGGATGAAGCAGAGTGGCTTCAGGAGCTCATGTATGATCTTCCAGTGGTTGGAGCACAGATACCGGCAATTCCGATATACTGCGACAACCATGCGACTGCGGCGGTGGTATCAAATGATCTCTTCAACGGGTAGAAGAGAACTGTGCGGTTAAAGCACAGGACAGTGAACGATCTCATCAAGAGAGGTGTCATTGCAGTGATCGATGTTCGAAGTCAGGAGATCCTGGCGGATCCGTTCACGAATGGCCTCAAGCGTCAGCTGGTCGAAGACAGCAGGAAAGATGGGCTTGAAGGCATTCTGACAGTATGTCTTTGTAATCCTACCATAAAGTTTTATATTATTAGTTCAAAGAGAAATCTACTAGACATCTTGTGAGACCCGTCTCACTGTATCGGTATTTTATACGGATACGTATTTATTTGAGCCGTATTTCGTATTTCTCGATTTGTGTGATATTTTAAAATTTTCCAAGATATAGGAATTTCATGACTTGGTTTAACTTGGACTTGGTTTTATTTGGTTCGGTTCCACTTTGACTTGGCTTGGTTTAGTTTGGTTTTTATGAGATGAGGTGTATGGTTTAGATTTAGTGGAGAGGAATGAATGGTGGGGATTGCTTGGGCTTGTTATATAAGCCACCTACCACTCTCTCTCCTCCATTATTTTCATTTCCATCTTCATCTTCTTCCCCCAGCCCAAGGCAAGTACACCTTGCCGAATGTTGGACGATTTCAATTTCGTTTGTTCCATTCTCTTTATTGTTACATTCTAAGAATGATTAGAACTTGGGGTTTTCCATTTTGACGGCTAGATTGTCGTAGATCTAACCTTGAAACGATTTCGGTTTTCATGGGTTTTGATCTATTAAATTTTGTTATTTTCAAGTTTTGATTGTTCCATGTTGTAGAGAATTTCATTCTACCCCAAATTGACCTATGGAAGTCCAAATTTGGACTCTGGTTGGAAGTTTGGTGGTGTGGAGAAGCCATGGTATTTTTTCCCATGGACATCTCCTCTGTGGGAAGCCATCATTTGCATTTTGGCTTACATGCGAGCTTGCTGGCATTTTGGAGCCGCATGAACGTATGGGTATTTTGTGTTGGCCGCATATGGAATTATTCCAGTTGATCGCATGTAACTTATTAGCTTGCATTAATATTTGTATAGTAATGATGGTGAGCCGCATAGGTTGTGGTAGTAGCATTAAATGCAGGCTCGCATTTTGCATGCAACTTGCATTAAATATTTGTCCTCAGTATTTCTTTAGGATTAATACTTGCTCTCGAGCCGCATGGAAAGGAGCTGCATGGCTTTGGCATCTACATTAAATGCATGCTTGCAATTTAAGTGAGCCGCATAAGGCTCGGCCAGTAGCAATTAATATTTTATTGCTTGCTAGCCAAAACCACATAGGTTCCTTTTAGCAAGCATTGCTTGCTTATATTAAAATGTAGAGCCGCATGGGTCTCTTTAGCAAGCTTTGCTTGCTTACTTAAACAAGCATGGCCGCATGGGTTCTTTAATGCCTAATACATTTTGCATGGGAATGCATTAGCAGTAAGGCATTTTGCATGGGAATAATTAGTACACTAGCTTAAAGCATTTTCTTTAATGCCTAATACATTTTCTTTAAAGCATTAATGCCTAAAGCATTTTTTGGCTACTTTAAAGCACCAGCCGCATAGCATAATGCCAGCATTCAATATATTTAATGCCAAGGGCTTAGAGCCGCATGGAATGTCTAAGCATTAATGCCTAAGCATTAAGGCTTAATGCTTGTCCTGGCTATTTAATATTTTTAATGCCTAAGCATTAATGCTTATACTAGCATTCATGTATTAAGCTTAATGCCAATATTTTATATTAATGCATATTTTGATGCATTTCATCCGCACGAATTCTTGCATGGAATTCTAGTGTAGCCGCATGCATTGCTTGCACGCACGCACGGTAGTGAGCCGCATGACCTTATATTATTTTGCATAGCATTAACTTCCTAGTTGCTGGCCGCATGAGGAATTTTGGCCGCATGGCCTTAAATACTTGCATGACATTTTATAATATGTATACTAATTGCTTGGCCACGAGAACCAATTATTAAATGGTTCACGTGAACCCCTTTCCTTGCTGCATTTAATGTTGGGTCCCACATAGCCTCTGTACGTGAGTGTCCACGTGCCCTTCTCTTTTGTTTGAGTGGATTCTTGTATTTATTGCGGGACCCACTCTCTTTGTCTTTTCTGATTGCATGAATATTTATTGTTGGAAATAAATTTTTGGAGCCGCATGGCCTCCCACAATTTCTTGGCCGCGTGGCCCTTTCAGTTGTTTTCTGGCCGCCTAAGCTATTGCTGGCCGCATGGGTGGCTTCCCACTCTCTTTGACCGCATGTTTGTTCTCCCACTTTTGGACCGCATGGGTCCCACTTTGATTGTTTAAATGTTTTATTTGCCTGGATTGTGGTCAGAATTTCTTTCCACTCCCAACATGAAAATTGTAGAGTTTCTTCTTGGCTTCAAGAATATATATATTATTAATATATTATTATTTAATTGTGCAAGTTTCTTCCTTCTTTGATAAATGACATGACACGACGGTGACCCGTAGTGGTGCACTCTTGAAATGAACTTGACATGATATCTTGACATGATAACTTGAAATGATAATTCTTGATAGTGGCCCGTCGTGGCGCCCTCTTGATAAGTAATAATGATAATTCTTGATAGTGGCCCGTCGTGGCGCACTCTTGATAAGTAATAATGATAATGATAGTGGCCCGTCGTGGCGCACTCCTGACAAAGATTAATTAGTATCCTGACACCGTGGGTGTTTGTATTGAATGTGCTTGTATAAGCTACCGTCAAGTCTTGCATCATGTCTAAGACATGAATTCCTGATTTCCCACGGTCAGGGATTCATATTGAATCTGGCTAGGTTAATGACTAGATTGATCAAGTAGTTCATGGAGAGACTTTCCCAGTTACCTGTTGCCCCTTTGATCCCGGCCTTATATATATATATATATACATGGGATTTGTTGCTATCCGTCGAGATGAGCGCACTTCCAGCCCGCCGTCGAGCGTGGTACCTTAGGACACATGTATCTTACTACAGTGTGTCTGCTATATCATGCTATCTTTTCTTTTTCTTTGCTGGGGTCATTCAGGTAGTAACAAACAGGTAACCGGACTTGGAAGAATCTCATTGCATCTTGCTAGTAACTAGGCCTGTGATAACCCTAGTTAGTTAAAGTATCAAGCCGTACTTATTGCTTGGCCGTGATTGATTGAATGGAGTCTAACTCAGTCTAGTCTTGACTTGATCCTGCACAAGATTGTCACATGACCTGATTGTTCATATTCGCCCTGTCCTGTACATGATCGTTACATGTCCTGATTTCTTATTTTATCCTGCCGATAAATGGTGGGAGAAACCAAGTTCTGTTCAGACGAAGGGTTACAATCCCGGTCCTTGTTTGGTTTACGGGTTGTAACCTGGTTATCTGAATAGTCCATGGTTATCTCATCGTATATCACCTTCCCAGTTCTATTTATTTAACATGTTCTCCAGTTTATTTTTCGTCAAAATGATGATTTACTTACTGTCTTCCTATGTTCGGGATAAGTGCATTGGTACCGCACGAATCTCGATCCCCCTTTACTTATTTGCTTGTTGATTGCTAATGATTGCTGGTTTTAGTTCATAGTTCGGCCTCCTTTGTGGTACTTGCTATTTGGGGTCTGACCCCACTGGTTTTGCATGGCCAGGTTCTGATAGAAGAGCCCGAAGGATCTACCGCACCATCTACTCGACGGTGACCAGCCGGAGCACCAGAGTGCCTCAGTGGGTTTTTTCTTCATCCTCCCACTGATATGTAAATTCTCCTCTTGTAACGTTTAGCCCCGAGCACGTGTTTAGCTCGTGTTTTGGTATTTTCCTTGATATTGTAGCCTATGGGCATAAACATGATATGTGTATTCTAGACTATAGCTAGTCCTTATCATGTACGACTAATACTCTAGCTAGTCCTCAGTTCTGTGGTACTGGCTTCATGATCAGTCATGTATATATGGTTCGGGACGCCTTACTATTGTATGTATGATGATCATACTCTTTGCTCTTGTATAATTGCCTGTGATTGAGATACCTAGGATTGTTAAACCATAGGATTGACTGATGGCTTGTAGAGTAACCCCCATGTCTTGACAGCTTATACGTGATTTCAGAGTATTAACGTACTTTGGGATTACGTAGCTGGCTATGTCTGCCCCCGCTCTCCGGTATTCTGGTTCTGGGGCGTGACACATCTAACTTTCGGTTCAAGGGAGGACCAATGACTGGAAAACTATCAGGTAACAGTGGGTACTTGTTCTTGAGAACATGGAAGGGTTACGAGCCCATAACCACTGTAGTCTACTATGTGTTTTCTGCAGAAAACGGATCCTGTGATGAGGATGGCTTAAACGCCTTAATGAGTTCTTAGGCAGAGTGAATGCCTAGTATGCTTTACAGGAAGTACAGTAGCGCAGCACCACAAGGAGTGTAACTCCATGCTATAGTGGGGTGACTCCACCATGAGGTTCCCGGTTAGGGGTAATGCTTCGGCTTTGTGAGCCAAGTTACAGCGGAGTAGCACCACAAATAGGCAGGTAGCCTAATGTTTTGTATGATGAAATTAAAGAGGGGTAGTCAGCACTACAAAGGGGAGGTGTTCCTCATGTTACAGTGGCACGACACCACGATGAGGTACCTGGATAGGGATAAATCCTCGGCCTTGCAAGCCATGTCGTTGCGGTGTAACACCGCAGGGGAGCCTAAGGCTTCATGCTGGGTAGTATGGCACTACAAAGAGGCTGTGACCTCATGCTACAGTAGTATGACATTACGATGAGGTTCTCCGTAGAGGTAATGCCTCGGCTTTAGGCCATGTCATAGCGGCGTAGCACCGCAAGGGAAGCATAAGGCTTCATGCCATGTCTCTTTAATAAAGAAATCACCTATAGTGTATGGAAAGAGATATCAGGCCGTCTCTTGAGGGTAAACTTGTAGACGTCCAAAATTATACACTGAAAACAGATTGGCACAGGGCCTTTAATGTGCAGCTAGAAGCACAAGTAACTACATTTTGTGAGTGGAAAGAATAGCAGCTGTGGTGCAGAATTCAAGGCTTAGTCCATTCTTGTATCATACTGTTGTTCAATCCATGCGGGAAGATTCAAGTCGTCAGCGACATCTATCCTAATGCAGAATGTACAGTTACTGTGGGGAACGCTCAACCTTATACATATATTGAGATATGTGGGGGATTGTTGAAGTTTTTTTTTTCTTTCTTTGAGTTGTAGAGAGCTTGCTCTCAAACAAACCATGTAAGTTTAGTCCCATATTGGCTAAAAAACTCATGGGTATCTCAATATAACTCCTCTTGAGGAATGGAGAGATGCACATGGGGTGGTGACCCTAAGGAGAGGACCATGCGGGTGATTTTACATGGAGGTAAGGATAAGACGCATATTAAAGCATTCATGCTTTTTGGCCAAGCTCAATTTAATTCCATATGGGCTAAGGCTTAGCGACTCGGACTCGGGCTCATGGGTTTATGAGGCGTAATGTGGCATTTTGTTGGCGCACTTTGCACTTAGCACGTCAGCATCGTCGCTAGGCGCATAGTGCGCTCGTTGCGCGAGCCTCTTGCGCTGCCGGTTGCGCGCCAGGTTGCGCGAGGCGCAGCTGGCGCATGTTGCGCAAGTGCGCGCGGGCGCGTGTAGCGCAGGTGGCACATGTTGCGCAGGTGGCACATGTTGCGCAGGTGGCGCATGTGCGTGCGGGCGCGTGTGGCGCAGGTGGCACAAGTGTGCGTGGGCGCGTGTGGCACAGGTGGCGCAAGTGCACACTGGCGCAGGTGACGCACCTTGCGCACGCGCTCTCGCGCACTTGAGCGCTGAACGCTAGGCACGTGCAACTATGTGCGTAGTGGCGCAACATGGTGCTTGCGCATGCTGGCGCTCTGTAGCGCGCAGGTTGTAACTGAACCGTTTCGTAACGTGTGATAACGGATCCGATAATTTCGGATCTGACATTCAATCGTCGCGCCCATTTCGGATCTGAGCAGTTACAGAGAAAACTTATATATATAGAGTCTCTCTTCTCTCTCAAAAATAGTACGTTCTTGACAAAATTTTCCACAGAGAGAGAAGAGAGCTTCTGTGTAAGCGCGCAACTTGTGAGTTCTCATTCTTTCGAGGAGTCCGTCCGTGAGCAGATTGGCAGAGCGTTCCAGAGTTCTTTTGAACTTGCTGGTTCCTGGAAGCTGACCGTGTGGGCGAATCTAGCTTTGAGCGCCAGTGTTCTAAACACCCCAGCAGGCTTTCTCCGATTACGAGAGTCTTTTTAGACTTCTTGTTTGTCACCTTTAACGAAAATCTTCTTAGATTTCTCGTTTTCAGAATTCTCCAAAGATTTCTGTTTTGCACCTTTTGTTGAAGTGTTGCACTCGATTCAAAAGAGTTTTCTTCTAATATTCACGCCCAGGGTCTAACATACCGAGACTTCAAAGCCTCCAAAGTCCTGTTAGACAAAGACTTCAAGCCAAAACTGTCGGACTTTGGGCTAGCGAGGGAGGGACCGGCAGCTGGGCACACTCATGTATCGACAATGGTAAGCACATACCTCTCCGTGCCTGTTTTGGTATGTCCTAACATGTTTTGGAGTGTCCGAATTGTGTACGACACGTACTAGATTTTTGGATTACCTGCCTAGATATGCATACACACTCACATTAAGACGTGTGACATGACAGTAGTACCCATTTCTTGTTTCTACAATCTAAGAAAAGTACACACTCCAAAATTCTGAACTGTGTCGTGTCACACACATATAAGACTATAAGATACACTATGACACACCAGAATAGGTGCCATACCTCGTTTCTGTGTCCTTACTGTGTTGTATGGTATCCATGCAACATATAAGCTAACATGTTATCTTTTTGTACTCATTTTATTCAGCATTGTTAAGCAGGTGGTAGGAACGTACGGGTACGCAGGCCCGGACTACTTTGTATTTTTTTTTCTTCTATACCTTCAGGCCACATGTACTTATTCTAGCAAAACCACTTCTCAGGTCTCTTGATTGCCTTTATTTATGAATGATAAGATATTTTAATTGTATGGGACACTAACTCGAGGAAATGGCTTGATAAATTATAAGTTTTCTTTAGCTTGGCTATCTGTCTTTGTATACTTTTTTCTTCTATACCTTCAGGCCACATGTACTTATTCTAGCAAAACCACTTCTCAGGTCTCTTGATTGCCTTTATTTCTGAATGGTAAGATATTTTAGTTGTATGGGACACTAACTTGAGAAAATGGCTTGATATATTATCAGTTTTCTTAGCTTGGCTAGCTATCTTAGGTGATTAAACTTGACTATCAACTAACTTCCAAAAAATGTCATTCGTTCTTCAAAGAAACATTCTTCTGTAGAATACTCTGTGTCCTAGCCATTTAAAACTAGTGAATGCTCTCAAAATGGTGGATCACATGTGGAAAAATCTACTGGCAGCATTGAGAGCTTACAAAGCTTTAAAGACGATCCTCATTTATATCCATATTTGTGCAACATAGAGTTTAGGTTTTTTTTCAAAACTTGTTTTGATATATAGTAAGGAAAAACACTATATGCCTTTGATATATAGTTGCTACCCGGTCATTTGCCTAAGTGTCATGTATTACTATTAGTATCTCAACTAGGTATTAAATTTTTTGCCATTATATTCAGTTGTGTGTGAACATCCTTAGCTTGTGCAACGTAGAGCTTATGGACTTTTGCCATTATATTCAGTTGTGCACATCCTCAAAAGTTTGAGGCCATGATACTATTGACATTCTTTCATGTCACAGATTGCTGCTGAAGTCAATAGTTGCTTTTTAAGTTTCAGTTTAGGATATAAGCTGAAATCTTCTCCCTTGTGTAGATAGTTTTAGTTCATGATAATGAAACAGTGTTGGACGATACACCTGACAAGCTCAGGATTAAAGTGGTAGATATTAAAATATTAATCAATCATTGTCGAAACCTTCTTATTCCAATGTCAAAAAATAAAATATTAACTAGCCTCATTTTTCAGGTGAAACTATTGAATTATTGGGAAGCTATTGGGGTGATTGCGGCTCACAAGGCAGGCATAGACCCAATAGGTACTTCCATAAACTTTTCTCGATTTTAAGCACCGTTGTATCTATCTTGTGTCGATTCAGACACACTTTCAATGTGACAGAGACACTCCAAAAAAGCCAGAGTTTGCTAATGTTGGGAACAAGAGAAATCAAAGTTGCAACCATCACAGTAATGGAGTAGGCGTCAAATATTATGTTATTGCTTCCTATGTCCTTTAGATTCAAACAAACTCGATACATTTTTTCGTTATGGATACTTGTAGGTGGCTGAGAATCATGTAAGTTTCCGATGCAATTGGACTTGGTAAGAAAATATTTTCATACATTTTTTCGTTATGGATACTTGTAGGTGGCTGAGAATCATGTAAGTTTCCGATGCAATTGGACTTGGTAAGAAAATATTTTAATTTTATACATATTGTCAAATGCTCAGCTTGAAAAAACTTTTGTTCTCAAAGTGTCCAACAAAGGTACGTATCATGCTACTATTTGTCGAACTTTTGACCTGTCTTAGAGAGCTGGGTAAGGAACATAGAAATTTTACCTCGACAAATTATCTCTGTTGCATGCTTTTTGTTCCCTATTGTTACAATTAAGATTCTTGTTACTACTGGTTGGAGTTCTAGTTACTTTGAATGGTGACCTTTTTATTGAGACAAATGTTGACTTTGATACAATTTACAAGGTATGCTTGCTATTACACATTCTAAATTTAGCTAGAATAGCTATAATGTTTGAGTTCTTATATTATCTCTGTTTTATGCCTAATTCGCTTCTTATTTTCCTACACATTTTCTCTGTATATCGAAGAATAACACTTGAACATCCGAAGTTGATATTTTATTACTTCGAATTTTGGATTAATGAACAATTTTAGATCTTTCTTCCTAAGTAGACATGCAGATAACTGCTCTATTGTTATTCTTGTTTCTGGACTTGTCATTTTAACATTACGAATCCTATGCTAGACTTCTTAAGTTTCTTTTGTACTGAACATTTATAGAAAACCAACAACTGAAGGCATCTGAAACTGTTAACTAAACTGTTAATTACTATACATCTATATGGAATTGTTTATTGGTATACTTATATTATAGTACTCTCCTTATTTTCTCCTTAGTTATACATATACACTGGTACTGATATTATAGTACTCTCTTTTTTTTTTTTCCAGGATATTGTTCTCTTGTTGGTCAACAATCTCATCAACATAAATTGGTAATTTGTGCTCTTGTTCTCTCAGAAACTACCTACATAAAAAATGAAGATGCTTTGAATATGGGAGAGATGTGCTCCGGCCGGGTTTGCTACTTATTTTGGTTTTATTTATACTCGGTTTTGGAT
Organism: Iris pallida; assembly: GCA_029216955.1. NCBI lineage: Eukaryota > Viridiplantae > Streptophyta > Magnoliopsida > Asparagales > Iridaceae > Iris > Iris pallida. Next base: position 4,069,716 of record JANAVB010017197.1, on the reverse strand, counting down.
GTTTAAGATGTATGGAAACCACATACTTTGGTTGGATATATTTGTAGTTGGACAAGTATTGGATATTTGTGATTGGACGTGTGTTAATTGTTAATTGGATGTGTTGGAAGTTTGTGGTGTATGAACAATATACAGTTTGTTAATATAAAAGTTTGGTTTTATAGTTATTTGATGTATGTATATCTTCTGGATTATTGATATTATGTGTGTTTGATTTATTATAAAGAAAATTTTGGTTATACAAAATTTAGTTTCTCTTGACGGTTATAAAATGTTACTCAATCCTGCGGCAGAAGGGCTTTGCATTGACGGTTTTTGTCCGTCAACAAACAGATTTTCTTGACGGTTAATAACTGTCATCTAGGCCGAATTCAAGAAAAGTTTTGAACTAAATTGACGGTTTCTCAAAACTGATTGCTTGACGGCTAAAAACCGTCAAGAAAAATATTTTAGATGACGGCTAAAAACCGTCAAGAAAAGTCCTGTTAGAGACCGTCAAGAAAAGTGGATGACTTTTTTTTACTATGGCATACTTGATGGATCCATGGATCCACAACCGTCAAGATAATCCTTTCTTGACGGGGATTAACCATCAAGAAAGCCATTTTTTCTTGTAGTGAGACGAAGTCCCAGTCTTTTATTTTTTGCTCTCCCTTCACGAAAGATTTTTCCCCTTCGTTTCTTGAGAGGGACACGCAATGCACCTTGTACCTCGTCAGGAAAACCAACAGGTACAGTCTCTAAGGGAGCATCAGCGGGAGCCTCCTCCTCGGCTTCTCCCAAATCTACAGAAGCCGAAAGTCCTTCCTACGCTTTTCTTATGCCCACAAAGCTATCCGTCATAAAATAACCTTTGAAGAAGGTGTTGGATAAGGTATAAAAATTTGTGTATGTATTTAACATACGCGGGCCTGCCTCAAAGGTAGTTGAGGGCATGGTAAGCACAATGTCACTCCTATTTTTCGGTATACGTATTTTCAGTATACGTGTACGAAATTCTGGCATTTGTCAGGTGACCCATGCTTTGACTTGTCTTGCTTAACCTTGTCTTGGTTTAATCTTGACTTGGTTTAGTTTTGGTTTGGTTCACTTTGGCTTGGCTTGGCTTGGTTTGGTTTGGTTGGATTGAGATGAGAAGGGTTGGTATATAAACCAACTTCTCTCTCTCTCTCTCTCTCTCTCTCTCTCTCTCTCTCTCCCCCCCTCCATTATTATCATTTACTTCTCCACCTTCTTCTTCTTCTTCTTCATTTACTCCTCCCACCAACCCAAGGCAAGTGCAACTTGCTCCATGGAGAACATGATGGATCTCCATTTTTTTTATTGTTCTATTCTCTCCCTTGCATGATTCTAAGCATCTTTAGAACTTGGGAATTTTGATTTTGATGGATACATTTTTGTAGATCTAAGTTTTAAACTTTTTTTTGATCTCTAAAAACTTGGTATTTTCAAAAACTAATGGTTCCATGTTGTGGGGAATTCAATTCTACCCAATTTTGGCTTTGAACCACATGATTTCGATTTAGTTTGAGGAAGTTATGGCATTTCTTGTGTTCATGAGTTCCCCACACCTGGTGCTGTCGGGACGATGAACAGTGCCGCGCGCCTACGTGCCGTGCATCCGCAGAGTGCGCGCATGCGCAATTCGTTTGTCGTGCACCCGCGTGTCGTGCATCCACGCACCGTGCATCCGCGTGCTGCGCGTTTCGCGCGCCGCGCGCCTGCGGGATTAATTTGTTGCGCGCCCGCGCACCGTGCATCTGTACCCCGCGTGTCGTGCATCCGTGTGCTGCGCGTTTCGCTCTCCGCACGCCTGCACGATTCGTTTGCCGCACGCTACGCATTTAGCGCACCGTACGCCCGTGCGCCGTGGCCAGTTTTGTTCGCGCACGTGCGAGTGATTGTTTTTGCCTGTTTAAGCTGTTTTGTAGCTAAAATCTTATAAAACTCAAAACATAAAAGTTGTAGATCTCCGTCTTGGCTTCAAGAATATTCTTGTTTCACCTTAACTGGAGTTCATATGCGACTGATAGTTTCAATCATAGTTCTTGATCTTCTTTGCATTTTTTATACTTGGCCTAAATTGCGATGACCCGACTAGATAAACTTGAACTTGAACATGATAATATGATCTCATCTTGATAATCTTAATAGTGGCCCGTCGAGGCGCACTCCTGACAACCTCCTTGATATGACAAGTAAACCTGATATGACATGTGAACCTTGATTGTTGTTGCGACAGCTACTCCTTTCTTGCTAGTGTAACTCTTGTCTTGACTTTGTGGTTGATTTTCCTTGATTGTGACTGTACAAGCTAACTGTGTCATCTTGCATCATGTTTAGGACATGGATTCCTGGTTACCACGGTCCGGGATTCATAATGAATCTGACTAGGTTAACGACTAGATTGATCAAGTAGTTAATATAGAAAGATTTTCCAGTTACAGACGATCTCGTTATCCCGTCCACACCTGTTGACTTGTAGCCTGCCGTCGAGTAGGGCGCATTTCCATCACACTATCATGTGTTGCACTCCTTGTAAACTAAAAGTACTCTTAAATCTTGATAAACTCTTGTAACCCCCGCCTGGATAACCTGGATAGTCTGCAGGGCTTGTGACTGCGGGAACATCTTGACTGCATCTTGTTAGTAACTAGGCGTGTGATAACCCTAGTTAGCTAATGATAGCAAGCCGTATGACTTGATTGGCCGTGCCTAAATGATTGTCTCTTGATTAACATGGGAATTATATCCAACCTCTTGTTTTCCTAATGCAAGCTAGTGTATTCTTTTAACTCTGTCTTTCATGTTATTTAATTATGTTCTTTTATCAGTTATTCTATTCATTTCTATGTTGGTTTTAGTTCATAAGTGGAGTCTCCCTTGTGGTACTTGCTCTTCTGGGTTCTGACCCAGCTGGTTTTGTGTGGACAGATTTCGGAGTAGCATCCGAGAATCTGCCATCCAGCCAAATGGTGAACACTTGTCACGACCCGCACCCGCTTTTCGGACGCGAGCTCGTGAGCAATCCAGCTACGTATCAAGCAGACTCGAGTCCAACTCGAATACGTAAACGCTGTCTGGACTATGGTAATGTTCCTAATCATGGCAAGGCAAACTATATCTCAATTCATAATAAGAATATGAAACATGAATGAACACTATGGGTCGTGGTCTGCGGCCCACTAGCATACAAGTCCGAACAGACTCCAAGAAATAAAATGAGTCTATAAAGTAAGCTAACAAGCAGAGTATATCATGATAAAGAATGAAGCACGAACGGATAATAAACGTAATATCAATACCTGGATACTGCAAGTGCATCATAATCATCTACCACCCTGCTCTGCTAACTAACTCCATGCAATCGCTAAACCTGAAGAGATCATCAGGTCCTCAGGGGATATAGCAAGATACATAAAAACATGCCAATCTAACAGTTTATCATGCACTAAACTAAATACAGGATATAAACAGGAAAAGATCAATCAACACGAAAATATGACTATACACGACTGGGAGAACCACTACGCATAAACGAACTGATGGAGGAGAACAAGAGAACACAATATCACGATTTCAATGGACAACCAATCGAATACTCAAACCCTCTCTCCTAGTGTGGACTCGCAGGTTTGAACAACTACTAACCCTCGCCCATGGTGTGGACTCGCAGGTTAGCTTCAAGAATCACCCTCGCCCCTAATGTGGACTCGCAAGTATGGACAGATAACTACTAACCCTCGCCCATAGTGTGGACTCGCAGGTTAGCTTCATGAACCAAGGTACAAATAACTACTAACCCTCGCCCCTAATGTGGACTCACAGGTTAGCTTTAAGAATACAAGGTACAGCAGTTCTGTTAGGACTTACTCATCCTATGACACGATAGGACTCAGTCGAAGTATAGGTGATGACACGACACGACTCAGTCAAGATACACGAAAAACAGATCCAATATGAACTACAAGCTAACTATGAACAATGACTATATATATATATATATATATATATATATATATATATATATATATATATATATATATATACTAGCATGCATGATGTACAAATCACATGTCAATAATCAACTAGTAAAACTAGATAATAATAGGAATATGCATGTAAATAAACTGTAGAGGGAGGAAGGTATACTTGTCTGGTGGTAGCATAAAGAACCAACAATATACCGTCAACTAGTAAGCCATAAAGTCCAAATCTTACAACTGTCTCCAAAAGTTGAAACAGACATTTTCAACATTCTCAGAATCGTCAAATTAGCTAGGATTGCCTGTCCATAAGTTCTATTCTAGACACAGGGGCAAAACGATAATTTTGGGTCAAAACGGTATCCGTTGTTGGACCCACTTTGCACCGAAAAATGTGCCAGAGTCAATGGTCTCTAAAGTCGTCAAACTACATGTCTACGAATTCGTTTTGATGATACGAACCCAACCGTATGTCCAAAGTTGGGTTCCGACGGGCCGTACACAAAATCGTCCGTTGAGTCGGATCGTGGGGTCCGCAAAACGACGATCCGATCAACTGTCTCAGAATCGGACCAAACTTGGCATACAGGACCAGAAAAATGATACACTCCTGTTGGCACAAGTTTCTTCTTGATCTGACGAACGTGTACAAAATAATTAGAAAATTTGCAAAGAGGCTGATACGGTGAATTTCGACGGATACGCATCAAATTCGTCGCGCACACGCGACTAATTTGAATTCCGTCAAAGCCCACACGTCCGCGAAGTTGATAGCACCTTTCAATGCTTTCGGTTCGCGACCACGTCGCCCGGTTTGGCAGGACGCACGTCGTATCGGAGGTTTTATTGAAATTTCTACTGTTTTGAAAACAGGTTTTTGCTAAACTTTATCATCGAATTAATCCGTGTACAGTAGATGAAAACAAAATCTATAAAAAGTATTTTGCAGCCCTTTATATTTTCTTCCGCTGTGTTTAATTGGTTTTGGAAAATACTGACTATCGAGCCGTATTTATGTCTTCCATATTGGGTCGATAGACTGCTCTGTTTTGCTATTTGCAAACAGGTTTTATCGATCTTTGCATCGATTTCTCGACAAAGAGATTACGCATCTACCTAAACTAAATTATGGAATTGAAAGAGGGTTATATTAGCTTTTCGTAGAAGTTTACGAATCGTGAAATGATCAAGTATCAAGAGAGTAAACTTACTGCGAAGTTGCTCTTCCGTCGTTAATACTGCTGCCGCTGCTCCTCTATTTCACGCGCGATACGCGCGCAACGGCTGGCGATGGGCGGCGCTTCGGCATCGTGGGGGTGCGTGCAGAGGTTGTCCAAGGTCGGGGTAGGCTCTGGGGTGGATCACGAACTCAGGGGATCGAGATTTGGTTAGGGTTTGTCGAAGAAACATCTCGGTTTTTACCTATATATACAATAAGGGAGGGGGTCGGCTGTGTGTTGAATTTGCTTAAGGGGGAGCTCGGCCTGTGAGTCTAGGTTGGGCCTTAGTTGCTGTGTGGGGGGGTTCCCTACTAGGCTGGTGTCACGACCCGCACCCAGTGTAGGGGCACGAGAAGTGGGTACGTCCAGCCTACGCCGTAGTGTCATTGGTAGAACGCTGTCCTAGGTCACATACATCTAACAAATATAAGGTACTTGTACAGTATATACGCTCCGAATGGAGGACAATATAGAAATGTACAACTCAATCACAGCTAAGGTAGAAAATACGATAAGATAGATGGATATGAAGTCGCCAAATGAAATACAACAGGAGAAGAAGTCTAAGTGTCTAAGATAACATCTCCACAAACATCCATAATAATAACAAGATCCCAAATATAACATAAATGTATCCATATAAGACAAGACATCAAAATAAGATAATAGTCTAAGCTATCTTGCCTAAACTATTGGGGTGACATCCTCTACTGCAGATGGATCCTGCTGAAGGTCCAAGTTGCAGGTGTCATCTATGGCAGCTCCATAATAGGTAGGCAAAGATCCTCGTCATCCTCTGTAATATTTTCAATAGGTCCAGTCAGGACAGGAACGAGCACATAATCTCAACAATTCATATCAAGACAGGAATAGAAAGCATGCAATAGAGTAAAATACATGAAACGCTGAAAGAAAGTACATATAGTAAATGAGAGAGAACTGTAATGTAAATAGCTACTATAAGTAGAGAACTATCAGTGACTGGTGATGTAGAGTACAAGATAGACATGTGAACGGCTTGAATTTGTATATGATTACAATAAGAGTTTATACAATGACCATTGGAATTGTTCACATGACTTCTTCTACTCCCCCGTACCCCAATCAAAACACAAGGATCCATACAAGTTATATTATTGTATAATATTTCACATGGGAGCCCATAAATGGGTGCACATGAAGGTATACATGAGGGCTATGTGAGCATGAGAGTACATGAATCACAAGAGTGCACATGAATAATAAAAGCACAAGAGTACATGATGAAAGTGAAACGCACATGATATGATGTATCTGATGCTCACGAGGGGGATAACATCTCAATGTAAAGATCCATATAGTACTAATCCGTGTTAACAACGTGACAGCATCAAGTAAAGTAATCTAGAGCAAAAATATAAATCCTAGCAAGTATGAAATGATCAGAGAATGTACTCGCCTGATATCCTGAGTATCTGGTAAGTGTAGATGTCTAGACAGAGTAGATGAGTCCTATTTAGAGCAACACAGGTCACAACATGTCCAGAATGGTAATATTGAAGATTACAATGCATTCTATATGATTTATAGGTCATTCTAAACTAAAGTCAACTCTTGGTCAACTCTGGTCAACTCCAAAAGTCAAACTAGGTCAAACTAGTTAGGGTTTGGTCAACCATGCTCAACAAGTATAAGTTAGTCTAATCTAGGCTTAATAAGTCAATTATAGGTTATCTAGTCTAGGTTTAGTCAAATTAGGCCTAGCCAAACCTATGCCAAAACTCTATGAACCAAAACCAATACCAATACCACATATCAAATAGATAACATATATATATACAAATCAAGAATTTATATATATAGATATACATAAAAATCAATATATCAAAAGTATATATATATATATATATATATATATATATATATATATATATATATATATATATATATATATATATATATATATATATATAGGTATACATACACATCTATGTATCCCACATCCATAAATTACCAATATACATGTATAGCTACCTACAATTCAATGCATCATACCATATCATGTCATAAATATATTTATATTTCCTGTATTCATACACTACAATGCATACATATATACATTACAATATATAGAATGAGGGAAGAAATGATTAGAAAGGGGGCTAAAAAAACTGTGACAGTGAGAGTGAAACAAGTGTGTGTGTGTGTGTGTGTGTATAGGGGTAATATGTGTGACAGTGATGTAGGAGAGTGTGTGTGTGGATGTGAAGGTGAGGGTGTGTCAACAAGAGTGATATGGGGTGTGTGTGTGTGGATGTGACAGTTCAACTAAAATCCAAAAATCTGAAACATAAAACCTAAAACTGAAATCAAAGAACCTAACTAAAACTGAGATACACATCAATCAAACCTGAGAATGAAATCTCAGTTTCAAACAGTGTACAGTGATAGTAAGGGTGAAAGAGTGAGAGGGTTTATGTGTATCATGGGTGTATGTTCATTTCAGTTTTCAGGTTTTAATCAAAATCAGTTTATAGAAATGAAACCCAATCTCATACTCGAATCCAATCAATCCCAAAACAACTCATCACCTAAATCTCAGTTTCTATTTAAACCCAAATGTCAGTTAACATATAGAAAACTCAACCCACATCTGAATTTAATCTCAGGGTAGATCAACCTCACAACATCTATTCCTCACTCAAAATTGAACCCAAGGCCAAGTCATGACAGCCAGGGCAAGCTAGGCCATGCCTGCACTACTGCTGCTGCAGGCCGGCAAGGCTAAACAAGCCATGGCAAGCCAAGGCAAGGATATCCATGATTCAATACCTTAGATGACTGTTGTAACTTCCCATATATTGATTTAGAACTAAGGTCTGAACCATATCCTCAATTCTCTACTTCAAATCAACAACTAAAGATGCAAACTCAGGTTTTACATTTGAAAATAAATCTCAGTTTCATCCATGAACCCTAATTCAATTAATAGCTAACAGTATTAACTCAACATCCCAATTGAAAACCAACATCTCACTTAACATATCAATACAAATCATCAAAACTCATAAAACCAAGTTCATAAAAGAAACCTAAAGTTCACGGTTTTCAAAGACAGTAAATTTACTGATACTTGCCAATTCGAATTCAAAATAAAATAAAAAAATCTAAAACAGTCATGTGCAGAGGAGTGATACATGTGCACATGTGCCGAGGGTGTGTGTAGCTCGTGTACATGTGAGGAAGAGTCCTCGTGTCCACACAATGGACACAAAGTGTCCAAATGCAATTTGAATTCAAAATCAGAAAAAGAAAAAAAATAAAATAACAGCATCGTGTTGCCATGTCGTGTCCAATAGGACACGACACAGAGCTCGATGGGGCTCGAGCTTGGGTACACACATAGAGGGGGTCTAGGGCTAGACATTAGACCCCATGAATCGAATCCAAGTTGTGTCAGGATGCGATACGAAACGCGTATCAGACGCGTCTGAACCGTGCGTACAGTAACTGGCAAAGTCAGTGCGGGTGGGTTTTTTGTCTGATACGACACATGAGTCCACGAAACTTTGGGGGCACGTTCGCAGACACTGCCCCCACGTGTCCACCAAGTTTCGTGGTGTCTCGAGTTGTGTCGTGTCCGCAATAGGCGTCGGGTAGCAGGACAACGAACATGCGTGTCGTGCAGCGTGTCTGTGCCCGTTTCCAACACGAAAATGACACGAATTCGTGTTCAGTCCTAGGGGGAATGAAAACACACATATGATCTACATTTTTGTAAAATTAGTTTTTAAAAACAACAATAAAAACTTTATTGAGGCATTTCAACAAACACATAGACCTAGTGAATGATACGTGTCCGATACGGACACCAAATCAACACAAATTTCCACCAAACATTTCCTACAGCTAGGGGACACCTAGATGGATGCATCTATGGAATTAAATCAAGATTTTAGAGTAATTTGAAGGGATTACCTATAGAGAGCAAATCTCCAAGAAAAAGCCCCAAATAGTGAAGTCTCTTTTCTCAAGCAATGTCCCAATGAGCTCCCCTCCTTGCAAGCTAGCCTCTTTCTTCTTTTACTCCAGATTTGGATTCAAATGCAAAAGATTGGGATCAATTTGATGGAGGAATTGGGAGATTTGACAATTTGGGGAAGAAATTAGGGTTTCCTATAAGGGGGTGTTCTAAAAGAGGCAAGTGGTCATGAAGAGACATTATATAGGCTAAAATTAGGTTATAAGTGGTTGTTGTGGCTGTCCAAATTAAGAGCTAGGGTTAGGGTCTCTCCTGGTGGGCTTTGGACCAAGATTGTTAACTAGCTAGTTCAACTCCTTAACCAAAAAGTCCAATGCATTAAACTCTCTCAATCCTCTCATGATCCCTAGTCACATTCAAGTCAACTAAGACCAACTTAAGTTAGATTTGGGTCCCACACCATGCTACTAAGTCACCAAAGTCAAAGTCAAACTCTAGGCTAGTCTCTAAAGTCACAACTAGCAAAAGTCAAAAATAACAACCATCAATCAAATAATTAACAAATAATTCCAAGAAACCAAAATGACCAAAATACCCCTAGGCCAAAAATGATAATTAATATCCTAATCACATGGTTAGGCTCTAGGTCAAGCAGTCTCTAAGGTTTCACTAGCAAAATACCAAAATCACAAATCACCAATAAAAATAGTTTTAAAAGAATTAAAAATTACTAAAAATTATAGCATGATTTAAATCTCATTATTAAAAGACTAAAATTACAAAAGTTCAAAATTACCCTCATTTTAGAAAAGTGGGTGCTACAAGTCTACCCTCCTTAGAAGAATTTCGTCCTCGAAATTAAGATAGTCGTACTAGGTCAAACCCCTAATCAATCAAAGTGTCTAATCGTACAATCCTATAATCATATGCGTCTGTCCAAAATCATGAGACTTAGAATCTTCGCTATACTAGTAAGCAAGGCTATGATAATCATAGAGTCCCTAACTATGGTACATACCTCTAGAATCATGGTATTTAAAATTTTCGCATTGCCGCATGCTTGGCCGCGAAAACCTTAAATTCCTGAGCCCTAGAAATACGTCCAAAATCGGACTATATGTCCTCACTATGCTGGCTACTATGACTGTAGAAAATTCTAAATTCCATAACTGAGGCGACCTAGCCCATACGACTTATATTGGAAAAATCAAAATCAAATCAACACAGAATACTAAGAATCAAATTTATCAACGAACAAGGAGGTAGACAAAACTGTCAGAATTGAATTCAAGATAGTTATTATAAGGCAAAAGTGGGAATGGAATCAAGAAGAACAGAACTTGCAAGTATCCCTCCTACTGCCTGTGCATCCTCAACTGTCATGGCGAAAGCTCGCCCCTGCTGGCCTCCTCCTCTAGCCTGTTGCTGATGCTAGACAAACCTCGACTGCCCTGTCGGAGCCCTAGCTCATGCTGCTGCCCGAGTCAATGGTGTCAGGTTCTTGGGACACTCCCTACACTGATGCTCCGCTGAACCACAAAGTAAACACCTGCCTAGTCTCTTCCTGTAGTCATTCCATCCATGACCCAGCTACTTGCAGAAAGTATAACTAATGTGCTGCTACCTGGGTGTCTGTTGGTAAAGTGCATGTCCTTGGCCCTGAAACTGCTGCTGAACAGGCCTCTGCTGCTGCTGCTAAATCTGTACCTGAGGCCTCTTGGCCTGGCCTCCGCTGCTGCTGGCTCCATGAGCGTCTCGTTCCCTCTTGATCTTCAACTCAAGATCATCCTCTGTTGCTAGGACACCCACCAGAATCTCCTCAAAAGTGGCACTCCGATCACTCTTGGTCAAGGACTTAACTTCCTTGACTAATCCCTTCTAGAACCTCCGAGCCTTCGCTGTCTCACTGAGTCTCTCAACAAATCTGCCCAGGCGGCAGAACTCCTCTGCGTACTCCTTGACAGTCTGACTGCCCTGAAGTAAGCTCTCAAACTGCGACTCTAGGGCACCAAGAGCTGTGTCAGGAAAAAACTTCTCCTTGAACGGCTTCTTGAAGGCTGCCCAAGTATGTCCCTCTGTACCGACCCTCGGGTCCGTCTGGTACCAAGTGCGAGCCAGGTCCTGCATCTGGCTACCTATCGCCTCAATCTGCAGTCGGGCTGGAATCTCCGCCAGCCGAAAGATCTCCTCGATGTGCTCTATCCAGTCATTCGCATACAGAATCCCCTCTGTGTCGCGGAAGTCCCACAGACGCATCTTCTGGAACTCTTGGATCCCTGGTGTCTTCGGCTGATATTGCTGTATCTGGACTGCCTGGGGCTGCGCAATAACTCTCTCCACCATCGTCAGGGCAAGCTGATGGGCATTCTCTATGCCCTACTGAAAATGAGCGGACTGCTGTCGGTAGGCCTCAACCATCCTCTGAAAGAAGTCGAACAACTGTGCTGCATCAACCGATCCGGAAGGCGGCTGCTGCTGCTGTTGTTAGAAAAAATCAAAAATGACGGGGGAAGATCTCGAAACATGCAGAGGTGCACCCCCGAATACGGCAGAAACTCCGACATAAGAAGGTACCATGGGAGCTGCCTGACCGGGCTGAGCCGGACGAGAGGTGGCAGACCTCTCAGTAGTATCCCTCTGGCCGGATCGATGGGATCGTGTCTGCACCATCCTGGAGACAGATCAAACAAGAAGGTAATTACTGAGAATGAATCGATAACGTCAAAGGAGGACAATTTATTTCAAAGGAAGACAATAAAGCAGCAAGAATTTTGATGATGGAATCAGATAAGAGTTTTTCCTAGGTGTGATTGAGTACCTTCAAAACTATATCCTATATCCTACTGCAGGCTGTAGTGATACTCTAGTTCGAATACCACTACATAACTCTCGACCTGTATAGGCCATCACTAAAAACGTGTCACGACCCGCACCCAGTGTAGCGGCACGAGAAGTGGGTACGTCCAGCCTACGTCGCAGTGTCGGTGGTAGAACGCTGTCCTAGGTCACATACATCTAACAAATATAAGGTACTTGTACAGTATATACGCTCCGAATGGAAGACAATATAGAAATGTACAACTAAATCACAGCTAAGGTAGAAAATACGATAAGATAGATGGATATGAAAGTCGCCAAATGAAATATAACAGGAGAAGAAGTCTAAGTGTCTAAGATAACATCTCCGCAAACATACAGAATAATAACAAGATCCCAAATATAACATAAATGTATCCAAATAAGACAAGACATCAAAATAAGATAGAAGTCTAAGCTATCTAGTCTAAATTATAGGGGTGACATCCTCTACTGCAGATGGATCCTGTTGAAGGTCCAAGTCGCAGGTGTCATCTATGGCAGCTCCATAATAGGTAGGGCAAAGGTCCTCGTCATCCTCTGTAATATTTTTAACATGTCCAGTCAGGACAGGAACGAGCACACAATCTCAACGGTTCAAATCAAGACAGGAATATAAAGCATGCAATAGAGTAAAATACATGAAACGCTGAAAGAAAGTACATGTAGTAAAAGAGAGAGAACTGTAATATAAATAGCTACTATAAGTAGAAAACTATCAGTGACTAGTGATGTAGAGTACAAGATAGACATATGAACGGTTTGAATTTGTACATGATTACAATAAGAATTTATACAATGACCATTGGAATTGTTCACATGAATGCTTCTACTCTCCCGTATCCCAATCAATACACAAGGATCCATACAAATTATGTTATTGTATAATATTTCACATGGGGGCCCATAAATGGGTGCACATTAAGGTATACATGAGGGCTCTATGAGCATGAGAGTACATGAATCACAAGAGTGTACATGAATAATGAAAGCACAAGAGTACATGATGAAAGTGAAACGCACATGACATGATGTATCTGATGCTCCCGAGGGGGATAACATCTCAATGTAAAGATCCATATAGTACTAATCCGTGTTAACAATGTGACAGCATCAAGTAAAGTAATCTAGAGCAAAAATATAAATCCTAGCAAGTATAAAATGATCAGAGAATGTACTCGCCTGATATCCTGAGTATCTGGTAAGTGTAGATGTCCAAACAGAGTAGATGAGTCCTATTTAGAGCAACACAGGTCACAACATGTCCAGAATGGTATTATTGAATATTACAATGCATTCTATATGATTTCTAGGACATTCTAAACTAAAGTCAACTCTTGGTCAACTCCAAAAGTCAAACTAGGTCAAACTAGGTAGGGTTTGGTCAACTATGCTCAACTAGTATAAGTTAGTCTGATCTAGGCTTAATAAGTCAACTCTAGGTTATCTAGTCTAGGTTTAGTCAAATTAGGCCTAGCCAAACCTATGTCAAAACTCTATGAACCAAAACCAATACCAATACCACATATCAAATAGATAACATATATATACAAGTCGAGAATTTATATATATATATATATATATATATATATATATATATATATATATATATATATATATATATATATATATATATATATATATATACATACAAATCAATATCAATTTATATATGTAGATAAACATACAAATCAATATATCAAAAGTATATATATATATATATATATATATATATATATATATATATATATATATATATATATATATATATATATATATATATATATAGGTATACATACACATCTATGTATCCCACATCCATAAATTACCTATATACATGTATAGCTACCTACAATTCAATGAATCATACCATATCATGTCATGAATATATTTGCATATCCTTGCATTCATACACTACAATGCATACATATATACATTACAATATATAGAAAGAGGGAAGAAAGGATTAGAAAGGGGGCTAAAAAAACTGTGACAGTGAGAGTGAAACAAGTGTGTGTATGTGTGTATACAGGGGTAATATGTGTGACAGTGTTGTAGGAGAGTGTGTGTGTGGATGTGAAGGTGAGGGTGTGTCAACAAGAGTGGTATGCTGTGTGTGTGTGGATGTGACAGTTCACCTAAAATCCAAAAACCTAAAAAATAAAACCTAAAACTGAAATCAAAGAACCTAACTAAAACTGAGATACACATCAATCAAACCTGAGAATGAAATCTCAGTTTCAAACAGTGTACAGTGATAGTAAGGGTGAAAGAGTGAGAGGGTTTATGTGTATCATAGGTGTATGTTCATTTCAGTTTTCAGGTTTTAATCAAAATCAGTTTATAGAAACGAAACCCAATCTCATACTCGAATCCAATCAATCCCAAAACAACTCATCACCTAAATCTCAGTTTCTATTTAAACCCAAATGTCAGTTAACATATTAGAAAACTCAACCCACATATGAATTCAATCTCAGGGTAGATCAACCTCACCACATCTATTCCTTACTCAAAATTGAACCCAAGGCCAAGTCATGACAGCCAGGGCAAGCTAGGCCAAGCCTGCACTACTGCTGCTGCAGGCCGACAAGGCTAAACAAGCCAAGGCAAGTATATCCATGATTCAATACCTAAGATGACTGTTGTAACTTCCCATATATTGATATAGAACTAAGGTCTGAACCATATCCTCAATTCTCAACTTCAAATCAACAACTAAAGATGCAAACTCAGGTTTTACATTTGAAAATAAATCTCAGTTTCATTCATGAACCCTAATTCAGTTAATAGCTAACATTATTAACTCAACATCCCAATTGAAAACCCAACATCTCACTTAACATATCAATACAAATCATCAAAACTCATAAAACCAGGTTCATAAAAGAAACCTAAAGTTCACAATTTTCAAACATAGTGAATTTACTGTACTTGCCAATTCGAATTCAAAATGAAATAAAAAAACCAAAAACAGTCGTGTACAGTGGTGTGATACATGTGCACATGTGCCGTGGGTGTGTGTAGCTCCTCGTGTCCACACAGTGGACACAAAGTTTCCAAACGCAATTTGAATTCAAAATCAGAAGAAGAAAAAATAAAATAGCAGCATCGTGTTGCCATGTCGTGTCCAATAGGACACGACACAGAGCTCGATGGGGCTCGAGCTTGGGTACACACATAGAGGGGGTCTAGGGCTAGACATTAGACCCCTTGAATCGAATCCAAGCTGTGTCAGGATGCGACACAAAACGCGTATCAGACGCATCTGAACCGCACGCACAATAACTGGCATAGTCAGTGTGGGTGGGTTTTCGTGTCCAACACGACACATGAGGCCACGAAACTTGGAAGAAAAGTTTGCAGATACTGCCCCTACGTGTCTACCAAGTTTTGTGGTGTCTCGAGCGGTGTCATGTTCGCAATAGGCGTCAGATAGCAGGACAGTGCACAAGCGTGTCTTGCAGCGTGTCCGTGCCCGTTTTCAATACGAAAACGACACGAATTCGTGTTCAGTCCTAGGGGGAATGAAAACACACATATAGATCTATATTTTTGTAAAATTAGTTTTTGAAAACAACAATAAAAACTTCATTGAGGCATTTCAACAAACACCGAGACCTAGTGAATGATACGTGTCCGATACGGACACCAAATCAGCACGAATTTTCACCAAACATTTCCTACAGCTAGGGGACACCTAGATGGATGAATCTATGGAATTAAATCAAGATTTTAGAGTGATTTGAAGGAATTATCTATTGAGAGCAAATCTCCAAGAAAAAGACCCAAATAGTGAAGTCTCCTTCCTCAAGCAATGTCCCAATGAGCTCCCCTCCTTGCAAGCTAGCCTCTTTCTTCTTCTACTACAGATTTGGATTCAAATGCAAAAGATTGAGATCAATTTGGTGGAGGAATGGAAAGATTTGACAATTTGGGAAAGAAATTAGGGTTTCCTACAAGGGGTGTTCCAAAAGAGGCAAGTGGTCGTGAAGAGACATTATATAGGCTGAAATTAGGTTATAAGTGGTTGTTGTGGCTGTCCAAATTAAGAGCTAGGGTTAGGGTCTCTCATGATGGGCTTTGGGCCAAGATTGTTAACTAGTTAGTTCAACTCCTTAACCAAAAAGTCCAATGCACTAAACTCTCTCAATCCTCTCATGAACCCTAGTCACACTCAAGTCAACTAAGACCAACTTAAGTTATTTGGGTCACACACCATGCTACTAAGTCACCAAAGTCAAAGTCAAACTCTAGGCTAGTCTCTAAAGTTATAACTAGCAAAAGTCAAAAATAACAACCATCAATCAAATAATTAACAAATAATTCCAAGAAACCAAAATGACCAAAATACCCTAGGCCAAAAATGATAATTAATATCCTAATCACATGGTTAGGCTCTAGGTCAAGCAGTTTCTAAGGTTTCACTAGCAAAACACCAAAATCACAAATCACCAATAAAAATAGTTCTAAAAGAATTAAAAATTACTAAAAATCATAACATGATTTAAATCTCATTATTAAACGACTAAAATTACAAAACTTCAAAATTACCCTCATTTTAGAAAAGTGGGTGCTACAGCTGGGCCTTTTATTTTATTTCTTTTTTTTCTATTTGGTTTCTATATAAAACCATACATATAGCCCCCTTGGAGGCATGCCTCCAAGCACCATTAAGAAGTGGACACCCTATATATATATATATATATATATATATATATATATATATATATATATATATATATATATATATATATATATATATATATATATATATATATATAAAATATATATAATATATATTATTATATAAATATATATATATATATATATAATATATATATATATATATATATATATATATGTGTGTGTGTGTGTGTGTGTGTGTGTGTGTGTGTGTGTGTGTGTGTGTGTGTGTGTGTGTCTCTCTCTAACTATATATATCCACATATAGATTCTCTTATTCATACAAAAATCTAAAAATACCTTCATTAGCTATTCTCATAATGCAAATGTAAAATATTATTATAAATAGTAATATTATATATATGAGATACCTCTATTTATTATACTTTAAAAGTAATAACCATTATATAACAATAATAATAAAATAATAAGGATAACAAAATAAGGTAATGCGATAATAGGGGTTCATACAAATGTGTATAGTAAAATCCTAATGCACAAAGATAATGTAAAGGAAATAGTTATCATATTTCCAAGAATAAATATTCAACCAAAATAACTGAATATTATATATATATATATATATATATATATATATATATATATATATATATTTTATATATATATATATATATATATATATATATATATATATATATATAACAAAATATATATATATATATCTATATATATATATATATATATATATAACAATTATTCTAGGAAAATATTTATTAGACACTTAAAACAAGGTAGAAATATACACTCAAAGTATATCGTCATGGAAGTCTTTGGACTCAATATAAGCCTACATGGGCTTGGGCTCGGTTCGGGTCCAGTCCGGACTAGTTTGGTACGACCGGGTCTTCTACAAGTCAATAAACTAATTAATAAATAATTAAACCATCTATAGGTGTTAAGTCGCAACTTGATCTGGTTTTCCTAGTTAGGACACACATATGGCTCAACCTTTCCTACATTGGCTAATACACTAGTCAAAGCACACAACTGTACTATCTGTGCCATGATTCCTAGTCGTCTTGTACTTCAAAACTCAACCATGACTGAAGTCCTCTACCGTAATAATTAACTAATTAATTATTTATAAAATTCTAAAAATTACCATTTAAATAAAAAAAAAGTCTCAAAATTTTCGAGAAGAGGAGTTACAACACTAGACGTAACCGTGGCAGCGAGTGAGTTTCTTATTTTGTTCTCCCAATTTATTGTAAATTATTCTTTTGAGGCGTTTAGCCGCCGAGCAAGTGTTAGCTCGTGTTGAAACTTTAATTTTTGTCTGCCTAAGGGCTGTTACATGATTGGCAAATCCTAGGGTTGATCATGTATGACTTAACTCTTGTTAGTCTTCGTATTTTGTATGACTAGTTTCATGATCATCTGAATATATAATATTTGGGATGCCTTACCTTGTATGTTGGATGATCTAACATATTGTAACATTTATTTGTTTGCTTGAGATTGTGACACTAGACTTGTTCTTGACCATAAGAGACCGATGGCTTCTAGATAAACCCTCATGCATCTAGACAGCCGTGACCATATTGCGAAGTATGTTGCACTCCAATGTACGTAGCTGGCTCTGTCTGTCCCTTGCTCTCTAGTATTCTGGTTCTGGGGCGTGACACACAGCATTGGTGCCTCTTGCACTATAATACCTCCACCCTCAAGCCCTATCAATTAAAAAATCAGAGGCTTGAAGACAGGTAGTTGCATTCCCAATATACATTTGGTCATAGTCGAACTGACGAGTGAACCGGTTAGGCAGATATGGTTCCAGATAGCACATGTTCTCGAACCGATACACCAAATACGAAGGTCTGGTCATGTCCAACCAGAAAAAGGTTGCTAGAGGTGGACGAGAACCAATGGGCTCTAGATCCCGGAAAGAAGTCGAGCAAGATTCGTACCCAGGTGGTGAAGAAACATAGGAGAACTTCCAGTTGGAGCCTCGATTCAATGCCTTTCTACAATCAAATAGCGAGTTTGCTTTCCACTTAGATTCGGCATATCTAAAGATGAAGTTCACTGATAAACCTCTACCAAGTCATGTTGTAGTCCAGCAAATGGGTGATCGGCACTCTTTTGTAATCGAGTCATGTTGTAGCCCGTGCGGCAATGAGTCTTGTATCGGAGTCTGTAAAAGATGTTCATTATCAATAAAGATCAAGTTTCCTTTACTTATTGTGTGAATCAATTTGTCTGCGTACTCTCTTAGATCTCGTGTCTCGGATTACCTTATGACTATGCCTTGTGCGATCGCAAATTAGGTTCATACGACATCACGCCCGGAGGACGACGATCGATTCGACGGAATCGGGGCATGATATAAATGGTATCAGAGCACGGCTTTACGTCCTTGGCCTCCAGTGTCGAGTTTCTAGTCTCAAATCGTTGACCTTGTGTCGATGAGATAAGTTGTTCCATACGCTGAACCCAGGACATTTTCTGAAACTAACGAGAGTTGCCTTTCTTTTCCCTTCTGTTGCGGGAGCTCGGGCAGAGGATGAGGCGAGCGCTTCCAGCGGCTCGAGTACTTCCAGACCCGAGCATTCCGTCAACCCAACGGGAATGACGCCTACTGTAGCCGGACCTTCCGGCAACCCGATGCAACGTATGCTGCAAATACTTAAAATACAGCAATGTCAAAATGAGCTCCATCGTCAGCAAGCGGAGGCTCGTCAGGCTCAATTTGAGAATCAGTTCGAGGCTCAATTCAAGCTGCAGCAGCAGCAGCTGAATACCCTCCAGCAAATCGTACAATCAGTCGTGGGCAACAACAACAATTCAACGATGACGCCTGCCGTAACCCAGCCTGCGGTTCGATCCAACGAAGCCGAACCAGAGGCGCCCGTGCTCTCACCTGCGGCACCGAGAAGTTCCAACTTCGACGTATCAAAATTCATAAAAAGCTGTCGTACTTCCTTCAATATCACAGAAGATCCCTCGGTGGCGATCGACTGGTTGGAGGAGCTGGAAGATAAGTTCGAGCTTCTGGGTGTCGAGGACTCGAAAAAAGTCGCGTGTGCTCAACTTCTACTTCAAATGAACGCGCACGATTGGTGGGCTGTGCAGAAGCGGGCTATTCGACGTGAAGACGAGACGGCGGCAATTTCCTGGGCTATATTCAGAAATGCATTCGAGATCGAATATCTTTCCGCAGTCGTACGACAGGAGAAAGAAAACGAGTTTATACAGTTAGGGAAAGGGAAATGTTGTGACGGATGCTTTGAGTCGGAGTACATTGCCTCACTATCCATCGACTGCAGACTGCTACGTGACGTAGAATAGATGGGCATCGAACTCCGAGTCCGATTCTGGAATGTACAGTTGGCAAAGTTGCATCTAGAGCCGAGTTTGCAAGCAAGGATCAAGACCGTTCAGAAGGACGATCCGTACCTGAAGAAGATGCGAGAGCTAATCTCGACGGGTAAGACGACCGACTTTGCGGAAGACGAGATCGGCATACTTCGATTGAGGGGTAGGCTATGCGTTCCGGATGATTCAGAACTTAGAAAGGAGATATTGTCGGAGGCGCACTACGCGAAGTACACCTTGCATCCCGACAGCACAAAGATGTACAAGGACCTCCGCACAAACTTCTGGTGGCACGGAATGAAAAGAGATGTGGCACTTTTTGTGTCACAATGCATGGCTTGTCAGCAGGTGAAAGCTGAGCACCAAAGACCGGGCGGGGAGATGCAGAATCTGGTGATTCCGGAATGGAAGTGGCAGCACGTGTGCATGGATTCTATTGTTGGTCTGCCGAAGACGCCGTGGGAAAATAATGCCATCTGGGTCATCGTCGATCGATTAACCAAGTCAGCGCACTTTATTGCCATCAAAGTTACTTGGAACGTTGATCGCCTGGCACAAATATATCTTGATGAGATAGTACGGCTGCACGAAGTTCCATTATCCATCGTTTCTGATCGAGATTTACGGTTCATGTCGCGATTCTGGAATAGCCTTCAGTCGACACTGGATACCAAGTTGCAGTTCAGCTCAGCTTAGCATCCTCAGACCGACGGCCAAACGGAGCGTGTCAATCAGATTTTCGAAGACATGCTACGACTCTGCGTAATTGACTTCAAATCAAGCTGGGACAATCATCTACCTCTGGCCGAATTTGCATACAACAATAGCTATCAATCCAGCATTCAAATGGCGCCATATGAAGCCTTGTACGGACGCAAGTGCCGATCACCCATTTGCTGGGACGAAGTCGAAGAGCGGCAGATTTTCGGCCCGGAACTGGTAGAACAGACCGTGCAAAAAATTTGGCTCATTCGGAAAAGACTAAAGACTGCGCAGAGTCGTCAGAAAAACTATGACGTTCATCGTCGACCCCTCGAGTTTCAAGAAGGCGATCACGTATTTCTCAAGGTGTCGTCCATGCGGGGAGTTACTCGGTTCGGCGCGAAAGGAAAGTTGAGCCCGAGATTCGTTGGGCCGTTCGAAATACTCGAACGGGTCGCCCCAGTGGCCTATAAAATTGCCCTACTGTCGGCGCTTGAAGGTGTACACAATGTCTTACACGTCTCTCAACTGCGGTAGTACGTACACGACCCGAGCTACGTGGTAGATTTTGGCCAGCTGGAGCTAAAGTCCGACTTATCCTACATTGAAGAGCCAGTTCAAATCTTAGAACGTAAGGATAAGCTGTTGCGAAATCGAGCGATCCCTCTCGTTCGCGTCCGTGTCCTCTGGAGGAACCATTCGGTCGAAGAGTCGACGTGGAAGCTTGAATCGGAAATGAAGGAGAAATTTTCTTTATTGTTCTCGTAGAGGTAGGTTCTATCTTTAAGTTTCGAGGACGAAACCTTTTATTAGTTGGTTATGGTGTAGTGCCCCGTCCCTACATCGTCCCCCGTTTTTGTCCATGGGATGCGCGAGAAAGGAACACTGCCGCTATCGATTCGATCGGGACCGATATGTCGGAATCGGCCGAGTCGATTGAACGGGAACGGTTGAATTAAGATCCATTTCACGTTATGGAATGGCTTCTTCGGAACCAAGTCCCATATTCAGCGGGTTGCGCCTCGAGGATTGGCTCTGCGGCTGAGTCGGAAGAGACCTCCCGTTGCTCTGATTTTTATGTCGCGCTTGATTTGGCTTTGGTTTTATTTTCGTGAATGCGTTTTTCATGAATGTTTTCGATAGATTTTTTGACTTGCGTTTTCGAGCTTCGCATTCCTATCAAAATTCCTTGAATTCCACAGTGTTCTAATCAGTTGCTTATGCGATTACAGGTGATCGCGTAGGCGACGTCAGCACAGCCAACCGGTCGCTCGCTTGAGGTAATTCTAAGGTGAGTGGCTGACCTCCTTCGCCTCATCCCTCTACTTTAAAACTTAATATGTGAAGTAAAAATGAATGCTTGTCATAATAGTGTAGAATCAAAGAAATCGTAGCACGATTCTTTACGAAACACTTGTTATCAACTGCTGGTATTGGAAATAGAAAACATGTTCCTTATGCAAATCTACTTAGCCTTTGCAAAGCAATGAATGAATCGATTAACGTTTATCGTAACGATACGGCTAAGTAAGAAAAACGGTCATTGGACAACTTATCGACAAGGTGTAGTTTCCTCGAACGGTTGCCTAGGCCAAGGGACCGAATCGGCCCGAGAGGAATGAGAATAGCAAGCGCCAGCCCTTCATCGGCATGGGTTATTCGAGAACTTTTGCACAGGGCTAGCTACCCGCCGTGAAAGGGTTGCCGTCTAACCCGGCTATAGTCCGCGATGGCTTGACATTGCCAGTGGCCTTCACACCCTTCTATGGCTTAACAAATGCACAGTACACGAGATGAATATGATAGTTGCTTAATGTTATACAATTTCATATGCTTGCCTTAAAATATGTTAACATACAAATCGATCAGGATGGTTAGAAAGATCATTGAAATAGCTAGCTAACATGTTTACGAAATTTTCTTGAATCAAATGCAGAGCTTGGATTTTAATTAGCCATTTGCCAGTACATGTGCTCGTGCTGATCATCGCTCTTTACAGGTCCCGCAAACCAGGAAGGACGTGCCAGCTAGCTCGACGACGTTCATGATTTTGAAGCTTCGGCCATGCGTCGAAGACTTTCTCTGCGACTCCACTTTTGAAGGCTCTCGACAGTCCAAAGAAGATGACTCAGCGTCCCTCCCATCCAGGTCACTGGAGTACTTTGTTGTATATTGAGAGATGTGTGCAATGTATGGAACGGCTATCTCATCGGCACTCTTTTGTAATCAAGTCATGTTGTAGCCCGTGCGGCAATGAGTCTTGTATCAGAGTCTGTAAAAGATGTTCATTATCAAAAAAGATCAAGTTTCCTTTACTTATTGTGTGAATCAATTTGTCTGCGTACTCTCTTAGATCTCGTATCTCGGATTACCTTATGACTATGCCTTGTGTGATCGCAAATTAGGTTCGTACGGCATCACGCCCGGGGGACGACTATCGATTCGACGAAATCGGGGCGTGACACATGACTAGGCTTACGTTGCAAATCAATGAAGCCTTGTATGCTGCGATGTGAATTGTTGAACAGGTGATGCAAAGTCCCAAACACTGGACGAAAGTATATCGGACTTCGGTTCGAAAGAATGATAATACAAATAAATAGTCCCTTGGTTGGATAAACGAGTATGCGAGCCTATGGCTCAAGGGAGATGGTAAGATGGTAAGATGGCAAGATGAATGAGAACTGTGGCTTACGTACTTGAATTCTGTTATCATGTATGTATGTTTCTTATTTAGTTAAGTTGCATTCACATGCATGGTCATGGACAACTTGTATACAAGGTATAGTTCCTCGAACGGTACTCCGAGGCCACGGAACCGATTCGGCCTAGGACGAACAATAGTACTGAAGTAGTAGCACAGTGCTAAAGTAGTAGCACAATCTTTCGGGAACCTTCCGGTTGGGCTAGCTACCCACCGCTGAAGGGGAACCGTCTGACCACGATGTCCAAGATGGCGTGTAGTCAGTGACCTTCATATAGACATGTGACATAGCTAACAATGTCTTATGCAGGTAAGAGTAAGCGTTACTCATAAATATACAGGGATGGCTGTCGACTGTGGGTAAGATTCACCAAATTGGTGAACGATATGAATTGATTATGTTAAAATAATATGAATTTCTTATGTTACTAACATCGATATATGCTTCTTATGTTTTCTATCAATATGAATTGTTAATGGACCCTAAGGCAAGATAGAAAGATCACAAATTAATAGTGTACATTCACATAATTTACTACTATTGATTTATGGTGAGATTGGTTACGGCCGCTCACCAATACATATGTGGCAATGTACTGTCCCTCGTCTCCATAGGTGTTGGGAACCTAGTGGAACATCTTAGACGCTGAAGGCTTGCTGTCTGACTCTTTAGAAGCTTCACACTTCCTTGAAGTTTCTACTTGAAGAAGAAGGCATTTTGCTGAAGGTGGTTTTTGTCGCATTATTAATAAAGGGATATGATGTATGGAACAAGTTGTATCTCATTTCAATATTTTTACAAGTTATAGCCAAGTTTGGCATTTCATCTCGGCTGTTTGAGAGCCTTATGTTTTCTAATTCAAAGATATCAATAAAGAGCTAATTTCAGATCATATCTGTGTTGTTCAACTTCTTTGTGAACTTGCTGCGTATCTCTATTCAAAAATGTCTCTTTTATAAAAGAAACACGAGCACGCCTTGTACAAGTGCAATTCCAGATTTGTACGGCTTCACGCCTTAGCGAGGACGAACGATTTGGCGTGAATCAAAGCGGAGGCGAACGATTCCTGAATCGGGGCGTAACAGTTTGGTATCAAAGCACGACTTTACTTTCTTGGAAATTTCTTGGTTTTAAGATTTCAAAAATGACACAAGCTTTATTTCTTCTTGAAAAACTTTGGTTTTGAATGTCCCGAAATGAGATGTTCCATACAATAAGTCCATAAATATTTTATGAGACTAACAAATTTCTTTGTGTTGCAGAGATGACGAAGACGGGTGCCACAAACAATACAAGTAGCTCAAGGGCGGTAGCCTCAAACGATCCGATGGAGAGGATGCTGGCTATGATGGAAAGCCAGCATAGGCAAAACGCAAAGCAATTTGAAGCCCAACAAAAGCAGCTAGATACCCTGCAACAGTTGGTCCGATCAGTAGTGAACAATGGGGCTCAAGGCACTCCAGTCTCAAAGGAGAGCGAGATTGTGGAGGCAGAAAAACCCCAAACGGCTAAGAAAACAACTGCTGTGACCGACATTACAAAGTTCAAGAAAATCTGCAACAAGAAATTTGAAGGGACGGAGGAAGCCACCATTGCTATGGATTGCCTAGTTGAAGTGGAGGACCATTTGGAAGCCTTGGGTATTACTGGATCCAAGAGGGTATCGTGTGTGAAACTACTGCTGGTTTCCAATGCACACTATTGGTGGCAAGGTCAGAAAAGGATCCTTGCGGGGGTGAATGGAACAACAAAAATTACTTGGCAGATGTTCTGGGAGGCCTTTCTGGCTCAGTATTTCTCTTCGACTGAGCAGCGAGCTAAGGAATTATAGTTCTAAAATCTCGAGCAGGGAAACTTGACGGTGAAACAGCATGAGGCAAAATTCTTAAGACTGTCTCAGTATGCTATTACAAAGTTTACTGATGAAGCGTCTAAGGCTCGTCGGTTTGAGCAGGGCTTGAGGACTGCTCTGAAGGCTCAAGTTGTAGTCCAAAAGTACAAGACTTTCCAGGAGTCTTATGAACACGCAAAGGAATTGGATCCATACTTTCCTGCGACGGCGCCAGTGCAAGCTTCGGTGCATAATATGCATAATAAGAGACCGAAGAGTGGTGGTAGGTATGAGGTGCCAAAGCGCCAGAATCACGGTGGCTATCAACGACCCAACCATGGTGCATTATATCAGACCCAGTATTTCTCCATTGGGTGCTCCAGTGCTATTTGTAAAGAAGAAAGATGGATCGATGTGGCTGTGCATCGACTATCGTAAGCTAAACAAAGTTACAATTCGGAATAAGTACCCATTGCCTCGAATAGATGACCTCTTCGATCAGTTGTAAGGGGCGTATGTATTTTCAAAGATCGATCTTCGCTCAGGCTATCATCAGCTGAAGATCAAACCAGATGACGTTCCTAAGTCCGCATTCTGAACCAGATATGGACACTATAAATTCTTGGTCATGCCCTTCAGACTGACCAACGTCTCTGCCGCTTTCATGGATATGATGAACAGAGTCTTCCAGCCCTTCTTGGATAAATTTATGGTCGTGTTCATCGATAATATCCTAATCTACTCGAAAAGTAGAGAAGACCATGCCCAGCATTTGAGAACGGTGTTACAGACTCTACGAAAAAATCAACTCTATGCCAAGTTGAGCAAATGTGAATTTTGGATGAGTAGTGTGTCATTTCTAGGGCACGTTATCTCGACAAAAGGTGTGTCTGTTGACCCAACAAAAATTGAAGCTGTAGTGGATTGGAAGCAACCCACGTCGGCGAGCGAGATCCGAAACTTTCTCGGCTTGGCAGGCTACTACAGGAAGTTTGTCAAAGATTTCTCGAAAGTTGCAGCGCCTTTAACTCGATTAACCCAGAAGGGATTTGCATTTGATTGGACTAATGAGTGCGAGGCTAGCTTTCAAAATCTGAAGCAACGTCTCATGTCAGCTCCGATCCTTGCACTTCCAGGCGGCATCAAGGGATTCCAAATATACAATGATGTATCCGGATTGGGTTTGGGATATGTATTGACTCGGAGAGGAAAAGTGATATCGTATGCCTCGAGACAGCTTAAGCCGCACGAGAAAAATTGTCCAACGCACGATTTAGAATTGGCAGCGATAGTGTTTGTATTGAAATTATGGCGACATTACTTGTATGGAGTGGCTTGCGAGATCTTTACCGATCATAAGAGCCTGAAGTACATCTTCACTCAAAAGGATTTAAATTTACAGCAAAGACGTTGGTTGGAGCTTATAAAAGATTATGACTTAACGATCGCATACACCCCAGGAAAATACAATATGGTGGCGGACGCGTTAAGTCAAAACTTTGTAGGATCAATCAGTATTGACAAACGAATACTAGAGGAATTAGAGAGCATGGGAATTGAGCTCCAGATTCGTGGCCAAAATGCACAACTGACTCAACTTCAACTTGAGCCGAGTTTGTTAGAAAAGATTAAGACTGCACAGAGGAAGGATAAGTTCTTGATTAAGATTGGAGGAATGATAGAAAAGAGAAAAGCAAGCGACTTCACCAGGCACGAGGATGGATCATTGCGACTCAATAAGAGGTTATGTGTTCCGAAGGATGAAGAACTCCAGAAAGAAATCTTGACGGAGGCTCATTATGCCAAGTATTCGTTGCACCCAGAAAGTACAAAAATGTATAAAGATTTGCGTACGACCTTCCGGTGGCATGGTATGAAACGAGATGTGGCCCTCTTTGTCTCGCGATGCTTAGCGTGTCAACGAGTCAAGGTAGAACACCATAGACCCGACGGAAAGATGCAAAATCTCGTGATCCCAGAATGGAAGTGGGATCATATAACTATGGATTTTATAGTTGGCTTGCTGAAGACATGGTGGAGGAATGATGCAATTTGGGTCATCGTTGATCGATTAACCAAATCTGCACATTTCATCGCAATCAGAACCACATGGAGCATCGATCGGTTAACTCAGCTATACTTGGATGAAATTGTCCGATTACATGGGGTGCCGACATCAATAGTATCGGATCAGGATGGGAGATTTGTATCACATTTTTGGGGCAGTTTACATTCGGCCATAGAAACGCAATTGAAATTCATTTCTGCATACCATCCACAAACCGATGGCCAAACCGAGAGGGTGAATCAGATACTTGAGGACATGCTACAACTTTGTGCAATTGATATAAAAACCAGTTGGGACATTCACTTGCCGCTAGAAGAATTTGCCTACAAAAACAGTTACCAGTCGAGTATACAAATGGCTCCGTATGAAGCATTATACGGGCGAAAGTGTCGGTCTTCGATTTGTTGGGATGAAGTCGATGAATGACAGGTACTTGGTCCAGAGATGGTGGAGCAGACCATCGAGAAGGTCCACGTGATTCGGGAGAAGTTACTTGTGGCACAAAGTCGACAGAAGAGTTATGCGGATACTCATCGACGACCATTGGAATTTGTGGTGGGAGATCACATATTTCTGAAAGTGTCACCGATGCACGGAGTTATACGATTCAGTGCGAAGGGGAAGTTAAGTCCGAGATTTGTTGGCCCATTTGAAATCCTTAAACGAGTCGGCCCAGTTGCCTATCAGATCGCGTTACCACCGGCATTGGATGGAGTGTACGATATCTTCCATGTTTTCCAACTACGAAAGTATGTGCATGATCCAAGCCATGTGGTAGACTTCGGTCAGTTAGGACTAAAAGCTGACTTGTCTTATGTGGAGGAGCCCGTGCAGATTTTGGACATGAAGGATAAAGTTCTGGGAAATCGACTTGTTCCTTTGGTTCGAGTGCTTTGACGAAATCATTCCGTCGAGGAGTCGACTTGGGAACTTGAAGCGAATATGAAGGAAAAGTTTCCTTCGTTATTCGATTTAGATGGAATTGTGTTTAAGTTTCGGGGACAAAATTTTTTTTTAGTTTATTAATATGTAATGCCCTGAATCCCTTTGCGGAGCACGGATCGGGCTAGCGGCCGAATGGCCAAGTCGGATGAGAATTGGAAAACTTTACTTGGGAAAACTTTACCAGGATCACGGGATAATGAATTGAGATCCTTTCCTCGCTATGGATTGGACTCTTTTGAAATGATGTCCAAGATGCAGTGGCGCGCATCTTGGGAGAAGAGTTCAATATAAGAGTCGCTTGTCCCGAGACCATTGCCCTGCTGGTTTTCGATGTCGCTTTTAATGTTGGATTTTGTGTACGTTTTTGTGATTGTTTTCGATGAATGTTTTCATGGATTTACTTTCACTGTCTACGTATTTCATATCGAATCACTGGAAGAAAGAGAAGAAGTATGCTGACCAGATATTGGTGCCAATTCAGGTGCTAATGTAGTGAACCGAGCATGACGTTGCGTGGAAGACCTCTTTTTCTCGGCAATTCACCAACAAGTGAGTGGCTTTGATCCTTCAACGATCCTTAATATTTGCGCATAACAATGGTAGACTTGTTATTGCGTTTGGTGCTTAATAAAGATGCCTAGTAATAACTCGAAAAGATAATGAAAGATAAAATTATCACATGACTAGGCTTACGTTGCAAATCAATGAAGCCTTGTATGCTGCGATGTGAATTGTTGAACAGGTGATGCAAACACTAGGCGGTAAGTATATCGAACTTTGATTCGAAAGAATGATAACACAAATGAATAATCCCTTGGTTGGATAAACGAGTATGCGAGCCTATGGCTCAAGGCGAGATGGTAAGATGGCAAGATGAATGAGAAATGTGGCTTACGTACTTGAATTATGTTATCATGCATCTATGTTTCTTATTTAGTTAAGTTGCATTCACATGCATGGTCATGGATAACTTGTATACAAGGTATAGTTCCTCGAACAGTACTCCGAGGCCACGGAACCGATTCGGCCTAGGACGAACAATAGTGCTGAAGTAGTAGCACAGTGCTGAAGTAGTAGCACAATCTTTCGGGAACCTTCCGGTTGGGCTAGCTACCCACCGCTGAAGGGGAACCGTCTGACCACGATGTCCAAGATGACGTGTAGTCAGTGACCTTCATATAGACATGTGACATAGCTAACAATGTCTTATGCAGGTAAGAGTAAGCGTTACTCATAAATATACAGGGATGGCTGTCGACTGTGGGTAAGATTCACCAAATTGGTGAACGATATGAATTGATTATGTTAGAATAATATGAATTGCTTATGTTACTAACATCGATATATGCTTCTTATGTTTTCTATCAATATGAATTGTTAATGGACCCTAAGGCAAGATAGAAAGATCACAAATTAATAGTGTACATTCACATAATTTACTACTATTGATTTATGGTGAGAATGGTTACGGCCGCTCACCAATACATATGTGGCAATGTACTGTCCCTCGTCTCCATAGGTGCCGGGAACCTAGTGGAACATCTTAGACGCTGAAGGCTTGCTGTTCGACTCTTTAGAAGCTTCACACTTCCTTGAAGTTTCCACTTGAAGAAGAATTTTTTTTGCTGGAGGTGGTTTTTGCCGCATTATTAATAAAAGGATATGATGTATGGAACAAGTTGTATCTCATTTCAATATTTCTACAAGTTGTAGCCAAGTTTGGCATTTCATCTCGGCTGTTTGAGAGTCTTATGTTTTCTAATTCAAAGATATCAATAAAGAGCTTATTTCAGGTCATATCTGTGTTGTCCAACTTTTTTGTGAACTTGCTGCGAATCTCTATTCATAAATGTCTCTTTTATAAAAAGAACACGAGCATACCTTGTACAAGTACAATTTCAGACTTGTACGGCATCGTGCCTTAGCGAGGACGGACGATTCGGCGTGAATCAAAGCGGAGGCGAACGATTCCCGAATCGGGGCGTGACAATATAGATGTTAATGTAATAATTTGATTTTTGGTGTTTCAATCTTCATCTAATAAAATTGAAGCTCATTCTATTGCTCCATGCCAGCCAGTCTCCTTATTAACTGAAATTTTTGTCAAGTGACATATTTTAACAATATTTTAGTGCTGATTTTACTAGGAAGGAACAGAGTTTGAATTAAGCTTGGGTACTAGTCCTCAAAATTAAAATGTCATGGTAAATGCCAACTTATGATGATTGTCAACAGAAGCTTTATAAATGAGAATGATATCAACCATTCTCTCACAAAAAAAAATGCAAATATCAATGGACCATACAACTTATCAAGTATTTAAAAGGGGGTTGCTAGCTGAAATTGATGGTAGGAGTGTTGTGTTCAGCCATAGTTCTATATTCAATGCAGATAGAGTCAAGTTCTCCATTATAATATATAAAAAAATAGTTGAACTTCTCAACTTTGAAATTGTTGAGTTGTATCCAGTTTTCGGTTGAGTGTTCATACATGGCAATAATAGAATTAATCATTTAGCTCCACATCAGATAATTAGAAGTATGATTACGAGATCTAGATAATGTGGATTCTCTTCTCAAGGTAGAGTTAGGAGCATCCTCCATAAGGTGGTCTGGAAGACATTCGTAGAAAGACGGGTCAAATTTAATGTTGGAGGCAAGTACATGGATTAACTTTAAGAGTCTGCTTGCTAAAGGTCATGTGAAGGTGCCCTTCTTTGAGGGTCGATAGGTTGATAGATGTCACACCCCATAACCAGAATACAGGGGAGCGGGAGAGTGACTCAGCCAGCTACGTATTACGGGTAGATGAATACCGTATAATACGATCAATGATGTCTAAGAGAAGAGGGGGTACATGCTACATGAAAGTCTCACTATGGTCACTCCACATCTATTGTCTCAATCATTTAAACAAGAAGCAATAATAGAGAACATGTAAGATAAAGCAATAAGGCATCCCAAACGCTCAGTCAAAATGTTCTTGAGATCTGGCGGTACAAAATATAGCCAGATGGTATAGCAAGGTATACACAATCGTTATCAGCTGCAGTCTGACTTAGTTACAATTATGTAAAGGTAAGTGCAAGACAGTCCGATTAACATGTCGGTGCCAAGTAGCAAAATGTAAAGTAAGTAGCAAAACGAGCAGGGAAGTAAAGAACCCACTCGTGTCCTCCTGCGATCATCCCTCTAGTATTGACCATCTTGGAGGTAGAAGTAAGCTGAGTCCTCGGAAACTGGCTCTAAATCTGGCCATGCAAAACCAGAGAGGTTAGACCTCTAATAGCAAGTACCATAAGGAAGCACGACATGAGAATTAAAACCAGTGGTAAGAGTAAAAATATGATAAATAAGTCTCCGCTTGCTACTGTGGTTCACACAACATTACGACACTTCAAACCAACTTCCCAACCAAACAAGGACAGAAGTTGAACCGTCATGTCCTGACATTCTGATCATCTTAGTTAGTGAACGAAGTAAGTACAACACACAAACAAATCAATTTAATCGGCAATACAACTACTACGGCTTGCTAACTGTAAGTTTCAAGTTACCCTGGAAATATGCAATAAGGGATTCCTCAGTTCTTATAATGTGCAAGCAAGGCTAGTCTACCCAATAATCAGTTGTGCCAGTCATGAATTAGACGAGTCCCAGCGGAACGCCCGTCATTAGTATACAGTAAATAAATATAAGCAGATACCGCTCCCTGCCCGTGTGGCAGATTTGCAGTATCTGTGGGAACCAGCCGGCATGTCGGGGCACTAATTGTCCCAAGGATGGCTGCCATGTAAGAATTCGAGAATCCATTCTCTCCATGCAATCATTATTTTATTTAACTTAGTAGTCTCTATGTTAATTGAAATCTCATGTCGTAGATTATGGTCATTCAGAATGAGTACTTTTATACAAAGTACGATATGCACAACTCTACAATGATGCCCGCGCGGTTAGGTTGTAGGTCTTACTAGCGTAATGCAATAATCAAACCTAGCCACGGAATAATCATGCCTTGACTGTAAGGTACACATGCTGCTTTTGTAGAAAATAAGTTGAAGTCTGCACGTATCCATATGCCAATGTTCGGGATCGGCTAGTCGATTGCAATGGTTCATAGTTAATATGAACGTGTCCCATTCAGTTTCAGTAAGACGACTAGCCAGTCTCTTTAGTTCTAACTAGGAACGTATGATCAATCATTTAGTCAAGGTAACAATCAATGTCAATTCGTGCCAAGGCATAAAAGTCAAACTAGTATTTAGTATGGTCGAGTCTATAACTCTCAGGGTTAAATTCCAGTCATACTGGGTATCCATAAACAAATCGGGACACAGGGCACATTCCACACCACAATAAGTATTAAAATATTAGCATATCATGATTATATCGAGTTCATGTCAAAAAGGCGTAAGGATATAGTAAGGGATGCCATGTACGCCCAAGGAGTACGTTCGATGAATTACGCCAAGCCAGAAGAGTACGCCCAATGAAATACGCGTAAAAGAAATTTACGCATAAGGGAAGTTTACGCATGAAGGAATAAATCCTACGCGTAAAGGAACACACTCAATAAAGGAATAAAGTTGCGCGTAAAAACTCGTCTTACACCAAGCCAAAGGAGTATGCGTAAAGAATAACGTTACGCGTAAAAACTCGTACGCGTAAAGGGTCAAGGTTTACGCATGAATCTTGTATGCTGTTACGCGTGAATCAATACGCATAAAGGAAATGATGTTACGCATAAACTTGTATGCATAAAAAAATAATCGTTACGCGTGAACGTGTGCGCGTAAAGAATGACGTTATGCGTAAATAGGTATGCGTAAAAATAACGTTACGCGTAAAACTTGTACACGTAAAGAGTTACGCATGAATGAGTATGCATAAAAATAACGTTACGCGTAAAGAATGCGCCAAGCCCGAGTAGACTTGCGTAATCCGAATTCACGCTGACACGAATGAACGTGGGCGTAGAGCTTGATATTACGCGGGTACGTATAACGTGTGCGTAAAGCCTGATATTACGCGAGCACGTATAAACGTGTGCATAGAGAACCTCCGGAACTCCAATTCCATGAACTTCAATCTGAGCCAAAAATAGGAGTTTCACGGATCGAAAGGGGTTATAACACAAATCTCACAATCTGGAATGAACGAAACTTGAAAATAAGGAAGTTTGATAGATCAAAACCCATAAAATCCGAAAATGGCAATTTCTAGATCTACTAAAAATGAAACTTCAAAATGCAAAATGCCAAGTTCTAAACTATCTTAGGATCACGAGAGGAAGATAAATGAACCATAAAAATATGGGTTCTCATATGGGGCAAGATGTACTTGCCTAAGCTCTTAGTAGGTGGAGAGAGTTATGAGGAAGAAGAAGAGTAATGAGAATAAGAAGTAATGAAGAGAGAGAAAGGGGTTGGGGCTTTAAATAGAATTATGGTAGGTAGGGGGTGGTCGGGTTCATGATGAACCACCAAAATCCGAAAATAAACCAACCCAAGCCGAACCTAAGAGTAAAGCAAAAGCAGAAAATAAAATACAAAAAAATAATTAACATAAAATTAAAAGAATTAAATACAGAACAAATGTATGATAATTATTAAATAAATACATTCAAGCAGTACACGTATTAAAATATGCATTCTGGGAACGGAAGTGACATCTCTACCCTCCTTAGAAAAATTTCGTCCTCGGAATTTCAAATCCAAGTAGGATAGAAACATCAGAGCTAAACTAATTCAAGTACAAGCAATTTTAGCGAGCAAGAAGTCATTTTACAATATCAATAGCAAGTAATATATCTATGTTTATCAATCTACGACATCAAACAATTTCTACTCATAGGGTGATAAGCATGAGGAATCAAGACAATCAAGGTACACGGAAAGAAATATACCTTGTGAGTCAAATAGGTACAGATACCGTGATCGGATATCATCCTCACGTTCCTACGTTGACCTCCTAAGGAGTGATGACCCCAAGCAACACGGACAAGGCTAATTGTTCGGTTCTTGAGTATCTTCTCCCTTCGGTCCAGAATGGACACCGGCTGTTCTTCATAAGACAGGTTGGTACCAACAACCAGCTCAGAATGACCGAGGATATAGCTTGGGTCCGATACGTACCTACGCAACTGAGATATATGAAATACATCATACACCTCTCGTAATGAAGGTGGAAGGGATAAACGATAAGCAACATCGCCTACCCTATCAAGGATAGCAAATAGGCCTACGTATCGCGGACTCAACTTCCCACGAACGCCAAATCTAATGACCCCACGAGTAGGTGAGATCCGCAAGAACACGTAGTCCCCAACAGCAAATTCTAGCGTCCTACGATGCTGGTACGCCTAATGTCGATGTCGATCTTGCGCAACTCGAAGTCGCTCCCTAATCCCCTTAACCACTTCAACCGTTCGAACAATCATCTCTGGGCCTAACATCTTCCTCTCCCCGATATCATCCCATTCCAGTGGCGACCTACACTTCTTACCATATAGTGCTTCGAATGGCGCCATCTGGATACTGGCTTGATAACTGTTGTTGTACGAGAATTCGACTAAGTGCAGGTGACTCTCCCAAGACCCTCCAAAATCTAGGGTGCAAGCTCGTAACATATCTTCTAAAGTCTGAATTATTCTTTCTGATTGCCCGTCCGTCTGTGGGTGGTAAGCCGTACTAATTCTTAACCTGGTACCCAGACTATGATGTAAACTCTTCCAGAAATATGACGTAAAACGGGTATCCCTATCTGATACAATACTGACAGGGACCCCATGCTGCCTGACTATCTGCTGCATATACAACTGTGCCGACTTTTCTGTAGAATGCCCTACTCTAAAAGGAAGAAAATGTGCCACCTTCGTAAGCCGATCTATTATCACCCAAATAGCATCCTTACCACTTGGTGATCTCGGTAAACCGGTCACAGTCCATGGTGATATGTTCCCACTTCCATTCCGGGATAGAAAGTAGTTATAATAATCCAGCTGGCCTCTGTTGTTCTGCCTTCACTTGCTGACATATTAAGCAACGAAAAATGAATCTAGCTATCTCTCTCTTCATTATGTTCCACCAGAAGTGCTACTTGATATCTTTGTACATTCTAGTTCCTCCAGGGTATATAGAATACTGAGAACTGTGGACTTCTGTCATAACCTCTTGTCTGATATCTCCACTTGGCACACATAGACGTGATCCAAATCTAAGTGTACCATCTTCGTGAATTTTTATCTTCTTTCTGAGTCCTGACTCACATTCTGTCCTAAGCTTCTGAATCCTTGGGTCCCGTGCCTGAGCTGCCTTGATCCTGTCTACCAAGTCGGATTGAACTCGTAGACTTGCCAGAATTCTTACATCACTAGAAAGTATAACCTCGATGCCCATCTTCTGAAGATCTTCTAAAATATGTTTTTGTGATGTCAATATAAATGCACCGCCTCTCCTGCTAAGAGCATCTGCTACCACGTTAGCCTTGTCTGGATGATACTGAAGCTCTACGTCGTAATCCTTGATCAACTCTAACCACCTTCTCTGCCTCATATTTAATTTCTTCTGAGTAAAGATGTACTTCAGACTCTTATGGTCTGTGTACATGTCTACTCGATCACCGTACAAGTAATGCCTCCATAGATTCAAAGCAAATAATACTGCTGCCAACTCCAAGTCATGAGTCGAATAATTCTTCTCGTAGTCCCGAAGTTGCCTGGATGCATACGCTATTACCTTCCCATGTTACATTAGGACACACCCAAGTCCTTTTTCTGACTCATCACAATATAAAGTGAAACCACCGGGTCCAACCGGTAATGTAAGAATAGGTGCCGTGATCAACTTTTGCTTTAAATTCTCAAATAATGCATGGCACTCTGCCGACCAAATGAATGGTACATCCTTCCATGTCAAGCGGGTCATGGGTGCTGAAAGTCTTGCAAAGTCTGATACGAACCTTCTGTAATATCCTGTCAATCCCAAGAAACTTCGCACATCTGCTACGGTCTTAGGTATTGGCCAACTCTCTACTGCTTCTACCTTCTTGGGATCCACTGCTACCCCAGCCCCTGATATGATGTGCCCCAAGAATGAAATATGATCCATCCAAAACTTACACTTGCTGAGCTTGGCATACAACTGGTTCTCTCTCAGAACCTGTAACACTTTTCTGAGGTGATCTTCATGCTCTTCTTCACTAGCTGAGTATACGAGAATGTCGTCAAGAAACATAACGACAAATTGATCTAAGTACGGAATAAAGATGCGGTTCATCAAGTCCATAAATATTGCTGGAGCATTGGTCAAACCAAATGGCATTACTAAAAATTCGTAATGTCTATACTTGGACCTGAATACCGTCTTAGGAATATCCTCTTTCCAAACTCTCACTTGATGATACCCTGATCGAAGATCTATCTTGGAGAAAACCCTTGCTCTGCTCAACTGATCAAACAAGTCATCGATCCTTGGTAGTGGGTACTTGTTCTTTACTGTTGTCGTATTGAGCTTTCTGCAATCAATACATAATATTGATGACCCATCCTTCTTTCCTACAAGTACCACTGGTGCTGTCCATGGTGATTCGCTAACTCGAATGAACTTCTTCGCCTTCAGTTCCTCTATGTGCTGATACACCTTGGCCTGCTTTGAATCTGCCATTCTGTAAACTCGATCTGATATCGGTTTAGTTTCAGGTGCCAACTCTATACTGATCTCAATATCCCTAACCGGTGGTAGACCTGGAAGTTCTTCGAAAAATACATATAGAAACTCTTCAACTAACTTCGGAACTAGAACTTCTTCCATTGTCATCACTACTCCTTGTTTATGCTGGTATGTCTCTGATCTGACTAAGGTGAACAGCTTCATGCCTGGAATATTAAAAGATACACTTCCTCTACGACAATCTATTGTCGCATGACTGTCTTTCAGCCAGTCCATGCCTAAGATAACGTCGAAATTTCCAGCAAAAAATTCTATCAACCTGGCAGGTAAGGAACGCCCGCAAACTACAACTCTACACGCTAGAATAACCCTACTAACTCCTACGAGCCCATTACCAGTGAGTATATTCAACCTCTCTGGCAATGCCTCGAACTCCATTCCTAGTCGTGTCGCAAATTGTGCAGATATAAATGAGTATGATGCTCCCGAATCAAACAATGCTACTGCGGAATATGAGACGACAAGAATGTTACCTGCCATAACATCTCCCGATGCCAATGCCTCTTCCAAAGACAGATTGAATGCCTGCCCTCGGCCTCCTTATTGGTTCCTATGCTGTGGCCTAGCCTGGTATTGCTGCTGGCCCCTGCCTTGGTGATGCTGGGGTGGTCTTTGTTGTTGCTGCTACATCGGCGGTCCCTGCTGCTGAAACATCTGAGCTTGTGACATGAACGGGCATTGTGCAAGCGGCCTCACTGTTACCGCTGGTCCTTGATACTGGCCTGCCCCTGGCACTGGCAGTACAGGGAATTGTTGCACTGGTCCTCCTGACCTCGAACTCATGGGACAAGTGGAAACCCCATGATCTGAACTTCCACATACCAAACACTGTCCGTTCAATCCCCGATACACGCCTCTAGTGTGCCCTGCTTTCCCACAATAGGTGCAGCCCACTGGGGGTTGCTGGTTCTTCCTCTGCTGTTGCTGCTGCTGTCTTGTTGGTGGTGCTGGCCCTCGCATCGCCACATCGTGAATACGAATGCCAAGGGAAGGTGTTGTTATTCGGGGCGCTACTCCCCCTCCTCCTTCAATTTGATTGTGAGATCTTTTCTGACCTCCAGTCCTTGCTGTGATCCTCTGGATGGTGATCTCATGCCTTCGAGTTGCCGTCAATACCTCATCGAAAGTCTGGTAGTTGTGCCCTTCTATCAATTGCAAGAGTTCAAGATAGAATCCTTGCTGAAATATCATAGCCCTCTGGCTCTCTGTTGCTACCATCTCTGGAGCAAACCTACTTAGTCTGTAGAACTCTGCTGCATAAGCATCCACTGTCTTGCCAGCCTGCTTGAGGTTGATAAACTTCTGTTGTAGCTCAAACTGCGCCACAACTCCATAGTACTTCGTCTTAAATCTTGCAGTAAAATCATCCCAAGCTACAGGATGTCTGATGCCCACTTCTTCTGATTCCCACCAATCACGTGCGAGGTCCTGAAGTAACAGCTTAACTAGATCCACACGTTCTTCCGTCAATACCTTAGCCACTGTCAAAATAGCCTCGATGTCCTTAAGCCATCCATCTGCTGAAATGGCATCTTCCGTGCCTTCGAAACGATGGGGGTTGTACTTGCAAAATCTGGTTGATGCTCCTGAATCTGTCCTCACCTCTCTTTTCAAAGCCATTTTCAATCCTTGGTTGAGTAATAAATTCTGCTCTTGTAGCTGAGTGTGCATGTGTTGCTAAGCCAACATCTGATGTTGCTGAGTAGCCATCATCTCCCTTATGATTTCTAAAAGGGCTGGTGTGTCTACTGCCATAGGGGTAGGTGGAACTGTTAGTGGCGTTGGAACCTCCAGATACTGTGGTCCAGCTGCTGGTTCCACTATCACCTCTTCTTGGATGGTCTCTTGAGGTAGTACTGGCCCTTGTTGCTGATCAACAGGGTTTCGCTGTCGATTTTGCCCTTGTTGTTGCTGTCCAGCTCTAACAGATGAGGACGAAATGCTCCTAAGAAGGGACAAGAAAATAATCAAATGATCGGACAGGAAAGATCAATGAAGTCAAAGGATACGAGAATGTCAAGCTAGGGTTGAGAGTAACAAATCATGAGATCAAGGGAAAACATGTGTGATTGAGACATGCTATAAATTAAAACACCCCACAAGTCTGAAATCGGACCTGCATGGGCTACTACTAAAACATTGTCACGCCCCAGAACCAGAATATCGAAGAGCGGGGGAGTGACTCAGCCAGCTACGTATTACGGGTAGATGAATACTGTATAATACGATCAATGTTGTCTAAGAGACGAGGGGGTGCATACTACATGAAAGTCTCACTATGGTCACTCCACATCTATTATCTCAATCATTTAAACAAGAAGCAATAATAGAGAACATGCAAGATAAAGCAGTAAGGCATCCCAAACGCTCAGTCAAAATATTCTTGAGATCTGGCAGTATAAAACATAGCCAGATGGTATAGCAAGGTATACACAATCGTTATCAACTGCAGTCTGACTTAGTTACAATTATGTAAAGGTAAGTACAAGACAGTCCGACTAACATGTCGGTGCCAAGTGGAAAAATATAAAGTAAGTAGCAAAACGAGCAGGGAAGTAAAGAACCCAGTCGTGTCCTCCTATGATCATCCCTTTAGTATTGACCATCTTGGAGGTAGAAGTAAACTGAGTCCTCGGGAACTGGCTCTAAATCTGGCCATGCAAAACCAGAGAGGTTAGACCTCTAATAGCAAGTACCACAAGGAAGCACGACATGAGAATTAAAACTAGTGGTAAGAGTAAGAATATGATAAATAAGTCTCTGCTTGCTACTGTGGTTCACACAACATCATGACACTTCAAACCAACTTCCCAACCAAAAAATGACAGAAGTTGACCCATCATGTCCTGACATTCTGATCATCTCAGTTAGTGAACGAAGTAAGTACAGTACACAAACAAATTAATTTAATCGGCAATACAACTACTACGGATTGCTAACTGTAAGTTCCAAGTTACCCTGGAAATATGCAATAAAGGATTCCTCAGTTCTTACAATGTGCAAGCAAGGCTATTCTACCCAATAATCAGTTACGCCAGTCATGAATTAGACGAGTCCCAGCGGGATGCCTATCATCAGTATACAGTAAATAAATATAAGCAGATACCGCTCCCTGTCCGTGTGGCAGATTTGCAGTATCTGTGGGAACCAGCCGGCATGTCGAGGTACTAATTGTCCCAAGGATGGCTGCCATGTAAGAACTCGGAAATCTATTCTCTCCATACAATCATTATTTTATTTAACTTAGTAGTCCCTATGTTAATTGAAATTCTATGCCGTGGATCATGGTCATTCAGAATGAGTACTTTCGTACAAAGTACGATATGCACAACTCTACAACGATGCCCGTACGGTTAGATTGTAGGTCTTACATAGCGTAATACAACAATCAAACCTAGCCACGGAATAATCATGCCTTGACTGTAAGGTACACATGTTGCTTTTGTAGAAAATAAGTTGAAGTCTGCACGTATCCATATACCAATGTTCGGGATCGGCTAGTCGATTGCAATGGTTCATAGTTAATATGAACGTATCCCATTCAGTTTCAGTAAGACGACTAGCCAGTCTCTTTAGTTCCAACTACGAACACATGATCAATCATTTAGTCAAGGTAACAATCAATGTCAATTCATGCCAAGGCATGAAAGTCAAACTAGTATTTAGTATGGTCGAGTCTATAACTCTCAGGGTTAAATTTCAGTCATACTGGGTATCCATAAACCAATCGGGACACAGGGTACATTCCACACCACAATAAGTATTAAAATATTAGCATATCATGATTATATCGAGTTCATGTCAAAAAGGCGTAAGGATATAGTAAGGGATGCCATGTACGCCCAAGGAGTACGCTCGATGAATTACGCCAAGCCAGAAGAGTACGCCCAATAAAATATACGTAAAGGAAATTTACGCGTGAGGGGAGTTTACGCATGAAGAAATAAAGTTACGCGTAAAGGAACACGCTCAATAAAGGAATAAAGTTGCGAGTAAAAACTCGTCTTACGCCAAGCCAGAGGAGTACGCGTAAAGGATAATATTACGCATAAAAACTTGTACGCGTAAAGGATCAAGGTTTACGCATGAATCTTGTATGCTGTTATGCGTGAATCAAGACGCATAAAGGAAATGATGTTATACATAAACTTGTACGCGTTAACAAAATAATCGTTACACATGAACGTGTACGCGTAAAGAATAACGTTACGCGTAAATAGATATGCGTAAAAATAACGTTACTCATAAAACTTGTATGAATAAAGAGTTACGCATGAATGAGTATGCGTAAAAATAACGTTACGCATAAAACTTGTACGCGTAAAGAATGCGCCAAGCCCGAGTAGACTTGCGTAATCCGAATTCACGCTGACACGAATGAACGTGGGCGTAGAGTTTGATATTACGCGGGCACGTATAACGTGTGCGTAAAGCCTGATATTACACGAGCACGTATAAACGTGTACGTAAAGAACCTCCGGAACTCCAATTCCATGAACTTTAATCTGAGCCAAAAATGGGAGTTTCACGGATTGAAAGAGGTTATAACACAAATCTCACAATTTGGAATGAACGAAACTTGAAAATAAGGAAGTTTGATAGATCAAAACCCACAAAATCCGAAAATGGCAATTTCTAGATCTACCAAAAATGAAATTTCAAAATGCAAAATGCCAAGTTCTAAACTATCTTAGGATCATGAGAGGAAGATAAATGAACCATAAAAATATGGGTTCTCATGTGGAGCAAGATGTACTTGCCTAAGCTCTTGGTAGGTGGAGAGAGTTATGAGGAAAAAAAAGAGTAATGAGAATAAGAAGTAATGAAGAGAGAGAGAAAGGGGTTGGGGCTTTAAATGGAATGATGGTAGGTAGGGGGTTGGTCGGGTTCATAATGAACCACCAAAATCCAGAAATAAACCAACCCAAGCTGAACCAAAAAGCAAAGCAAAAGTAGAAAATAAAATACAGAAAAATAATTAGCGTAAAATTGAAGGAATTAAATACAGAACAAATGCATGATAATTATTAAATAAATATATTCAAGCAGTACACGTATTAAAATACGCATTCTGGGAACGGGGAGTGACAATAGAGTTGAGGGCTCGGCTCCCCGACTCTTAAAGATTTAGTTTACTACGAACAACAAAAACATAATTAATGTTTAGGAATTTGAGAAAAAAAGTGAAAAAACCAAAATTTTATTTTTTTTTATTTGTAATTTTGAAGTTGTGATGCTCTCTAATAATTCTCCAAAAATATTTGTGGGTATTAAAATATAACCAATATTTTTATGACAGTCTCCTAACAGAAAAAAGGGGTTTGTCTTTATCATGTACCTTTCTCTCTTTCTAGCATTATCAAAACGATCTCCTTTTGTAACCGAACCTATTTTGTAAATTTTCAGCAATAGAGGGCGAGAGAAATATGACTCACAACTGTGAATTCAATGGAAGACATTTTTGTTCTGTCATGATCAGCAACTATTAACAGTTTTTGTGTGGTTGGTGGCATGGTTTGCTCTCCTCAAGACTAACCCACAAACGAGAAAAGTTGGTAAGTCATGAGCCAGCTTTTTTTCTTCTGCTTGTAACTGAAGGCCATTAGTCTTGCCTACAAAGAGTTCATGTGAATAATATTTGGAAGTGCTATACGGAGAAGTACCTGTTTTTCTTTTTATTTATGATTGAAACCTTATCCTATGCAAAGGTTTGGAATGTAATTTTAACATTCAGTAAACAACATGTAGTGTTTCAGTAAACTTTTCATGTGTATCAATTTGTTTGATCATGTAACTAATAATAGTAGATTCCAAAGCCGAGTAAATGCACTCATTGTCCTTTGGTATGCAAGAGAGACAACATTGATAATTATAGTAAATTGTGCATTTATTTGTGTTGCTATTTATTGTAATAAAGATTTTTTGGCATTTGGAAGCTAGATGTGCCACAGAAAGTCCACTCAACTATTATGCATTGTAAGACTTTTCTCTTTGCAAAAGAAGCAGTGGATTTGTTGGCATTTGTTGGATTTGTGTGTAGGTATGCAATTTGTCCACAATCCTGCTCATTAGATCTTGATCTTGTACGTATATGAATTTACTCTTTGTAATTTGTCCATAATTTTGTACTGTAGGACTGCTTCAATACCTGCTAATTATTAGAGTTGCTTAGAGTCGAACTCATGGCATTTAGACTCTGCGACATCATTTTTTTTGCACAATCTGTGACACTCTTATTTTCTGCTTAAAGTTTGTTACTTCTGTTTCTGTCGGTGACATAGTTTTTTCTACAAAATTTGTGACACTATTGATTTGTTATACTTGTTAATTCTTGAATGATGTTTCAGTCCCAGTTGGGAATCAAGAATGATGTTTCAGTCCCAGGTCATCTAATTCCAATTTTATCGAACAACATCCTGCACTAACTTTTGGATGCATATACACTTATGCTTTGGACATGCGACATTCATCTTTGTGCTATTGTATCACAATAGTAATATCACT
This sequence comes from Iris pallida, assembly GCA_029216955.1. Taxonomy (NCBI): domain Eukaryota; kingdom Viridiplantae; phylum Streptophyta; class Magnoliopsida; order Asparagales; family Iridaceae; genus Iris; species Iris pallida. The sequence continues at coordinate 4,026,188 of JANAVB010017197.1, read as the reverse complement.
TGGTCATCATGCATTTGGCTTGGGTTCATATCCTGACCTTGGTCTATGTGTTAAGTGTCTCAATATGTAGAAAAATTCATTATACAGATAATGGTTATGACTGAGTTCAGGTCCTGTGATTGGAAATAATAGTGTGGCTTGATTGGGAATCTTCCAACTGAGTTGAGGTCTTGATAAAATTATGATGCATATAATGGTTATGACTTCCCATATAATACTTGATGCTTGGTTTCATGTCTTTGGACATGGTACAATTACTAATATTATATTTGATGAATGCCATAGATGTTGATCGATGAAAGAGGAGGATAGCCACCGGCCTCCCAAGCAAAGGATTTCCGATGCTGCTGAGAATACTAAAGGAAATACCGGTGATCAAGAATGACCAAGTTTGGTATGTTTCTGACTAGTTTCATAGAGAGTATTAACAATGTCTAGTCTTGTTTTAGATACTTGTGATGATGAATTTGTTCTTAGGTTTTGAACTTGTCGTAAATTTTCTAGTTAATTTGATCTCACTAATAACTTGCTTGTTTATTTATGTCATCTTCCTACTTTGGTGTTAATTTCAGCTCTCGAAGTAAATGATGAATCTCTTGTGTGATGCGGCTAGTACTATGTTTGTTTCTACCAAGTACTATATATGTTTGTTTCTATATGTTCTCAAGTCTAATTGGTGCGAAGCATTTTCTAGAATGGTTGAGATGTCTCTTGTATAATCTATGTGCTTGTCAGGTTTCTTGACATGATATGCCAACATTCACTATTTATAAATTTTTCTGTTCCTTGCATTATATAAAATGGTTTCTAAAGATCGACACTCCAAAATACTAGGACACATCAAATTAGGTTTTATGTTCATGTCGCCATGTTTATAGTTTACTGTGTCGCGTCGTATATGTACCTGTGCAACATAGTTCACTAGTCTACTTGGTTTTAGGTATCTTCTAGAATGGTTGATATTTTCTTGTATAATCTGTGACATTTCTACCTTCACATGTTAATATATGCTACACGGACACAAATATGTATGATACAACACAAAATAGGATTGGTGATGGATGCATCACCAGTTTTTGGCGTGTCCGTCCGTGGACACAACAACCATTTTGGAGCAGCTGTGCTTCCTAGTATTTATAATTGTTAGTTGATCCTTATGTTATATAAACTTGTGCTTCAAATGTATTTATTAGAGGAACTTCCTTGCATATTTTATGCTTGTTCAAGTGACTGGCAAGTTCTACAAAGTCTGCAATTTCAAAAAAGCATATATCATGTCTCTTTCTTCCTTTAGCTAACTTGTTGATTCATTGACAAAATCTCTATCTATATCCAAGTTTGCGGTTTGGTATAGTTCTTTGGACTTTCGAATCCAGAGCCACTACGTATTCCATAAATATTTTCGGATACTCTTTCTGGGATACGGATTATTTTATTTTGCCTATATTTCTTAGCCTTTCATTAATTAAATATCTGTAGATGTTGCCTCGTCGTACTCCTTTCCTATCACGATCAGGCTATTGTATTGAGTAGCTTATATAATTTGGACTGAACGTTTCTTATAATTATGGAAATGTAGGCTCAAATTGAAGCGGCAGAAGAGAGGCAAAATATGCAAGCAAGTCTTGGTAGCAGTGGCATCGCAAGCTTAGAAGACTTTGAAAGTGATCCTATTGCTGAAGTTTATGGGTCTGAAAAAAGAAGAAGAGTTATTGTCGTGCAATCAGCTCTAGAAATTTGTAGTTTTTTACTTTGACATAATTGTTCTAACTCTATAAATGACTTTATGTTGTTTGGGTTTGTTTAATTTCGAATACTTTCATCAAATTATATATTGAACTTGGAATTTTCTTAGCTAAATAGTGTTTCTTTGAAATTTATACTAATTTGATGATGTATAATATGATTGGTAGTCTGTTGAAATATAGGTTTAGTGCAATATATATAAATTCTTACGGTTGTGATATATTTTGTAATGGCTAAAAACCGTTAGAAATTTATAATTTGTAACTATTTTAATCATCATTGTAATGGTTTTTTACCGTTAGAAAATTTTATTTACCAACACTTTTTTACCGTTAGGAAAAAATTTAATGTCGTTTTTTCTGTTAGGGAATATAATTTACCAACACTTTTTACCATTAGGATATAAAATTTACCAACGTTTTTTTACTGTTAGGAAATGTATTTTTCTAACGGTATTTTAACGTTAGAAAATTTTATTTTCCAACAGTTTTTTACCGTTAGGAAAAAATATTTGTAACGATAAACAACCGTTGCAAACACCGTTAGGAAAATTTTCCACGCCATAGAACCAACGGTAAAAAAGTGTTAGGAATATTTTTCCTAACGCTTATAGTCATTAGTAAATGACTATTTTGGTGTATTGGCGCGCGCATTATTATTTAATCATGGTGCATAGCGCCACGCACTTTGAGTGAACAATGAGTGCGCAATTCATGAAACCATGTTCAGCACGTTTTTGACTCTGAAAGAGTTAGCACATATTGAGATTAGTGCGGCACCAACCAACACTCTGAAAGAGGTGATTGGCGCCGGCTGTAGTTCGTGCCAACTACAAATTGCGCCGACTGTACTCTTCATCATCTTCTCCGATCGATCCCTCACCTCCAAGAGCAGAATTTGTATCTGCGGCTCTAGCCGACGGCGGAGCATGCCTCAGCACTCTCAGAGACGGGGCTCGAGATGAAGCTCCGGCTAAACCTTTGCCCTTCTCCACCGTAGATCTCTTCAGCGCCATTTCTGCCGATCAAGAAAACGTCAAAAGCTCGAGTGAAGAGGAAGAGGAAGAGAATTCGAAAAGAGAAAAAAGCTTTCGAGAGAAAAAATTCTCTCTCCTCTTAAACAATGGGGTATTTATAACCCTATGCCGCCGCTCAAAATTCGCGCAGATCTCGCGCGGATCTGTTGGGATTCTGCGCAATTTATGGCACACTTCTTATTCAAAGTATTCTTCTGAAATATAAAAACTTTGAAGGGGGTCTTTTAGAAGCTCATAAATTTTTGATAGATTATGCCGCGCCATTTGTAATTAATACGCATAAAAGCATCAAATAGCGCTATCTATTAAATGGCTCCAATCGTTGAATGGCGCCATTCATCAGATAGTGCCAAGACCCGTAGCAAAGTTTCCTTAAGAAGGCAAATTATGATGACTGACAGCACGACAGTCGAGAAGATTTTTTTCTCGAGTTCTGCACGTGCGACGCTCAAGGAAGATTTTGTCAGATACAGTCGATGCCAAAGCTAGATCGTGCAGATCAGACATAAACTCAAATAGTGCCAAACAACAAAATGCCACCACATGGTAATCTTCCTCGAGAAGCCAAATCTCACGTCTTTTCAGAAAGATTTGTCATGATGACCGTCAGTGCACTTTCTCAACGCCATTTACCAAATGGCACAAATTGACAAATTCTGCACATACTCAACACACAATGCCAATTACAGTTTGGCACCAATCAACAGAACGTGCCAATCAACCACAATCACCATCCAGAAGCAGTTAAAGATGACGTTGTGTGCATGCCACTATTCTCGAAGAACGTGCATACGACACTACCCATGACCAAGTGCCTTTCTCTCAAAAAAAGCCACGCATCCTATACAGTTTAAGTTGGTCGTTCGCGCTAATGGATGAAATTATACATGCGTACAAAGCAATGTAAATCAGTGTATCCTTGTATTGTGCGCCAATCATTGTAACTGCCTGGTAGTTATCTCAAACTCTATAAATAGAGTTCCAAAATCACTTTTTAGGGCCTCGACACTTATCATCGACTCCTGACAAGAATTCTCGGCAATTCTCTATCGCTTCCGCAGCAAGTTCAAGAGCTTTTCTTCTCCAACATTGCGTCGTCCAAGGGATAAAGTGATCATCTTCTGTTCAAAATTCTATAGTTGTACTTCCCCAGAATCAAAATTGTACTTAGATCTTTGTATAAGGATTTTGTACTTTCTTTCTTAGTTTGTAATTAAGTTTTCTTTAGAAGACTTTTGTTCTTTACAAACAATGTTAAACTTAATTGATTAGGCATATTCAATAACATGATACAATTATTGGGCTAATAAGAATAATATCATACAATTCCATAATCGGTTCTAAGCTATGATGAGCATTCCTATCTTGCAGGCTCCCAATGGTACTTTAGTCCTAAGCACTACCATTTGATAGACCTGCATGAGCCACCATAAAAATGTGTCACATCTTGCGCCCGCATGATCGGGTACAGGTTATGAGCGCGTCTAGCCTACGTCGCAGAATCGACATTAGTTAGTTGTCTAGACCTTAAAAATTATCAAATGATCATGATATCGATTTATGCTCAATCACATAACTAGAAAGCGAAAAACAACCCAGCACAGACTCATATGATCACAGTCTACTATATCTCTTTTGTATATAATACATGTCCATCTCATCCTAGAGACAAATCTGGTAAATCCTTGAAATGATATGCAACATAAATAATACATCAATGATCTAAACTAATTCTAAATCCTCCAAAGCTTTCCTCCATGTTAGTATGCTATCACCTGGTAGATAACGATCCAATCAGAAAATGAGCAAAGTGCATCCTCGTATAAATGTCACACAATACTAAATAAAGTATAAAAAGCATATAGAAAACTAAACCAGACAATGTAATAAACATTGTAAGAAAAATGCAACCTACAACACGAGAAACTATGAGAATCATAATGAAACATAATAAATACAACTAATTACGGAATCATATAATGAATCAAGGATGCACAACTAGCAAACTATGTGATTTGAAATATTGTTTCGACATGTGGCCGGCTAACGTTTAGATTCAGACTGATCAAGCTTGGACATACGTGCAGTGTATGTCAAGCTATGCTTCGGACTATAATGGATTGACCACACATCTACTCGATATTTCCCATTTTCTCGTGATTAGGGGTGCAACTTGGGCAGGCTAAACCCGAGCCCGATCGGATAAACCCGTTAATGGGTTGGGTTAGGGTTGAAGATACTCGGGTTCAGGCTCGAATTTGGGTAAAATATTTGAACCCGATCAACAATCGGGTTGGGCTTGGGTTCATGTATCGGGTTACCCGAAACCTGACTTATATATATATTGTTTCATACTTCTTAAATAAAAAGTTTAAATCATAAATTTGTCCACCCAAACTCTTCAACTCCTTATCATAAATCTTATTTCAGTTTGTACTTTGTAATGATCAAGACTTGATTGCTATTTGATTATGTGTTTAATATTACTTTTGTTTAAAATTATTTCAAATATTATATTAGAGCCCGATAAACCCAATGGACCCGACCCAATCCGAGTTCAACCCGATCCTCCGGGCTTGGTCTTGGGCTTCATATGTTGTACCCGATGTCGGGCCGAGCTTGGGCTCGGGCTAGGCTTACGATTCATCGGGTTGGGCTCAGGTTGATCTCAAGCCCGATCCAACCCGCCCGAGTTACACCCCTACCCGTGATTCAGAAAATCATATCAAGCAAGATTCAGAACTAGATTTCTTATGATTCATATCAAGCAAGATTCGAAACTTGATGTCTTATGATTCATGATTCAAAAAATTATAACAATAATGATTCGAAGATGGCTTTGATTCAAAATCATGAGTCAAATCAATAATATGGAATCACGTGTCACAAGTCGTGTCGCAATATGATTCATGACAATTTAAGGAATAAAATAAAGAACTTGCATTTATTTAATATTGAGAAACATAATTATGGATTACTTGCCTCAAGTCCAATTTGTCAAAATTGCTCCTTTAGTCCAACCTAAAAATACGAGATTCAAGTGTAAGGTTTCTACACGTTCTTGAAAATGTCTTTCTAGATTATAGAAAATCCCATTTATTCAATGTATGGGACTAGGCCCACAATTCTCTTTTTTAGAAAGCCTATTAAAACTTAACTCTCTAATACTTGAGTCCAAATCCCAAAGCCCAAACAATTCTTATTAACTAAAACCCATAAAATAATTACTAATTATATCAGTCCAAAAACTTGTCCCAAAAGTGAGCCCAACTTAAAGCTTCCCCTTTTTTAAAACCTTTCTCCTCAGCCCACTGGCCTACAAGCCCAAACCCGGACCTGGCCCAAGCTGCTGGTACCTTTATTCTCTTTTTTTTTTTCTTTTTTTTCTTTTTCTTTTCTCAAACCCACCCAAGCCCACGGCCTGGCCAAGGGATCCGAACCCAGACCCGGCCCAAATACTTTAGTTAAAAAATTCTTTCAAAGTCATACTGGCATAGGCTTAAACCCAAAGCCCACAAGAAACCCGGCCTACCTATTCTCCCATACAAATACTCTCTTATGGAGAGAGAAAACAGAAATAAAGGAAGGAAGGAGAAGAAGAAAATGGGCTCACTGCGGCCGATGGTGATAGTCTCTGCCACGACGTCACAAAAACAGATCCGGGCTGTAGGAGTGGACGACAGCCTCGAAGAATGGAAACGTCGGCGGTGGACCTGGTCTGCAGATCCGGCTAATGGACGCTCCGGCGTTGATGGTGAGGCTCAATTCGGAGCAGGCGAAGGAGGATGGTGGTCTCGGAAAGAACCTAGGTCGAGATCATGGTATTTTGCCCAAAGAGGTGGAGCTTCAGAAAGGAGAGGCAGCTAGGTTTCTTGAGATGCTGCCTCGACGAAGGATCTCGACGCCAGAGGCAGATCTGGACGGCTGCGGTACGGATCCGATCAGATCTAAACAGATCTGACCAGGCGACGACAACTAGAGAGGCGAGGTCCGATGACCGTGCGGACACAGAGGAGCATCGGTCGGTGGCTACAACGCCTCCATGGGACTCGCGGTGGCACAGCATTCAAGGTCGACATCCGAGGAGACTCTAGCAGTTAGGGAGACCGCCGACGAAGGAGGTGCTAGGCTGCGGTGGTTGCCAGCTAGGAAGCAACTCCGGCCATGGCGACAGAACAGAACTAGGGTTAGGGTTAGGGATGTGTTCTATGTTGTGGAGACATAATAGGACACAAGGAAATGTAGAATGTATAGGTGTAGCGGGTGTGTCTGTGTCGGGGGACACAAGATACAGATGGGTTTGGGATTTGGAAATGGTGTCGTGTCGGACACAAGAAGTGTAAATGTAATAGCTAGGAATCTAAAAAAATAGGTTGGATATGCCGACACGGCTAGACAAGACATGGTGTGGACACAATTAGGACACGGTCATTAGGACCATATAAAAATTTGGAGTGATTAGCACTAAGATCATTAGGGGTATTTATAGGAGCCATTAGGAATAATCTAGATGTAATTAGCACATAGCTCCAAGGAATATGCCTATAATATTTCAGGGAATATTCCAAGGAATATTCTTAGGAACACTCCAGACCTGGAATATTCCTAAGAATATCCTTTGGGAATAATTAGCACTAATCATAATTAATTAGGAAAGTAAATCTAGAAAGTTTCCACTCTAACCCTTATGGCTAATGACTATAGGAAATTACCAAACCTTACTATCCTATAATGGTATTTACAAGAATATCACTCCACTTACAAATATTACAAATAAGCTACTTTGACATAATTACAAACTTGCCATTCCATCTTCATGAATTCCCAAATAACCAACTTCTATTCTAAAAATTACTAAAATGGCATTCCTAATAATTAATTATAAAATAATTAATAAAGAATTTGGAAAAAGAATCGGGCTTTTATTAGAAAATGGGAAAGTGGGGGTTACACACTGTCCTGACACAAAAAGCTCAACCTACAACATTAGGCAAAGTTTTTGGTATCCAAATGAACTTGGATCCATATTTGTTAGCCTTGGAAACCCATATAGTATTTACTCTAGCATTGGTAGTAAAAGTCCTACGAATACGGCATGTAAAAAAACTCATGTGTCCAATGCGAGAGCAATAAAATCACCTAATGCTAGTATATGCACATGTATCGAAATGAGCATGGTTGTGATCATGTAACATACTAGAATGATGAATATCTCTAGAGTGAGCATAAGATAATTTGGTTTTAAGAATGTCATGTTCTAATAACAAATCATCATTCATACAAGTAAGAGAATCAAATTTAGCATTCAATAATCATTCTCTTTTTCAAATAAAGCAAATTCTAGAGATAAAATCGTTTGTATACTAGTTGGCATAATCACGTACTGGTCCTATGTATTATGGAACTAGGGCATGATATAAGGTAACACTAACTGTTTGAATTCCTCTCCAGAAATGAGTAAAATTACATGACAAACCTTTGACATTAATAACAATGGCAATGGCTTACGAGGTAGATGTTTTCACTTATTTTTAATTTATGGTTCAAAATAAATACAAATGGACTTTTGGGTCTACATTTTGCCATATCACTCCTCGCGTTGGATCATGAGTTCACCTAGAAGAAAAATAGTTGTGATGGACAATAATTACCACAAAAGTGGTTGCAGAAACAAGACACCCCCAACATACATAAGTATTGGAGACGTACCGCGAAAGTACGGAGGTGGGGACGTTTTGAAAACTGTTCTAGCTGCTACCTAGTAGTGGGATAAGCACCGAGGGGCTATAAATAACAACAAGTTCAAAGGAGAAATTCTCTCTTGATCAATCAAACAACTTATCCATTATCTTGCAATTTTCTTTATCTTCACTTTTAAATCAAAAAGTTAACTTGGGCACTTCGACGGTAATATATTGTCGACGGAGATACATATAATGACCATAGTTCGTATTACGTATTTTGGAATACGTGTACGTATCTTGACTCATATTGCATGTTTCCTTGCATGGTATATTGGGCATTTCATTGCTTGGTTATCTTGGTTTGGTTCGGCTTGGCTTGGTTTGCTTTTGAGTTCATCATGAACCAAAGAAAAGACCCTTACCTACCACCATCACCATTTATTAACCCATCCCCTTTTCTCTCTCCTCATTACTTCTCATTTACTCTTCTTCTTCCTTACCATTTACTCTTCACCTACCTGAGAGAGAGGAAGAGCTTAGGCAAGTGCATCTTGCTTCATGGAGGAACTCAACTTTTGTTGTTCCATTCTCTTCCTTACAACATCCTGAGACACTTTAGTACTTAGCATTTTTAATTTCCATGGCTAAATTCATGTAGATCTAAATTTATTTCATTTTCGAATTTTTTGGGTTTTGATCTACTTAACCTTGTTATTTCCAAGTTTTGATGGTTCCATGTTGTAGAGACTTTTATTCTGCCCCAGTTTGACCTAGGGAACTTCAGATTCTGACCTCGGATGAAGGTTTATGGAGCTTGGAAGCATGGCCTTCATGGTTCTTCTTCTCAGAAATTTGGAGGAGAAGAACAGTGCTTGACCGCATGGCAATTCCATGCGGCACATTTCCCTCAGCCGCATGAACTTCTAACTGCTTGCGCCTTTAATCCTGCCGTATGCTTTTCCTAGCCGTACGAACTTTTCTCTCATGGCCGCATAAGGCGTCCTCTCCCTGTAAAACCCCTAAATTTCTACTAATTTTTTTATTTAATTTTGGTACTGATTAAAAATTTTGTATTGTAATTCGCATAGTCGTATTGTACGTCACGCGCGAAATTTTATTTTTCAAAATTTGCTCGACGAGTGCGAATATGTGCGAGCGTACATACCTTTAGAAAACATTTTTCGATTTTATTTACGTAATATAGTTTTCAAAATACTTATATTTAGTGTCATAGCAATTACTTGCCAAAACATATGTTTTATTTTTTCTTTTTCTTTCTAAAAAGTTATTTCATTTATTATACAAATATGGCTATTGATTTCAAAAATATTATTTATATTAATATTTTTCGTATGCAAGGAACATAAAAATAGATTCATGTATATGTTGGTTTTTGAAACTAATTACATTTATTTTCAAAAGGTATTTCAAATATTTAAAATATTTCTTTATTTTTCGAAATTTAATTATTTAATTATTTATTGAAAAGACAATTTGAAATTTTTGTGATAATGTAAACTTGGATTAAATTTTATTTAAATTGATAGTATAATTTGTACATTATCTATAATTAAACTAGATTTAGATTTACTGGAATTTAAATTTGATTTGGATTTGATTTATTGATTTAATTTTGAATTATCTAATTAGATTTAAATGAATCCTAAATCCTATCCTAATGGGAATTCCCACATCCTATAAATAGGCAGGTACTCATCCATTATTTTTACACAAATAAATTTTCCACAACTTTCCACCGCAGAGTGCATCGTGTCGGTGTCCAACTCCAATAAATTATTTTTGGTACAAATACATTGTTTTCCCCGGTCCGACAGATCCGAACCTCTGCCTCCATCGTATCGGACACACCCGATACGACGTAACCCTCACCCCAACTCGACTCCCCTCTTCGTCATCATCGCGTCCTACAAACCCAGCCCTAACCCTAAAACCTAGCTGCCGTGCCATCCCTGGCCTCGGCAAACCCGCAACAGAACCGTTCCTCGCCGACTACCAGACCAACTCCCACACCACCGCCACTGTCCCCATCTCGGCGACTAAACCCCCGACCTCCTCACGTCGACTCCTCCTCGACTAGCCAACCCATCCCCCTCGTCCCGCCTCCTACAACCATCACCAAAACCACCAGCCAAATCTCCAGCAGCCATTAGCACCACCACCATCACCGCCAAACCATATCGACGCCACCAACAATAACCAAAGAAAAAAAACCCCTACTCACCTGGCCGTTCCGACCCGTCGCACGCACCGACCCTGCCTCGATCTTCCTTCTCCGGCGAACCACGCGTGCGCCGCTCTCCTCGATCCTTCCGCCTCAGCCATGGTTCCCTGCGCCCTTCCACGGGATGTGCCGACGCCGCTCGCCCTGAGCGCGCTGCCGCCGCGTCTAGATTCTCCGGCCACCGCTGAGATCCAGCGCCCTCCGCCGTCGGCAAGAGCTCCAGCACCATGCTTCGACCCTCTCACCCATCACCGTCGGTGCCTCCACCCCTCCAGCCGCTCGAAAACCCATCTCCTCCGCCTCATCTGGCGTGCCCCGCCGGCGACCGCCCTAGGACCTCACCGCCGGTCTCCGCCGAGCCCGTGGTCGACAGAAAACCCTCTCCTCCCTCAAAATCCCCTTCGGCCGTCGCGTCCGCCGGGCCGACCCTCGACCTTCAGCCCTTGCCGTCCGAGCCTCAGCCGCGCTCTTCCTTCAGATCAGCCCCAGCCGGCGTCGTCCCCCTCCGCCGCGACAAGCCCCGGTGACTCAATTCCGATCTTCTCCTCCGCTTCCACCGACCTTCTTCCTCAAAACCCGCCGTCCGCGCACCCTCCCCTTCACCGGAGACGCGCCGCCGACCCCAATTTTCCTCCGCTCTCCGCTCCTCTCTCTCTTCCTTTCCTCACTGATTTTTTGTTTTGTCTGCTCTCTTTTGAGCTGTTGGGAACAGTGGGTTTCCTTTGTTTTAAGTTATTATCATTATTATTATTATTATTATTATCATTATCATTATCAGTTATTATTATTATTATTATTATTATTATTATTATTATTATTATTATCAGCATTTTTTTTGTATTAACATTAATGTTAGATATTATTAGGATATTGCATTATTAAATTGATTTATGTATCTTTTATTTTTGCTTGCTATATTCTGAAAAATACAAAATAGTAGTAGTACTAGTATCTTAATGATATCATGTTCTTAGTATTATATTATTATTATTTATAGATGAATATTTTGACCCATAAATTTAGTTTCCAAAATTATAAATAAGTTACTAGTATTTAAATAATATAGTTTCTATCCCAAACCATATTTTTTTACAAACTTAAGCGTTTTGCCCTAAAACGACTTTCGATTTTTGGGTATTTTATTGGAAAGCATATTTTGACTAATAAATTATATTTGAGGTAATATAAAATATTTTTTTTAAATCATAAATATTTTATTATCCATTTTCTTTGATTTTCTCTTTTCAATGACCAATCCCGTTATTCCTATTCCTTCGCCAATTTCGAGACTACCTTATGTCCATCCTAACTAATTTGACCCTTCTGGACCCATTGGAACTGTCCGTGCCACTATCCGAGGTTCCTTTGTACAGTTGATGCACCAAAGTCGCAGATCGTGCCACCTTGATCATTGTACCACATCAGGCAGCTCACCAGGCGACCCCCAGGCAAGATACCTTGCCATCTTGTACTTACATTTGATTCATGATATTTTATATGTTGCTAGTGTTTTTTTACATTAGTAAGAGTATGTCCAAGTATGACTTGGGTGCCATCGATATGTATATCGATGTTTGTGTGTGTGCGTGTGTGTGTGTGTGGACCATATGTGGTAGCAGACTTTCCCGGTGTGTTGAAGTTATGCTTCATAACTTCTTTGACTTGTTGACACGTCTCATACACGACATATGAGTGAGGATCATTGAGTCGACACGAACCTACGTATTCGACTTGCTATCGATACGGGCGGTTCGTGTGTCAGTTCATTTATGGATTAGCGGAGTCTAGATAGCGACTTGCATAGAGATATGGATCGCCAAGACATGGATATGACTTGTGTAATACATGGGCGAGGAAAACTACTGGGACGTATGAGCTAGCCCAAAGCCTTCTAGATTGCCCAGTTATGGGTTCATGGTTTCCCTGTTATGGGTGTGTCGCTAGAGGATATATCCATTGCACGGCCCTGACCACGACGTCAGATACGGTCAGGAGGTATGCTAGCGATACAAAGTATGAACTAGGGGATATATCCATTACACGGCCCTGACCACGTCGTCAGATACGGTCAGAGACGTATACTAGTTCATGCGAAAGCCTCTAGTGGATGCTATGCTTTATTCCTACCCACTTATACGTTCCAGTATAGTTTTCGACTTGCATTACACCTAGATGGTTAGGTTCCATTGTGTTGGAGCATGTGGTCTTTTCTGTATCATGTATCATTTACAGTTCATCATGGTATTATTTTTATGTATCTTGTTACGTCCCTCTGAGGACCTGGTTTTTCTCCAGGTGTGTGTTCATGTTTTCCGCAGGTATCCTAGCCAAGGCCGTGGTCTTCTCCATTCTTTCGAAGACGATTGTGCTTGGTTCGTCTTGCCATTTTTTGATTCATGTACATTTCTTTCATTGAGATAGTTGGTAGTGGACTTTGTCTCCGCCCAACGATTGTATCATAAATATTCGAGTTGATATTTATATTATTATTGTGGATGAGATTAGTTTGTCTTGGATTACTGCACTTTACAGCTTATGTATTCATACGAGACCTACGTACTTCGTATGAATACAGCTGGCATGTCTACGTTCCTAGTCCTACGTATTTTGGGACTGGGGCGTTACACTTCCAGCCGCATAGGACTTAGCCGCATAGCCTTGCAGGGATCGGGCCGCATGAGCTTTTATTGGCCTGAGTCGCATGAACTTCAGATCCTCAGCCGCATGAACTTTCCTGGCTGCATGAACTTTTTCTGCCGCATAAGACTCAGTCACTTCCAGCCGCATGCGCCCTGTTACCGCAGCCGCATAAGACCCAGTTCCCTCCTAGCCGCAAAAGACCCTCCTACTTTCAGCCGCATGAGTTTACTTTCCCCGAGCCGCATGAGACCCGATTCTCCGAGCCGCATGAGACTCGATACCCAGAGCCGCATGAACCTTTCCTTCTCCTGCCGCATGCTCTCTAGCCGTATGGACCGTTTCCCTCCAGCCACATAAGACCCATATCCTGCGAGCCGCATGAGTTCATTTTTCTATGCCGCATGAGCATGCTGATTCCTGGCCACATGAACTCTTTTCTCTGAGCTGCAAGACTCCTCCCCCAGCCTTGCCCCATGTCTATTTTCTTTATTTTATTATGCTTATGTATTATGATCCTCTGTGTAACTTAGGTCCCTTGATAGAATGCTTGTACTATGTTAACTTGCACATGTACCATGAACACGACAGTGACCCGTAGTGGTGCACTCTTAACAAGTAACATGACATGATAGTGGCCCATCGTGGCGCACTCTTGACAAGTAAACTTGACATGATATACCTTGATATGCTGTTGCGACGGCTAACATGACATGACAAGTATGAATGACCTGGACACCGTGGACGATTGTGCTTGTACAGATGAACCAGTCTTGTCTTGCATCATGTCTAGGACAGGGACCCCTGAGTACCACGGTCAGGGGTACCTACTGAAATTGACTAAGGCTAATGACTAAAATAATCCAGTAGTCATGAAGAGATTTTTCCAGCTACAGGCAATCCCGTTATTTGGGTGCCCCACCTGGGATCTGTAGCCTGCCGTCGAGTAGGGCAAATTTCCAGCACACAGTCATGTGGTGCACCTTTCAAGCTACTTAAGGGTACATACGTTTCTTGGACAATGTACCCACCTGAACTCAACCCCTAATTACGTCCGGATAGCCGGGATGGTCTGCAGGGCTTGTGGCTGTGGAATAATCTCACTACATCTTGCTAGTAACTAGGCCTGTGATAACCCTAGTTAGTTAAAGTATCAAGCCGTACTTATTGCTTGGCCGTGAATTGTTGAATGGAGTCTAATCAGTCTAGTCTTGTCTTGATCCTGTGCAAGATTGTTACATGACCTGATTTCTTACGTTTATCTTACCGATAAATAGTGGGAAACCAAGTGCCGTTCAGATAAAGGGTTACAACCCCGGTCCTTGATTGGTTTACGGGTTGTAACCTGGTTATCTGAATAGTACCATGGTTATCTCATCGTATATCATCCTGATTTTTCCCATATTTCCAGTTCTTACTATTTATTTATACTCTTGTGCTAATTGCTGGTTTTAGTTCTTAATTGAAGCCTCCTTTGTGGCACTTGCTTTTTCTGGGACCTGACCCAGCTGGTTTCGTATGGCCAGATACCGGAGCAGCTGCAGAGGATCTACTGACCTTCCAGCCAGATGGTGACCACTATACGGAATCCTGGCAACGAGTGGGTTTATTTTGACTCTTCCACTCTATTATAAAAATATTATTTTGAGACGTTTAGCCAACGAGCATGTGTTAGCTCGATTGCACTTACTTACTGTCTGCCTACGGGCTGTAACATGATTGGCAAATCCTAGGGTTGATCATGTATGACTGAAACTCTTGCTAATTTTCATATTTTGTAATGACTAGCTTCATGATCATCCAAATATGTAATATATGGGACGCCTTACTACTATATATTTGATGCTCTAATATCTTGTGACTGTTATTACTTGCTTGAGATTGAGACATTAGGCTTGTTCATGACCTTAAGAGACTGATGGCTTGTAGTTAAACCCTCATATATCTAGACAGCTGTGACTGTATAGCGAGATGGATTCCATTTTATTATACGTAGCTGGCTATGTATGCCCCCGCTTTCCAGTATTCTGGTTCTGGGGCGTTACAATACATAACTAAAAAGTGAGCATAATTTACCTTTACAACAGATGACAAAATATTCTGCATCTTGAGAATGGGGGTGATTGACTATGGTTGTCAAATACTCTCGTTCATTGTATTTCTATGGCACAAAAGGTTGGAGTTGAGGTGCCTCACAACTAATGACACAATACTTTTTGTCGATCGAAATTCCAACACAGTGCTACAAGATCCTATATGACATTCAAACACTTGGCCCTATTAAACTTTCAGTTTCAGACATAACATCTCGATGGTCCCAATATCCTTTAGAGAAATTGTCATTTCCTTCTCGGTCATACTACATCTAGCGAATACATATCTGGAGAGCTATTGATGATCGGTTCCAAAGGAACCGAGTGTACTATTGTAATCAGTCTTATTTTGGTATCAACACTTTTATATAAGTTTTGTATATTAATTAAGGGATTGACTCAATAGTGGACCCAACATGTTTACAAGACGGGGTCATGTCCGATCAAACAAGCCATCACCTTGAAACCAAAGTCGATTCGTTTATCAAACTTACTACACGGGTTAATCCATTTCTACTTGAAACCATGGATACCTCAGTCGTGCCCATTGTTTCATCGATGTGCTCACTTAATGGGTCGGGTCAAAATTGTCACAATTTTTCTCATCATCTCACACAAGTCTTCATGTGTTATCGAACTCAGTTAGCTCTTGTGGTTAGCGAAAAGAGGTATAACTTTCTTGACTAGACAAATGATTTTGGGATGACAAAAAAATGGTCTTCATGTGTTCCAACGGTACTAACCGTGGTCTCTTCGTATTAGGGCTTGTTTGGTAACAAGGATTTGAATCCAAATCCAAATTATGAATTTCTAAATCCAAATCCAAATCCAACTCCAACCAAATACAGGATTTTGTAAACTATAATTATGATTAATAATTATGATAATAATATATTAATTAATAAAATAGTAAATAAATAAATTATTAATTAAATATTATAATGATAATTATAGCTATGATTACTAATTAAATTATTATTATAATTATGATAATAGTTATGATTAATAAATTATTAATTAATATTATAATGATGATTATAATGACGATTAATAAATTATTCATTAAAATTTTGATAATATATTAATTATTAAATTATTAAATAATAAATTATTAATTCTGATGATAATTCTGATTAATATATTAATAATTAAGATTATAATAAATAGTAATTAATATTTATAATTAAGACTAATAAATCATTAATTAAGATAATAATTAAATATTTATTTATTAGTTATTAATTAAAATTATAGTTATGATTAATAAATTATTATAATTATGGCTAATAAAGGTTATAATTAAATATTTAATTGATGAACCATAAAGTTATTAATTAAGACTATAATGTTGATTAATAAATTATTAATTAAAATTATTATAATATATTAATTATTAAATTATTAAATTACTAAGTTATAAATTATTTGTGATTAAAATATTATTAATTAAGATTACAATAAAATAGTAATTAACAAAATATTAATTAAGATTATAATAAGACTAAAAAATTATTAATTATGATTATAATTGGATATTAATGAATAAATTATTACCTCAGATTATAGTTATGATTAATAAATTATTAATTAAGATTATAATTATGATTAATAAAGTTATAAATTATTAATTGAGATTATTATAAAATGTTAAATAATAAAACTATTAATTAATAAATATTAATTTAAATTATAATTACGATAACTAATTATTAGTTAATTTTTTTAATAAAAATAATAACTAGCTATTAATTATAAAAAAAATTAATTTTTAAAGTAATAATAATGACTAATTTTTATTTAACTAATAGTTAATTCTTAATTAACTATAAATTAAATATTTTAAAAATAATAATTATAAAAAATAATATATAAGAAATAATTAAATAACTAATTAATTATTAATTAGTATTAACGAAATATTTAATAGAAAAACGAAAATATTAAAAAAAATTACTTTTTTCCTCCCAAATCTAACTTTCTCTTTCTTCCAAATCCAAAATTTGGATTTGGTCATACTTTCCATATCCAAATCCATTTCAACCAAACATAGGATTACATGAATTTGATTCCAAATCCATAAAATCCTAAAATCTACCTCTAAATACGGTTTACCAAACGGGCCCAAGGCTTGTTTGGTAACAAGGATTTGGACTTGGAAATCCAAAATTCAAATCCAAATCATGAATTTTCAAATCCAAATCCAAATCCAAATTCAACTCCAACCAAACATACGATTTTGTAAACTATAATTATGATTAATAATTATGATAATAATATATTAATTAATAAAATAGTAAATAAATTATTAATTAAATATTATAATTATAATTATAGTTATGATTAATAATTAAATTATTATTATAATTATGATAATAGTTATGATTAATAAATTATTAACTAAGATTATAATGACGATTAATAAATTATTAAGTAAAATTTGACAATATATTAATTATTAAATTATTAATTCTGATGATAATTGTGAAACCCAGATTTTTGGATTAATGGATTTGTAGTGTAATATTAGTTTAGTTATTTATTATTATTATTATTTCTATTATTATTATTATTTATTATCTATTAGTCGGATTTAGGAAAAATATTATTTTTAAAATTATTATTGGGTTTTTGGTTTGTGGCCCTGTCCCCGATCCCGAGTCCGAACTCCGAATCCGAGTTCGAACCCGGTATGATTTCCCGAAACCCAATCCCGTTTTCTGAACCCATTCTTAAATCCATTTTTCTAATATATATATATATATATATATATATATATATATATATATATATATATATATATATATATATATATATATATATATATTGGTTTTACTACAAAAGAGAAAAAATAATAATAAAACAAACTTTTTCCCCCCACGAGCTGGTCCAGTCGCTGGACCAGCAACTCCTCACGACCCCCTCTCCTTCTTCTCCACTTTTCCCTCCCCAATTCACTCCACTTTCTTCATCCTCCTTCTTTCTCTCTACTCTTTCCCCTCATCTTCCTTAAAGGGATCACAACACCAGCACCCTATTCCCATCCCACTTTTTCATTTTTTCCCCAAACTCCCAAATCTCTTTTCTCCTCTCCAGAGATCCGCCCAAGCCCCCGCGCCCGGCCAACTCCGGCCGACTCCCGCGCGCCGTCCCCGCGCCGGCCGCATCCAGCCGGCGCCCTCCCCGTGTGGCCTCCCTATCCACTGGTGCTCCGTGC
The DNA here is from genome assembly GCA_029216955.1 of Iris pallida. Taxonomy (NCBI): domain Eukaryota; kingdom Viridiplantae; phylum Streptophyta; class Magnoliopsida; order Asparagales; family Iridaceae; genus Iris; species Iris pallida. The sequence goes on along the minus strand of JANAVB010017197.1, from coordinate 4,007,536 downwards.
TCGTGTGTGGATTGCGCAGCCGTACCCCGACGAGGCGTCGTCCCGAGTCCGAGGCTACCCTTCGGATTCCGTCATCAAGCTTTTGGTAATTTCTGTGTAAACACAGTAGTTCGTCCCTCCCGTCGTGATGTTTATGATGATTTTTGGTCCCCGATTTTCCTCCGGGAATTCGGTATTCGTAGACGTAACATTTTCGGATTTTTCGAAATGCTTTCTGTGATTTTTTCTGTGAAGTTTTTGATTTTGGAATCTCGGGAAATTTTGAGTTTTCTTGGGAAAACTATGCTGGTTATTTTTATGTTCCGCGGAATCTCGGGATTTTCGAGATTTGTTTCGAAAAATTTTCGTAACCGTGGTTTCCGTATAAACTCGGGTTTTTGGTGTTGATGGGTTCTGTGATTTCATTCTCGGAATTTTCAAGAATCTTTTCGAAAAATTTCTGGAACTTGTTTATTTCGGATTTTTGGGATGTTCTGGACTTATTTTGTTTTATGTGGTTATGGATTCGGAATTTCCGAGAATCCTTCGAAAATAGCTTCTGGAATTATTTTTGGGTTATTTTTCTAATTCGGGTTTTCCGAATTATAATGCTTTGGTATTTCCGATTTAGTTTCGGGATTGCCGATTATACTTCGGGTTTTTCGATTACGTTTCAGAAATATGTTTATGGTGTATTTTTGTATAAAAAAATGAATTTTTCCCTGGTTTGGGATATATTTGTGTGTTGTTGGCAAATTTTTCAGTTTTGGGTTATCCCGAATATAGAGGGAATGTTGCCCAAATTTTTATAAAATTTTATAAATGAATTTTTGGGAATATTTATTAATTGGATTTTTGGGCGACGACCGTACCGGTCCGTGAGCCCTAGCGAAATGCAAACGAAACCGGTTTTACCCGGACGTTGAGGCATTAGCAAAAAATGATATTTTGAACCAAGTCTGAGACACATTTAATTATTATCTTTAATTTATAATTTTTTTAGAATGGGTATTGCTGTTAGTATTTTTGGTGCAGGGCTTCGGCCTGCTGAATGGACCGCTTCCCGGCGTTCAGGATTCACCCGAGTTTTATTATTATTCCTAAAAACTCATTTATGTAAATAATTGTAAGGGCATAAGCCCAGTTTTCTATTTTCTTTGCTGCGACTCGGTATTGTGTAGCGTAGCTTTTCTTTATTTTTCGAGTAATTGTTTTGGCTTTAAACGCGTAGTTTATTAAAATGAGTATTTATTTTAATATAGAAAATTAATAAGGTTTTCTCACAATAAATAAATTAGTAAAATTACAAGTTTGTTATTTAAACAAATTCACGTTCTTCTCATCTAAAGGAAAGTATTAGTTTTATATATGATATTACAAAATACAAAGTTTTGCCAAATTAACCGGTATTTGCCATTTTTCCAATTAATCAATAACCGACTTATTTTAATTAAATGATAACGAACGTAGATTGCGACGTTAGACGATTTTCGGTAGATTAACTAATTAATCTAAAATATGACTAGGGTCTACTACTAGAGATTGTAACTAGCACACCTAGAATGGTTTCGTTATGGTTCTAAGCCAAGGTTCTCAACTGTAGGATCTCGGAGACGAACCTAACATCCTCCTCGGTACCGACTTTTCCGATCCAGTCAACTAAACAGAGGCAAGTTACGGTTATGTTTTCTTGTATTTTATTTAGTAATTGTCTAGCTGCATGTTTAAACCACATTGCTACACGGAACCCTCTCCTAGGGTTCAAATATTGATTGATATTGATTGTGGAGATTGGGGGAATAATGTAACGTTTATGGCCAATACCCCCTATATTGCAGGATTGTGCGAGCTTACCCCTCTTACACACGGGGATAAGCCGTATCGCGTCGCTAGGACGCTATTGTATAACACAAGCCGGTCATAGACGATTACACATTCAAATCACATTGTTTTTAATCGTAAAACTACTGGAAAATATTGTTTCTACTGTTTAGCCTGCACTTTTCCATTATTATTTGAAATATGAGATACATATTCGTACTTGCTCCCTCCTGACTGGAGACAACATTTTTAGGTGACATTGAGGATGCTGAGCTATTGTACAATAGCTATTATGACCCGGTTCTGTACCCTGTGGTGTTGCCAGAGTCCCCTTGGAGGACGCAGGACATGAGGCCGACGAGCCGACCGCTTAGCTAGTTATTTCTAGTTTTTCTAGTTTTGTTGTTTTAAAATTTTGTTAATTTGAATTCAGCATTTTATTTCAGTTCATACATTCCAGTTGTACTTTTCAGATGTTGAATAAAATTTTAAAATTTTTGTATATTCAGTTGTGACAAATGTATAGATGTTGTTGTGAATACCTGCTAATAGAACAGCCTACTGCCACCGTCTCACGACGGTGCAGGCTGGGCATGATCCGGTTCGACCCAACTATTTGGGATCGGGTCGTGACATGTTTTTAGTGGTAGCCCATGCAGGTCAGATCAACAACTTAGGAGAACATACTTAGAAACAATTAGAACACTAGAACATCAATTTATTATGACATAGGACCGAAATATATATTATAAGTAAATATTTTTGTTTGATATAGACTGGTAGGCTACCTTGCTTGTGTTTGCAACCAAAACCTTCCAGAGTACGGCCAAAGGAAAGACCACTCGTTCCGGCCCTGCTGGCGATAAGGTCCACCATCGGTCATACTTGGACCCATACCCATCGCCGAGACTTGTAACTGCCCTATAACTATATCAGGACACAATTTCTTAGCACCCTTACTGGTGATGCCCTTACCTAACTATGATGTAGTCCTAGGAATGGACTGGTTAAGTAAGCAGCATGCGCTGATAGATTGTCACAGAGGATGTGTAGTCTTCAGCCCACCTGGAGAGCCAGAGTTTGAAATCTCTCGAGCTCCGGAAGATATAAAGAGTATTATCTACTCCTCTATCACCGAAGAACTCGGGCCTCCTCACCCTATTATAGCGGAGTTCATGGACATTTTTTCAGATAGTCTTCCAGGATTACCCCCGGATCGAGACGTAGAATTCACCATTGACCTAGTTCCCGGCTCTTCCCCTATTTCTAAAGGATGCTACAGAGTCAACCCAAAGGAGACGAACGAGATGAAGGACCAAATTGACGAACTGAAGGCACAAGGATTTATCAGAGACTGGGCTTCACCCTGGGGAGCACCAGTTTTGTTCGTGCCCAAGAAGGATAGAACCGTATGGATGTGCATTGATTACCGGGCGCTGAACAACATCATCATTAAGAACAAGTACCCTCTGCCCTGGATCGATGACATGTTTGATCAACTAAGTGGAGCTAAGATGTTCACGAAGTTAGACCTTAGATCTGGCTACCATCAGATCATGGTTAGGAAGGAGGATATTCCAAAGACGGCGTTCAAACACCAAATATGGTCAATTTAAATTTTTGGTCATACCGTTTGGACTGACGAATGCCCCTGCAGTATTCATGAACCTTATGAACAAGGTCTTCCATGAATATCTGGATCAGTTTGTTGTTGTCTTCATCGACGACATTCTGATCTAATCGAATACTGAAGAAGAGCATGAAGAGCACCTCAGGAAAGTTCTAGGAACTTTAAAGAAGGAGAAGCTCTATGGTAAGCTATCTAAATACGAATTCTTCTTAGACAGAGTGGATTTTCTTGGCCATGTTGTCACAGGAGAAGGAATTTCGGTGGATCCAATGAAGATAGCTGCTATTGAGAAGTGGACTACCCCAAGTTCAGTTGCTGAAATCAGAAGTTTCTTGGGCTTAGCCGGCTACTACCAAAAGTTTGTGAAGAACTTCGCCAAGATTGCTGAGCCGATGACGAAGCTCACAAGGAAGAATGAAGAATTTGTGTGGACTGAAGATTGTCAGTCAGCATTTGAGGAACTGAAGAAGAGACTTACAATGGTACCGATACTTGCGCTACCCGCAGGTACCGGCGATTTTTCAATCTACAATGATGCTTCTGGTAAAGGATTGGATTGTGTTCTTCAACAACACAAAAAAGTAATTGCTTACGCATCTAGGCAATTATGGACTCATGAGAAGAACTATCCTACATATGACTTGGAGCTTGCAGCAGTTATCTTTGCACTGAAGCTATGGAAGCATTATCTCTATGGAGAGAGAGTGAAAATATTTACAGACCACAAAAGTCTTAAATATGTTTTCACTCAGAAGGAGCTGAACATGCGACAAAGACGATGGCTGGAGCTGATGAAAGATTTTGACATCGACCTGCAGTACCATCCGGGTAAGACTAATGTTGTTGCAGATGCACTTAGTCGATACCCGATGGCGATGTTCTTGACCAAGGAGCGGCATTTGTTGAAGGACATAGAGAAGCTTGGACTGGAGATTGTACTATCTGAGAAAAAGATGAAGAAACTGGGGCAAGAAGCCAGTGTACCAGGAGTTGATTCATCGATGATGCAATTGCAAGTGCATTCAAGTCTGATGGACAAAGTCAAGGAGACACAATTCCAAGACGAGACGCTTTACAAACTCAGAGATCAGGTGTTGGCAGAAACACTTGAAGGATTTTCAATCGCCAGTGACGGAGCACTGAGGCATGGTACGAGGCTTTACGTATAAACTGGCGAACTGAGGAATGAGCTGATGCAAGAAGCGCACCAGTCACAGTATTCTATACATCCAGGAGCTAACAAAATGTATCGGGATATACGTACAATAGTGTGGTGGTACGGAATGAAGAAGGACGTATCCAGGTATGTAGCTAGATGTTTGATTTGTCAACAAGTGAAAGCTAGCAGGCAGAGACCAGCAGGATTGTTACAGCCGCTAGACATCCCGGAGTGGAAATGGGAACACATAACGATGGACTTTGTATCAGGACTGCCTCGATCCCAAGGAGGGAAGGATGCCATTTGGGTTATTATGGACCGACTGACGAAGTCAGCTCACTTTATTCCCTTCAAGGTTGGTCTATCCACCGAGAAGTTGGCAGTACTGTACATGCAGCATATCTACCGGATTCATGGCAGTTCCGGTAAGTATCGTATCTGACAGAGATACTAGATTTATCTCTCACTTTTGGAAGAACTTGCATGACAGTTTGGGAACACAACTGAAGTTCAGCATCGCCTACCATCCTCAAACTGACGGACAATCAGAAAGAACCATCTAGACGCTAGAGGACATGCTGAGATCTTGCGTCTTGGAATTTAGAGGGTCTTAGGAAGACCACTTGCACTTGGTAGAGTTTTCCTACAACAACAGCTACCAAGCCAGCATCGGTATGACACCATTCGAGGCACTTTATGGATGTCGTTGCCGCACTCCACTTGCTAGGGACGACGTAGGAGAAAGAGTATTACTTGGACCTAAGATGGTGACCGATGCAGCAGAGAAGGTAAAGGTGATTAGAAACAAGCTCAGGATTGCCCAGGACAGGCAGAAGCATTGGGCTGATAGCAGTCGTCGACCATTGGAGTTCGAAGCAGGAGTGTCTTCGTCAAGATTTCCCCTACCCGAGGAACTATCAAATTTGGCAGAGCAGGAAAGTTGAGTCCCAGGTACATCGGCCCATTCGGAGTTTTGAGCCGAATTGGAGAAGTAGCGTACCGATTAGCTCTACCAGCTAATCTTGAAGGCGTGCACAACGTCTTCCATGTTTCACAGCTCAAACGCTACATCCCGGATCCGATCCACATCTTGGACCATTCAGAGCTAGAGATTAGACCCAGCCTTACAGTACCAGAGTAGCCAGTGGCAATTCTAGACCGAAGTGAGAAAAAAACCAGGAACTCTGTGCCGCCTCATAAACTTTTATTTCTTGCAAGCATTATCTTTCGTTCTAATATTTTTTTTCTGGACTAAACTTGATTGATGCTGCTAAGTTAGCCTAGTTTTGCAAGCTTATTTCTTTATCGAGCTTGATCATGACAGTATCTTATTGGATGCATCCACTAATATATTGTCTAATCAGAACCGGTGCATGATGGTCTGATCAACCTCGTGTACTTTGGTTCGTATATATATTATTGTTTTACGTGGATGGTGACATAGTTAAAACCTGCCCCTAAACGTCTCATCCACGACTGTCTTGGCAATTCTTATTGTTGGACCTGAGTTACGGGCGCAGTACCCATACCTGTTTGATTTGAGGTAATCCTCCGTATCTTTTCCTTTAAATTTCGAGGACGAAATTTTCTAAGGAGGGAAGATTGTGAAACCCAGATTTTTGGATTAATGGATTTGTAGTGTAATATTAGTTTAGTTATTTATTATTATTATTTCTATTATTATTATTATTTATTATCTATTAGTCGGATTTAGGAAAATATTATTTTAAAATTATTATTGGGTTTTTGGTTTGTGGCCCTGTCCCCGATCCCGAGTCCGGACTCCGAACCCGAGTTCGAACCCGGTACGTTTTCTCGAAATCCAATCCCGTTTTCTGAATCCATTCTTAAATCCCTTTTTCTAATATATATATATATATATATATATATATATATATATATATATATATATATATGCAAATGATCCCTAGCCTAGTGGTTAAGAGAGATGCATGCGGCCCAAGTGGTCGGGAGTTCGAGCCTCAGTGGAGGCGAGTTTGCCACAAGTACCTATTGCTTCAAAAAAAATAAAATAAATAAAATAAATAAATATATATATATATATATATATATATATATATATATATATATATTGCTTTTACTACAAAAGAGAAAAAATAATAATAAAACAAACTTTTTCCCTCCACGAGCTGGTCCAGCCGCTGGACCAGCAACTCCTCACGACCCCCTCTCCTTCTTCTCCACTTTTTCCTCCCCAATTCACTCCACTCTCTCCATCCTCCTTCTTTCTCTCTACTCTTTTCCCTTGTGAGACCCGTCTCACTGTATCGATATTTTATACGAATACGTATTTATTTGAGCCGTATTTCGTATTTATCGATTTGTGTGATATTTTAAAATTTTCCTAAGAGTAGGATTTCATGACTTGGTTTAACTTGGATTTGGTTTTATTTGGTTCGGATTCCACTTTGACTTTGTTTGGTTTAGTTTGGTTCTTTATGAGATGAGGTGTATGGTTTAGATTGAAGTGGAGAGGAATGAATGGTGGAGATCACTTGAGCTTGTTATATAAGCCACTTTTCTCTCTTCCTCCTCATTCACCCTCATTTATTTCTTTTCTACCAAACCCTAGCCATTAGAGAGAGGCAAGTACACCTTGCCGAACCTTAAATAAATTTATTTCTGTTTGTTCCATCTTCTTTCTTGCATGATTCTAAGCATCTTTAGAACTTGGAAATGTCGATTTTACCGAGTGGATGGTTGTAGATCTAGCTTTGTGGTATTTTCGGTTTTCATGGGTTTTGATCTGTCAAACTTGTATATTTTTGTCAACTGATGGTTCCATGTTGTAGAGAATTTTATTCTGTCCCATTTTGACCTATGGAAGTTCGGATTTGGACTCTGGATGATGGAATTATGGAGCTTGAAAACATGGCTTCATGGTGTTCTTCTTCTCGGAAAGTGGAGAAGAAGAACAGTTCTCTGGCCGCATGTCCATTTAATTGAATTAATTATTTTGGCCGCATGAGCCCTTCCTGGCACCGCCGCATATGGCACTACTTAGCTGGCATGGCCACTATTATTTGCAAGTTGGCCGCATAAGAATAATTGCCTGGCTTTTATTTATTATTATTTATTATCTAATATAATATTTGTGAGCCGCATGAATTATTGCCAGCCGCATATGGCCACTGGCCACTTGTAGCTGAATAATGTTTCCCCTCCATGGTGACCGCTTGCATACGCTACTGTGGCCGCATGGCCTAAGGATTAGAATAATGCATGGTCACGTGCACTTTAGTATGCAAGCCTTTGAAAGACTTTGCTGCATGAATAATACATGGCCTTTATTATTTTCATGCATTAATTAGCATTAGCATTAAAGCATGATTGCTTGCACTTCTTAGTAGCCGCATGCTAGTACATTTTTAGCAGTAGCTAAATGTTGCAGTAGCCGCATGCAAATTAGAGCCGCATGCAAGAAAGTGCATCAGCCACATGTATTCCTCAAGGCATTTGCTAATGAAATGGTTTAATGCATTCCTGACAGCACATTCTTTAATGCACACCCAGTAGTGCATTTATTAATACATTGGTTTAATGCATTCCTTAAAGCATTGGTTAGTGCATTCATTAATATATGGAACCGCATGGATTTATAGAGTAGCAAGAAAAGCATAGCCGCATGGGATGGAAGCATTGCATGCTTGCATTATCAAGCATTCAATGCCATTCAAGCTTTAGATGCCTTCCTGGAAAAGCATTTCTATGCTTGTAATAAGCATTAAATGCCATTCAAGCTTTAATGCTTTCCTGGAAAAGCATTTCCATAAGCATTAAATGCTATTTAGACTTAAAGTCATTCCATGCCTATATTAATAGCATTAAATGTTGCATTAGCCTTAAAACAATTGCTTGGCCTATTACTCAAATGTAGCCGCATAAGGATTAAAATATTAGCTTGCTTGCATGTGCAGGGAAATGAGTGAGCCGCATATGGCTTGCTGATATATATTAGATATATATTCTATATGCTTTAGCCTATATTTAATGTATATGGTTAATCACCTGCTCACTTAGCCGCATGCATTGTTTGAGGGGCCACGTGCCATATTTTGCTGCATACACCATGGTGTGCTGGCCTCATTGTATGAAGCATTAATTGTAGGGGGGTCCCACTAGGGTTGCATCCATGTAATTTTAGGCCACATAGCCTCAGTACTTGAGTGGCCACGTACCCTTTTCTTTTGCTTGAGTGGATGCTTGTATTTATTGCGGGTCCCACCCTCTGTCTTTTCTGACTGCATGAATATTTCTTGTTAGCATTTACTCTTGGCCGCATGGCCCCCTTCAGCTATTTTTTTGGCCGCATAAGCTTTGGCTGGCCGCATGGGTGGCCTCCCACTCTCTTTGGCTGCATATATGTTCTTCCACTTTTGGACCGCATGGGGTCCCACTTTGATTGTTTAAATATCTTATTTGTGTGAATTGTGGTCCAAATTTCTTCCCACTCCCAACACGAAAGTTGTAGAGTTTCTCCTTGGCTTTAAGAATATATATATTATTATTTAATTGTGCAAATTTTTTTCCTTTTTTGATAAATGACATGACACGACAATGACCCGTAGTGGTGCATTCTTGAAATAAACTTGACATGATGAACTTGCCATGATAATTGACAGTGATAACTTGACATGATAATTCTTGATAGTGGCCCGTCGTGGCGCACTCTTGATAAGTAATAATGATAATGATAGTGGCCCGTCGTGGCGCACTCTTGATAAGTAATAATGATAATGATAGTGGCCCGTCGTGGCGCACTCTTGATAAGTAATAATGATAATAATAGTGGCCCATCGTGGCGCACTCTTGACATGATAGACCTGGCATGATATTTCTTGAAATGCTGTTGCGACGGCTAACACGACTTGACAAGATTGAATAACTTGGACACCGTGGACGATTGTGCTTGTACAAATGAACCCGTCTTGTCTTGCATCATGACTAGGACGGGGATCCCTGAGTACCACGGTCAGGGGCACCCACTGAAATCGACTAAGGCTAATCACTAGAATAATCCAGTAGTCATGAAGAGATTTCCCAGCTACAGGCAATCCCGTTATCTGGGTGCCCCACTTGGGATCTGTAGCCTGCCATCGAGTAGGGCACATTTCCAGCACACTGTCATATGTTGCACCCTCTAAGTCACCTAAGGGTACATGCATTTCCTGGACGATGTACCCACTTGAGTTCAACCCCTAAATGTCGCCTGGATAACCTGGATGGTCTGTAGGGCTTGTGGCTGTGGAATAATCTCATTGCATATTGTTAGTAAATAGGCCTGTGATAATCCTAGTTAGTTAAAGTATCAAGCCGTACTTATTGCTTGGCCGTGAATGTTGGATGGAGTTCAATCTGTCTAGTCTTGTCTTGATCTTGTACATGATTGTTACATGTCCTGAGTTTTTATTTTATCTTGCCGATAAATGGTGGGAGAAACCAAGTTCCGTTCAGACGAAGGGTTACAACCCCGGTCATTGTTTGGTTTACGGGTTGTAACCTGGTTATCTGAATAGTCCCATGGTTATCTCATCGTATATCACCTTCCCAGTTCTATTTATTTAACATGTTCTCCAGTTTACTTTATGTCAAATGATGATTTACTTACTGTCTCCCTATGTTCGGGATAAGTGCATTGGTACTGCACAAATCTCGATCCTCCCTTACTTATTGCTTGCTTTGTTTACTAATGATTGCTGGTTTTAAGTTCATAGTTCGGCCTCCTTTGTGGTACTTGCTATTTGGGGTCTGACCCCACTGGTTTTGCATGGCCAGGTCCTGATAGAAGAGCACGAAGGATCTACCGTACCATTTACTCGACGGTGACCAGCCGGAGCACCAGAGTGCCTCAGTGGGTTTCTTCTTCATTCTTCCACTGATATGTAAATTTTCCTCTTGTAACGTTTAGCCCCGAGCACGTGTTTAGCTCGTGTTTTGGTATTTTCCTTAATATTGTAGCCTACGGGCATAAACATGATATGTGTATTCTAGACTATAGCTAGTCTTTATCATGTACGACTAATACTCTAGCTAGTCCTCAGTTCTGTGGTACTGGCTTCATGATCAGTCATGTATATATGGTTTGGGACGCCTTACTATTGTATGTATGATGATCGTACTCCTTGCTCTTGTATAATTGCCTGTGATTGAGATACCTAGAATTATTAAACCATAGGATTGACTGATGGCTTGTAGAGTAACCCCCATGTCTTGACAGCTTATACGTGATTTCAGAGTATTAACGTATTTCGGGATTGCGTAGCTGGCTATGTCTGCCCCCGCTCTCCGGTATTCTGGTTCTGGGGCGTGACATGGTTTTAGTGGTGGCCCATACAGGTCTCGATTTTCAGATTTGTGGGGGTTACCATGTTTAGATATCTCAATCATGATTATCCCTATTGATCTCCTTCGGATTATTCTATACCTCTGATACTTGACTTGATATCTGTTTTGATCATTGATCATTCTTGTTCCCATGATTTGATCTTGTGTCCTTCAACTTTCAAGGGCACTGTTCTTGATCCTTCTGATTATCTTGTTTGTGTTTTGCCGAGGGCAGCTCAGCATTCTTCAGCCAGGCCAGTTATGGAGGATCAGTCTCAGCATGCAGGCAGAGATGTCAGTCCATCCCGATTAGCCAGTCGCTTATGTCTTCGTATCTTGAGACATGTGATAAAGTTTATGCATCTGTTTCAACTACGATGACACGTCCTGGGTAGAGTCATGTCTTGAACTAAGTCATTGGTACCGACTTACCTTGAGGCTTGACTTTATCCATTTTTGGAAGTCAGCTTAGGCCAGCGAGGACGTTGGTTTCTACACAGCTGACTCAGGAGTCATATTGATCCATATGCCTCCAGCCCTTCTTGATCATGATTACATTTGTTCTTGTGCATTTATTTACCGCTTACGCATTTACTTACATTACTGATTGTTTTTACTTATATGACGTGCTTGATTTATTGAGATTGTTGAGTTTCCTGGAGCTTTTGTTTTGTTATCTTGCTCGACTAGCCTCAGAAAATTTCGAGGACGGAATTTTTCTAAGGTGTGGAGAGTTGTGAGACCCGTCTCACTGTATCGGTATTTTATACGAATACGTATTTATTTGAGCCGTATTTCATATTTATCGATTTGCGTGATATTTTAAAATTTTCCTAAGAGTAGGATTTCATGACTTGGTTTAACTTGGATTTGGTTTTATTTGGTTCGGATTACACTTTGACTTGGTTTGGTTTAGTTTGGTTCTTTATGAGATGAGGTGTATGGTTTAGATTGAAGTGGAGATGAATGAACGGTGGAGATCACTTGAGCTTGTTATATAAGCCACTTTTCTCTCTCCCTCCTCATTCACCCTCATTCATTTCTTTTCCACCAAACCCTAGCCATTAGAGAGAGGCAAGTACACCTTGCCGAACCTTGAATAAATTTATTTCTGTTTGTTCCATCTTCTTCCTTGCATGATTCTAAGCATCTTTAGAACTTGGAAATTTCGATTTTACCGAGTGGATGGTTGTAGATCTAGCTTTGTGGTATTTTCGGTTTTCATGGGTTTTGATCTGTCAAACTTGTATATTTTTGTCAACTGATGGTTCCATGTTGTAGAGAATTTTATTCTGTCCCATTTTGACCTATGGAAGTTCGGATTTGGACTCTGGATGATGGAATTAGGGAGCTTGGAAACATGGCTTCATGGTGTTCTTCTTTTCGGAAAGTGGAGAAGAAGAACAGTTCTCTGGCCGCATGTCCATTTAATTGAATTAATTATTTTGGCTGCATGAGCCCTTACTGGCACTGCCGTATATGGCACTGCTTAGCTGGCATGGCCACTATTATTTGCAAGTTGGCCGCATAAGAATAATTGCCTGGCTTTTATTTATTATTATTTATTATCTAATATAATATTTGTGAGCCGCATGAATTATTGCCAGCCGCATATGGCCACTGGCCACTTGTAGCTGAATAATGTTTCCCCTCCATGGTGACCGCTTGCATACGCTACTGTGGCCGCATGGCCTAAGGATTAGAATAATGCATGGTCACGTGCACTTTAGTATGCAAGCCTTTGAAAGACTTTGCTGCATGAATAATACATGGCCTTTATTATTTTCATGCATTAATTAGCATTAGCATTAAAGCATGATTGCTTGCACTCCTTAGTAGCCGCATGCTAGTACATTTTTAGCAGTAGCTAAATGTTGCAGTAGCCGCATGCAAATTAGAGCCGCATGCAAGAAAGTGCATCAGCCGCATGTATTCCTCAAGGCATTTGCTAATGAAATGGTTTAATGCATTCCTGATAGCACATTCTTTAATGCATACCCAGTAGTGCATTTATTAATACATTGGTTTAATGCATTCCTTAAAGCATTGGTTCATGCATTGGTTAGTGCATTCATTAATATATGGAACCGCATGGATTTATAGAGTAGCAAGAAAAGCATAGCCGCATGGGATGGAAGCATTGCATGCTTGCATTATCAAGCATTAAATGCCATTCAAGCTTTAGATGCCTTCCTGGAAAAGCATTTCTATGCTTGTAATAAGCATTAAATGCCATTCAAGCTTTAATGCTTTCCTGGAAAAGCATTTCCATAAGCATTAAATGCTATTTAGACTTAAAGTCATTCCATGCCTATATTAATAGCATTAAATGTTGCATTAGCCTTAAAACAATTGCTTGGCCTATTACTCAAATGTAGCCGCATAAGGATTAAAATATTAGCTTGCTTGCATGTACAGGGAAATGAGTGAGCCGTATATGGCTTGCTGATATATATTAGATATATATTCTATATGCTTTAGCCTATATTTAATGTGTATGGTTAATCACCTGCTCACTTAGCCGCATGCATTGTTTGAGGGGCCACGTGCCATATTTTGCCGCATATACCATGGTGTGCTGGCCTCATTGTATGAAGCATTAATTGTAGGGGGGGTCCCACTAGGGTTGCATCCATGTAATTTTAGGCCACATAGCCTCAGTACTTGAGTGGCCACGTGCCTTTTTCTTTTGCTTGAGTGGATGCTTGTATTTATTGCGGGTCCCACTCTCTGTCTTTTCTGACTGCATGAATATTTCTTGTTAGCATTTACTCTTGGCCGCATGGCCCCCTTCAGCTATTTTTCTGGCCGCATAAGCTTTGGCTGGCCGCATGGATGACCTCCCACTCTCTTTGGCTGTATATATGTTCTTCCACTTTTGGGCCGCATGGGGTCCCACTTTGATTGTTTAAATATCTTATTTGCGTGAATTGTGGTCCGAATTTCTTCCCACTCCCAACACGAAAATTGTAGAGTTTCTCCTTGGCTTCAAGAATATATATATTATTAATATATTATTATTTAATTGTGCAAATTTTTTTCTTCTTTGATAAATGACATGACACGACAATGACCCGTAGTGGTGCACCCTTGAAATAAACTTGACATGATGAACTTGTCATGATAATTGACAGTGATAACTTGACATGATAATTCTTGATAGTAGCCCGTCGTGGCGCACTCTTGATAAGTAATAATGATAATGATAGTGGCCCGTCGTGGCGCACTCTTGATAAGTAATAATGATAATGATAGTGGCCCGTCGTGGCGCACTCTTGATAAGTAATAATGATAATAATAGTGGCCCGTCTGGCATGATATTTCTTGAAATGCTGTTGCGACGGCTAACACGACTTGACAAGATTGAATAACTTGGACACCGTGGACGATTGTGCTTGTACAAATGAACCCGTCTTGTCTTGCATCATGACTAGGACGGGGATCCCTGAGTACCACGGTCAGGGACACCCACTGAAATCGACTAAGGCTAATCACTAGAATAATCCAGTAGTCATGAAGAGATTTCCCAGCTACAGGCAATCCCGTTATCTGGGCGCCCCACTTGGAATCTGTAGCCTGCCGTCGAGTAGGACACATTTCCAGCACACTGTCATGTATTGCACCCTCTAAGTCACCTAAGGGTACATGCGTTTCCTGGACGATGTACCCACTTGAGTTCAACCCCTAAATGTCGTCTGGATAACCTGGATGGTCTGCAGGGCTTGTGGCTGTGGAATAATCTCATTGCATATTGTTAGTAAATAGGCCTGTGATAACCCTAGTTAGTTAAAGTATCAAGCCGTACTTATTGCTTGGCCGTGAATGTTGGATGGAGTTCAATCTGTCTAGTCTTGTCTTGATCTTGTACATGATTGTTACATGTCCTGAGTTCTTATTTTATCTTGCCGATAAATGGTGGGAGAAACCAAGTTCCGTTCAGACAAAGGGTTACAACCCCGGTCATTGTTTGGTTTACGGGTTGTAACCTGGTTATCTGAATAGTCCCATGGTTATCTCATCATATATCACCTTCCCAGTTCTATTTATTTAACATGTTCTCCAGTTTACTTTTGTCAAATGATGATTTACTTACTGTCTCCCTATGTTCGGGATAAGTGCATTGGTACTGCACAAATCTCGATCCTCCCTTACTTATTGCTTGCTTTGTTTACTAATGATTGCTGGTTTTAAGTTCATAGTTCGGCCTCCTTTGTGGTACTTGCTATTTGGGGTCTGACCCCACTGGTTTTGCATGGCCAGGTCCTGATAGAAGAGCCCAAAGAATCTACCGTACCATTTACTCGACGGTGACCAGCCGGAGCACCAGAGTGCCTCAGTGGGTTTCTTCTTCATTCTTCCACTGATATGTAAATTCTCCTCTTGTAACGTTTAGCCCCGAGCACGTGTTTAGCTCGTGTTTTGGTATTTTCCTTGATATTGTAGCCTACGGACATAAACATGATATGTGTATTCTAGACTATAGCTATTCTTTATCATGTACGACTAATACTCTAGCTAGTCCTCAGTTCTGTGGTACTGGCTTCATGATCAGTCATGTATATATGGTTCGGGACGCCTTACTATTGTATGTATGATGATCGTACTCCTTGCTCTTGTATAATTGCCTGTAATTGAGATACCTAGAATTGTTAAACCATAGGATTGACTGATGGCTTGTAGAGTAACCCCCATGTCTTGACAGCTTATACATGATTTCAGAGTATTAACGTATTTCGAGATTGCGTAGCTGGCTATGTCTGCCCTCGCTCTCTGGTATTCTGGTTCTGGGGCGTGACATCCCTCATCTTCCTTAAAGGGATCACAACACCAACACCCTATTCCCATCCCACTTCTTCATTTTCCCCCCAAACTCCCAAATCCCTTTTCTCCTCTCCAGAGATCCGCCCAAGCCCCCGCGCCCGGCCAACTCCGGCCGACTCCCGCGTGCCGTCCCCGCGCCGGCCGCATCCAGCCGACGCCCTCCCCGCGTGGCCTCCCTGTCCGCTTGTGCTCCGTGCTCGTGTGTGGATTACGCAGCCGTACCCCGACGAGGCGTCGTCCCGAGTCCGAGGCTACCCTTCGGATTCCGTCATCAAGCTTTTGGTAATTTCTGTGTAAACACAGTAGTTCATCCCTCCCGTCGTGATGTCTATGATGATTTTTGGTCCCCGATTTTCCTCCGGAAATTCGGTATTTGTAGACGTAACATTTTCGAATTTTTCGAAATGCTTTCTGTGATTTTTTCTGTAAAGTTTCTGATTTTGGAATCTCAGGAAATTTCGAGTTTTCTCGGGAAAACTATGCTGGTTATTTTTATGTTCCGCGGAATCTCGGAATTTCCGAGATTTGTTTCGGAAAATTTTCACCGTGGTTTCCGTATAAATTCGGATTTTTGGTGTTGATGGGTTCTGTGATTTCATTCTCGGAATTTTCGAGAATCTTTCCGAAAAATTTCTGGAACTTGTTTATTTCGGATTTTCAGGATGTTCTGGACTTATTTTGTTTTCTGTGGTTATGGATTCAGAATTTCCGAGAATCCTTCGAAAATAGCTTCTGGAATTATTTTTGGGTTATTTTTCTAATTCGGGTTTTCCGAATTATAATGCTTTGGTATTTTTGATTTAGTTTTGGGATTGCCGATTATACTTCGGGTTTTCCGATTACGTTTCGGAAATATGTTTATGGTGTATTTTTGTATAAAAAATAGATTTTTCCCCGGTTTGGGATATACTTGTGTGTTGTTGGCAAATTTTCCAGTTTTGGGTTATCCCGAATATAGAGAGAATGCTGCCCAAATTTTTATAAAATTTTATAAATAAATTTTCGGGAATATTTATTAATTGGATTTTTGGGCGACGACCGTACCGGTCTGTGAGCCCTAGCGAAATGCAAACGAAATCGGTTTTACCCGGACGTTGAGACATTAGCAAAAAATGATATTTTGAACCAAGTCTGAGACACATTTAATTATTATCTTTAATTTATAATTTTTTTTTAGAATGGGTACTGCTGTTAGTATTTTTGGTGCAGGGCTTTGGCCTGCTGAATGGACCGCTTTCCGGCGTTCAGGATTCACCCGAGTTTTATTATTATTCCTAAAAATTTATTTATGTAAATAATTGTAAGGACATAAGCCCAATTTTCTATTTTCTTTGCTGCGACTCGGTATTGTGTAGCGTAGCTTTTCTTTATTTTTTGAGTTATTGTTTTGACTTTAAATGCGTAGTTTATTAAAATGAGTATTTATTTTAATATAGAAAATTAATAAGGTTTTCTCACAATAAATGAATTAGTAAAATTACAAGTTTGTTATTTAAACAAATTCACGTTCTTCTCATCTAAAGGAAAGTATTAGTTTTATATATGATATTACAAAATACAAAGTTTTGCCAAATTAACCGGTATTTACCATTTTTCCAATTAATCAATAACCGGCTTATTTTAATTAAATGATAACGAACGTAGATTGCGACGTTAGACGATTTTCGGTAGATTAACTAATTAATCTAAAATATGACTAGGGTCTACTTCTAGAAATTGTAACTAGCACACCTAGAATGGTTTCGTTATGGTTCTAAGCCAAGGTTCTCAACTGTAGGATCTCGGAGACGAACCTGACATCCTCCTGGTACCGACTTTTCCGATCCAGTCAACTAAACAGAGGCAAGTTACGGTTATGTTTTCTTATATTTTATTTAGTAATTGTCTAGCTGCATGTTTAAACTACATTGCTACACGAAACCCTCTCCTAGGGTTCAAATATTGATTGATATTGATTGTGGGGATTGGGAGAATAGTGTAACGTTTATGGCCAATACTCCCCTATATTGCAGGATTGTGCGAGCTTACCCCTCTTACACACGGAGATAAGCCGTATCGCGTCGCTAGTACGCTATTGTATAACCCAAGCCGGTCATAGACGATTACACATTCAAATCACATTATTTTTAATCGTAGAACTACTGAAAAATATTGTTTCAACTGTTTAGCCTGCACTTTTCTATTATTATTTGAAATATGAGATACATATTCGTACTTGCTCCCTCCTGACTGGAGACAACATTTTTAGGTGACATTGAGGATGCTGAGCTATTGTACAATAGCTATTATGACCCGGTTCTGTACCCTGTGGTGTTGCCAGAGTCCCCTTGGAGGACGCAGGACATGAGGTTGACGAGCCGACCGCTTAGCTAGTTATTTCCAATTTTTTTAGTTTTGTTGTTTTAGAATTTTGTTAATTTGAATTCAGCATTTCATTTCAGTTCATACATTCCAGTTGTACTTTCAGATGTTGAATAAAGTTTTAAATTTTTTGTATATTCAGTTGTGACAAATGTATAGATGTTGTTGTAAATACCTGCTAATAGAACAACTTACTGCCGCCGTCTCACAACGGTGCAGGCTGGGCATGATCCGGTTCGACCCAATTATTTGGGATCGGGTCGTGACAATAATTATGATTAATATATTAATAATTAAAATTATAAAAAAATAGTAATTAATATTTATAATTATGATTATAATTAAGACTAATAAATCATTAATTAATATTATAATTAATTATTTATTTATCAATTATTAATTAAAATTATAGTTATGATTAATAAATTATTATAATTACGGCTAATAAAGGTTATAATTAAATATTTAATTGATGAACCGTAAAATTATTAATTAAGACTATAATGTTGATAATAAATTATTAATTAAAATTATTATAATATATTAATTATTAAATTAATATATTACTAAATTATAAATATTTATGATTAAAATATTATTAAGTAAGATTACAATAAAATAGTAATTAACAAAATATTAATTAAGATTATAATAAGACTAATAAATTATTAATTATGATTATAATTGGATATTAATTAATAAATTATTACTTAAGATTATAGTTATGATTAATAAATTATTAATTAAGATTATAATTATGATTATTAAAGTTATAAATTATTACTTAAGATTATTATAAAATATTGAATAATTTTATAAAAATAATAACTAGCCATTAGTTATAAAAAATTTAATTTTTAAATAATAGTAATGACTAATTTTTATTTAACTAATAGTTAATTCTTAATTAACTATAAATTATATATTTTTAAAAATAATAATTATAAAAATAATATATAAGAAATAACTAATTAATTATTAATTAGTATAAACGAAATATTTAATAGAAAAACAAAATTATTAAAAAAAAACTAATTTTTTCGTTCCAAATCTAACTTTCTCTTTCTTCCAAATCAGAAATTTAGATTTGGCCATACTTTTTATATCCAAATTCATCTCCAACCAAACATAGGATTATATAAATTTAACTCTAAATTTCATAAAATCTTAAAATCCACCTAAAAATACTATCTACCAAACGAGCCCTTATCAACCGACCCATGTGAGGACAAAATCCTGACCGTCACTATCCACAGACTGTCGAGCTCCGTCTGTGTAATAATTGGAGAAGAACACCAATAGTGAGACCTGATGCTTTTTTCTCTCCTTTCTTCCTTTCCAAGGGGGCTCTGAAGGACAACCCTAAATTTCTTCTCCTGAAGAAGATGGAAAATTGCACAAAAACCCAAATGGTGACGATCTCTTACTTTTCTTCTATTTTGTTGGATATTAGGGTTTGGGTGAGTTTGTTCTTCCTTTGAAATGTGCAAAAAGAGAGGAAAAATGAGGTGTTTATTTTCTGTGCATTTTCATTTTGATGTGTAATAATGTTGATTTTGTTGATTATATATATATATATATATATATATATATATATATATATATATATATATATATATATTGGCTATAATATAAGTTTTCTCTGTTGGAGTTGCCACGGACATGGACATGGCGATGATTTTTGGGTATCCTAGTGTATTTCAGAATTTCAGTGTCGTGTCCGATACGTGTCCACATGATACCACATTTTGATGTGCAGTGTGCTTCCTAGGAGATGTGCTAAGGGTCGGTAAGTAGAGAGAAAAACCACCGAGGTGGGTTTTGGTTATGCTATATGCATTTTCATTTTTATGTCTTGTAATGTTGATATCATTGAATATTGGATTATTTAGTAATAAGGTCTTGTATAATAGTTAAAATTAGGGTTTGGGTCTCGAAAATGACCAGCATTGTTGGATATTAGGGTTTTGGTCTCGAAAATGACCGGCATTAGGGCATTGAACAGTGATTTGGAGACCCAAACTCTAATGCCGGTCATTTTCGAGACCCAAACCCTAACATCCACTATTATATGAGACCCTATTACTAAATAACCCTTGAATATTTGAGGTGGGTTTTGTTTCTTTTACCTTTAATATACAAATGTGCTGTGTTGCACTAACATGAATATGTATGATAGAGACACTGTGATGTGGGTACTGCAACATGGACACATTAACAGTTTTGGTGTGTCTTAGTGTGTTTTAGAGTGTCACTGCCGTGTTCGATACGTGCCCATGCTACGGGGGCATGTCACCAAATGTGTCCGACACAATGCCACACTGACACGACACCATTTTTTGGAGTCCCTTTTTCCTAGGGAATGCGCTAAGAGTATGTTTTGTACGTGTCCGACATAATGCCACACTGACACAACACCAAAATTTTGCAATGTACACTATCATTTTTATGCCTTATAACGTTGATATTGTTGAATATGGGAAGTGGGTTTTGCTTCTTTTGCCTTTACTGTATGTTTTCTTCTTATTGGAAATGTGCTATGTTGCACGGACATGAATAGCACGATAGAGATACTGCCGCGATGCAGAGACGAGAACAATTTTGGTGTCCTATGTATTTTGGAGTGTCACTGTCGTGTCTGATATGTGTCCAACGTGACGCCACAGGGACATAACACTAAGTGTTCAACAAAATACCACATTGACACACCAATCTTTGGAGAGTGCGTATTTCCTAGGGAATGCACTAAGAGTTGGTAAATAATGAGAAAATTATGTCTTCTAATGTTGAGTTATCTTAATATATCTATTTTGCCTTGAAATATTTTCTTTAATTGAAAAATGGTATCCTTTGGTACTTTGATCATTTTTTAATTTTTGCTTTAGCTTAGGCTTCCTTGTGTGCAAAGTAAAGGTCTTCGTGGAACAAGAACAAATGCAGCTAATAGACTGCACATGTTCCTGAAGATAAACCTCAGCAACATGTATTGGCGTTGGAGTAGCAACTTATGAGATGATATAAGAACTTAACATAATTATAACTCGATTACAGATATTGTATCTTTTTTCATTTTTTCCTTCTGACCATGTCTGGACAGTGTGAATTAGACTTGCAATGATGCAGTTGTCTGTGCCAAATATTTAGCAAGGTTAGCAGTATCGGTATTGGAATCAGTATTAGACCCTTCCTATGAGTATCGTGATCGGCGGTATTGGTAGTATCGTCGGTTTCGGATAAGAGTCGGATTTTTTAGTATCAGAAAATGATTAATTTTTAATAAAACTATTAAAATTTTAGAAAAAATATTTTATACATTTAGGCACAATTTTAAGTATTTTCTGTGTTGTTTATTAGTAATTTTTATTATTATTATTATAGTAATTTTGGAATTGAATGAAATAGTAGTCACCATTTCCGATTGGTTTACCTGTGATATATAAGTTTTCTTCTTTTAAATTATTTTACAACCTTACTATGCTTTTACACCCTTGCTGATTGGCATTTTTCGTTCAATTTTTTTTCGCCGAATTGATATGAAAAGAGACCCAAACTGTATTGGTATCGGACGTATCAGATCGGTATCGACTGATACTGCAAACTATGATATTTAGTGAACTTTCTTCTTTAATCACGGGATCTTTTGCCACATGATTTATATTTTTGAATCTTGATTCCTAAATACATGTGTTCTTTTTGATAAATTTTGTTCTTCTTTAATGTTTCCTAGTCCTCCAGGGTCAAATTTGTGCAACATGTGGCAACATGGGATTTGCTGAGCAGCTCGTGACTTGTTATGAGTGCAAGAAGTCTTCCGCTCATATGTATGCTCTCTATCTTTTGAGTTTTAAACTCATAGTATGAAATATTGTTGTAGTTGTTGTAATTCTATTTAACAAATACCAGTTGTAAGCCTTAGTATCTGAATTAGTTGAAGCACTGAAACCTTTTAATTCTTTCTCATGTATCAGCTAGTCATTCTTACCATTTTACCAAATCTAGAGGACATAGCATGAAGATCTTATTTTATTTGGCTACTTTTATGGATATGTTATTGGTTGCTTTAAACAAAAAAAAGGGGTCCTATTAGTGTATTTGTCTAAGCATTTTTGTTAACCCTTTTCTGTGCTCCTTGCTTAGCCCTTACAGGGTAGACACACGATCATCAAGTGTTCTTATTGAGATTCATCAAATGATTTCATATCTATTTTACCAATGACAGACCTTAGTTATGATTTTATTCTTCGAGGCTATCTCCACTGCCAAGCATTTTGATTCTTACAACATCTCATTCAGTGACAATCTTCTATGACTTCATGCAACAAATACGAATGTTCTTTTGGTGATGCACTGATGTGTTATTTTTTATATTTTTCGAGGTGACCAAAATTTTCATTGCTTTGAGAACCTTGTTTTGTTTCATTTTTGTTTGTGTAACTTCAATTTGGTCTGATTTGCTATCCCCATCATATTGGAAAGCTCATGCCCTCAAGTACAATCCGGGAAGTAATCAGTATAACTCTGATCAAGAATATTTCTTTTTCCCCCCAGCTATTGCATGAGGGACCGACTCCTTAATGTTCCTACAGTGTGGTATTGTGAAGAATGTTTAGGAGCTCCAGCGGATCACATAGAGACAGAGAAGACATCTAAAAGGCAGAAGATTGTTATTGGCACAGAAAAAAGTAACAGTATCCTTGAAAGAAGTCCACTGGAATCCAGTGAGGTTACTAGACATGTTAGTGATCATGAGCAGCAAAGTTGGGCTAAGAAGTCTGTCTCTACCATTTTGAAGACTAAAGTAAAATCTACTGCATGTGCAAATTCGGAAGCATTATTCCGTCAAGGAGACGGTATGTCTTCTCCAGTTTCCAACATCTCTAACTCACCCAGTTCAATTCATTTCCTCTATCAGAAAAAAATAGGACCTGCTGATGCTGACGTACACAGTTCTCCTTCAAAGTATATTAAAAGAATGTCAGAAGTTGGTAATGAGAAGGCTGAAACACCAGAAAAAGCTAAAGCTTCAGGTGTGAATATGCTGCTTATTCATCATATTGTTTGCTATTGTACTTGCCGTTATAGTAGCCTATTAATTACTTTTTATGTGCTGTTTGCAGGCGGTGCCTTCCATTCTAATTCTGAGTTTATAAGAACTGGTTTGCCAGAACCCAATATGCCAGCACTGGTCAATCAATATGAGGAGCTTCTACATTGCCATTCTCCACAAGTTTCGTGGAAGTAAGTAACAACTTTTTAACTCTTTGTGAGATATATGACCACACATCTAAATAAATAGTCATTGATCTTTTTTCTTGAAAGTTGATGACTTACTACCTGTCTGTTGGGAACCAATATGAGCCATGGAATGATGACCTGAATCTGTCTGCATCATTTAGTATCATCATTGTAGAATGGAATAAAATAGATGATTTCTTTATTGAAGAGAGACTACACATATATATAGGAGAGGCTAACCTCCTCTCCCATTACTTTAAGCAATGTGGGACTAAAGCCCAATAACTAATAACTCTAATATAACACTTAACACCCTCCCTCAAGCTGGAGCATAGATGTCAATCATGCCCAGCTTGTTACATAAAAATTGAACCCGGGGACCCAAAAGAGGCTTTGTGAAGATATCAGCTATCTGGTCGCCGGTCCGCACATGTTGAAACTTTATCACTCCTTTTGTATATTCATCACGAACAAAATAAATGTCAATTTCAATGTGCTTCGTCCGTTCATGAAATACTGGATTGGTGGCAATGTGAATAGCAGATTGGTTATCACACCATAGGTCTGCCACTTGAGATCCTGCGTCTTCTCCCAGTTCTTGTAGGAGATGCTTCATATATAATATCTCTGACGTGCCATGAGCAATAGCTCGATATTCTGCTTCCGAGCTTGAGCGTGCTATCACACTTTGTTTCTTGCTTTTCCATGATACTAGATTTTCGCCAACAAATACTGAGTAGCCAGATGTAGACCGTCTATCTGTCAAACTTGTTCCCCAGTCAGCATCAGTAAAACACTCAATGCGAGTGTGCCCATTATTCTCCATTCGAATTCCTTTTCCTGGATTCTTTACTAGATAACACAAAATTCTGAGAACTGCCTGCCAGTGTGGAACTCTTGGAGAAGCCATGAATCTACTTGCGACGCTTACTGCAAAAGAAATATCCGGACGCGTCATGACTGCCAAGTAGTTGAGTTTTTCAAACACTCGACGATACTGATCTAGATTGGTCATCAGGACCCCTTCGTCTGGGAGTAATTTTGTCCCTGGATCCATAGGTGAGTTTGCTTCCTTTGCTTGCATTATGCCTGCATCATTTAGTATATCCAGTACATATTTTCTTTGAGACATTACAATGTCCCGCTTACCCCGTGTGACTTCAATGTTCAAGAAATAGTTCAGGATCCCATATCCTTGGTTTGAAATTGTTCTCCAAGAAACTTCTTGAGACTTGCAATACCCTGGCTGTTATCTCCCGTGTTTACAATATCATCAACGTAGACACCAAGAAGTATTCTTCTAGCAGATGTGTGTCGATAGAAGATTGAATGGTCCTTCTTCGACTGACACATTCCAAATTGAGTAACCACCTGTGTAAATCAACCAAACCATGCAGAGGTGATTGTTTCAGGCCATAGAGGGCCTTCCTTAGACGACACACCTTACCCTCCCTTGCAACGAACCCGGGAGGTTGCATCACATATACTTCTTCATCAAGATCCCCGTGGAGGAAAGCATTCTTTATATCGAGTTGAAGTAAAGGCCAGTCATAGCGAATGGCCAAGGCCATGAGGACACGAACGGACGTCATTTTGGCCACAGGAGAAAAAGTCTCGAAGTAATCCTCACCATAGGTTTGAGAGTAACCTTTGGCCACCAGACGAGCTTTCAATCGGTCAAGAGTGCCATCCGGTTTTACCTTAATCGTGAACACCCATTTGCAGCCGACTGCCTGTTTACCATGAGGTAGATCGACTAAGTCCCAGGTATGATTCTCCTGGAAAGCCTTCATCTCCTCGTGCATAGCAGCACGCCAACCATGATGTTGGAGACCCTCCTCAGCGGTCTTGGGGATCTAAATCCCATCAATAGTAGATACCAGAGACTGAGTGTGACTGGTAAATCCTTTGTAGTTGTTAACATACAATGGATGATCTCGACCAGTGTTCTAAATGGCGTCCGCCTAGGCCGCCTAGACGGCGCCTAGGCGGTAGGCGGTCCCTCTCCGAACCGCTTTTCGGTAGGCTATGGAGTAGGCGGCCAACGGAGGTTGGCGGCATAGGCGGAGGTCACACGGCATAGGCGGCACCTCGACGGAGCAATACTTAACCAAATATTTTGGCCAAAAAGATTTTTTAAGTATTATGGGCCTATGGTTCACTTTTACAAAACTAAAACTTTATAAATCTTCGTTCTACAACTTAGTTATGTATGGAACACCCTTAAAATATGCATATTATGCAAAAAAATGGCAAAATAGTAAAAAGTATTCAAAATGTATCGACCGCTAGGCGGCGCCTAGGCACCGCCTAGGCGGCCTAGGCGGTAGGCGGACTCTCTCCGCCGCACACCCGCCTACCGCCGTTTATAACCTTGATCTCGACATGCACGACGAGAACGTTCTGGAGGCGGAATCGCCGGAGCTGCTGGCGGAATTGGTGGAGCTGCTGGAGGGACAGATAGAGGCAACTCACTGGAGCCGAGCTGCTGGTCGAACCAGAGGAGGAAGATTCTGTGGTTGATGTCGTTAATGGCTGAATCGGTGTATGTGGACCATCATTCTGGGAGACTGGCTCGGTAAGGGAGGGCACCCGTACGGGGGGTTGTTGTGTTTGAGGAGGAAACAACAAAAAATCTTCTTCGGGATAGATTAGGGGAGCCGGACCTGTTGATTGGGGGAACGGAGGAAATTTTGTTTCGACAAAGGTAACATCCCGAGTGAAAAAATATCGCTTTAAGACGGAGAGAAACACCGATACCCTTTCTGATCTTTAGGATACCCAAGAAAAATACATTGTATAGCCTTAGGATCCAATTTAGAAAGGGTTGGTCGGGTATCCCGAACATAGCATAAGCAACCAAAGATGCGGGGAGGCAGAGGAAACGGCTCTCTTCCAGGAAAGAGCCTAGAGAAGGGAGTGCTACCATGGAGAACTGACGACGGCATGCGATTAATAAGATAACAAGCTGTAAGGACCGCATCCGACCAAAATCTCTTGGGAGTACGTGCTTGAAACATAAGGGCACGTGTTGTTTCCAATAAATGACGATTCTTGCGTTCGGCTACACCATTTTGTTGTGTGTACGCACAAGAGGTTTGGTGGATGATGCCGTTGCTGGCCAGATGTTTATCAAGATCACGAGATAAATACTCACGACCATTGTCACTCCGAAAGGTTTTGATAGGAAGACCAAATTGTGTAGTTATCTCGGCATGAAAGTTACACCAGATATTAAATAATTCAGCGCGATTTTCATTAAATAATAAAAGTGACACGTGAGTAATCATCGACAAACGTGACAAAGTACTTAAAATTATTACAGATTCAGTCGGACAAGGTCCCCATATATCAGAATGCACCAACTCAAAAGGAGCGGTTGCAAGATTATTTGGACTCACCGGATAAGAAATCCGATGATGCTTAGCTAAACTACATGGCTCACAATGAAAAGAAGAGACTAGCTAAAGATGGGTACATTTTCTGGAGAACTGGAGACGACGGATGACCTAACCGACAATGTAACTCGACCGGATCAAGTTTCATGCTTGCACAAACAACAGAAGGAGTTGCGTCAAACAGGTACAAGCCTCCAGCCACATATCCCTTACCAATAGTCTTTCCAGTTGTCAGGTCCTGAAAAACACAATTATCAGAAAAAAGGTTACCGAGCAATGAAGTTCACGAGTAAGTTGATGATAGAAAGTAAATTGAACGGGTTCCAGGAGTAAGTAGAACAGAGGTAACTGACAGTCCGGGAGAAAGAGTGGCACTTCCACGCCGCAGACTGCCAAACCGCCATTGGCAACAGTAATGCCAGAAGCACGACGGACAGGTACATAATCATGTATCATACCTGCGTCACCAGTCATGTGTGAGGATGCACCAGAGTCAATTACCCTGCTTGGGTTTTACTATGCATGCTGCGGAATATCCGGCTGTGGAACCAGACGTTGATGCTTCACCACGACGTTGAGCCTGGAACTCAAGAAATTCCGCGTAAGAATCGTCGCTCATCTGAACCGAACGAACGCTATTATCAGTAGCATCCGAAGTAATATTGGCAACAGGAGCTTTAGGGCACTGCCACTGGAAATGTCCCTGTTGGCCACAGTAAGCATGTTCGTAGTCGTCCCCCATCACGACCACCATTGCCGCGTCCGCCATCGCGACCATAAGTCCGACCACCTCGTCGTCCACCACGTCTACCACGAACGCCAGGACGAGCAGCGCTACCAAGGGCAGATCGATCAGCAGGAGTATCTCCCGGAGTGGTCTCAACCACCTTTGCGACCCGAAGAACACGGAAGTGGGCCTCCATCAAAGATGGAACGTCAGATCCAGCAATGATCTGGGATCGAGCCGAGTTCGCATCAGGACGGAGAGATGCAAGATATGCCATAACATGAAGCTGCTCGCGTTGAGCCCGAGCTTCATTGATATCCGCGTCAGAGGAAGAACACGATCAATTTCATCCACCATAGCCTTGAAGGATCGGAAGTGGTCCTTATGAGACTTTCTCTTGAGTTGCTCGGTAAACGCCAACAACCGAGTCGTATATGAGAGACAAGTCGCATTTTCCATCAAACGCCGTTGCTAGGACCTCCCATAGCTCCTTGACTGTGTCCGTGTTTTGAACCATGTCCTCGACGGACGGTTCCATGGAGTTCATCAACTGTGTAAACAGTCGACTATCATCCGTCTCCCACTGTTCAAATGTGGGATCAGTCGTCGCCGGAGGGCTGTCAGTCAAATGTTTAGATAGCCGCATCCCACGAAGTGTTTTCTCAACTTTCTTCCGCCATGTTGAGTAACCATCTGGGCCGTCCAATCGATGGTCGACAAGTCGAGTCGAAGAGATCGTCGTGCCAGTGCTCGTCGTGTTGCTGACACCGTTACTATCATCTGCCTTCGAATCTGTCATCCTGAAATGGAAGCAACCGTCGCGAGTTCTTTCCAACCCCAAAAATCATACCAACTTTACGAATGTGCTATAAACGTGGTCAACACCGTCGCGCACATAGAAAGTAAACACGTCAGGCACAGGAGAAAATACGATCATTCTCTGTGTAGATTTGGATGTGAAGATTAAGGTAGAAAAATCATTTGTTAAGTCCAAACGGCTTAATAGGAATAAAGCATTGGACCACTGACCTTTTTTTTTTTTAAACTAGGGTTCGGAGGGTGTGTGGTGGCTGATGGAAAATGTTAGGGTTTTGAGCCATCATGGGTGATCCGGGTGTCTGCATAGCAGATCCGGGACGTTGGGGTGGGGATCCGGGTGTCTGCACAGCAGATCCGGGGTGTGGGGTAGCCGGGTGTCTGTGCCGCAGATCCGGAGTGTGGGGAGCCGGGTGTCTGCACAGCAGATCCGGGAAGGGGGAGAGAACCGGGGGTCTGCACAGCAGATCCGGACAGGGGGGTTGGATCGGGGGGGGGGGGTCGGCGAAGGGGGGGCAGCAGGGCTGCAGGGGGGGTGAAGGGGGGGGGGGGGTGGACAACAAGGGAGGGGTCGGCGAAGGGGGGTGGCAGGCAGGGTGGGGGGGGGGGGGGGGGGGGGGGGGGGGGGGGGGGGTGGGGGGGGGGGGCGGGGGCAGGGGGGGGGGAGCATGGGCGGGGGGGGGGGGGGGGGGGGGGGGGGGGGGGGGGGGGGGGGGGGGGGGGGGGGGGGGGGGAGGGGGGGTCGGCAAAGGGGGGAGGAATTTTTTTGTTGTGGAATTTTTTTTTTCTTCCTTCTATGGCTCTGATACCATGTAGAATGGAATAAAATAGATGATTTCTTTATTGAAGAGAGACTACACATATATATAGGAGAGGCTAGCCTCCTCTCCTATTACTCTAAGCAATGTGGGACTAAAGCCCAATAACTAATAACTCTAATAAACACTTAACAATCATAATTCACCAGCTTCTGACTTACGAGTCTCTTTGTAGCCAAGTTCTCTCCATTGTATATCCTGGTCTGATTCTCCTTATTGTTGGTCTTCCTCTCAAAGTAAAGTTAAAAAAAAAGAAAAAAAAAGAGAAAAAAGAAGACACTTGACTCCCACTAAGTGTCAATGATCTGGAACATCAGTTAAAATGCTGCTGCTGTACGGGTTCCTGACTTTTGCTGGGGGATTTGATTGCCTAAACAATATCTCACTGCACTTTTGTTTGTTATTCAGAAGAAAATATTAACTAAAATGGATAAAAGTCAGGCATAGGAAAGTGATGTCACCCAATATTTTAGGTCTACTACATTCTGAAGGATTATATTCTAATAAGTGGAAGATAACTTGGGAGAGAAAAGGGTTAATAGGAATCACTCATGGATTGCTACACAAGTTTTCTTCTCAAATCCAATCTGGATTCTACATTCAGTCTTCAGATTTTAACTGGAGTTGCACTACTAGAAGAAGCAGTAATACCATTGCCTTTATTCCAAAATTTTAACCTGAGTTGCACATAGGAAAGTGATGTCACCCAATATTTTAGGTCTACTACATTCTGAAGGTTTATATTCTAATAAGTGGAAGATAACTTGGGAGAAAAAAGGGTTAATAGGAATCACTTATGGATTGCTACACAAGTTTCTTCTCAAATCCAATCTGGATCCTACATTCAGTCTTCAGATTTTAACGGGAATTGCACTACTAAAAGAAACAGTAATACCATTGCCTTTATTCCAAAATTTTAACCTGAGTTGCACCATTAGAAGCATCGTAAACCTAGTTATCAGGATTGCAGCAACCTTCAAAAAATTTGGAGTTTTTCATAGGGATTATATCAAATTCGGTTGTCATTTGGAATGTCTTTGTTCTTATTCAGGAAAAAAAGTTAATTGTAATATTTGCCGATCTATTTAACATTATTCTTATGGTTTGGATATTTAAGAACTAAGATGGCCTGCCAACCTGCCTTCTAGTTTTTATGAAAAGGACCTCTCCTTCTCATACCTAGATTGTCTAGGATTTTGGTACCAAGAGTGAAGGTTGATGTCACGTCTGACAGATGATCATAAAAGTTGGACATTTTGTTGGAGCAGCTTCATGCCACATAGACAACCCCATTCAACCCATTCTGGTGAGACAAGAATTGGATGATGATGATATTAGGAAGTAATAAAATCTCCTTCAATAAAGTTACTACCATCGGTTATTAGAATGGTTTGAAAGA
Source organism: Iris pallida (assembly GCA_029216955.1). NCBI lineage: Eukaryota > Viridiplantae > Streptophyta > Magnoliopsida > Asparagales > Iridaceae > Iris > Iris pallida. Next base: position 3,977,027 of record JANAVB010017197.1, on the reverse strand, counting down.
GATGTGTTATGTTAGTCTATTGTTCTTTGAACATGACAAACAACCACATGATGTTCTTAGCCAAATTGGTTTGTGAATTCTACTTCTCTCAGGAGGATAGAAGTTCTTTCTTTTGGGAATTTAGTTATTTTGAAGTTCTTATTTCATTCACTTTTTGTTGTAATATCCTAACAATGATGGGGATAGTCTTTTAGACAATTCCTCAGTGAACTTAATTGCAAAAATTCAAAGTTTAAGATGTTTTAATTGATATATTATTTTAGTTAGATAAAAGGGATGACTGTTTTTCAAATAGCTCCCAGTTTCACGATGACAAAAAGACACCATATATATAAATACTACTTCAGATTGAGATTGATGGATGTTGCGGACAATCGAGATAAAATAGAAAACAAAAAGAAGCAGAAACACAGATGAGACAGATTTTATGTAGAAGCCCAAACCGGGAAACTATGTTGAACGAAAATGGATGCTTTAACGTTCTGGAAGAGGCATGCTACATCTTCTGGACATTCTATGTAGAGCATATATGTACCTTTCAAAATGAAACTTATATCTGCATGTTGCAATAAACATGGACTACATCAGTAGTTCTGTATATAAGTCAATGCTATATTTTGCTTATTGCATAACTGGATCTTTAAACTTTGTAATAAAATGTGTTGTGTGCTGACGGGCAAAACCCCAGGGATTGAATGCTTTATCGTCGTTGTTGTTCTTATTTTGGTTGCTAAAATATCCATGTTTAATACATTTTGGATATATTTTACAAGATAACCATCAACAACAAAGCCTTTATCCTAAAACAGTGGTCGGCTATTTGAATCCTTTTTCTTCCATTCAGTTCTCTTAATGGACCTTTTAAAGTAGTCTTTGTTTAACTTTTCTTTACTTTGGTTTCTGCAGGGGAACATTTGAAATTTTTGATGTGGCTTCTCACCTCTATAAGAAAATGCGAGCTCATCTTCCCACAGCAATATGCCCAAAAGTATATGAAAGTATGAAAAAATTGCCCAAAACATTGAAGTTCAAGTTATCTTCTCGCGAAGATATATGGCCAAAAATCTTTCGATTGGAACCTCCCACAAAAAATGACATCGGATTGTACTTTTTCCCCAACGAATTAGGGAGGTATGGTAGGGACGCATAGGCCTTGTAATTACATAGATTTACAGTTGCATGTAATGAAAGAACCCTCGCTAATGGGGTTCATCTGGTAGTCTGTGTCAGTGCTGAGTAATTTTTTTTGTTCAGCTTGCCAACTCAGTTAATTCAATTGAATTTTTCTTGAACAGTGCTAATCGTTTTTTTTTTCTTTCTGAAAGTTGAGAAAACAGTTAATTCAAAACGGTTATTTTCTGTTAGATGAACATTACCTTTTCCCCTCTAATTCTAGATGTTTTTGCGTTGTAGGCCTAAAGATAAGTACCTCCGACTTTTGGAACGGCTCAAGTCACGCAATTTGGCAATGGTATCTTGCATGAATGATGTACAAGTACTGTTGTTTACATCGGATGAACTGCCTGTTGGTTCTCAACGTGAGTATCATTCATTTGCTTTAGCAGGTTTTTGGTAAATGGAGATTCATTGACCTATTAGAGTGTGTTTTGTTTCACATGCCCCAACCTATTTTCAAAACTTTAACAGTGCATCCTGCAAAGGAACATAGACACTCACATCTTTCATGCATATGGTATAAGTTTATATCAACATTAACATCATTCATTAACAAAGTGTTTTTTCTACCTTTCTTCAATTTGTTTTTTTTAGTATCCTCTGCATTCTCTGTTGATTTTTGTATCTCAGCATAGCAACAAATTATAGACAGGTTCTTGTTTCTTCACCTATGTCTTGGCAAGTACTGTACGCTGAACATTTTGAACAGTATAAGCATGCTTTATTTAGTTGATGGAAATCCTTTTTCATCAGAACAAAAAACAAAACAAAAAAGAACATGATTTAAGATTAAATTATACATTCTACTGCAGTAAGAGGTATTGATGTTGTTTTTTGGTGGCAGGAATAGATGCAGAGATCTATTTGTGGGGTCTGTTCCGCCATGTGAAGCATAGGAAACCCAGTTGTAAGATAAAAGTGGAATCTCCTTCATACAACTCTTCCATGGATTTGAGGGACAACTATTGTGCAGAGGTAAATGTTCCATCTCGATGCAGCTTCGAGGAAGTTGCTATGGAAGTTGACATGGTAGGCGGAAAAGATGTTGGCAGGATAGACATACCATAGCAAGACCTACTCTTCCACCTTGTTTACTGGAAACAAATGCAAAATGTTTGAGTTATGAGGAAAGATCAGTGATGAAGTTTTCTTCGGAGAGGGAAGCCGTACCTATTCATCAAGAAGTTCCTTGTGGCTTTTCCAAACTCGGGCTATCCAGCTTTCCTGAAGAGATGAGTTCTAAACGTCAAAGTGGCTTCCTTGAGTCTTCCTCAAAAGGTTGTACCCCTTCGGAAATATCAATACAAAACACCTGCACTCCACATTGCTCTCTTGAAAGTAATTCAAGACTCTTGAATTCAGTTGAAAGATCAGCAGTCCAGCTTTCCTTGGAGAAGGTGGCTACCCCTATCATTCCAGATGTTCCTCCTGGTTTTTCGAAACTCAAGCCACCAAGCTTTTCCAAAGAAATGTGTTCTAAACATCAAAGTGGCTGCCTTCAGTCCACCTCCAAAGCTTGTACCACTTCAAGGATAGACATATCCATAAAAAGCACCTCCACTCCACATTGCTCTCCAGAAACTAGTGCAAGAGAGTTGAATTCTGCAGAAAGATCAGCAGTGCAGTTTTCCTTGGAACATAGGAAACCCAGTTGTAAGATAAAAGTGGAATCTCCTTCATACAACTCTCCCATGGATTCGAGGGACAACGATTGTGCAGAGGTAAATGTTCCATCTCGATGCAGCTTCAAGGAAGTTGCTATGGAAGTTGACATGGTAGGCGGAAAAGATGTTGGCAGGATAGACATACCCATACCAAGACCTACTCTTCCACCTTGTTTACTGGAAACAAATGCAAAATGTTTGAGTTATGAGGAAAGACCAGTGATCAAGTTTTCTTCGGAGAGGGAAGCCATACCTATTCATCAAGAAGTTCCTTTTGGCTTTTCCAAACTCGGGCCATCCAGCTTTCCTGAAGAGATGAGTTCTAAACATCAAAGTGGCTTCCTTGAGTCTTCCTCAAAAGGTTGTACCCCTTCGGACATATCAATACAAACACCTGCACTCCACATTGCTCTCTTGAAAGTAATTCAAGACTCTTGAATTCAGTTGAAAGATCAGCAGTCCAGCTTTCCTTGGAGAAGGTGGCTACCCCTATCATTCCAGATGTTCCTCCTGGTTTTTCGAAACTCAAGCCACCAAGCTTTTCCAAAGAAATGTGTTCTAAACATCAAAGTGGCTGCCTTCAGTCCACCTCCAAAGCTTGTACCACTTCAAGGATAGACATATCCATAAAAAGCACCTCCACTCCACATTGCTCTCCAGAAACTAGTGCAAGAGAGTTGAATTCTGCAGAAAGATCAGCAGTGCAGTTTTCCTTGGAACATAGGAAACCCAGTTGTAAGATAAAAGTGGAATCTCCTTCATACAACTCTCCCATGGATTCGAGGGACAACGATTGTGCAGAGGTAAATGTTCCATCTCGATGCAGCTTCAAGGAAGTTGCTATGGAAGTTGACATGGTAGGCGGAAAAGATGTTGGCAGGATAGACATACCTATACCAAGACCTACTCTTCCACCTTGTTTACTGGAAACAAATGCAAAATGTTTGAGTTATGAGGAAAGACCAGTGATCAAGTTTTCTTCGGAGAGGGAAGCCATACCTATTCATCAAGAAGTTCCTTTTGGCTTTTCCAAACTCGGGCCATCCAGCTTTCCTGAAGAGATGAGTTCTAAACATCAAAGTGGCTTCCTTGAGTCTTCCTCAAAAGGTTGTACCCCTTCGGACATATCAATACAAAACACCTGCACTCCACATTGCTCTCTTGAAAGTAATTCAAGACACTTGAATTCAGTTGAAAGATCAGCAGTCCAGCTTTCCTTGGAGAAGGTGGCTACCCCTATCATTCCAGATGTTCCTCCTGGTTTTTCGAAACTCAAGCCACCAAGCTTTTCCAAAGAAATGTGTTCTAAACATCAAAGTGTCTGCCTTCAGTCCACCTCCAAAGCTTGTACCACTTCAAGGATAGACATATCCATAAAAAGCACCTCCACTCCACATTGCTCTCCAGAAACTAGTGCAAGAGATTTGGATTCTGCAGAAAGATCAGCAGTGCAGTTTTCCTTGGAAAAGGTGCCCAGTCCTATCCCTCCAGATGTTCCTACTGCTTTTCTGAAACTGGAGCCACCCAGCTTTCCTGAACAAACTACAGCAAGAGACTTGAATTCAGTTGAGAGATCATTAGTCCAGCTTTCCTGCGAGAAGCTGGCCAGCCCTATCATTCTAGATGTTCCTCCTGGTTTTTCGAAACTTAAGCCACAAATCTTTTCTGAAGAGTTGGGTTCTAAATATCAAAGTGGCTCCCTTGAGTCCACATTCAAAGACTGTACCCATTCAAGGGATATACCCGAAGAAAACACCTACACTTCAGATCTCTCTCCAGAAACTAATGCAAGAGACTTGAATTGTGAAGAAAGATCATCTGTCCAGTTTTCTTTGACAAAGAAAGCGAAGGCAAGCCCTATCCTTCTAGATGTTCCTTCTTGCCTCTCTAAAGTTGTGCCACAAGATGATCTTATACTCTGGAGTTCTAAGCACAAAAATCTCTCCCTTGAGTCCACCTCCAAATCTTGTATACCATCAAGGATAAAATTACCCATACAAAGAACCTATTCCTCAAATGGCTCCGCAGAAACTAATGCTACAGATTTGAATTGTGTGCAAAGACCGCTAGTCAAGTTTTCCTTGGTAAAACTGATCAGCCCAATCCGTTCAGAAGTTCCTAAATGCTTTTTGAAAGCCAAACCTTCTGGATCTTCGAAGCTCTCATCTTCTTTACATCGTGGTAGCTTCCTTAAGTCAACCTCCAATGCTTGTAGACCTTCAAGACTGCACAACGGTTGCAATCTGTCTTCAAGTATGGAGGGAGTAGCATCAGACCCTAATACACCAGACATGCAATCAAAGCATCATAAGGTACACACCTAGTAGCATTTTACTTTCCTTTGAGAATCTACTTTTGAACTTTGATTTGCCAAAAACAGCAGAACCCAATTGGAACTTTTCATCCATATGAATGATTGGCTCCATAAATCTAACTTTGTTCTTGTGAGATATATCAGAGCCTAGTACGACGTTTTAAAAAGACGGATCTTCTTTCAAAATTGAGTCCTATTTATACTTTTTTGCCATGCTCCAAGCCTAATGCTAAAGGTTTTGATATGTCATAAGATCTTGCAGTTGGATTATGGTTAGGCCAATATTTTGTTATAACCAATATCCCGTATTATGATCCAAAAGTTGAATATAATTTATGGGTAGCTTAACCATACTAAAAGATGACTAGTACCAAATGTAGGAACATTGAGCACCTCTAGAGGGGGGGGGGTTGAATATAGTGCGTGTCTGCAACGGAATAATAATCACCACTTAAAAAAATTATATGGCAAAAAACAACTAATATGAAGCAGCAATATTTAAGTAAATGCGTAAAGTAAAGAGATCAGAAAATGGAAACTCAAACACCGGGGTTTATACTGGTTTTCCTCTGAGAGGACTAGTTCAGTCTCGAGTACTCTGCTCGATATTGAATTCACTATGCAGTAAAACACAAACTTTGTATTCGAAGTGCTTGCAACTCTTACAACACGTGCTTTTAATCCGAAGAGCACTACTTCACATCCGCAAGCCTTTGATCTAAGGACTTGTCGACTTCAGAAACATGATAAAAACGAATTGGTTTTCAAGCCTTCTTTACAACTCGACCAAGCTTCTAGATCGAACCGAAACTAGCAATGGCTTGGCTAGGAGTCGTAAAAGCTTTGATTTGAAAGTGTAAAGCTCAGAGACACTTAGAATAGAGAATGAGATGGGTTAAGATGAAAAGAATATGAAACTCAACTCTATTTATAGTGTTTTTGGAGACCGAACTCGGGCAGAGTTCGGTTTCCTAACGTTCAAAAAATCGAACGTTGGAGCCAATTCTACAGGGAGACCTGATCCAATGGGATACTGGTCAGGGTGATCGAGTTCGGTCCGAGTTCGGACAGAACTCGGTTTGAGTTCAGTTGCCCTATGACCAGGTAGGTTAAATGAAATGAAATGGATTTTGGGCTCTTTGAATGGGCTAGCTCTTTAGTTTGTGGACTGAACAAGATTTGAAAATTGGTTTAGGCTTTTTGGTGGAGAGGCTAGTGTCATGCTCCGCTCCCGTAGGAGCGATGTCCTCGCTAAGGCGTGATGCCGCACGAGCCTAGGTTGCGCTCGTGCAAGGCGGGCTCCATAACGGCCGATTTCAGCGCTGCGACGGGATGTCGCACAGAAGTTCCAAGCAGAGACATTGAATAATAACATCAAAATTTGAAGCAAAACACAAGTCGTTGCAAAATACTCTTTATTGATATTGAAACAAAGGTTACAATGGGCGCAAGGCCAAGATTACAAGTCTCTCAAGCTCACTCATCTCACATTACAAGTCACTCGGCTCTCTCCATCCGCTGGCTCAAGACATGTATTGAGAGAGAGAGAGAGCCGAGTGACTTGTAATGTGAGATGAGTGAGCTTGAGTGAGCTTGAGAGACTTGTAATCTTGGCCTTGCGCCCCATTGTAATATTTGTTTCAATATCAATAAAAGAGTGTTTTGCAATGGCTTGTGTTTTGCTTCAAATTCTGCTGTTATTATTCAATGTCTCTGCTTGGGACTTCTGTGCGACGACCCCGTCGCAGTCGCTGAAATCGGCCGTTATGGAACCCGCCTTGCACGAGCGCAACCTAGGCTCGTGCGGCCTTACGCCTTAGCGAGGACGATCGCTCCTACGGGAGCGGGGTGACATAATGGTATCAGAGCACGGCTTTACGTCATTGGACTGTCGATTGAATTCTTTAACTCCGTTGTTTCCGCAAACTCTGAATTGTTGTTTCCGCAAAGTTGTTATCGTTGGTGCGCTCTCTCAAATGTCCCACGGGATGTCCATACAATAAGTCTAAATAATTTGCAAAACGTAGGAGAACAGTTTTCAACAAGAAACAAAAAGATGGTTTGCGTAAGCACGATTGGCTAAGTCGGGCTGGACATATACACCAATGTTGTGTCGACCCTAGCAAAGTGAGTGCGGGATTCATAATGTTTCGAGCTAGAATGAGTTGAACTTGATTGAGTAAAGGAAATGACTATCGATAGGGGTGCTATCGAACGACGATGTTATCGTCGGTGCGATATAGATGAGCGTGCTTGAAATTTAAGGAACCGTTCGGACGGGAATTCGAGGAAATAGATTGTGAATCAAATGATAAGTTAAGGATTTGTTGAATGACTTCATCCCTGAGTGGTGTATGCGATAGCTTCAGAGATGTCGATCGATTGAGGATGCGGGGTGTCGGCGAGTCTATCACAAGCGTCGTACATATGCAAGCCTTAGATCGAGTGAGGTTGTTGTCTTGAAATTTGATAAGCGGATTCGAACAAATCAGAAATGGACGCGCACGGAACGTGCACGGGATTGAGGATTGCGCGAGTATGAAACGCGAAGATGATTGAGTAGATAAATCAATCGAGGAAAAGTTAGGTGTAGCGAACGGATGATTGGTAAAAGAAATCGATAGGTGGATCATATAGAAAAAGTTAGCACGATGGGAAGATAGCGTGCATGGAAAGGTGAATTTTGAAGTTACGCAATGACTCTAAGGATCGGATTGAATGTTGCTCGATGATTTGAGTTAGCAAGGAACGATGCGAATTGAGAAAAAATGTTGCTCGATGAACTAAGATGGATGGATGAACGATACGTGAATTTGGTTGAGGAAATTGATGTTGTGAATGAATCGAGGGGTAATGATCGAACTTGAATTTTAATGTCGAGAAGCTTATTCAGTCGGACGATAGCATCATTCGCACGACTCGAAATTGGTTGAAAAGAAGATCGTCAGGTTACGCATATCGTCGATGGTATTGAGGCGTATCAAAGATCGATATGCGATAACTCGGGGTACTCTGACTCGGCGAATGACGATCGTGCAAGTGTTATTATTCGGTTGGAAGCTATACTTAGGATTTTGATTGAGATGAATGTTGGATAAAAACAGAAGTGTCTTGAGGGTTACGCGGATAACCACAGCGTCGACATTCTTGTCTTGCGCGAGCGCGACTCTAGCCTTGCACATGCGTCGCGTCGGGTTTCGGGTGATCGTTCCGCGTGAGCGCTGGCATGGTGATTCATGTCGCGGGAATGATCGAACTCGAAAATCAGGACGCGACAACTTTGATTGTCTCGACTTGTTGGTTTGATGCGAAGGTGAATTCGAGGATTTGTAGGACTTGTGATTGACGAATGAATGAAACTTGAGGATTGAGTAGGTCAAATCCGTGCATCGAGAATGAATTAGTCTAAACACAAAACAAGAGTTACGTCCCGATGAGGATGATTATCCCGCGGGAGCGTGCATGGTGATTCATTCCCACCGTGGATAATCTGACTTGCGTGAGATCGGCGCGCAACATATTGTTAAGTTAGACGACCTCATGATCGAATACGTGAATTGGGATGAATGACTTAGGGAATATGAAATATGAATTATGGTCTAGCGATGGATTGTGTGTCGTAGCGCGCTTGACTTGAGAAGGAATGATAGGCGAACTATGTCGAACGTTTCGAAGAGATAGACGATGCAAAATGGTTTGTTGAACGAGCGATATTGATACGTCGTGGAATTGGTTGAACGTAAGTTGTCGTAGGATGGCTTTGCTGAATAACTCAGACCCCGTGCGACGAATGTTGGGATGTGTGTAGGAATCGATGCTCGATGTTTAGAAATCGGAGTGATGCGAGCTTGGGTAAAAAAATCCCGTACTATCAACTTGGTTTGACCTTAGGAGGGGGTCAGTGTTGATATCGTTGTTTGGGAACTATGATTCCAATACTGATGGAAAGACATAGCCTAGCGGTTATGCAGGTCCGAGTGCGAAGTAGTAGGATTTATGGAGGCACCACTCGCGAGTCTCGGTTGACATGCACGTATATCAGGACGCCCGAATATGTGCACGATCCGACTCGAGTGGTGATGGCGGATTCTCTATCACGAGGCTTGGCTGAAATGCATGTATTTTGGGGACGCCTAGAATACATGCACGATCCAACTAAGTGATACGTTGAATCAAGTGAAACTTGAGGAACGGAAAAGTATCGAGGATTTCGAGATAGCGAGTTTTGAACAAAAGATTGAGGGTAGCACGAGCGTGGCTCGGATTTGGGAAACGCATAGGCGTAGTGTGTGCGAGAGTTCTGAATGTTGAGTAAAGTGATAAGTCGATAAGTGTACTCAGTTAGTTTCGAGGATGAAACTTTTTCTGAGTGGTGTATGATGTAGTGCCCCGTCCCGCTCAGTCAATCGGAGGAATCGAAACGCCAACGGCGTTCGGACTTAACCATGCAACGGCGACTCGAAGACATCGCTCGGTCGAGGCGACTCCTCGCTCAGGTAGGGTAGTTTCGGTGAACTTGCCTCATCTTAGCCTTCACTTAATAAATCGCACGTTTTCAACTTGCACAAGTAGGCTTGATAATAAAAGAGAGAAATCCACATAGCTAAAGGGAGTAATCCCGAAGGGTCGAATTGAGTTAGAATATGGAAGGTCCAACGGTTGGCTTAGAATTGGTGCACGACGTGCTTTGAAAATGACACTCGGTCCTTCGTCCCGTGGCTTGGGAGAAGGAAAGTTGGTATTCGACACAAAGCTCAGAGTTAGCCTAAGTCATAGGCGTAACCCGCATAAATGTTTCATAAAGCTATCTCTCAATACATGTCTTGAGCCAGCGGATGCTTTGGAAGGCGACGTCCATACATTGTCCCATATAAGCTTGACAACATGCAGCCGCACGCTTCGAATCGTCAAGGAACTCCGTGCCTCGACACATCCAAGCGAGCTCCGCGCTACGAGCTTCTACCTGTGCCTGCACATGAAAACTATGTGGGTGTCAGTACTCAACTGTACTGGTGGAATGAGCTCCTCGCCCATCATACAAAACAATACGTTTGATTTGCTTTGTGCAACATAGTCCCCTTTATGATTGTCTTTCTACTCTTGCCTTAGGATCAGTTTTAGGACCGACGCCCTGGCCTATTTTGTGTCTCTAGACCATCCCGTGCTTGCAACAACGTTAACTCAACAACGTTAACCTATCAAGTCGTGTTTGCCTTACGGCTTAAAATCAGAGACGCAACTATGCGATGAGACTCTATTTCCATGTGATCGTGCTACGAACCCATATTGAGGCCGTGCCTCGTAATTCAGTGAGACTAAACCATATTCGCCGCCTCGCGGCCCTTGCTACTTTGATCACCAACTGACCCAATCAAGACTTGCGGGTTAAGTGTCATCCGACCGACTTTGTCTTGCAGCATTTCTGACTTAAACTCAAGACAACTCAAATCCAAACTATGCAACTTATATGCCAACACTTAAGACTCGATGCCACATCTCGTGCCAAGCACGTCGCCTATGTTGATACCAAATCTTAGGACCAAACATTGTGTTCTAACTGTACACACATTCAACTGACTCAATCCAAAGGCACACACGCGGATTGCCGCCCGTGCCGACCCATCTATACGAATTGGTCACTAACATTACAAGCTATATCTGGACTTATAGCTTTGTTATTCGAGATACCTTTCAGCGCAAGTAGCGATCCCCGCTGAAAGTCCCCGACTAACCTGAGCGGGAGTGTACTCCCAGCTGCTATACACCTGTTTCCTCCTAGGCCGAGTCGGTCCCATGGCCCAGGGTTGCCGCTCGAGGAAATCTTCGCCTTGTCGACAAGTTGTCCAATGACCACGCAAGACTCGACTCAAACTGACGTCTCACACAGTCATCCTCTTCCAATGTTACCATCTGTAATGCCCATATCTCGTATTACGTATTTGGAATACGTGTACGTATTTTGACCCGTATTGCATGTCTCCTGCTTGATTTATTTTGGCATTTCATTGATGGATTTATCTTGGTTCGGTTCGGCTTGTTGGCTTGGTTCGGTTTTGTTGGAGAACCAACCCACCTACCTACCACCACCATCACCATTTATTAACTCCCACTCCTCTCTCCTCATTAATTCTTTTCCATTACTTCTTCTTCTTCACCATTACTTCTCCACCAACCTGAGAGAGTGGAGAGCTTAGGCAAGTGCATCTTGCTTCATGGAGGAAGTCCATTTTTATTATTCCATTGTCTTCCTCATGTGTTTCTAACTCACTTTAGTACTTAGCATTTTTCATTTCTGTGGTTAATTTCTTGTAGATCTAGTTTTGTGGTTTTTCGGTTTCCATGAATTTTGATCTATCAACTTGCATATTTTTGTTAGTTGATGGTTCCATGTTGTAGGAAATTCCATTTTACCCAAATTTGACCTACGGGAGTCTGGATTTGAGTTCCTATTGTGGTTTGGAGGAGCATGGAGGCCATGGTATTTTTCATGGACATGTTCTCTGTGGGAGCCATTAATTGCACTCTGAGCGCATGAGCTTAGCTGAGCCATGAGCATTAATTATTGCATGGCCATTAATCAATTGCTTGGCCTTTAGCATTGGCATTAAATAATTGCATGCTTTTAGCAGTTGCTTGTATGGCCAACACAAAGTCAGCCGCATATGGCCAACACCATGTTAGCCGCATTGGCCTTTGCATATTTTTAATGCATGTATTAGCTAGCCTAGCATTTAATGCATTAGCCTAGCATTTAATGCATTAGTATTTTAATGCATTAGCATTTAATGCATTGGTACTTAATGCAGTAGTATTTTGCTTGCAATTGAAAGCTCACCAGCCGCATATGGCCATTCCACAGTTGCTGGCCGCATATGGGAACAAAAGTTGGCCGCATGACTTTTCCTTTATTATTTTGCATACATCAGCTTAAGTGCTTGCATGGAAACAAATTGTATTATTTAATGCTTAGCAATCAAAAGTTGCTGAGCCGCATAGGCCAACTCATTTGCTGGCCAAATAAATAAATGCATTAGCATTAGCATTAGCAGGCCGCATGGAATTGCCATTTGTGGATCCATTTAATTAGTGCATCATTGGCACTATAATGGCCATGCATTTGTTAGCATTATTTGCTTTGCATGCCTTAGTGCATTAGTATTATTAGCCTTATTGCATGCATGCATGGCATTAGCAAATTTCATTTGCTAGCATGGCCATAAGGAATTGCTCAGCCGCATGGGTTTTTTTAGGCAATATTTAATTGCCTTTACTAATGCAAGCAAATTGCTTGCATGCTATTAATATACTTATGGCCGCATGGGTTTTTTAGGGTATATTTAATTGCCTTGGCCATGTTATGACGCATGCAACTTTAAATAATTTAGTGAGCCGCATGGGGTCTAATGCCATGATATATTTAATTTGCATGCAGCTTGCATGCTTAATATTCTTGGCCGCATGCAAATTGCATGGCCCTTGGTTTAGTTGTAGCCGCATGCAACTTGCATGGCTTTTAGTTCAGTTGCTGGCCGCATGGCCTTAGCAACAGTTGCTGGCCGCATGGCCTTAATTATTTGCTTGCTAGCTGCATATGGCTTTGCTAGGAACATTGGCCGCATGCATTTTTGCTTGCGTCAGCAATATTATTTTGCATGCAATTGTATTATTTGCATGCAAGCTTTGTTTGCATGCTTGTGCATTTAATTAATAGCTTGGCAACTTTGCATGCATTTGCATGCATTAGTGCTAGGCCAATATTGCATTTGGCCGCATGGTTGCTTGCATGTGGCCGCATAAGCCCTCTCCAATATTTGCTAGCCGCATATGCACCCCTTCAATAATTGCCCAGCCGCATATGGCCAAGTGAGCCGCATGGCTTATATATTGAGTATTTGCCTTATGCCCCCACCTCATCCACTCTTGGCCACATGGCCTATTATTATTCTTGGCCGCATGCAGCAAAAGTGTGCTAGCCGCATATGGTATGGTGACAACATCTATTGGCTGGCCGCATGAAAATTTTCCTGAGCCGCATGAGTCCCCCACGGCCCTTGCTCCTGCTAATATTTAATTACCACTTGTATGCTTATGCCACATTAATTTAAGTGTTTCCTGACACGATGGTGACCCGTTGTGGTGCACTTTTGACATGACATGATAGTGGCCCGTCGTGGCGCACTCCTGACAGTGAAATTGACATGATATACTTGACATGATAAACCTGACATGATATTTCTTGAAAGGCTGTTGTGACGGCTAGCTTGACATGACAAGATTGAATAACCTGGACGCCGTGGACGATTGTGCTTGTACAAATGAACCCGTCTTGCATCATGTCTAGGGCAGGGACCCCTGAGTACCACGGTCAGGGGTACCTACTAACTCGACTAAGGATAGTAACTAGAATAATCCAGTAGTCATGAAGAGATTTTCAGCTACAGCAATCCCGTTATCTGGGCGCCCCACTTGGGATCTGTAGCCTGCCGTCGAGTAGGGCACATTTCCAGCACACTGTCATGTGTTGCACCCTTATTGTACTAATATTCGACCTGGATAACCTGGATGGTCTGCAGGGCTTGTGGCTGTGGAATAATCTCACTGCATCTTGCTAGTAACTAGGCCTGTGATAACCCTAGTTAGTTAAAGTATCAAGTCGTACTTATTGCTTGACCGTGATTGTTGGATGAGGAATAATCAGTCTAGTCTTGTCTTGATCCTGTACAAGATTGTTACATGTCCTGATTTCTTATTTTATCTTGCCGATAAATGGTGGGAGAAACCAAGTTCTGTTCAGACGAATGGTTACAACCCCGGTCATTGTTTGGTTTACGGGTTGTAACCTGGTTATCTGAATAGTCCCATGGCTATCTCATCGTATATCACCTGTCATGCTTTTCCTTAATTACTGTCTTTTATTATGTAATTATACTCTTGTGCTAATTGCTGGTTTTAGTTCCTAAGTGAAGCCTCCTTTGTGGCACTTGCTTTTTCTGGGATCTGACCCAGCTGGTTTTGTATGGCCAGATACCGGAGCAACTCTAGAGGATCTACCTGTCTTCCAGCCCGAGTGACCACCAGGCGTAACCAGGGCAACGAGTGGGTTTATTTTGGCTCTCCCACTCTATTGTAAAAATATTCTTTTGAGGCGTTTAGCCGGCGAGTACGTGTTAGCTCGTATTGCACCTTTATTTACTGTCTGCCTATGGGCTGTAACATGATTGACAGATCCTAGGGTTGATCATGTATGACAAACTCTTGCTAGTCCTCACATTTTGTAACGACTAGCTTCATGATCAGCTGAATATGTAATGTTTGGGACGCCTTACTATTGTATATTTGGTGATCTTACATCTTGTAACATTTACTTACTTGCTTGTGATTGAGACACTAGACTTGTTCATGACCATAAGAGACTGATGACTTGTAGTTAAACCCTCATATATTAGACAGCCGTGACCGTATAGTGAGGTGATTCTATTTCATTATACGTAGCTGGCTATGTACGCCTCCGCTCTCCAGTATTCTGGTTCTGGGGCGTGACACCATCTCTTTCAAAGCCAAGTTCAAGACTTCTATCCTTGAGACCCCTCGACGACCCACGGTCGCGAGCCTTCTTCCTTGATGCCCTATCATTTTACTCAACTCAAAACGACCATTTGATAGCCCTTTTTCTAAACTCACTTTGAATCAACCGTGGCTCGTGCCTTAAACACTAAGTCTGTGCATCGTGCCTTAAGCCTATGCGACACCACCGCCCAAGTCATACTTTATATGACGGACTTGAGACCGTAAGACTACGTAGTTATACCAGCCGTAGAACTCGTAGGACCGTGCTTGCTACTACTCCGATAGCCTAACATAACATTGCCTAACTTAACTTTGCAACAACTTGACGAGCAAAGGCTGTGTCAAGCTTTGCCTTGATGGAACGTGCCGTACACGCGTTTAATTTGAACGACCAAGTCATTTGGGTGCCTAGACTTACGCCAGCAGTCGTGCGACGCAACTTAACTCATGGGGCAGGTCAAGGCTATGCTAAGCTTTTGGACGATGGGACCGTGCATGCTTTATGAAGCATTTATGCGGGGTACGCCTATGACTTAGGCTAACTCTGAGCTTTGTGTCGAATACCAACTTTCCTTCTCCCAAGCCACGGGACGAAAGACCGAGTGTCATTTTCAAAGCACGTCGTGCACCAATTCTAAGCCAACCGTTGGACCTTTCCATATTCTAACTCAATTCGACCCTTAGGGATTACTCTCTTTAGCTATGTGGATTCTCTTTTATTATCAAGCCTACTTGTGCAAGTTGAAAACATGTGATTTATTAAGTGAAGGCTAAGATGAGGCAAGTTCACCGAAACTACCCCACCTGAGCGAGGAGTCGCCTCGATCGAGCGATGTCTTCGAGTCGCCGTTGCATGGCTAAGTCCGAACGCCATTGGCGTTTAGATTCCCCGATTGACTGAACGGGACGGGACACTACAGCTAGGAAGCTGAGCAAGTGCCAGTTGCGACTCGACGTACAGAGTTTCCTAGACCCAATAAAAAGCAAAATACATAAATAAATATAAAAATCAAGAGCGCTTTGATGATGCCTTTTTCCTTGACGGCAATTGTCCAAAGATAAACAGATCTGAAAATTTGTATACCTTTCAAGGGCTTCGCCCCGAACCCCCACGGGGGACGCTGCCCCTCGACCCTGTCCACTGACCGAACAGCGGAACCCCCGAGTGCGAGGTCCCGAAGAAGTCGTTGGGCGATTCAGAGAAATCTTTTGCTATAACGCCGTGTTTGGCATATCATGAATTTTTCATTGCATATGTCCTGGTTTTACTACTTGTCTGCAAAAACATGTTAGACGAACACAACAATATGATATATTTAATGAACATTTAGGACAATTCTTTGTTTAAGTATCAACAATATAGTGATAGCATGAGTACTAGTGATATCATAAAGTTAAACTTAATTGATTAGCCATACTAAAAAACATGATACAATTATTGGGCTAACACCAAATAGAGATAATCTTCATAAGATGATCTTTGGGGATTAGTATATAATCAGTTTCTTCATATTTGTTTGTTTTGTTCCTATTTTTCCTTTGGATTTTTTTCTTTCTTTATCTTTTGGAGTCAGGACCTTAGAATGTCGAAGGATTAGTACCTTTATACAAATCCTTAATGGAGCTTATCAGCTATGCTATGTGATGGAGAAAACTTTGAATTCGTTCTTTGAAACTTTCCTTCCCATGAGATTTCCCTTGTTCTTGCTTAAACTTTGAAAAGAGTTTAGCTTACCGAGAAAGGGAATATAAGTGAACATACATGAAGAAATTAGTTAGTCAGAGAAAGGATGGGAGAGAGATGGAGGCAAAGGAAAAGAATCGGGTTGTTGGGAAGTTAGTAGTACTTTTGCTGGAAAAAGACATAATCAGCCTTGCTGAATCCAAGGGTTAAACCTGAGGTATTCTTACCAACAACCTATTTTACTGGAGATGTTTGGCATGAATCCGTCATTTGTTCCCATATGATGCATTGTTATCCAGACTTCCCAGAAACACCTATTGCCTTGATATCTATTCTTTTCTTCTGGCCCCAAAACATACCCTGCAATCAAGCATTTCCAGATTAGTTTGTACCTGAATGATGTGCACATATCTGCTAACCTTCTCAAGCCCAATCCTCCCTCTTTAGTTCTGTTAACATTGGTCCAGCTGATGGCAATGGCGTGAATGCCTTTTTTCCTTGAGTTGGCACATCTTGAATTCTATGAATGGTTGTCTTTGTAAGTGTAAACTTTGCATTCAGTACAAGACTATAGCTGATATTACTGATTTAATTATCTCAATCATGCCGGAAAATGACACCACTTGTGCCTGCCACCCTTCTTGTCTCCTGCACTCTTCTACTAATCTTGACAATCCTTAGCACTGAGGTTTTTAGCTGAGAAAGGTAGCCCCTCGTATGTCATGCTAGACTTCTCCCTCTTACAAAATTGTGCAAACTCATCCTCTTATCAAAATGTTTACTACAAGATATTTTACTCTTTCCTTGGTCTATTGCCAAAACTGCTCCTGCAGTAAATCTTGTATAGATTTATTGGATCTTTAGTCTGCCTTGGTAGAATACCAGAACATCATTATATAGAATGGGCAACTGAAGACTTGATTTTTTGTATAGTGGAATGAGTTTCCATCTAGCTTCTTCTACATCCATGAGGAATGATAAGTGGACTGTATTTGACTCATTGAAACACTTAATTTTTTTAATTATTTGCTTAATTTTTTTGTTTAATTTACTATGTTTATTATTTTATTATTTTTTCAACATAAAATAGGTTTGGGTAGCCTATAATATTCCTCACGAGGATTTACCTGAGGTACCAAGAATGACAGAACAATTAAGTCTCCGTAGGTATTATTTTATGTACCATGGACACATCATGTTTCATCCAGCTGATCGTGTTATGTGACAATTCGGGTTGAAACAAATGATTTTCCTGGAGCCTTTGTATTTGAGTCGTAGTAGAGCCAATGCTATTGCTAGAGTCCGCTCTCCGATTCCCAATTGGACTTCCAGACTTCAGATATATGGCATGACACACACATCTCATCCGATTTCATCGATAACTGATAGTAAGTTATTGAATAATTATAAAATTTATTTAAGTATGAATGTGTGTCATGCTTATTTTGTTGAAGTTATGCAATATTTGGTGATAATGCTTATAGGCATTGGTGGGGAGCTCCTCGTATTTCTCATCGGTCGTGTGATTTTGAGAAGCAACGGTTCCAATATCAAGTTATAGATGATGATAGCTTGCATGACATACATATAAGTGTTACTAAGATGATACATGTTTTTTTATCTATAATATTTCATTAAATATTTATATGATTTATTAAATTTAAAAATTATTAAAATTTCAGCTACCTATAAATGGAGCTATCAATCCAAAACCCTGCTATAGATTTATGAACTATTTTATAAAAAGCTGTGGATTGCTTTAGAGCAGCTCCAGCACCCCCGATGCCTGCCTTAGGTATCCTGTCAGATTATTCTACAACCACATTAGTTAGAGACAGATATGCTCCTGCAGAGTTAGGCCAACTGTTACGAGCACATTATGTCAGGCTGGCAATGACACTTCACGCTAGGCTAGTGAGGGTACTTCATATGACGAGATCTTTGATGTAGACCATTATCATATGACGAGACCTTTGATGTAGACCATTATGCGCGGATGTATTATCTTTCTTCACTATATGATCCATATACTCATGTATTCATGACTCCATAAGGATAGAAATCTACACAGGTGAGTCTCAGGAGAACTCAGGATAATGATGTAGATGAGGACTCCTATGATGGTGGTTCAAAGAAAGCCTGTAGAGGATACAACATACAACATATAGGAGAAAGCAACTACATCTTAGGTGTGGTGCTCGTAGGGATTACAGACGACCTGCCAAGGGAGGACACTGATGGATGTGTTATTTTTATGACGTGTATATTTTTATTTTATTAGACATGTACACTTTTGTTTTCTTTGAAATGTATATATTTTGGTGTTTTTTGATCTGTTATTTTCTGCCATGCATGAAAATATATAGAAAAACATAGTATTAAAAAACTAACCGAGCTAACAGAGGTTGTAAGAGAAGAAAAATAAAAATAGAGCTTCTGGGGATAAAAATAAGAGATTTTGCTCGCAAGTAGCAACTATGCCAAAGAAAACTAAAGGTCCCCTCAATTTATAGCTCATTATTCCAACTGTTATAATCTCAACGTAAGATTTTAGTCGTTGATATGTCCGTTGATAAAAAAATTACAAAAATAAACTAAAATAAGGGAAACACCAGACGATCTGGTATTTTTGTTACAGAAAGGCCAGACAGTCTGGCCTTTCCATGATTTCATAATTTTTTTTAACCAAAATGCCAGATCGTCTGGCGAGTTGGATCTATTTATACAATTTTCAAAAACTTGGCATCCCCTATCGAATATCACCTAATTTTATTACTCTGTGCAAAATTTTCTGTTTATAAAAATATTGGTCTGAATTCGTCAATTTTTTTTTACGAACGTGGTACCAAAGAAGAAACACAAGAACATAATATTTAACATGGTTAGGAGATTTTCTCCTGCATCCACGGCCGCACACAAATTATTTTATTATTTCGAGATAGTTCCAATTACAATAGATTGAAGTCGTATTCATAAAAGATTAGGGCAACCGCCGACTTCAATATATTTAGTGAACTACCCCCACTAATTAATATACGAACGGAAATCAACCTATTCATGCCGGGTAGGAATCTGATCAATGGTCCACAATCTCTTAACAGTTTTTGCATTTCCTTTCTTAGGAATTAGTGTAATGAAGTTGTGGCTAACTTGCTTCAGAAGCTTACCTTTTTTGGGGGGAGGGGGAATTCTCTCATAGCCTCCAAAATATCCTCCTTCAATTTATCTCTATTTTTTATTTTGCAGCAGGGAGCATCAAATCCATCTGGCCCTGGTACTCTGTCATTATCTGATTGGAAATTATTTCTTTGATTTCATCTTCCGTAATTTCCTGAAGTACAACTTCATTGCCTTTGCTGTGGACAATCATCTTGGTGGTGAAGTTTGAAATATAAATAGGATAGTCATGTTAATTATACAGCTCTCGCAGCTTCTTGTGCTATCATGTCATGTTCCTGTAGTAGTTACCCTTATGGTCCAGCTTTTAATTCTATTTACACTTAAATCTTGCCTTGATCCTTCCAGGGAAGAACTTTGTCTATTGATCCGCAATTCTCAGCCAATCAAACTCTCTTTGTACTAGGTCCATCTCCTGCAGAGCAAGTTGTGCAACTTGTGACAAATCCGTTTTTCCTCTGCTAGTTGCACAGCCAGAACTTGGTCCTGCATATTCTGTTGAACCTCTAGTTCTTTTGGAGCATGGTACCAACAATGAAGACGAATAATCACAGGGACACAAGATTTACGCGGTTCGAAGATTTTCTACTCTGTCCACGGCCACACAAGTTACTTTATTACTTCGAGAGAGTTGCGATTACAAGAGATGAAGCGCAATTTATAGGCTGAGATTAGGCAACCAGCGAGTTCAGTATAATTACTGAACTACCCTACTAATGTATTACCGAACTACCCCTGTATTACTAAGTTGGATCGACGAATCATGACAGGATGTAAAGTAAATCTGATCAAAGTTCTACAATCTCTTAACAAGTTTTATTCCTCCATTTCACTTCACCTGTGTGTATACTTGTTAGTGTTCCCTTCCAAACATTTCTCACAGCTTGTTTGGCCATCTTCAATTTCTTTACCGGCATCCATGGATCTCCCTTGAACACGATTCCAATCGATTCTGTACTGTTCTACACAGACAGACAGACACAATGTGTTTCTTGAATTATTCACTTCTGGTTTTGCAGAACTAGGTCAGTGTATGTTATGCTTCGACAAATTTGGTAAGGAAAGCGAAGGGACAATGACAATGCATGATCTTAAATGCTCTTGATATGGCATGACTGCATAATTTTCTTATTATGGATCGCTTACCTACACCATTTGTATCTTCTGCGAATTGTTACAGATAATTGTAGCTCTATATGGTGAATGATGCTTGATTATTGTATGTTGTGGAATAAAATGATAAATCCTACTTTGACACCAAGTGCAAATTTCAGGAACAGGCCCCAGGTTATCAGAATAGATCTCCAATGCATATCAAAAGCAGCCATTCCAGTGCCTCAGCAAAAGCTAAGAAAGAGGTGACCTTGTTTTCTTCTCCTGTCAGAGATACCAAACTGCATTCAGGAAGCAAGAACCTTCCATCTCCATATGGTGAGAAAGTAAATAACTTATCTGAGCAGGAGGGATTTTTCATTTCCGACAAAGATTCAGAAAAGAGGGGGCACAACAATTTCTTGGAGAGGTCTAGGTGCAGTGGAAATATACCACAACGAGATGTCAAAGTGCACTCAATGAACAAGAATATTGGACCGAAGGAGAGTACCGAGCAAGAGTTCAAAAGAGCTGGTCTTTATAATAGCCCATCACGCAACACAAACATTCCTTTGGTCGCGGACTTCTACAGCCCATCTAGCGGCAATTGTTTGTCACAAATACCTTTGGTAGCCGACTTCTACAGCCCATCAAGCCGCAATTGATTGTCCGTAGTTGAAGTGCTAAAGGACAAGGAGATGGTTACTGAAGAATTGGTTGCCAAATATGGAAGGAATAGAGTTATTGACATATTGAGCACAGAATGTTGCACACGTCTCTGTTCTATCTTTTCTTGATATAGATAACATTGGAATGTACTTTTTTGAAGAGAATCACTAGATTCCCAACTTTTACAAAGAAAAATGTAGATGTAACCAATAGATTACATGGTTAGGTTTGTATAAATGCATATGCTCCTCAGATGGTATTTGCGTATTAGAAATTTTCATCTAGGTTAAATTTTTTTAACCTAAATTCTAAAAAAGACAAGTTTGGGGTATTCGTGAATCGAGTAAAAGAACGTCAACTGACTTGGCCTGTCGATCGAGAGAGAGAGAGAGAGAGAGAGGGAAGGTGGACAAGTGAGTTGGCGCCCCTTGGTGATCACTGTTAGCAGGTTTGTCACATGCACAGCTTGCCATGGCCCAAAGTTCTAAAAAAAAAGTACTCTCTCTCTCTCTCTCTCTCTCTCTCTCTCTCTCTCTCTTTCTCTTTTCCACACAAGGCGCCCTTTGGTGGTCAACGTAAACAAAAAGAGCTGCTCACAAAGTTTCCACCAACCCATCCCCTTCCCATTGCTATTGCTACTACAAAAGGAAATAACCCATCTTCCTTCTTCCCATCTCTTGCTTTCTCTCTCCCCTACTCGCACAGAGGCTCCCAAGTAGTTCACTTAGAAAGTATTTTATTTGTTTATTTCATTCACTGTCCAATTTCTGTCCAGTTTTCTCATGTCTTTTTTTATTTATTTTTAAATCATATATTTAATGGCCAACCTCTGCTTTATAGTCGTTTTCATATATTGGAACTGCATTCAATTAATTGTACTCGTTCCATCCTGACTGGGTAACCCAACATTTTTCAGGTTAGCCGCGACTACGCTTAGCATTGGGAAGGAGGGTGTACTTGCAGGCCAAACCTAGAGACTAGTTAGATAGTTGAATATTATTCAGTTGTTCTTTATAAATTGTGAGACATTGTACATTGTATCAAATGTAAATTTTTGAATATTGTAATTTAATTTAGTTATTGTGAATGAACATTATTTGTGATCTTGAGCACCATGGCTTTGACAGCGTTCTACCGTCGACACTGCGGCGTAGACTGGCTTGTACACGCACTCGTATCCCGAAAAGTGGAAGCGGGTCGTGACAAGTTTTTGTGGTGGCCCATACATGTCTGTTTTTGCAAATCATGCGAACTCGTGATAGTACTTAAGTTAGTGTACTATTGCGAGCCTATGACTAGGAGATTGTAACACCCAGTTTTCCAAATGAGGGTAATTTTAAAATTTTGTAATTTTAAACTTTTAATAATGATATTTTAAATCATATAATTTTTGGTAATTTTTAAATTATTTTAAATCATGACTTATGATTTTGGTGTTTTGATAGTGTAACACGAGACAGCCTAACCTAGAGCCTAGCCATGTGATTAGGGTGTTTCATTTATCATTTTCAGTTCGAGGGTACTTTTGTCATTTTGAATTTAATTGAATTTAATATATATTATTTGGAATTTAATGTATTATTAAGAATGGTGTGATTTTAATATTATTAATTGATTGCCATGTTTTGTGATTAGCCTAACTTGGTTTGGACCTAACCTAAATTAGTCACAGCTAGTCTTAGCTAACCATGGTTAGTGATAGTTAGTATTAATTATATTTATTAGAATTTATTTGAATTTATGAGAATTTTTAGGAATTATTTTGGAATTGTTTGAATGGGGGTTGACTAGGTTGACTTTGACTAGCTTTGACTTGGTAGCTAACCTAGAAGCTAACCCTAGTTGTGTTGGACTTGGTTAGGTCATGCAACCCTAGTTAGACTAGAGTTAACCTAGGGTTTAGTCATTAAACACAAGTTGGAATAGTTAAGTCATAAGCCATGACTTATGGTTGAACCATTAAATAGCAACTTAGCCTTAAAGCCCATAGGCCCACACCATGCAGCCAAACCCTAACCCTAATCAGCCCATGGCTGGTCATATTGATCCCCCCCCCCCTTTTATTTAATACTCCTCAAAGTTAGGGCTAGCCTCCATTAGGAATTTTGGCAAGTTTTAGAAAGAGGTACGTCTCCATCTCCATTAAATCCTATAAAATCCATTTTAATTTTTTTTTCACCCAAACCAATTGCAATGGGTTCTAATTTTATTCCTCTTGCTGTTGGTATCAGTAATCTCAGCTTGGGAGCAAATTGGAGGAGTTGGCTATCAAGAAGACACCTCTTTGTGGAGCTTTTTGAGGATTTTGATACATATAGGTAACTTTCATTCCACACCATAGAATCCTGATTTTATTGCATATCTAGGGAGCCTTAGGCCTAACCTAACTGTAGGAAAAGGAAACCCTAGAATTTGAGTCCAATTCGTGTCCTATTTGGACACGTATCAGTGTCATATTGCTTGTATTTGATGAAATGCCCCAATGGGCATTTCGTGTGATTTTTAGGAAAGTTTTTGAATAGGAAATTAGGTTTATGTGTCGTTTATGTGTTTCTTGTGTCTGGGTGAAGTTTTCGTGTCGTGTCGAGTCGGCACAGACACGTGAACACACGGTCGCGCGTGCGCGTGCACGGGCGGTTTGCATGCCCTGCATCACGGGGGACACAACTCACTGGACACGACTCCTCGACACGTGAAATTTGACATGTGATACGGGGCTGACACTGACACGGGGCTCCCCAAGTTTCAGAGCCCCACGTGTCGTGTCGGACACGCACGAGCTCCTGCACCCAAATTGCACTGTGCTGATGGCTGTCGTTTTCGTGCACTGATACGCGTGTCATATCGCACGCACGCGTATCGTGGACATGTGGCAGGGTGCCTAGTCCTAGTCCTAGACCTAGTCGACACTGGGACACGACCACGTGGCTTGTGTCGTGTCGTGTCGAGTGCACGAACACTGTGAACACGTGCACGAGGCTTAGTTCCCTGCACTGTGTCCAGGTTGCTGTTTTAGTTTTTAATTCAGTTTGGACACATTGTGTCCACTTGGGTGGACACCAATAGATTGTGACACGTACACAATGTATATTTACATTACCAACCTGTGTGGCATTTTAGCTCGATTTGGATGTTGAATTCTCAGTTTTCCTAATTTTACTGATTCTTAATTATCAGTTCCTATTTCCTGTTTTTTTTCAGATTTTCAATTCGAAGTTTGAGCATCAATTTACCTATTCTAACACTGTTAATTGCATGGTTTAGAACCTCTAATGTGTACACCTATGTGTTTGCTAAGTGTGTGTTAAATTTGGGACTGAATTGGTGGTTGTTTTGATTCAAAACCTGGAGTTTTAGATTGGGACTGAAAACTGAGTTGTAAACTGAATTATGTGTTCTAAATGAACTGAGATATCTGAGTTTGATTTGGGACTGAAAAAGAGTTTGGGTTATGTGGGACTGAAC
Source organism: Iris pallida (assembly GCA_029216955.1). Lineage (NCBI taxonomy): Eukaryota > Viridiplantae > Streptophyta > Magnoliopsida > Asparagales > Iridaceae > Iris > Iris pallida. The sequence continues at coordinate 3,952,219 of JANAVB010017197.1, read as the reverse complement.
TGAGTTCCTTCCTTTTTATTTCACTAAATTGCAATGGTTTAATTTTGTAAACTGTTCCTATGATCACTGTTAAATGGGTTTCAATATGTAAACTGAGATATGGGGTTTTGCCTCACTGTTTTGCCTATTGTTGTTCACTGTTTCCAGGTTGACCCATCCACCCTATCTACACACACAAGTCACCCACACACATGTAAACTGGGAACACAAGCTCACTTACTGTTTTGCCTAATATAGTTCATTGTTTGTTTCTTCACTGTTTTTGCATAGAACCTACCACACACATGCATGTTACCCACACACTCTGTTTCATGACACACACACACTAGTATATATATGACACTATCACTCACTGTTTTCCCTCACCACACTCTCTTGAACACTAACCTACACACAGTGTCTCTAACACACATCTATGTATAACCCTCTCACACTCACATGTCTATGCATCCACACTCTCACTCTCACTAATTGACACACACAAACCTTCATTCTCATGTATATTTCATAGATAAAAATGTATGTGTGATAATATAGATACCTATATGTATATATATATTAATATGGATAGATAATATATGTGTGGTATTCACATAGGAGTCTATAAGCTAATGTGTATTTTAGTTATATTATAAAAATATATCAATATGAGTGAATTATACATATTGACTTGTGTATGTGATATTAAGGGTAGCCTATATGTATTGTGTATTCCTATATAGATTATATTAATATAGTAATATGTGTATGGTATTTAGATATAATATTGTCATGTGTATAGGTGATTTGTAGGTTGATTAGGCATGGTATTGCCTAATAGCCTATGGGGTATTGTGTGTCTGCTTGACTAGTGAGCCTATATTAGACTTATGTAGTCTTGTTAGACTTAGAATAGATGGTTAGACTAGTATAGACTAGTTTGACTTAGGTTTGACTTGGTTGACCTAGTTTGACTTCTAGGGTTGACCAGAGTTGACCAAGAGTTGACTTTGGCTTAGATTGACATAGATTCATGTAGAATGCATTGTAGTGCTTCATTTTACCATTTGGACTTGTTGTGACTTGTGCTGTTCTGATTAGGAGCCAGACACCTCTCTTCGGACAGTACATTTCATCCGGACACTCAGATACAGGCGAGTACATTCTCTGATCATTTATATCCTGCTTAGAATTATTTTCCTGCATTAAATTACTTTACTTGATACTGTCACGTTGGTCACACGAATTAGTACTATATGGATCCCTTCTTAAGATGTTATCCCTTCAGGGAGCATCGGGTACTCTATGTTCTGTGCGTTTTACTTACATGGCGTATCACTATGCTTCTTTGGTTCTTTGATCACTTGTGACATATACTCTTATGATCACAGAGTCTTCTTTGAATCCTTATCCCATTTATTGGGTTTTCCAGAATCCCCATTTATGGGACTACTATGTACCACCCTTTGGGGGCCGTTACATAGAATCATAACATAACCTGGTTGGATCCTTGTGTATTAATTGGGGGTACGGGGGAGTAGAAGTAGACATGTGAATAATATCCAAGTAGTGTAGCATCAGAATCATTCCATAGTGTAGAATCAGAATCATCCTATGCCATTTACATGTCTATTTACTCTGACTCACTAGCCACTGTTAGTTCTTTACTTATAGTAGATATTTCTATTACAGTCTCTCTCTCTGTTTACATACTGCATTTTTTCAGTATCTATATCTTACTTTACTGCATGATTATATTTTCTAACCTGCTATGAACTGTTGAGATGTATTGTACTCGCTCTTGTCATGACTGGACCTGTTAAAAATATTACAGAGGACGAGGAGGGGCCTGTGGGGATACCTTCTGCAGGACAGCTCTAGCTGACGACCTTACCCTACTGCCTAGACTAGCTTAGTTAGGCTTATCTTACTTATGTTGTCTTGATACTAGTAGTTAGACTTTATTTCGTCTTGAGATTTGGGCTATATATTCTTTCTATTCAGTAGCTGAGACCTTGTACTCTGGATATCTGCTGAGATGTATCTTAGACTATTGATCATCTATATTTTCCTTGAGTCTTTATCATATCGTGCTTCTTCTTCCTTAGTTGTGATTGAGTTTACTTCTGCTATGTCACCCCCACTCGGGGAGTATAAACTGTTTAGCCTTATACTGTTAGATGCATTGAGACCTAGGACAGCGTTCTACCGCCGACACTGCGGCGTAGGCTGGGCATTGTTATGTTCTCGTACCCTCACAGTAGGTGCGGGTCGTGACAGAAGTGCTCATTCACAATTAGGATTGAATTGATTTAAGAGAATGACTAGTAGTAGGAGTCCCTTATTCAAACCGTTGGGTAGTTAAGGTTGTTAAATATGCCATACAATTTAGGTAATGAGTTAGTAAATTTAGATAGCTTGATAGATCCCTATAGATGCACTATTGCATTTTGATATGACGATATGATCCAATGTGGATAGACTATTCACTTTGTAAGTTAGGTCTTCCTGAAATTAATGCTCTAACATTGATAAATTATTCTGTTTTCTTTTCTCCTCTTTGGATATAATCCCCATATCATAAGTCAGAATTGTCTATTTAATCCCCATTTTGCCATAAGGAATTATTTTTTTAATTTCTGATTATGTTATTCATACACAAATCTCGAGTTAGTTTCGATTCAAAGTTTTCCCTCAACCATTTGAATATACATGAGATAGAGATTAGGATGTTTGTATCTCTTGTTTTCAGTTATTCCTTCCCTGATCAATCTTTTTGTTTTTAAGGATTGAGACTTATAGGACATACTTACATCTTCTATCATGATCAACTTGCTTAAATTTCTAGAAACTCCTTTGAAATTCTTAGGGATATAGTTGGAATAATATTGATGACTAACGATGGACAGTAGCGTACTGTCGCCAATATCTGAGTTATGGAAAATGCGGGGTTCACTACAATCAGCAGCGCACTGGCGAGGTACGACCCCTAAAGTTGATATTATTTCAAATAAATGTAGGTTATCGACTGTTGTTAAGACTCTATCTTAGGTCCATTTCTGATCTTAATATTCTTGATGTAAATTTGATAGAGTTAATAAAATATCCCATAACCGCATTATATTTAAGTCACAAACCAAGGGTTTACTACAGCCAGGTGTAGTATAAATTCTTGGTAAAATGACTTCAGACATGATTACAATTTTTGGATACTATAGAGGTTAGGAAAGTGCCCTGTATGTTCCATTGAATCAAAGCCAATACTTGTGGAAATTCAACTTCTATAAGTTGGGTAGCATGCCTCCCAACCTAGCATCTCATTGTCCTTGTGATCTATTAACGAGGTAATTGACTGACAATAGTAAGTTTACCTAGACTATAGAGTTTGGAGGTCCCTAAACCTTTGGTCAACCAAGACGTTAGACAAAAAGACAAGCATGACAACTATAGAGGCACCAACGTCGGACGAGTCTTAGATTTGATGAACTTGAACTACTTGTGCCTTTTTCAATCATAAATCTCATGTGCTTATATGTTTGACTATCTTGACTGATACTGCTATTATAGTTTAGTTTTGCAAGCTTACTCTTTTATCGAGCTTGATTCAAGAATATGTTTATTGGGGATGCCCACTAGCATATTGTCTAATTAGAATCGATATATTATGGTCTGATCAACCTTAGTGCATTGGTTCGCCCTTCATATGATTAACCTACGCAGATTGAGATATAGATGCATCTATGATCTCATCCGCAACTGTCTTGACAATTCTCTTGAATTATTCAATCGCCTTCGGAACCCATAATCGCATTCGTTTCCCTTTCCCTTGAACACTTCATTATTTTTCCCTTTACTTACTTCGGGAAAGCAAATTCTCATATTTGAGGGAGGATAGACACATAATGTTCCCCTTAGTTCGCCCTACAATCTACGGCCACGAAAGCTATTACACCATCGTTTTCCCTCTATTTGAAATCAGAAAACGATCTTCAAACCTGATCCATATCTACCGTATCACGTTATCTATTATACAGTGATCACGACTTGAATTTCTCTAACTTCATTAATTAAAAACCTTGTCTTTGTTTAATTTCAAAAAATAAATTCCTGAAGTATATAGATTAAAACCCATGTTTCGTTCAATCAAAGATTGATGTCTAATGAGAGAATCCATTAAGATTTAGTTAACCCATCCATGTATATCGTCATATTTGGATTAGAAAATCAAACTTCATGAACAAGCGCCCTACACCTATAGTAGTCACATCTCTTGGTCCACTAATCCTTCTTCCATAAATTCTTAACCGTACTCCTTCGTAGCCTATGTTATGCGATGAATAAAATTATGATGTACCAACTTCTCGGTTATGCTTGACCAAGACTCTCCTACTGCCTTGATGAAACATGGTCAATATATGGACAATGTTAAGAAGTAACACCAAGGCTCCCTATAGAGTCCATGACTATGATCATAAGTACCTCATATCCTCATGTATCTCTTGGAGATTTGACCTCTTAGAAGCCCTATAATTGTGCTTTCTCCGATTAACCAATTTTCAAAGTTGCGTAGAACATTTAGCTTAGTATACTCACCCCTTAGAATTGGATTCCAGTCGTATCGTTCTTCCAATTATTTGGAAGTTGAGAGACAATTTTCAATTACATTTTATACCCTTTGCTTGTGCGTTTAGATAACCACGGTAAAAGATCACAACCTTGATTCTCCAAATCCATTCCATCATAGGATCATGTCTTAGATTGAATTTCGAGAACAGAAATTTTGTAATGCATAGATTGTAATCCCCTCTAAGAAACATAGGGCTCCTTTGAATTAGCAAAGGATTGGGATAGATTGGTTCCAATTGAAATAATAAAACAGTGGTTATAATGTCCACTCTTACCCGTACCATATGATACCCTCGATCGTGACTTGGATAATTGGAGCAAACATAAACGTTTTCCTTTCAACAAACTTCACACTCATGAACTAGACCAATCAAGATACACACGTGACATACATGTCCCACACAAACACACCTTCCTGTGCTCCGTATCCATTAAAGCACATGTATGACACATTTTTCCCTTAGAATAAACCATAGATGCCCATTTTGTTCCGTTTGATTTTAAACCTTGCAAGATCGACTCGTTTCCTCGAACAAATTGGATGCCCATGATCCATGCAAGACGCATCACACCTATGATATATGTATTCCACCCAAGCAAGCACATGTTGCTTATCCAACACCAAACACTAACTGCACACTAGACACTATGACTTAGAGATCCCGAACACTTGCCTAATCATATTCTATAGCAAGGTTTTAACACTTAGTATGGGCCTCACCCTTTGACCCATGAATCATTTTCCCTAAATTCTTCAATGTTATCTCTCTATAGGCGGAGAACAAAATCCTTTGAACCAATATGTTTTAGTTATATTCGAACAGAAGATTCCTACCAGCCAGTTTGAAGCATGACCCATGGAGAGGCAATATTAAATTGTAATAATTTTCTTATAAGTAGTATTGACCAAGAATGCTATAGCAATATCCAGGCTTTTCTTAGGATCCATGACTGTAAACAGGAGTGTCCAATATTCCTGTGCCTCTCCCTAGAAGTTGTCATTTTCGGAAGTTTTTAACAACGTTTTCACGATTAGCCAACTTCTATAAGTGTCACGACCCGCACCCTGATTAGGGGCACGAGATCGTGGGTATGTCCAGCCTATGCCACAGAATCGACGGTAGAACGCTGTATAGGTCTACTATAAAGTATATCATTTAGACATAATATATATGTACCTGTCATCTCCGTACGGAAGTATATAATCTCAACTCAATCAAGACATTTAAGGAAGATAAGCACGAATATCATAAGATATGATGGAAATAGATAAACTAAAATAAATGCAAGTCACCACACAAGATCAGAGTTTAAGACATAACACAATATCCAAATAAGTACTACATGTCTCAATACCCATCTGGAACACAGTCTAGTCAAACCTAACTAGTCTAGGTCACTACTGGTAGTATGTCCTCTACGAACACTAGTATAAGAGGGAGATCCTGGTAATAGTTACCGTCGGTGCCATAACCATAATAGGTCGAGCAGTCAACATCTAATCCTCTGTAAACATTAACAGGGTTATCCTGTCAGAAATATGAGCAAGTAAAACACCAACAGCAGTTCCATAGTATTGACAAATGCTATAAGAGATAATCATAATGGAATACAAGTTGATATATCAAGACTGTAAGTAAAACATGATATGTAAACTAGAAAATCATGTCAAGGTGTAACGTACAAGAAAGTAGAACGTACAGAAATCTGATGTATAATGTAAACATAAACGGTGCCTTGAGATATTAGTACGTTATGTGATCGGCTTGGGTCAGGATCAGGCTGTTCCATTTGACCGTCTATGCACAAGAACAAGCACAAGTAAACCTGGAGATCGGGTCGGCCAAAACGGAAAGCTATGCACAAGTAAGATCAGGTCAGGCTACACCCTACATGTGGTGAGGGTGGAGCTATGCACAAGTAGTATCAAGTATATAATAGGATTATTGATCACATAACCACTAATAACTCTCCATCCCCGAATAGTATAGGATTCGGACACACCACGTCGTGAACGGGATTCTCCAATAGGGTAGCTAATCTCCCTCAGGAATCGGTGTCTATACAATTACATGAAACAAGATCGAACAATGTACCAATATACTATGGTAACCCAGGAATGACATCTCATGACAGGATTCGACGTATATTAGCCCGTCTACCATCGTGTCAGGAATCAAGTAAAATACTACAACTGAATCGGATATAGTAGATGTGAAGACAATGAAAACTATTAGAGAATGTACTCCCTGCGGTCCTGAGCTGTCAATGGTAATCGATCCTCAGAGTGATGTGACAGACCTAAAGATGAGATATACATGAGTTAATTAGGGTTTAACAGTGTTAGACATGATTTCTAATGTATGCTAAGAAATCTAGGTCAAACTCAGTCAAACTAGGTCATACTAAGTCAAACTAGGTCACACTAGGTCAAACTAGGTCAAGTGTTGACTTACAGTTGACTACTTGTCAACTCTGATCAACTCCTAGTCCAATCTAGGTCAAGTGTTGACTTGTAGTTGACCTTGAGTCAAAACAGTCAAGCTTGGTCAAACAGGGTCAACTCTAGTCTAAGTATTAAAATATCAAGTTGTACCTCGTTATTCATACATCGAAACCTACGACACGCAAATCAAGATAAGATGATCAATCGTAAGGTTAATAATCTTATCATAGTGATCCACATGGTCATCTTGTCAATTTCAGCGATGTGAGATTACTGGAACCGACTGATCTCAGTTTCATTACAAATTCTGAAGTACGAACATAATAAGAATTAATTATAACTAATGGTGACACATAGAAAAATATCTACAGGCTTTACCGGATGATGAAACAAATATCGCCAACATGTCCAGAATGGTCAAATCAGCTAGGATAATCTACCCATAAGTCCAGTTTGGATACAAGGGAAAAAAGGTAATTTTGGGTCAAAGCGGTGTCTGTGTTGGACCCACTTTACACCAAAAAATGTGCCAGCATACAAGTCTACTAAACCTAACAAATTATATGTTCACAAATCCAGAATGACGATACCAATCCAATGGTATATCTGGAATTGGATTCCGTTGACCCGATCTCAAAATGGTCTGTTGACCAGGACATTGAAATTCCGGTTTGCACAGAAATGCGTGTCGGAGCCAATGTCAACTAAATCTTGCGAAGTATATGTCAACGAGTCCAAAATGACGATACAAACTCAACGGTATATCCGAAATTGGATTCCGATGAGCCGATCTCAAAATGGTTCATTGACTCAGACTGTGGGGCCCGCTTTGTACCAAAATACGTGCCAGGGCCGGGATGGCCAATATTAGGGATACCTACCAGTATAGTGGTATGTTAGAAGGGATCAAGGTTTCAGAGTATCTGATACATTGATGCATGTATCAGCTTTGAGTGGTTGCAAGAGAGGTAAGCAGGGGATGTGGGGGTCTGTACTCAATAGAAAAGATTTACATACTTGTTTTTGAACCTGGGATGGTTACACTCTGACCAAGACGTCCTGAACAGTAGGATAGCTAGGGAGTTTGCTCAGAGAGTTAGAGAGGTTCAGTCTTAGCCTGAACTGGAGGTTAGCCCAGTTCTGATATGCATGTGAGTATCATATCTACATGTTATCACTATTGCATGCTGTCTATAGCAGTTAAGAGGGAGGTTTTGGTTTAGACTTTGATCTGAACTCTGTAACATCAGAGGGGGTTGGGGAGTTGGAGTGTGAAATGATGCATAGGATCTGTCTTTGCCTATAGAGGGAATGCAGTATATAGGTTTGGGTGTATCCTATTTAGATACATATTCCTCCTTATGATTAGTGATATAGGTATGTATGGTATATACATGTAAGGGTGATTGGGTATATGGATACCTAAATTAGGGTATCTTAGTAGGTAATGACTTGATATAGGATATTTGACTTAGACATGACCATGGTTGACCAAGGTTGACTATTTTGACTAGAAGTCAACTTTGAGTCAACACTTGACATAGTTGACCTAGATGGGACTAGGAGTTGACCAGTTGACCAAAAGTCAACTGTAAGTCAACCCTTAACCTAGTGTGACTTAGTTTGACTCAACTTGACCTAAAAGTAGCCTAGATTGCATATCATGCACTAGATAGTCATGTTTAACACTCATTTATACACCAATTAACACATGTAACTCACATCTAGGTTCTTGTGACTCCATCTTGAGGGTCGGTTCACATTCATGCTGGACGTCGACGAGTACATTCTTGATAGTTTCATTATGTTGATATATTGTGATGCATGTTTATTAGTGTTCTATCTTGATTCTGACACGATGGACTCACGGATTGGTATTTTATGGATTCCTTGACTTGAGATACATGGTTTCATGACTATCACGAATAATGAAATGTGTGTCGAAGAACCTGGATTCCATGTGTACTAGTCGGGCGGGAAAATACCTAGGAGACATGTAAACATACCTTTCTATCCTGTTGATCTTGCGTGAATAATAGCGGCCACACGTAGGTGTATGGTTTGCCGGATATCTCCCTCTAGCCGTTCACATGACAAATTGGTATTTTAAATCACTGGTCAAAACATAAATTCTCTAAGTTGTCTATTACATACCTTGCATGACAGGTTTACCATTATTACATATTTCTGTTCTCATATGTTCTTTATACACTTGTCTTTTCATTAATATTACCTCTATAACTTGATCATCAAGAATTTTATTATTATTTCATACTCATAGCGCTTGTCATTATTTTGAACTGTTAGAGGTGATGTGCTCGTTCCATCCTGACTGGATATGTTGACAAATTTTACAGATGATATAAATGACTGTCCTACCTTCTACGAGGCATACGAGGGTGGCACGCAGGAGTTTGAGGAAGATCATGCTCAGTAGATATTGCCCTAGATATAGTTTAGAACTATTAGTTTTCATGTTTGTGACCAACCTCTATAACTGAAATTGACTCCAAGTCACTTGATGAACTGATGACAGGAAACAACTTGAATACATCATGAGCATATACACTCATATTATATGGAGACTCACACACAAACATATGTACATCCCAACTCTGATACTCCAAATCCCCACTCGACTGAACCCCCTATCTCAGTTGTGGCTTTGATATATTCCCCTACCTAAACTGGATTTCCCCTTCTTATGTTACATGTATCCTAACTGAAACCTAATATACATAGGCCTATGGCCAAAGAACTCATGTAATAGACCAAATTGACCTACTGCACATGATCAATCTTGACTTGACAACTCCTCCCAATTATACAGGGCTATGGCTAATTGGCCTAACTGCCATTGGATCAGAGCAATGCTCTGTCTGACCTGCACTTCAGCCCCCAATGCCATACTTCACTCGATTCCTAAAGTCAAACACACTCTCAACCTTCACCTACTGATAAACAGGAACCCAATCTGATTCCATGTATCAGTCCCATATTTGCTGCTATTACACTGTCACACTCGACTGCCCGCAACACCAATGAATCCACCTACATACACATTATAGAATACACTCAAATATTCAATATACTCACACCATGTATATATATATATACATCTACCTAATCATCAATCTAACGGCTAACACTCTCACATAACGTGGCTGATACAACTAATATTCTAAGCAAACACCCT